>ML685764.1:9520273-9535888 GCA_007922175.1 Pelusios castaneus
GCATGAGCTTTCGTGGGAGAAAATCCCACTTCGTCAGACGCTTTGAACTTTCCTATCTTCAAAGCGTCTGACGAAGTGGGATTTTCTCCCACGAAAGCTCATGCGATTAATAAATCTGTTAGTCTTTAAAAGTGCCACAAGACTCTGTTGTCTATCTCAGTTAGGTCATTTCTAACCATTTCAAATACTTACAAAATACATTCTATATAGTTGCAGAAATATAGGAGTATACACAAAGCATACACATGTATTTTATATACAAATGGTTTGTTCTGTTGGTGCACAACTTTATAACATGCCTTTATTTAACTATAAGTTGCTATTTTGTGAAAAAGTAAGAAAATGCTGTTAGGGAGACCAAGTTCACCTGTTGCAACTACATTCAGCTGAGCCACAATCCAGTTCGGCAGACTTGGTTCCCCAACATGATTTTTGTTCTAAAAGGAGGAACCTGATGCTACAATCATAAAATGTAAAGTTTATTTCTGTACACAATTTGCTCCTCAGTTCTGTTTGAAAGACTCTTATCTCTTGAGGCGCAGCAATGTTATTTTCTACAGATTGAATTTAGGCTTCTTGATATCATATGTACAAGACATTACTAGAGAGGGGTAGTAGCTAGAGGGTCTGGATTTCACTCCTAATTGTAGCCTTTCTAATTCACTTGAAACAAATTAAATAATTATTTTTAAGCAATGATTTCATGTATATTACAATACAATGCATACAAAAGTAATGATACTAGGCAGCAGGATGAACTCTGACACATGCTACAGGTATAACATTTCACATTCAGAGACCTATATTCAAACCTACGCATGGATCAAAAGTGAAATAAAAGTTTACTGATATTCATTTAATTAGTTTGATTTAACTTTGGTTTTCAAAAACTGGCTTTCATAAGAGAAATGTATTTTAAGCTACATTATCAAATTGATAAATTCAAAAGAATTGTGTGGCACATCTGTAATCTAAGCCAAAAGCAAAAAAATTGCAACCGTGGATAAAAATGCATTTCAGAGAAATGGAACTGATATGTAGTGCTTATTATTTCAGAAATACTTCAGTTATGATGATAATAAAACTTAGTACTTAGAAAGTGTTTTATAGGTGGAGTTTTCAAAAGCACTTAGCTAACTCTGCCCCCGAAAGCATTTATATGAACATTGCAAGTTTTTTGAAAATGTAGGCTTGGTTTAGAGGTTTCTTTCAGTGTAAATGAGAATCAGACCCTATATTTTTAAGTCCTGTGCAAACAAGTATTAACTAATCTAATCTTATAAAAAACAATCCAACCCAGGTAAGTAGTAGCATCCCCTGAAATGAAGTTATAGTAAGGATAAATAAGATCCATGTTTTCATAATTACCCATTGATTTAGATTTTTTTTTCCAAACCCTTGTGGGGTTCTCTTTCAGGTTATTTGTGCCCTGATCCCAGGACATGGGTGGCCTGTCTGACCCTTCACTGGGTGTACTTTCATCCCAAACATCCAGGTTTTCCTGCACATGGAGAATTGTGTGGGGCCCAGGATGCCAAGCTGACAGAGCCTGCAAGAGAGGTTTCCCCCTACCGGATACAAGTGCAGAGCCCATGGGAGAGGACAGCAGCACCTCATTGGTCAATTCCATATAGGAGCAGTGTAGCGAGAGCCCTGAAGAGGCTCAGGGTTGCTGCCCCAGTAACTAACATCTGGACGTCAACAGCAAGCCACATCATATGGCAACAGACAGGCTCCTCTCCCTGTGTTTACCTGTCTGGACGAACATCAGTGGCAGATGAAGACATCAGCAGTGTGTTGCCTCATATGGCAATAGACATGTCTAGCCGCTCAGCAGCAGGCATGTCATAAACTTACAGACAGCTTAGAGCTTGCTAGAATCCGACAACCTTCCGGAGGAATACCACAACCCCGCCAGGACCCACTCCAGAGGGGAGCTGACTATCCACTCCCTTTTCAGTGGTAATCTTCATACTTGGAGCCCGACCTACCAAAAGTAGAACACTTAAGAGATTCACATTAATTTAGAGTGTGTCAGTTGTCAAGAGCCCAATAGTTTTGGCCTATTTTGTCAACGGTGCTGTGTATTCACAATACCAGTTGAAGCCCATTGTGCCATCCTCATAAAAATTGAAGTACCCCAAATTAGTAGATAGTTCTGCATATTCTGGCACAAATGACCTCCCTATTATTACTTTTTATTTGTATTGCAATAGCACCTGGGAATTCTAATCAGGAGATGCACAAATAAAGAAGAGAAAAACAGTCCCTCCTCAAAGGTCACACAGCATGTGAAAGCCTCCTTGCCATGCAAATAACACATATCAATCATACTTCCATGTACTCTCTGGGGCTCAGTGAGGGATTGTGTCCTTAGAGCTGCATACAATTTGCACGGTTTCCCCCTTCGTTTTATAAATAGTTACAAAAATCCTCAGATATTGTGAGAGTATTTGTCTTCAATATGAAATTTTAAACAGTTTTTTTGGCACACATTTTGTTTGTACTGAGCTTGAAGTTGTTTATTGCATTAGCAGTTTGTGTATTTGTGTGTGTTTACATTCTGTCTGTGAAGTATTTCACTGGTATCCTTACTCAGCATGTGGTCTAAGACTGGCTCTATACTTTTGTCAGTGTGTAAGGAACATCACATGCTTTGACTGAGAGGCATTTAAACAGAGGTAAATTAAAGACTGCTTCCCTACATTTAATGAAATGCAGATTTACAGGTAATTCATATTATCACAGAAGTTAGAGATGGAAAATGCCTATAAGTATTAAGGTGAAAATGTCACTATAAATCATTTTTTCCAACAAGCATCGCAGTTTCACATATTTTCTTTTATTAATCTCAACCCCATCAACAGATGTCAACTCCATGGATAACTGGAGAGTTAGTAAGTTTGTGGCATCACAGATGTCATGGAAATGAAACCTGATTAACTGAGAGCTTATCTATATTAGAAATGGTGCACCTGTTCAACTAAATCATTTTAAAATGGAGTTAGTTAAGTAAGTGCAAAACTCAGTCCAGGTACATTTAAGTCAGGTGAGTCCTGATTTAAATACATTTGGCTTATGTTTGTTTGTGTCGGTAATTACTAAATTAAGGTAAACTAGTTGAAGTGACGGTTAAAACAGTTTTAAGTGTAATCTGTAATTTTAAATGTAATCTAGTTTAAATTCAAGTAACTTTTCCAGAATAGATCTGGACTCAAAAGGGAAGTAATTGTTATTCAATATATTTAAAATTTTGTTTTCATTAGTACCTATTCAATTTGAACCTTAATATATATTTGGGCGTAAAACTGTTTGGATAAAGATTCAACCCCCTGGTAATGCTAATAATTATGAAAGAGCTCCAAAGCTACACCTCTGATCCTCCAGTGAGGGAGGAAATGCCACAATTTACATTACTTATATTTCTAAGGTTAAAAAATTAACAGAAAACATAGTTTTGGGGTGAGGGACCCTTTTCAGGCCTTTGTTATACATCCAGCAGAAGCAAAAACAAGCAAGGGGGCGGGGGCTGTAAAACCAATTTTTTTTAACTCTTTAGGTCAGCGGTTCTCAATCACTGTGTCGGGACACATCACTGTGTTGCCACACAGTGGTAAGAGTGTCGCGGAGAGCCAGGGAGATGGCTGGATTCGGCCTGGGGGTGGGGTGGTCTGGTATGTCCTGTAGGATCACAATATGCCACCAAGTTTGTCATGACCCATAAAAGGTTGTGAACCACTGTTTTAGGTTATCTTTACACAAACCTTTATGTAGTCTTCTTCATTAAATATACACATCAAGAATAGTCCACATCCAGAATAGTCAGTACTTCTTTTATGCAACAGCATGAATACTTCCTGGGAATGGTAGAAATAAAACATATGGACTGTAAGGAGGAGATATGGAGTGGTTTGATCTGCTGTTGGAAGTGCCTGTTCTTAGCAAAGAAGCTGAATGTTGTAGTATCAATGTATCTTTAGGACCCCTTTTAACCAAATAGCATGAAGACAAGGTTTTGATTAGAACAATCAGGAGTATGGATAATCGACAGGGCAGGAGCCATTCAGCAGAGGGATGGCCTCACCTGTGTTCTCCTCTTCCTTGCAGTCCTGGAGTGGAGTCTCTACTCTGTCCCGCTTGCTCACTCCTGTGGCAGCAGGGCTGCAGAGGACTCCCTGTGCTGTCTCAGGACCAGTGATACCTGCATCCAGTTATATGCATCAAGTGAGCAGCAGAGACCATGCCCAGCCAGGACTGCAGCTTTCTCTCCATCTTGAGCCTGCTGGGGTTTGTTGTCACCAGCCCTGAGACAGCACAGGGAGCTGCTCTGCTGTCATGCCCACTCATCCCCTAACAGGAGAGGTGTGGAAGGATCTCTGTGCTGCAGCAGGAGCATTCAGCAGCAGGGTGACCTTCCCAACAGTCAGGTGCTTGTCATTCTCCTCTTACTACTCTTAGTCCTGGCCAGGGGTCTCTTTTCCAGTATCTGAACCCCTGCATTTTCCAAATCCCTTTTTGTCACCGAGCATGAGATACATGGGGAGAAGGAAGCAGTTCAGATAATAGGGGTTTGGGTAACCAGGAGTACACTGTAGTCTATTCCTGACATTGCAGCTTCTTGTCTACACTGGCACTTATGCCCGCCAAACTTTTGTCACTCAGGTGTGAAAAAAACCAGGCCCCCATGTGACACAAAATTTCTCAGCATAGGTGCGTGTGTGGAGGGTGCTATGTCAGTTGGAGACCCTCTCCATTGACATAGCTACCCACCCCTCATTTAGGTGGTTTCATTATGTCAGTGGGAGAGCTGTCTCCTGTCGACATAACATGGTAGCACAAGCACTTCTGCAGGCAAAAGAGGAACACTTCAATCTCCCTGCTCACTCCATTGACGAGTCGTTAACAGCGGTGCTCAAACAAATGAATAACAAATTACAGCTTCAAAGAGAAACTGCAGAATTGGAACTTATATGTAAATTTGACTCCGTTACCTCAGGGTTAAATAGGGACTATGGATTTTATTCTCATTACAACAGGTGATTTGACCTCACCTTCCTCTCTATGCTGTTCCCCAGTGTTTGAATCCCAACACCTACTCTGATTTGCTGTTACAGCCTGACCTGATCCTGTGTCATACATTTCCCTGCATTGAATTTCCTCACATTCTGTAAATTCCCCATCTTCAAAGCGTCTAACGAAGTGGGATTTTCTCCCACGAAAGCTCATGTGGTAAATAAATCTGTTAGTCTTTAAAAGTGCCACAGGACTCCTTGTTTGTTTGGCTGACCTAAACTAACTCCTTTGGAAGTTGCTTAGCAGATCACTGATTTCCCATTTATCTGATATCAGGGTCCTTGCTTTGATCTGTAGTTGCTGGCCACATTGCCATTTATTTCTTTCGGTTTGCAGTCATTTCAATTTGCAAGTTGTTTTGCAGCAACGGTAGGGCTGTCTGAGTCATTTCCCAAAACTTGGACCTGAGCTCTGGAGCAGACAAGGCTTTGGCATATGCTGGGTGTGCATGAGTTCTCTGGAGCAGCATTTGGCTTGAGAGGTTGTGGCTAAGGCAATACTATTTCCTTTATTGGAGACAAGCTTTGGGCCAGTAAGGGGCATGCAAATTCTTCAAAGATAATTGAGCATGACCTCAGAGATTAAAGATTCCACGTGACCTAAATGTGTTACAGAAAATAAAATTGTGGCCAGAAGACTTTAAACCCAAACACTTTCTATGTGTTTTCTGATGCCATCATTATTGGCAAATACAATATATAGTTTTTAAAAATTGTTATTTTTTAACTGGATATATATAGTCCAAACATTTATTTAAAAATTAAACATTTTGATATAAAAGGATCTAGGAAATGCTGGCAGTGGAAAAACTAACCTACACCAGATGGCAGAGGTTAAAGAAATACTATAAAATATGGCTTCCATTCATATAGTTCTCAGATGAACAGAACTCCAAGCACTGAAAAACCTGTGAAGGTGGAAAACCTTTTCATTTGCTTACATTTTTCTTTGCTACTTAGCAAACCTGAGAGGTATTGTATCATCACGTATCAAGAAAGTAATATGCCAGGCTGTTGTAACAGGTGGAAAATGTTTATCTGTAACAACACTGAATGTGAAATAAAGAAAGGGCCAAATTTACTGCAGGTTTCCATAACTGTCTCCACAAAATGTGTAAGCACATCAGTTTGGTGCCTATAAAATATCTATTTGCATAAGTGAAACCTATATCTAAATGAGAAAGTACCAATTTGTATTAATTCATCTATTTTGCCCAGAGAAATACAGGTTTTATACTTGTGAATGTTTATGGGTTCTGATAAGGAAGCCAGGTGAAAATGAGATAAGGAAGCCAAAGGTGGGGTGTGCGCAGTTAGTATTGGCTTTAAAATAAAATTTTTTAAAAAAAATTAACCATTTCATAAATGTAAAGACAATCAAAAGACAGACATTATCACACACAGATCTTTTCCTTCATGGCTCTGTCAATATGTTTGCTCTTAACTTCATGATTGTTTTTGTGTTTTATATCTTCATATTCTGCGTAATCTAAAGAAATCAGCAGAGTGGAAAATCCTGTAAATATTAAGTGAGGAGAACAATATCAGTATGCTTCGCTACAGAATCACAACATGAAATCTGCTACTGCTGAAACTTCAGCCTGCTGAAAATTATGCATTTTGTATGCATTGATTTGATTATATAATTTATTTAAATTTAACCTGATGAGATCTCTTTAAAAAACAGTGGGAATATTCTGCTGATTTTGCTGAGACCACTATTGGAATTCTTTTGGTGTCCAAGCTTTAAAAAGAATACTGGAAAAATTGGAGAGGGTTCAGAAAAAAGTTGGAAGGATTATTTGAATTCTGGGAAACACAGAATCATAAAAGTGTAGGACTGAAAGGAAGGGACCTTGAGAGATCTTTTATTAGTTCAGTTCCCTGCACTCAAAGCAGGACTAAGTATTATCTAGACCAGAGGTTCTCAACCACTATGTCAGGACACATTAGTGTGTCGCCACACAGTGGTAAGTGTGGTGCAGAGAGCCAGGGTCGGAGAGCTGGATTCAGCCTGGGCAGGTGGGCTAGTGTGTCCTGTAGGATCGTGCATGCCACCGAGCGTGTCACAACCTGCAAAAGGTTGAGAATCACTCATCTAGACCATCTGTGATAGGTGTTTGTCTAACCTGCTCTTAAAAATCTTCAGTGATGGAAATTCCACAACCTCCCTAGGCAATTTGTTCAAGTGCTTAACTACCTTGACAGTTTGGAAGCTTTTCCTAATGTCCAAACTAAACTTCCCTTGCTGCCATTTAAGCCCATTGCTTCTTGTCCTATCCTCAGAGGTTAAGAAGAACAATTTTTCTTCCTCTTCCTTGTAACAATATTTTATATACTTGAAAACTGTTCTCATGTCCCTCTCTGTCTTCTCTTCTCCAGACTAAACAAACACATTTAAAAAAAATATATCTTCCCTCATAGGTCATATTTTTTAGAACTTTGATCATTTTTGTTGCTCTCTCTGGACTTTCTCTATGTCTTACAATGAAAGACTAAAGGAGCTTGATCTACTTAGTTTATCAAAGAGAAGGTTAAGAGATAACTTGTAAGCACCTGTCCAGGGATTTCTGGGAGGCCTTGAGTGTAGCATACCAAGACTGGAAGTTGAAATCAGAAAAATTCTAGCTGAAAATATGCAAATATTTAACAGTGGGATTAATGAACAGATTAGCAGGAGTTGTAGCAGATTCTCTATTACTTAAACTGTATATCAAAATTGGATTTTTATTCAAAAGACATGATACCATTCAATCACAATTTATTGGACTTAGTGCAGTAATTACCAACAAGTTCTATTGCTAGTATTATACCAGAGCTCAAGCTATATGATCATAACGAGCATCCTGTCCTATTTCTTCAGCTGAAAAAAGTGATTCCTTCTAAAATATTCTTGACTTCTCATTATTCTGGCTGCTTTCCGGCATTACCACCTTTAAGGTCTTTTAAAGGGTTTATTTACACATCTTAGAATTTCTTTCCCTGTGGGCACTGGATGGCTCATGGGGGAGGAAACGGAGGAAGAGATGTTCCCTTCTAAGTTATTAGTATAACTATAGTCCAGGTTAATTATGACTATTGTAAGTGATTGGTCTTTGTGCAATGAAATATGGCCACAGACCAGTCCCTTTTTGCACCCACAAGCAACTGCTCATGCAGTTATTTGTGAGTGCAAATGAGGGTATGTAAATGTCTGTCTATCTGATTCTTCTCATTTTTATATAGGCCAAAGTAGTCTTGATTTCAGTGAGTTTGACACCACCACTTTAAAACATTCATCATATCTATAATTCTGCCATATACTATGGTACAAATACAGAGCCTTCTGCGCTTTTTGCCTATTGGAAAAAAACATTATAAATTCATTTCAGGCCATCTTTGTATGGCAAATAAAAAATATAATGCAATGTAACTCACCCTCTTTTTATACATGTATATATTAGATAATATTCATCTCAACATATTTTAGTTCTGGTAAACAAAAAATAAATAAAACCTACAAAAAAATAAAATAGACCCAGGCACAATTAAACAAGTTGTCAAAGGTGTTTAGGTGCCAAAAAATGCAACTAGAATTTTCAAAAGAGCCTCAGCACCTAATGTTCATGATTTTAATGGGAGTTAGGCACACAGACCATTTTGAAAATCCCCCTAGACATCTACCTGTGTCTTTAGCACCAAAATGCCTTTGAAAATCTGGCCCAGGGTCCAGAACAGAATCAGACCTTCTCCCAGTAACAGCAAATGGATTTTAAAAAGAAAAAACATATGAAAAAGAGGAGCTTGGGAAGAGGAGTCAAGGGAAGAGGTCAAAAGAAAGTCTTTTACACTGATCAATGGAGACAGCTATATAGCGGTGGACATTCTGGTGGACATTCAAAAGGAAGAGATTCTATAGAGGAGGCATCTAAATTGAAAAGGCTTGCTATTGTCTTCATGATGAAGACAAAACCTCTGGAATCATGATTTAAGGAGGTAAATAACTCAGTCATAGGTTGGTGGCCTATTGCTGGAGTGGGTGGGTGAGGTCTTGAGGCCTGCATTTTGCAGGAGGTCAAACTAGATGATCGAACTGGTCCCTTCTGACCTTAAAGTCTATGGCTATGTCTACACTTGCTAAAATTAGTTCGAATTAGTTAGTTCGAACTAACTAGTTTGAACTAATTTTAGTTAGTTCGAATTAGCTTAATTCGAACTAGCATGGCCACACTGGAATGTTAGTTCGAACTAAGCAAGCACTTGCTTAGTTCGAATTAGCGATCCCCATTCATTTCAATGGCCAGTTAATTCGAACTAAGAAATTAGTTCAAATTAACATGGCCACTTTGGTTAATTCGAACTAGTTAGTTCGAATTAACCCCTTAGTTCGAATACCCTAGTCAAACTTATTAGTTCGAATTAAGGAAGCCCTTAATTCGAACTAACTAAAACCTAGTGTAGCCATGGCTTTAGTTAGTTCGAATTAAGCCTCCTTAATTCGAACTAACTTGCCAGTGTAGACATAGCCAATGAGTCTATGAAGACAAAACCTCTGTAAGTAGGTCAGTGACAAACTACCCAGCTAACCTCAGTAGTCTAGGTAGCAACAGCATTTCATTTCAACTCTTGCTGGCTCCTCAGAAAGCAGAGAGGCAACCTCCCACTTCAAAAGCTCTTAGAACATCTGATGATGCTCTTCTTCTTTCTGCCCTCTTTATTGCTACCTCTTTCTACAAGGATGATATTGTTTTGGTGTAAATATAGAGCCCCCTTTTCTATGGGTAAAGTCAGTAATCATAATAAGCTAATTTCTTATTGCTAGGCAACACTCAGTAACATGAATTTATCACTTCTGTTTGGTGCAACTTTCATTTTCACCTCCAACTGTAACTATATAGCCTGCTATATTTTAGATGCCACTGTGGTTGGATGGCATCCCAGGAAAGATGTGAACTGCTACTGACAGGGAGTGAATGATTGGCACTGGGCATAAGCAGTTTTCTGATTTTAAGTCTTAGCATATCATTAATTGTTAAACTTTCTCTTTTATCAAGCTCTTATCAGTCTCATTCCTCATGATTCCTGCCTACCAATTGCCTTTTACATATCATTGAAAAAGGTGGCCTGTCCCTCATAAACAGGTGGATTCCTCCGCTTATGGTTGATTTCTTTCTTTTTCATGTGGTGCTAGATACATTCATTCTTTCCTGCATTAGTTATCATTTTCATTAGTTATATTTACAGCATATGCAATTTTTTATTTGAATACACAAGGCCCTTAATTGGGGAAACTAAGAGATGGAACATGAGAGAGGCTGAACAATTCCCACAAAATGCTTAGTACCCTAGTTCATGAGAATTTCAGTGCATGAAGTGGCACATCATTCATGCCACAGAGGCCTGATCCTGAGAGGTGGTTTTATAAAATGTAGGTCTCTGATTTGGGAAAGAATGTACTTTATTCCCACTGATATCATAAGTCTCCCTCCTGAATCAGGGCCTGCATTACATTCTTCTTTAAAGTTTCTCACAATTACTTTGCCAGCTGTAACCTAGCTATTGAGTCAGTATTCCTCTATCTCTGAAGAATATTCAGAGATTAGAACTTGTTTCAAAATGTCTCCTTTTACTTGGGGAAAAAATTAAAACTTGACACTTTTCAACCAGCTCTGTCTAAGATATAACCAAAAAGACAGAGTATTTCTCCTGTACCAAATAAAATCCACATCTTTTAAGAGAATCATAATAATAGTAATTAAAAATCATCTCTCAAAGTCTTGGAAACATTTCATGATAACATTAATTATAGAAAGGTGCCAAGCAGCTAGAAGTATTAATAGGGTTTTAATAATATTTAGCGTATTTTCACTGACTCACTGGAAACAAAAGGAGTTTCTGTAACTGTGTGAATGAACCATGGCATGTGTATGTTCTTTTAAGAAAGGCCAAGGGTGCAGTTCTATTTTCTTAGCTCTGCTTTCATATTTATGTGTCTCATTTCCAGCTCATTGCTGATGCCTCAGTTGCGCTATCCATCAACACTTTTATCCTCCTTGTTCCTCAAAAAGAACATAAAATCCTTTTTTATGTGGTAGTAATATTATTGCAAATAAAAGCAAATACCAAAATCTTTATTAGTCTGCCAAAATAATAAACTATTTAATAAAAGCATGCTGTAAAAATAAGGTCATTTGCATCACTCAAGTTTCTTGCAGGAAATACAGAGAATTATTGGTCAAAAAGTACAACCTGACAGCAATTATTTCTGTTGTTGATCTAATGCAGCCTGAAATAGGGTTAAAAATGCAGAGAGGTTTTCCATGTTTGCTGCCTTTAAATGTTTTTAACACTGGTTGCATATAGAAGAGACTGGAGGAATCAAAATGTTCAGTGCTCTGGTTTTTCCCAATTCTTTCCATAACGGAGAAGAAGAGATTGGCAGATGCCATTAGAGATCTTTACTCCAAAACTTATGTTGACCTCATGGTTACCTTACTGTCACAAGGTTTACTATCAAAATATTTACCATTTATATCTTCAGTTTAAATTGTATTTGGTTTGGATTCATGTCACCTTACACTGTATTTTTTTTCACCTTTTCCTTTTGTTGTTCTTGCATGCAAACTAATATTAAAGAGGTTAATTATACTAAAAGTTATCTCTAAATTACATATATAATGTTTTATCTTTTGTTTACTATTGTAGTGTAGAGTGGATCATCTTTGAGGTTTCCACCTCCAGGAGTCAGACTTGCAAATATATTGTTGATATGTTTGTAACATAAAAAATCAGATGCCATTGTGAGGATAAAATATCATTTGTAAATTCCTTGCAAAATTCCCCAGAATAACCTACAGATAAACATTAAAACTGAGCAAATTCTTTTCAAATGTATTCAAAAGATGTAAAATATTTGCCTGGCCTATTCTAACCTAAGATTTAGATTTACATTTAAGAGCTGAGTATGTCTCATGAGATTCTGAGATCCTTCAAGTCCCATTGTCTTTAAATATAACAGTAATACGTTCCAAAGGGGTAGCCATGTTAGTCTACTTCAGCAAAACAAACAAGAAGTCTATTGGCACTTTTAAAGACTAACAAATTTATTAAATAATTCTTACTTATATAGCATTTTGAAATCACGTATCTCAAAGTGTTTTGCAAAGTTTCACTAACCCCACTTTATAGCTGGGAGAAACTGAGGCATTGGGGGGTGGATCAGGACTCCCTACAAGGGTAAAGTTACCTGCCTGTTAGCAGAATCATTGCTTTAGATCCATGTTTAGCTAAATGGCTGTTTAATTAATAAGATGGTTTAAATAAAAAGTATTTTACTTTATATTTGCTTGATATTTATTGAAGATACATCACTGAGATAAACTATACAACTGGATTTTTAGAAGATCCAGATAATTTTAATTACATTTGTGACTATTCAGACTAAAATAGTAATAACAATATCATTAAATCAAGTACTTCAGAACATATATAATAAATTAATAATCCATAGAATTGAATTTCTTTACAAGGGTTATTTAAGAATTATTATCTCTCGGATGGATTACTGAGGTACAGGATTATTAAATGAGTTGGCAATTGTCATACAAGTCAGTGACAAACACTTTTAATAGTATATTGGTGTTCAAGAATGTATAAATTATTTTCATATGGCAAAATTATATATATGTAGCTCAAAATTAATTATTATTGGTATTTATTGATGTAGCATCCAAAAGTATGCTAGGCACCTTTCTAACAAATGAAAAATCTCTGTTCTTCCTAAAAAGAAAGCATGCTGTCAAAGAAGCATAAGAAAGGAGGTAACACACCCTTATTTTTAGCTCTTGCCCACTTGCCACTCTCATATTCTCATCTGCTTTTCAAATTTAGTGTAATCTAATTATGCACACTATATGCTTGTACAGATAATTTCTTCATTTCAGAGTCTGTAGAGTTTGTTGCAGACTTTCATACATTTCTTAAACCTATTTCAGAAATAGCCCTGTCACCGTTTATCTCAGTAATGTACAGAATAATGGAAATTGACATTTTTTTATATAGAAGCAAAAAGTGTATCAGTTTTATAAAAGACTAGACTTTTTTCTCAATCAAATTTGAATTTGATCACTTCAGGGCTTGCTATGTAGTATGCTTTTAGCAATGGTCCCAGTGGTTGCAGGCTCTATCACCTAATAATTGGCCATGACAGGAGTTATATGTCCAAAGCCAACGGCTAAAGAGAATAGCATATGTCAGGGTCAATTATAAAGTGGAGGACCCTGCAACAAAAAAGACTGCACTGATTAGATCATGATGCTGACAAGAGAGTTGACACTTCTGTGTTATTTTAAAAGGGCACTGTCACAGACTTCCCTCCCAGATGCATAAGTATCAGGCTATGTTTTCTGCACTAGCATCTTCCCCATGCGATGCAATCTAAAGTTCTATAGGACATTCAAGGTTGAATTCTGTTTGGCTTCTTTATGCAATGGTAAACTGCTTTCTTTATTTTCTGTGTTCAAAGCCACGCTTGTCTTTTTGACTAATGGGGTCAAAACAGCTCTATAATTAATGAACTGTTCCCTGAATATTCTGCTTATGAGAGGAAACAATCTTAAATGTCATGCAGTCAAAAAGAGTTTGAATTATCTGCACAGCCAAATTCAGACAAGACAAAAAATATGGAGTAGCAAGAAATCACTAGTTTCTGCTAGAAAAAGCTATTTAGTTGATATTTCATGATACAAACAGCATTTTGCAGAGAAGAATAAGTAAAATTTTGTGCTGACTTACCCTATATAAGACCCCAATGGCTTCAGTGACTTGAAACACGCTTAAAAGGCACTGAGTCAGTGAGGAACTTAAAAACATACCTAACAAAGTATGTAAGCAATAACATTGGAGTTGATAGGACTACTTGCATACATAAAGTTAGGCATGTTCATAAATACCTTCCGTAAGTGGGGGGCCTTCATCAGCAAAGAATTCAGGCCAATACATTTCAAATCATGACATGACTATATCTGTCTGTCTGTCTGTCTAACTGCCATTCATCATCATGGTGTCTGAGTACCTTCCACAAGAAGCAAATACAAAAATCTCACTTCCCAGCTTTTCCAGCAGTAAAATTGGTGGGATTTTAATAAAGAATAAATATTTGCTTTGTGAGAATACTGATGTTTTTCAGAATGTTCCTAAGAAAAAGTTAATCCAAAGAGATGAGTTTTGCATTTTGTTTTGAATGCTGCAATAACATGTGGTCATTCCTCTTGCTTCTCCTTCAGGAGCAGAGGGACCAGTGCTCACCCATGTGGTTGAAATCAAAGACTCGTGTATTCCATAGTAATTGCCTAAAACACTACAGTATTGCTGTTGTAAGACACAGAGGCCACATCTACACTACCACTTATGTCAGCAAAACTTATGTCGCTTAGATCAATATAAATTTCACCAGCAGAAGTGGCATTGTGCACAGTGCTATGTCAAGAGCCAAGCTTCTCCCGCAAACACAGCTCACACTGCCCATTGAGATGGTATTATTATGTCAATGGGAGCGCTCTCTCCTGTTGACCTAGTGTGGCTACACAAGAGATCTTACAGTGCAGCAACTGCATTAGTATAGCTATGATGCTGTAAGCTCGTTAGTGTAGACATGGTCAGATATTAGTAGCATACATTATTGTAGAATATTATAGTATTTTATAAACATTATTCCTACAAAACTCAATTCTCTAGCTATGCTAAATCCAGCTATTTTACAGTAAATTAAGGCCTATACCTTTTGATTTAAAGTCTGAGATGATGGCGAAACAATTTTTCAACTAGTTGAGCCCAAATGGTTCCTTTCTTCCCCACTAGGATGGTTAATTAAAGGTCTATTCTTTTATTTACCCACTAAGAAGAATTTCCTTCTGTTGAGTTTTTATAGGCAAATAGTATAATTGCATGGGAAACGTATATTATCAAGTAGTCTTGGGCTGTGGCTCTGAACACATGCATGTTTTGTTTACAGGGGAGTTGTAAATAATGTATATTTGTGTCAGGAATGTTAGAATCAGGCCCTCTGTAGTTCACTTCCCCACAATTTGAAAAATACTGTCCCAAATTCTCAATGTATTGTTTTGCCATTTTGGAAATATTTATTTTTACCCTCTGTATTTCTAATAACAAATTTAAAAATTAAATGTTTAGTTCTCACAGTCATTTTTCCTTTCTTTGTGTGTATTTGTGTGAAAGAGAAAGAGGGAGAGAGAACCTGGGTCACGATCATGTAAACACTTACACACATATGCTTAACTTTACTACCACAAGTATTCCATTGAAACCATGGAGGTGAAGTTTAGTTTGTAGAATTGGGCGGAGGGCTTTGTTTTATAGTTTACGATTGCTTCTGAATACTGGGATGCTGCCATTTTTATTGTTTATTTACATATCCAGAGGAATTCCAAAGGGGTAGCCATGTTAGTCTATTGCAGAAAAACAACAGAGTCCTGTGGCACTTTCAAAGACTAACAGATTTATTTATTGCATGAGCTTTCGTGGGAGAAAATCCCACTTCGTCAGA
>ML685764.1:9536288-9587182 GCA_007922175.1 Pelusios castaneus
CGAAAGCTCATGCAATAAATAAATCTGTTAGTCTTTAAAAATATCTTGAGGAAAAAGTGTTGTGCAACTTTATTTGTTGGGGGGGGGGGGGCGGGGAGCAGAAACATTAAAATTACTCTGGACTTTGCAAACACTAAAGAAAGTGAAATGTTTTGCCTATGTTACACTCCCAGACCAAGGACAAATTAAAGCTGGAATTCTGTTAAACTCAGTCTCAAAAAAACAAACAAAAACAGTTTGCACAAGACCCATTGATGCTTCGGACTTTCAAAGCACAGATAGTTCTGCTACAGGAACTTGAGTTATCTTTTTCGGTTACTTTAGTCCAGAAGGGACAGGGCACAGGTAAATCTAACCCTAACATTCCCTTGTGAGCACTACACTTGTCAACCTTGACACTGTCTCTTTGTGATGATTATTATTAAAATAAAAATCTATGAACTGAAGATTAATCTGATTAATGAAAATAATGCTCAGCTGCTATATTATGACAGTCCAGTAAGCTTCTAACATAAGTTAGTGCCTGCTGGAAATGTAAGTAGATTGACTCGTGAGAGGGTGATGTTCTAATAAAGCTTTCAGTAATGCACTGATTTTATCCTTCTGAGCCTATGAAATTTAAAATTGAATTAACAAAATTGGAAGAGTCCATCAAAGAATTAGAAAAGCAACGTGCCATCATTAATGACCTTGACATGTAAGTAACATATATGCATGATCAAAATTTAGGTCCAAATTTTGGCCTCTTTTGCAATGGGAAGTGGGTAAAGGAGGAGATCACAGGAACAGCACTCTCTTGAATGCTAGGGATGGGAAGAGGAAAATTGATACATTTTAGAGCGCCACAGAAGCATGGCAAGTCATCTTAGGACATCACTGGAAATCAAACTCCATTTCTGTCAGCAGCAGGAGCTGTGAGGGTCTACCCCCCTGGCTTTTTTGTAGTCACAGTAGGGAGCATGGCAGAGAAGTTTGCCCATGATCTTTCTAAACCATCCTGCCTTGGGCATCATGGATTTCTGGGGGACTTTTCATTCATTTTGGTATCTCCTCGGCATCTCTTACTACTTGTAAAGGCACAGTTTCATCAATATTTAATTCAAAGATGTCCAGAGACAGAGATATGGTATTTGTGAAGTGAAAGAACTGGGAAGTTACTCAATGACTGGCACTTAAAAAATGCTTCACAAAGCTTCTTAATTAAATTGACAAAAAAGCCCCTTTTCTGTTCCAGAACTAAAACCTAAATAGGAGCAAGAAGTATTTCCTGGTACTTTGTATGCTGCTTTAGCAAAATTCAGCCCTCTGTTACACCAGTGAAATCCTACTGACTTCAGTAGAGTTTCATGGCTATTCCATAACTGAATGCAAAAGTGTCCCATTGCCAACTACTTCAAAGAAAAACACAACATCCTAGTTTGGGGATTTGGCAAGTAAATGAAGGAGGAGCTGGTTTTCAAAAACTTTGTTCTAAAATGTAAATAACCTTCTGATGTTATGTCTATTCCAAATATGCTCTACTCTGGTATTGATTTGGGTCCTTAAACAGAAAGTCTTCTTTTAATTAAGAACCTTAGTGATCCACCTTTCTCTGCTAGTCATTGGATAATTGGCATTTTCCTAATAGGCACTGTAGCTCTGGAATGCCAAAAGTGACTGTTCCTCAGAATATACTGGTATTAAGTTATTTTTGGATCTCATTTAAGAGAGAATTTAATTAACCATTCAGGTCATTAGGGATACTGCATTGCTCTTCTAATCCTTTGACGGATTCCTCCAATTCTAGTAATTTGTTGTTACAATTTCCAATTTTACTGACTGAGAAATATGAGCAAGAAGCAATAAACCATTGTAATTACTCTGGTACAAAATGCCACATGAGATTCCTTGCAGTGGAATGAAGGCTTTAGTGAACTCTGCTGTCAAGATTGCAACAGCATGTCAGGTGTGTGGGGATGGAATGGTTCAGTGGGGGCTAGTGTAGGCTCTCCCAGGATTCAAACACTGAGGAGAACACCATCACAAGCTTGTCCTCCTCCAACCATGTGGGCTGAAGGAAAAAATTGTTCCTAGGGGTTTGGGGACAGTTCCCCAGAAGCTGCAGCTGCTGTACCATGTGGGTGGGAGAAGGTTACTTCTGGATCTCTGTAATATAACAGGAACCTAACATTTTGTTGTTTTGCTTTCAGCACCCTCCTCATGTAGGTGCCAAGGACAGACAGAAATTGAGAGCAAAATTTGCTTGTTATCACATAGAAATTGTGGTCCTCCTGAGTTACATGAAGGTTGCTTTATATTCTGGTGAATATATTCTAATTTACACTTGGACTAGGTCCCTACATAGCCTCCATATATAGGAAATGGAAATAAAGCTTGAAGCCAAATTTTCTGCCACTCTGCCTAAAAGAATAAGATTCTAACTATCACAGACATGAAATAAAGCGGTTTCTGTCTGTATCTCAACACATACACACTTTTATTTCTGCTAAAGGTTTTGGCTAGCATAGATCAGGTCCACTCCATCTGCTCTAATATTATTTTTAAAATTTGAATGCATTAGATTATGTAGGAAAATGTATGGATTGTACTTTTGTTTTATTTAAAAAAGAAACTCTCCTGCTTATTAAAATTCTGTACTCAGTATTTATTCCCAAATTCTAGGAGCCAAATCCTGCTGATTTTATATATGTGAATAAACACTTTAGTCTTCGTAGAATGGAAGCCAAAGGGACCATGTCTGTGAGTAAAGCAAGCAGTATTTGATTCTGCAACTTCACACCTAGCCAACCTCTCTGTCTTTATTCCTATGCTTACCATCAGAACAGTGGAACTAGAAAGTATTCTTAATTTAGGCTCTGTATTGTTTCCCTTGCTTGAGATTACACTTCTGTTCTTGAGATGAAAGGGTTGAGTAGATTATAAGAAGAGTTATTCTTGTGCAAGAATGTATAATGAACTGCAACAGAACCGGCAGCTGGAAAACAACAGAATTATATCAGAGTAGATTTCTAATAATGGAGCCTTTGAGGAAAGAGTGCACTTTAGAAGAATTCTCCTTTCTGGTCTTGGAATGATATGCTATTTAGAACAGAAGTGTTACAAGTATTGGAACTTGTATTATAAAGCTGTCTGCTTGGAGCAACTGATTTTATGGGTTCCCCAGTTTTCCAAAGAGGCAGAATAATTTATGTACATGATTTCTTAGACTTTTCATACATTGTTGCTAAGCTCTTTAAGTCAACAGCTTTTAAATGTTCACAGTTACTAGTTGAATTCTTTTATTATCATAAATGTTAAATTAAAACATATTTATAACATCTTTCAAAGAATGCAAATGTAGAGGTGACCACAGTTTTCACAATAAAAACAAAATACCCTGATGTTACATGTTTTACATTTCTTCGGGGGTGGGGGTGGGGGGTTATTTTCCATCAAATGAGATTATTATGCATTATTGTTTCATTTAATTTGGTAATTCCATCTAAAATCTCTACAAATTCCCTGGATTTACAGTTTTAATTCAGAACAGACCTGCATTCCCCTCTTCACTCCCCCCCCCCCCCCAAAAAAAAAAGTAAGTTACACCCCTTCTGAGAATCATTGACATTTCACATCCAAGCCATCTGATTCAAATCATTGAGATTGTTTTGAATAGTAAAAGGAAGAATTTCTGAAAATAAATGTTATACAATTTCTGTATTAATATATGATCATCAAATTAAAGAAAATTCAAACTGCTTTGTAAATGGTATCAATAAAATAAATGGTTATGCCTTGTGAACTGCTAGTTTATGATGGCCAGAGCATGGTGAATATACTGAGGTTATTTTTTTTAAATTAGTATTTGATTTTTATTTTTTTTAGAGACATACATATATTTGCCATGCATTTTAATACACAGTTTCATTTCATACTATATTGGGACCCAAATCCAGCCAAGTACTGGAAAGATTGTATTCAGTGTGTACAGTATGAAGTTCTGATGAACTGGAACCCTTAAACAGTTGTCATTTGCCACTGTTGCTATTAATGGTATTTACTGAATTTTGGACTTCTCTATATTTAAAATAGAGAATTATTTACAATATTGTGATTTCCACTTACATGCTCTCACCTGTACATATTTATTCCAAATACAATAAAATTTACCAACAACTCATTGTATGGGTTATCTAGTCTTCACTAATATTTATTGCAGCCTTTACAAATACTTCCTTTGTATTTCACAAAAGTTTAAACTAAGGCAGCAATTAGATTTAGGTTAGCTGTCATAATGTCACTTATGAGGTTCTGTATTGGTTGGATATGTTACAGGACAGATGTCTGTTGATGCCATCCAGCCATCTTGTTTTAGGTGTTCTGAGGGGGTCTTTTCCATCCAGTTTTCATTGGGTCAAAGTCAAAGATGATTCTCACAGGAAATTGAATAGAGATTTGGAGCAGACCAGTTTATCAGGTTGATTTTTGTAGGTTCTAAACCAGGTTGACGTGAGGCAAACACATTTATGGGTTTCAGAGTAGTTGGGTTCAAGTGGTTGGCGGAGGGCAGTCACTAGTTTATGTAATCCAAGGCCTGGGTTCCACAGGAAGGCATGAGAACACTGGGGTCACTTGCACCCAAGGTTGGAGCTGGCCTGTGCATTAAGTACAGTGGTCAGGGTGCCGACTGATCAGGGGTTAAAGTAAGGGGGAACGCACCGGAACGCAGTTCTAGGGCCCTCAAATTTGAGGGGCCAGAGTTCCGGGGCCCTTAAAAAGAGAAAAATCCAGCGGAACACATGTTCTGCCCTGCCCTGGCTGCTGGCGGGTCCTATGCCCCACCGTTGTTAATCACAATACTTCTTGTGTTATGCAGTGTTTGCTAGTTTGTGACAATAAATAGAGATAAACGCCATATAAATATAAATATTTTTATGGAGTGATAATCAATGCATGTGGTGCTGAGAAGTGGTTACAAATGCCTACCTGGGCTGGGGCCTGCACATGCAAAAAGGGGGCCCAGACAATATGGGAAGGGGGCCCAGAGATTAGGAGGGTTCCAAGGCCCATCAAATTATACTTTAACCACTGCGACTGATAATACAGTTGAGACAACTGGTGCAATCCCCAAACTGAAACTCTTTGGACGAATGCCTCTCCCAACCAGGGAACAGGCTTCTGAGTGTCATGTTGATGGATCTGGCTTTTTCTTCTATTGTTCTGCATAATGTTTCTCAAGGTCACATTCTTTTTCTCTTCGAGGTGGCGTCCATATTATAAAGTGAGGTTTGTTTGAACCTGTCCATTTATACTCACTGATTTCAAGGACATCAAGATGGTATCTATCCATTTCTTTAATTACCTGAGCAGCTTTAGTAGCTTTGCACATTGTTCTCACATTCCAAAGACTGGTTTTCATTCCTGATCTGGCACTGACCAAGGGAATTTTCAGGACATAGGCTTTGTTATGATTTTGACAAATGCCTGTCATATTCTTAACATGAAGCTGAGCTTTCGCTCACACCTGAGGCATACTGGTGTGGCTCACTGTATTTAATTCTTCAGTAAGTTTGTGTTTATATAATGGTCAAATTCCAAAGGGGTAGCCGTGTTAGTCTATTGTAGAAAGACAACTGGATTTCCACTTCAAACGGCTGTATTCAGTGCCCTCCATATAGTCAAATTCCAAAGGGGTAGCCGTGTTAATAAATCTGTTAGTCTTTAAATATGCAATAAATAAATCTGTTAGTCTTTAAAAGTGCCACAGGACTCTGTTGTCTTTATATAATGGGATTACCAGCCTCATGCACAATCTTGGGTTCATGGCTTTTTATTCTTTATTTGGAGCTGTCCACATAGAATTTCTCCCATCTGCCACCTTTGGGATATGTTTGGGAACTTGGGTTGCCCCAAGTTATGCAGTCAGAGATGGCTGAAATGTATTCTGCTTTTAGGTAAACCTTTGCAACCTTATTGACTTTGCATCATATTTACACTCCCCTGCTCCTGGCCCCCCCAGAGAGGGGACCAAACTGTAGAATTTGGATTGGGATCCGAATTCCTTCAAAGGCATTTTTGTATTCAGTGGTATAATTTGGTCCATTACAAAGATGCGACTGGGTTCACAAGTTTGACTCCAAATCAGCATTCAGCAGAAAACAATCCTTAGTTTTTCAGGGCATGTTAGTGTGAGTAGGGTCACACACTCTCCTGCTTTTTACTTAATAACTTTAAATATGACAAACCAACTCTCCCATTTCAAATTCCCATCCTTCATCTGCCCCAGAGATAGAGCCAGTAAACCAGACCAAACACTTAACCATTCCCAGAAGGGTGGGAGAACATGCGTTACCCTCCCTGCAACTGATAAAGGAAACAAACCCGCCTCCTTAGTTTCCGCACCATTCAAAACAGCGGGCAGAAACTTCTTTGGTAACTATAAGCAAGAAAAGGGCGGGTGAGGTAATAGCTTTCATTGCACCAACTTCTGTGGGTGGGAGAGGGCAGCGGCTGGGCTCCTCTGAGCTGCCTCATTTGGGTCCCTGTCTCTAGCGTGAGGAGTCAGCAGGGACTAGAAAGCTCAGCTCCTCTGTGATCGCACATCCAGGACAAGCAGGCAGCGCCTTCCATCCCGAATACCCCGAAATAGGCGGCTAGTGCAGTGCCTGCATTTCAGCTCCCCGCGGCCTTTGCAGCCCGCCTCGCCAACCCCCGTGAAGCTGCGGCCGAAGGGCAGGGGCCGGGCGTTGGCCACCGCGCGGGCTGCCATTGCCCACTCTCCGACCTTTGGCTCAGGCAGCCGCGGGGCCACCCTGGGCGGGTCTGGCCGGGGAAGGAAGAGGCCGGGCTGCAGCAGTAGCGTGAGCGTGTAGCGGCGCGTGGCCCAGTGGGGGAAGGAGGGTGCTTGCTGCAGCCTGCAATAGCACCCGGCCCGCGTGGGTGTCTCTCAGCCCCCCTTAGTGTCAGCCCAGCCCGGGGGGTGCGTGCGAGCAGCATGAGAGTAGTGGCCTTAATCAGGTAACGTGGCTGTGGGTGGGCTGCCCTGCTGCAGAGACTAAGCCACGCGCACCTGGGGGATGCAGAGCCCAGAGATTGGGGCTGCTACCCTGCAGCAGCGGCCAGCCTCGCTCTAGGGACACCCCCACCTCCCTTTGCACCCCCCTGGAGCCTTCCTCCTGCTCGTGCATTTGCTTGCTTTCCCTTCTCCGCAGCAGCAGAGCGAGGAGTTTTAAACACGGCTGTTGCTGCTGCTGCTTCCCCGCAGCCTGCCCCTCTCCCACAGCTGGTTGCCGCAGGTGGTGGGCGAAGAGCGATCCCTGCTTGTTGTAGTGTAGGAGACAGACCTTGACCAACTACTGCACTCCAAAGTCCTGTCTCTCTCTGCCCTTGCTGGGTGTTGAACATCCTGTCACTGAAATATAAATAAATAAAGGCCCTTCCTGCTGTCGTCACTCTCCTTAGTGTCTTATAACATGCTCTGTGTTGTTCGTGGATGACCTCCACCCCAGAGGCAGCTGCATTTGGGTGGGGGAGATGACCTAATTGTAAGTAGTAGGCTTAAAGTGGAAAGTGATGTATAAGTGTGAGGAGCTGCTATTTTTTTTGCTGTGAGGTACACAGAAGGTTCTGGAGGAATACAGACCTGCTGACCTGTTTCACTCCTTGAGAGGGAGTTTCACTCATTTTCAGTTGATTTTCAGGCAATTTTTTTTTCATTCCAAGTATCACCTTTTGGCAATTGATTTTGCAAATGTGGTTCAAATAGACATTGACTTTATACTGTAACTTATAAAAAATCTCACTCATTTATGCAGTTGGACAATGCTTGACATGTCCTGTGTCTCAGGGACTATTTCCCCTACTCTTCAGTTGTTTTGTTTTCTGAACTTCTCATACTCTAAATAGGTTTTTATATTTTTAGATGTATATTTAAATTATCTTTTCATTGAAGAAGACAGCTAGATTCTTTGCTTGAGAAATGATAGCCAGGAATGTTATCCAGGAAGGTGTGCTTGTGTGTTATGTAAACACTGATATTTTTATTTTTGGATGCCAACCCATAACATTTTTACTAATGCTGGGATCTTGTAATTGACCATGTTTTGGCAGACCCTTTCAATCTGCATGTAGCCCTGCTGAACTTGGGGTTTGGCCATGGAGGTGATTTGAGAGGAGTCTACGGAAACTAGGCTTGTTTAGTCTGCAGAAGAGAAGAGTGATGGGTGTTTTGATAGCAGCCTTTAAGTACCTGAAGAGGGATTTCAGGGAGGATGGAGCTAGTCAGTGGTGGTAGATGACAGAACAATGAGAGCAATGGTCTAAGTTACGAAGGGGGAGGGGTTGGTTGGATATTAGGAAAAGCATTTTCATTAGTAGGATGGTGAAGCACTGGAATGTGTTACCTAGGGAGGGGGTAGAATCTCCATCCTTAGAAGTTTTTAAAGCCCAGTTTGACAGAGCCTTGGCTGGAATGATTTAGTTGGGGTTGGTCTTGCTTTGAGTAGGAGGTTGGACTAGATGACCTTTTGGGGTCCCTTCCAACCATAATATTCTATGATTCATGGAGGGTCACTTGCAAGATCAGCATTTAAAATTATCCCAAGAGAAAATATACATCAAAGGGATTTGCTTTTTGTTGTGAAAAATTGTATTTTTTATCCAGATTTGTTTTTAATAGCAGACTAACACAGTCAGTTTCTACATTTTCTTCTCTCAACTCTTGAGAAAAGGCAAGATTTCAAGTTCCATAAGTATTTATTTTTGATATTCATTGTGCAGTGGAATGTGTTAAAATGGAATAGAATCTTAAAAAGGGATTTGTAACATGACTGGTATTTTTATGGACATTTTAATAGGATGGATTTAGCTTAAGAAAAAAATTTAAGAAAAGTTTCTTTTTTAAAAGAAGATCAAAGTCTGATTTTTTTTTTTTTTAAACAGGCACTTCAAGTAACGAAAGAAAGGACATTTCTCTTTTGAAAAAATATATTTCTTTTGGGCTTTTGTTGGGCAGGTGTATTATATGAAACTATTATTAATTCACTTTTTGGTATTAACATATTTAAAGTCTCTTTCTAGCAGTAGTGTCTGAATAAACACCCACATATATCTTGCACTAAATCAGAAAACATCAGGCATTTTAAAACCAGTTTCATCTGTTTTTAAATAAGTTTTCCTTCTTTCCCAGTCTTGAATTAGTTTAGGTTTTATTTTTTATGAACATTGACATGCAGGAAAATGAAGGACATATACTTTTTAGAGGTCTTGGATAGTGCTAAAATAATCTTTACTTTCCTTTTCATTTTTTTCTTTCATACTCCCCTTGTCTACAAGTGCCTATCATTGTTCTGTTGCCAGTATTTTTCCTGTGTGTGTGCCTCTGTTGAAATCCTTAAGAGTCTCATATCAACCATTGCAGTTTCTTCTTTTATTACATTTCTAAAACTCTATATGTCAGAATACCCAAAATGCCACAACCAAAAAATCTCTCTGTTCTAGTAACTCAGACCATCTCTTTGCCTTTACTGGCCTCTTATTATTTTCCATATCCCAGGACCTAATTATACTCAAACAATGGTTCTAAAGCCCAGCCAGGTTTTTGTGGGGGCTTTACTGTTGTGAAATCCCTGGGTTTTATTGGTTCTCACATTTGAGGCTCTGTGGATACCATTGAAAAAACAGTCAGGTGGTGTAAAAATCCTGTGTCTGCTTCCAACTAGTACAGAGTTTGAGGTGTGAAGGAGAAGGAAGGAAGGAAAAAGAATACCTGCCACCTCGAGATTGCTCCATCAGCTAGTAGGAGAAAGAAAGAGAGAGAAAGATGAGAAACACTTATTTCTCTCTCAGAGGCCGGAAAACAATGGAAGGAGCCAAGAAATATTGTGCCAAATGGAGTCCATGGAATGATGGCTTGATATAATTGTGATGGTGCAGTGTCATACAAAAATACCCCAACAGTGTGATGCTGGGATATGAGTTCATGATTATTTGATGTTTCCGTTGACTCTGTGAGGCTCTTACGCTTCCTAGGGTTGAGTATCAGTGGAGGGTTGGATATTTTTGGATCTACATGCCCTCCCATCTGTGATCACACAGATTATTTTCCATCCCATTTGTGATTATTTTCGCATCAGAGGCAGCTACAAAAACTACAGTTGTATGGAAGTGGTATTTAAGAAAGGATTTTCATGTACAGCTTAGCTGTCTTTGGAGTGTTTTGTCCTCTTGGAAAAAAGTTTATTACACTCTATTTTGGCTCTTCGTTTCATCCCCCTTTATTCTCCCATCTGTTCTTTTTCTCTTCCCTGGAAATGAGAAGAGCCAGCATCAGGTATCCAGTCAGCACTCAGTCAACAGACCATCAGCAAGTGGTCCATAAACAACAGATTGGGACCCAGGCCCTAAAATCACGTCAAAGTAAAATGTCATCCTTCTTTTTTAAATCTATCTTGTTTTTTTTCAGGCAGTTTTTTAACTTAGCAGCCATTTTATTTTTGTTTTAATACTGAAATGGTGTGATAATATTTAAGAACTTGAGTATACTGGCAGATGTACTAAATGATTCCTTTATTTTTTTTGTTTATAAGAAGATTACAGTAAAATCATTTCTCATAAAACATGCCAGATTGGAAGCAACACTGGATTTCCAAGTGTACACCACAATACAGCATGGACCGCAGCAATGCAAGTTTCCTTAATTTTTTCCTGCCAGTAGGCCTTAACCCTGTTTCATTAGTACCAAGGAGGTGTGAGGATAATTTAGTTACTATGACTATTCATTTAATGTCCCTTCTCTTTGGGAATGCTAACAAGTGTGATATCAAGACTGGTGACTTAGCCTCTGAGTTTACACCTGCAGTTTTGCAGGCCCAAATAATTGTGGATACATTTATAGTGCTTAGATAGCTAGCTTCCTGATCATACTCATAAATCATGTAGCTGGTTATGTAAAGGCTGCCCAGTTCAAGTATAATTGCTTTTGGCTGCAGTTCTATATTGGGGACAAAATCAGAAGCTAAGGTGAGGATCTTTGAGAAATAAGTCTCTATGAAGGGTAAGGTTCTTTGTCCCATTACTGTTCTCTGATCTAGCCAGTCCTTCCAGCTGATCGGTAACAGTGAACGGTAACTGTATTAACTATCAAGCATGTTATCTCAAAATAAGAGAAGTATGGCTTTACATTACATGATCTGTCTACTGTTTAGAAGAATTTAAACATGGTTATTTTTAAAAGAGGTTGAACCCCAAACAAGAAACTTGCTAAAAACCTGTTCATTAAGACATTCATGTTAGTTTTAACAGCAATGGAATGAGAGAGCAATTGATTATATACAGATGGCGCAGTATGGAAGTAAAGGATGCTGTATGGATTATATGATTCCTTTTCAGTTATTTTAGTGGCACAGCCAGTTAGGATCAGTGCACAGAAGTAAAGGTACAGGAAGTACCATTGCCTTACTGTGATCCCTTTGTCAGCTCTGGTATGCTTGAGGTGGGTTCTGAATGTGGGAAGGATGTGTTGAGGGATCGGGAGGCTAACCCTGTGGAGCTGCAGACATTTGGGACAGTACTGTGGCCTAGAGGGAGCTAGGGACATAGCGAGGCAACTGGGTAGGGCCTGTGGAGCAGCCAGGAATTGGGAGGACAGGGAGGTGACTTAAAACCACCATAGCCATCCCACCTTGGACTTTGAGTTCTGTTCTTTGGCTCTTAGACAGGTGCAACACATATTTCTTGCTCTGGTTGTGGTTTGGTGACTGTCAATTTGAAGATGGACCTTTGAAATATAGTTCTCTGTAGGCCAGATTGTTTTTGCTTTATTATTATTATTACTTAATATTTGTTTAAGAAGTGATTAGGTATAAATGAAATAGACATTTTTGCCATTAACTTTAATGAGAATGGGATTTGGCCTTTGTTAAGCTGACAGAGGGGAAGTTTCCTTTTAGCTTTTGAATGTTGGCTTATTAATTTCAAAAGCAAATCTATTTTGCACTTTATATTAAATATTATATTAACCCAGCAACTAAATGAACAACAAGGAGCCGTTGTGCTAGTGTAAAATGCACTTGTAATTAATTTTGTCTGCAGTTATATGGAGGCACAAAACCAGAGGTCAGGTTATGGCTGCTGATTTGAAATAAATCAGTGCTTTGGAGGGAAAAGACTAATCCTTTGAGTAAAGATAGCACCTTCTCCAAAGAACGTATAACTTTCTTTCTTTCTTTCTTTCTTTCTTTCTTTCTTTCTTTGTCAACCAAATAAATAAACTGGGAATTTCACATAAATCTTATGAATTTTGATCTAGCTGAACTCTACAGCTTTTTTGAAATACTTTTTTTTCTTCTTGTAAAACTTTACTATTGTTGTTCTTTCATTCTTCTTATTTGAAAATATTATTCCATGATCCTGCATTATAGTTTTGAAATAATTAAATAAAAGTTTAAAATAAAAAGGGTGACAATGCTTAGACATGACCTGGCTTAATTGTCAAATAATTTCTTTGTTTTTGTTCCAGTGGTGGAAAGGACAGCTGTTACAATATGATGCAGTGTGTTGCCGCTGGACATCAGATTGTTGCTCTAGCCAACTTAAGGCCTGCTGAAAACACAGGTAAGAATGCCTTATTGCTTCTAGGGAAAAAAACAAAAAACCAAGGAGTCCTGTGGCATTTTTAAAGACTAATAAATTTATTTATCCCATGAGCTTTTGTACGATTCTACCCCTGAAAGCTCATGTGATAGATAAATGCGTTAGTCTTTAAAAGTGCCACAGGACTCCTTGTTTGTTTTACTGAACTAGACTAACACGGCTACCCCTTTGGAACTTGTCTTTGCTCCTAGGAAACTTTCGGAAATAGGAAACAGCTGAACCACAGCTGTGTCTGAATTAAACTCTACTTTTGTCTTTGCATGTAGCTTCACGTATGGGAGGTATCCTAGAAATCTTTACAGAGAAAGATGAAATGAGAGACAATTTAGAGAATTTGTTAAAGCCACTCTTAAAGAAGCAAATGAGAGGAAACAACACAAGAAAATGAAAAATGGTAGAAGAAAGAATTCTGCAATTTAAAAGGAGGAAAATACACAAATTCTTTCTTGCACACTAGTGAAGAGAGACTGCATGGGTACAGTAATGAAGGTAGTGAAAAATGAGTAAGGTTTAACATTAGTCTTAAGATGAACAAGAAGGTTTTAAGGTGAGATTGGAAAAGGAAGTAACTTCTGTCCCAGTGGGAGGGGAATAAGGCAGTAAAAGATAAAGAGAATTAATCTTTCCATCCAAATTGTGGAGATTTGTGAGGAATGCAGAGAACAACGACGTGTGCAAGTTGGAGGCGGAGGAGGAGGAGGAGGAGGTCATGTGTGAATCATTTTTGGAGTGGGATGAGTATAAAAGCTGGAAGTAGGTTGTGGCATTTTATTCCCTTTCTACACAAGACAAACCATCTTTGATCTTACTGAAATGTTTGTCATAGAACTAATTTATCAACATAAAAAATATAGAATGTTGTCATTCTAATCATAAAATGATTCCTTTAAGAGTATCTAGTAGGAAATGTGGTAAAAGTTAATTGAGGTGCTCCAGGCAGAAATAGGGCCTATCTCATTCATTTTATTTTATCTGGTACCACTGTTGCCTGGAGTAATAAAGTAACTGCACATTAAGAGCTAAATGGAAGCTTAAAAGAGGTCCCGTCCATTTTTTTCAGGCATCACATTTTATGTAAATTTTAAAATACTCTGTTTTTCTTGTAAAATCAACTTCTTTGGTCCTGATTATTTTGTTAGGATTATGGACCCCTGTAGACCATTTTGATCAAATACCTGTTACTAATGGAAGTTAAGTCACCATATACATTATAAATACATTGCACACTATAGTCAAGTAAATTACACTCTTTTATAATGATCAGTTTCGGCATATTATGATTACATCACAGCTTGGTTCACAGCAAAGTGATGCAGGGACCTTTTATTTAAGCTATTCCATGTGGGCTCAGACATCTGTCCTCAGAGAGCAGCTTGCAGGATCGTGGCGAGAGTTTAGGGATAGCTAAGGGATAGCTTTAAAATAAAGTGAACTCCATCACATTTTATCAGTGAATTATAGGTGTGAGAAATAATTAAGTGCTCCTTATTATTGGTTAGTTGAAGAACTTACCAATAATGATCCCAATTGTTGGATACCTGAGATATGTAAAATGTTAATTGCAAGGTCTGGGGTTTTTATAGTCTGGGGTTTCATACAATCTGGGGTTTAATACGTGTACTACCTTTTTTATTATTGTTCAGTTGCCAACTCATTGGTAAGAATGTTTAGTGAAATTGTCTCTTAATTAAACCAGCAGGAGCAAGAAGTTTGGTGAGTTCTACATTTAGTTTTTAAGGAGATTGAAAAGTCCTGCAACAATAAAGATTGCTGAAACAGTGGTATAGACTTTGAGTATAGAAACAGCATAGAAGTATCAGAGGGGTAGCTGTGTTAGCTAAAACCACGGTATAGGTTTCTATATATATTGTACCTAAGTATGCTGTAGCAGAGGTATAGACTTTGGGTCTTTGCATCTGGGCAAAACTGCCATTGGTTTCCCTTGGTTCTGGGTTGGATCCATAGTGGGGGATTTGTGAAACCCTGAGGATGCTAAGGGAGAAGTGGACATCTCCATTGAGAAGTAGACATGTGCATGAGATACATTGTTACACATAAATATTTGTGAGGAGAGATGCATTTCCTTTTATTCCGTGTTTGTAGAGATGCCCTCACATGTCTGTGTCAGTGAACTAAGGAATACACAGTTTTAAAATACTCTTGGTGCTTAAGGTATTATGTTTTTTTCTAAATGCTAAACAATGTACTTAGCATCATGCTTGTCTCTATTGTAGCAGAAGGGACAGATGAGCTGGATAGCTACATGTATCAGACGGTGGGACATCATGCCATAGACCTGTATGCTGAAGCAATGGATTTGCCTCTCTATCGTCACACCATAAAGGGTACCAGTGTGGACACTGGAAAAGTATATACCAGGTGTGAGGGAGATGAGGTTGAAGATCTTTATCACCTTTTGAAACTTGTTAAGGTACGTTGCATGAGGAATTTTACTTTTCAGAATATCAAACAATTGAAGAACATTAAATAAACCATATTTATTAATTTAGATAAATGACCCACTCCTTGTGGAAAGTTTTTTTTTGAAAACTTTTTTTTATATATTTCTGCTCCTTTGTAGTAATTATCTTCATTTCTGTGTTCTTCCCTTTAGTGTAAACTTAAGTGATATGGGGCTTAGTTTCTTAATCTGTTGTTTATTTTCCACTTGAAATAGACCATATTTGATCACCCCCTCTTCAAACAAGAAATCTTGATCATATACAATAAATAGATGTCCATAACCATAAAAAAATTGTATGCCAAAGAAAATTCAGAAAATATCCTATATAAAGAAAATGTGATGTTAAGTTCTCTCAGGTTTATGCAATTGATGTAATATTTTGCTTGTTTCCCACTGGTTTTCATAGATTTTGGGTGCATTTTGTTTATTAGTATATAGGAAGTACATGCATTTGCTTTTGCATGGACTTATGTACTGTAAAATAAAACACAAACTGCTAGAACACTGTTAATACTGCGTTTCATACTCAATGTGTTCCCGAGTATTTACAATTATGGTTTTGATATCGGTAGTGCAGCAACTGTGCTCAAAAGCTATTATACACTCACTCTTTTTAGCAATAAAACTGTTCTTTCAATAAAAATGGACATATTGGCTAAGACACCCTTTCCAGTGAATTTTGTACTGTAGGCAGGAAAGAAGGAACTTGGAATGACAGTTAAAATTTCTTCATTGTCCTGAATATCTTTCAGCGGATTATATTTGAGGTTTTCAAAATACATAATCTTATTTTTGTATAGGTCAGTATTAATTGTGAAATTTGTCACTGAAATTAAATGATTAATTTGAAAATTATTTACAATCCTAGAAAAGACTTCCTTAAGTTGCTTAAGAGATAATTTTTATCTTCGATTTAAGTATTCAATATCTTTTTAATTATAATTTTATTTATAATCAGATTTATAATTGATAAACTTAAAAACTTCAATTGCCTGTTCATTGTTTTATAGTAAAAATGGTGTAAATAATTTGGTTGTAACAAGAAGGTTATAAAGATCATAAGCTATCACCAATGCAAGATGCCTAACCTATTACGTCTTTCTTCAATTGTTTTAGGCTTTATTTAATGTTTATATTACAAAGTTTGGGATTGGTTAATTTTTCCTCTGAACTTGCTCTCGTTTTGGCTGCTATCCTATTGCTGTCTCTTCTGGTGGAATGGGTGATATCTCTTGGATCCACTGACGTCACAACAATGAGTGCCACTGTGATATAAAGCCAGTGGGAAGTGATATGAACTCGACACTCTACATTTCTACTCTCTTAGGTCACGTGTTGCATTTTCTCAAAGTTCTTAGGTTGAAATTAGTGGCAGAACTCTTAGAGGCTTCAGTGGTGCCAGGATTTAGCCCATAGGGTCCATGAATCTTGATGGTCCTTCAAAATCTCTATGGAACAATAGGGCACTCAAGGCTGCACAGCCAGTCTAGAGAGGTTTTTGAAGTTTGTTTTAAAAAGAGCATGGATGGTAGGCAGGACAGGAATTTGAGGAAATAAGTTGCAGCACTTTTAAAAGATTTTTTGAAACACAACAGCACTTGAGAAGAGAAGTACCAGTATATGCTATCTGTTGGAAGCTTCATGATAACAGGTTTCTGAGACTGGGAAAGATAGTAAATTACTGATCAATTTAATTAAAAATGGGGAGATTAGTGGCAATTAAGATGAAATTTCCCTTTCGATCTGTGCTGTCTTTGGAGAAATGGATGCTCTGCCATTATCTTTATAGTAACAGTCAGTTATGACATAAATTAATGCTAATGTTAAATCTTGACAACTTCTGCTTTGGAAGTTCGTACACTATAATTATAACTATAGTTGAAATAGATGTTATCAAATTATCTGGGGCTAAATAACTGCTTCCCTCTTGCGTAGAAATATTGATTCCGCTATAAGATATAGACAAAATATCAGAAATACATTGACTTTATGGTAGACATTGCGTAACCCTGTCCTTAGAGTCAAACCCATATTTGAAATTCTGGTGCAAAAATTGCCATGGAGATCTTATATATTCTAATAAATAATTTAGTAAATATAGGGAAGAAAAACCTAGAAGAGCTATCATTCTTTATGTTGGTGTTCACTAGTTTTTAGAACAAGATGAAATTGGAATTTTTTTTACCCTTTGAATATTAATGGTAATATTGAAATCATTTGATTAATTTTTATTTTCACCATTTATTTGTTAACTAAGCAGTCTTGTAGCTTTAATGTGCAAGTCTTTAACGACTGATAGTTTTTCCTAAGCAATTCAGATTTTCTTTAGATGATGTAACAATATAGGTTTTATTTTTTTTACCTAGAGTTCAAGTTGCTGCCTGTTGAAAGGAAACAAAGAGAACTGATGAAGGTTTTTAATAATTCAGACTTTTATTAAAAATCTTGAATTGAAATAATTTGAAAGCAATAGCCAAAATAACGTAATTATTTCTGAAGTAACGCTTTGGATCAAAGGATGTGGGAAAGGCTGTGCCTAGGTGAATCCACCTATATCTAGCTTTCAGTGTGTAAAGTATATTTATGTTACAAGTTTTTGTTTAATAATAAATTAAAACAAACCACAGTGAAAAAAACTAATATGAATTGAAACGTATTACACATTTTAAAAAACAATTTTATGGAAACAGGATTTTTAAAAAATGTAAATATTCCCCTGCTATGTTGGAAACCCCACCATAGCAGTTTTATGCTAGTGCATAAGACACTTAAGAGAGTGACCCGCAGACAGATGTGAAAATGGCCATTCTGGTGTTGTGCTCTTCCAGACTATGTGAAATATAGGAAGTAAATGAGATTTATTTTAAATAGTCTAATGTCTTATTAGGGGATAAAGGTTGTTTGTGTGCGTGCATGTGTATCTATCTATCTAAATCAGCAGTTCCCACATTTTCCTTGTATGATCCCGTTTTCAGAAGTGTTGTTTCACACTACCACAGACGGCATGGAAGTTGCAGGTTAAAAATGGTGTCCTCCCTGCACATGATCTCTCATGCACTGTACATGCAAGGTAACACTGCAAGGATGATGCCGTTTTGCTCTACAAAACAGCATCCTTTAAACTGCATACTCTCTCTCCCATACGATGCATGTGATGTAACGCTGCACGGAAGGCGCCATTTTGTATAGCAAAATAGCATCCTCCATGTGATATGACCTCATGCATGTGGTGCATGTGAGGTCATGCTGTGTGGAGAAGGCCATTTTGTAAAATGGCATCCTCTGGACGTTCAGGATTGCTGTGACCCCATCTGCTGATGAAGTAATCTCACTTGGGGTGATGACGCACAGTTTGGGAACTGCTGATCTGAATCTAAAATCAAACAACTTACTCGTATCAGTGGTCTCAATGACCTAGGACAGTGGTTTTCAAACATTTTTTCTCAGGACCCAGTTGAAAAAAAATCATTTATGCCCATGGCACAATTACATCTTTGAGCAATGCATTCCAGTCTTGCAACGGTGACGTGACCCAGTACCTGGGGGTCTGTGAACCAGTGCTAGGTCCCGACCCATGGTTTGAAAACCACTGACCTATGAGGTCTCTTCCAATCCCATGTGTAACATGTAGAGTTATGTATATTCTTTGAGTTATAGTACTATCCCTGATGAACGTGGGATACATAAATTCTGAACGCTGAAAGGTAATTAAATTTAATATGTTGGGCATGTCACTCTGGGGGGCTTACTGAATCCATATGTCCAGCCATGTGTATTTTCTTGCAGGATTGGGTCCTAAGGTCCTGTTTCAACAAATGGGCTTTTAAGTTGTTTATTGACTTGAGGCCTAAAATGATACCAGATTTCCTTTGTTATCTGAATTTTCCTTTAGGGTCAAATCCTCCCTCTTGTGTGCGTTCAAAGCCTGAAAACTGCTGGAAGAGCTTTGGTGAAGGGAGTGGGCCATGGAGAGCCCGTGGAAGAGGCATTCTTAGAAGCACCTATCAGTCAATCATAGGCCCTTTGGTACTATAGTGTGTGAAGCACAGGTTGGAGTGGTGGCAGCCAGTTGAGTGTTGGAGGTGTAGGATATTTGTTTGAGACGTGGCTAAAAACTGTGTCTTGAGGGTGGATACAGTGGATCTGTAGACAGCTGGATGCATATTACTTGTTGATGCACAATACCAGGTTGTTGGGTTTAGGTGGAGGATTCTACCCTCCACCAATCTCCTGAGCAGGTCTCCTTACTCATACTTTCCCAAGGAAATCAGAACTTGGCCATTAGTTGATAAAGTTTGTTGCTAAGACAGTTAATCTTTAGAGTTCTTCAGGTTCATTCTGTACTACTTTGTGTGTGTGCGTGCATGTGTGTGCACATGCGCACTGCTGCTGGGGGTGACACTGTCTTACAGCTGGGCGTCCAGCCATCAGCTGCTTTTTTTGTGACCCCTCTGCAATAGTCCTGCAAACCCCTTTTGGGTCAGGACCCTCAGTTTGAGAAACTCTGTTTCAGATCTTGGTCTTAATAGGAGTGATTTTTTTTTGCAGTATTGGCTTGTCATTACATAATACAATCTTTTGACGTGATTATTCTTGAGTCTTCTGGAAAGATTATCCCAAATATTTATAATTCTATTTATAATTTCCTTTAAAGGGATTTATATGAGACCATTTATCAAGTATGTTTATTTCATTTTCATCATCTTTTGCATATTTGCAAAGTTATTTAGAGTTCAGTGGGAGTTGTGTGTAGAGAACTTTGCAGGTTAGAGCCTTAAAGTTTGCCAAGAAGAGAAAACACATTTGAAAAAAATAGATATAATGGACTTGAAGACTGCAGGATAACTGCAGAATCTTCCTCTGATCATTAGCTGAAAAATAATTAGCGCAACTAGATCAGTTAAATAAAATGAGTTGACCAAAAAATATTTCATTTATTTAAGTCCTTCCGTGCTAGACCTTATCACGTCCTGTATTTTTTGATGGGGAGTAGGAAGAGGAAAGAAGAGTGGAATTCTTCTTTAAAAATGGTGACACAAGATGGCTCAGCAATCTTACTGGTTAGCAACTAAAACCGACAAAAGCCTCAGTTGGTAAAAACAGCATTAAAAATATTTGCTTTTTAGTAGCAGCAGTAGAAAGCAATATAAAGAATTGTAAAAAAAAATAATTAAAAATGAATTTTCAAGCTCAGGTGGTATGTGGTCTTGGAATAGAAAATGACTGATACTTATTCAAAGTCAGTAAATTTTTTTGTTAACATTAGGAATAATATTGTGATAACTGTAGTGTTCTGGCTCTGTTCTGCTCCATCCTGTCCTGCATGTGTTAAGGTGCTTGGTTCTCCCTTCACATGTAGTGATCAGAAGGAGCCAAATTCATCAATCATGGAACGGGAGCAGCATTGGTTTCATTAACCCCCCCTCTCTCCCATCTCATGGAATGTCCTGTAAGTACATTGTTACTTTGGGGATGGGGTCCTATGGCAAGGGGGCCCAGGCTGGAGGTAAGAGGATGCAACATTAGGTCATTGTTACTCTCTTTGGATACATTACATCATATAATATAAAGCTTTTGAATCCAAAAGGTTTCTGGATGCAACCTCTTTTGCTAAGGAAACAGCTCTCTTTTTCCACAAGACACTTGCTGGTGGGAAAAGTGAGAAGCATGCTGATTCTGCAGAGGTGACTCTGGTTTTCTGTGGGTGCTACAGGGCCAAATTCCTAATCCTCTGTTGGCCGATGGACACCGTCAACAAAGCAGAGGAAACTCCATGAATTGAAGCTCATGGTGTTTCTCTTTCCCGTTTTTACCTTAATAATTGAGATGTAAAAACTATAAAGAGATGGCAAAGACCATCTAGAAATAATAAGCTGGATTTTAGGAGCATAATTCCACAATTCTTACTCTCACTAAGAGTCCCTTTGATCCGTAATTCGCACAAGTAACGAATACTTGTGCAAATGATTGCAGGATTTCCCTGGAGCTTTTAGATACAATACTTGGTCCTGCTTTCATTTAAGCCAACAATAGACTTGATGAACCAAATATAGTAGATAAATTGTAGAATATTGACTGCCTTATTTCAAATTCTAATGGACTCGATTTTTTTAGATCTATCTGCTTTGTTTGTTTGGTGCCTTCTAATGTTACAGAAAAATTCTTTCTTATTGATGCTGGGTAGTATTAAAAGGCAACTGGACTTTGGGGAACCTATAAAGAAGAAAAGACAAATTTTTAGTTGTTGCTATGTGTATTCCCATTTCAGCCTAAGTAAAAGAAAGACTTAAAATGTATTGCTTCTTTCATAAATACTTAATTTTACCAGTTATCTAAGCTCTTCAGTCTAGAAGGAGTCCGTCCAGAAAGGTGCATTGTGAGTGTGAGAGAAGAGGTGTTATAATGTTGTATCCTTTCCATGCAGTAGATGGTTTCTGCTTTGATTATTGTTGATTCATTTCTTTTAATTTGTCCAGCATTTCAACTGGGAAGCTATGAATGACTATTGTTTTTTAATGATGTACATAGAATTTTAACATCAGTATATATGGAGAATTAGTGGCCAAGAAACAACTAGTAACATATTACAGATATTATCAAGAAAACGGAATGCGTAACACATAGTCCAACCTTTTTGATATAGCTATACCTCATAGTCTGTGTTCCAATTAGACGTGCATTGATTTGGTTGGCTATAGATGAGATTACTAATATGACGGTGATACATAAATGTTGCATATGTTGTATTAACAACAATATGGTCATTGCAACAGTTATATTATTGTTGAGTTATCCACTGCTATTGCTAGATTTAAAATAATGTCTGTTACCAAAGTATTGTTAAATATTTTTACAACTAAACTATTTGTCAACTGTGCAACTTGTCTTTGAGCAAACTTCTTAGGATGATATTATTTCATAATTATTTAATTGAAATGTTATTTACCATTTGTTTTACTGTCACAAATTTTAAAAAGTGTTTTAACTTCAGTAACCTGTAGATCAGCTAGAAAATATTGCATCCAATCTCGTGTCATAAATCCAAATTTTACCTGAAAATCTCTATTTCCTTTTTATCTAATTAATTCGGTAGCTTATCACCCCTTGGGCAGTACTCTCCCTCTTCTGTTGATAAATAAATTCTGAAGACCCAAACAGATGGTCAGCAAATTGGTGACACAAGCCCATGGTCTAACCGTCTACGTCCATTCTTTTTCAAAGAAAATTTTGTTATTCTCTGTTTATTTTTATATTGGATGAATGTGGACTCTCTATGCTGGTTCCCTTAAAGCTTCTTGATATTACATGGAAAAAGTTACAGAATATCAAAATTGCAGCAGGTAGTTGGCAGTCTTCATGGAGAAGTTTTAAAGGGCATAACCACTGACTTAAAAATAACTCTTCCGATTTCAAAATAACTGCAAATCAGGAGGGGTGAGTATGGTTCTAATTTTTTTTTGATGGATAAGCCTTATTTAATGCATCAACTGAAATTTACAATATGTATACAGGAAATGAAATTCATAAAGTGGAATATTTAGCTAAACATATTTTTTGATACCAAACGTGAGAGCTACCGTGAGAAGTGTAATTATGGTAGTTATATTTAGGAACTTCTGGTACTGGTTGGTACTAATCATATGGATTATCTATAGGTGAATATTCTGGAACCATATTTCTTTCTGGATGTAGTGCTTAAATGCAATAGCTTTAGGCAATAAAATCAGTGATTTTGGCTGAGAGAGAAGTATATAATTGACTATTTCTTCAGGCCATGACTTTTCAGAATAGATTACTGCATATAGTTTTCTTATAGTGGATAGCAACCTCTCTTTCCTTTTGGAATTATTAGGTTTTGTTCTGCAAGAATTTCCATTGTCCCTTTGCTGGCCATATAGGTCACCAGTGTAATTTGCTTCTGTTGATTCTGGCATGGACCCTTTTGTCTTTTCTGATGAAGATAGGGTACCACTATAGTCATTAACAATGAGTGGGTTGGTGGATTGATGGAAGGAAGAAATGGACACGTAGTTGGCTGTACCATAAAGAGTGTAAAAAGAATTGTTTCCTCTGTTCTGGTATGTGTTCTTCTATTTACAAATTGAGGGTTGGATTCTAGCTTGAATTTTAAAATGAGGGGGAAATGAGGAAGATTACTAATCAGCCGGATGCCTGCTATTCCCCATTTTTCTTCTGAAATCTTCTGTTTTCCTTTCAGAATGGGATCTTAAGCAGCATTTCAGAGGTGCCTTCTTACCGTGAGAAATGCTGAACTTTATTAAGGCTGTGTATTTCTCCTTGTTAGGTGTGTGGAATTGTTTTCATTTACTCCCAGTTCTGTTGTGTTAATACTGAATAAGCGGAGACAGCTAGGCTAGTGCTGAAAGATTGTAAGCAAGCCTCAGGGCTTTTTCTGGTCAGCCTTAAACCTCTGATTGCCAGGTTTTCCTAATTTCCCATTTCCAGGCCATTGCTAGTGTGACCTTGCCTGTTGAATATGATGTTCTGGGTCTGCAAGATTCTCACATGCATTTGGAAATGGGCAGGCAGGCATTGTTTACAGGACGCCAAATGAACTGTGCACTTACAGCAAGTTTGATAAACACACATTTCCTCCTTTTATCAGTGAGATTGCAGAATGTGAAGTATGAGTTTCCAGTTTTACTCATTCCCTTCAAACCTTTTCCTGTTTAAAAACTGGGTCTCACTAATTGGATGCTGATCCGTTCTTAGGGCTTTTTTGTTTTGTTTTGTTTTTTGTTTTAAATTCTGCTACTGGTAGTGGACTGTTATTCTAATACTTACCTAGGCCAGGTTTGGAAACCTTCAGAAAGAAACTTTTCCGTTTATTCAGTACAGAAGAGGTTCATCCCTATGAATGTGAAGTGAACACTAATTAACAGTAATGACTGCTAATCAAGTTGCTTTTATACTCCTTTAGGAGCACTGCTATTATCCAATGTAGTTAAGTGAAATGCTTGTATATGAATCAACAATGCTGTATTTCTTCTAGCAGCTATTGCTCACAATCAAGCTATGAATAAATTAGCTAGCTAAAATTGGCTTTAATACACTGCATTGCACAGGGAGGAAGTAACCTCAAGTATCTTGTTAAATACTTTGAATGTTCACAAAGTTATCTACAGTATTAACATTGTGGCACTCGGCACTGCAGTTAAATGAAAAAAATCATTAAATTGTTCAGATCAGTTTTGTAAAAGTTATCAAAACTTTTTTCTTGGATTTCAATAGAATTGCTTTAAAAGTGTCATGCATAGATTCAGCAATCTCAATAACAGCAACATTTGGATCCAATTCCAGGCCTGTCAAAAAAAGAATGGAGTGTAGCACGTGAAAAAACATTTCTCTATATTAAAAATACATTTACTTTTTGATGGAAACTACATATTCCTTAAATTATTTAATCCATTTATATTAGTCCAGTTTTTGTAGGATTATATATTCACTATTTAATTTTTTTAAATATATGAGGTATTGTTAGCACCTATCAAAAGCCCTTAGTTTATTTGCATGCATGTAACACACCTACAAAAATATATTGTCTCACGAAAAGCCTAAAAAAAGAGAATAAATTAATAATTTAAGGAAGTCACCGAAGAGTGTTTTGTTGTAGTGAAGCTTTATTTAGCATTTTTCTGCCTAACCCTTGATTTTTAACTAGCAGAAAATAGGTTAGATGGTAAATTTTAAGAAACAGGAAGTATATAGATCATCTTTAATAACCATACAACTTTGATTTAAGAATTTCTTTTTAAAGTAAAAAAATGTGTAATATTTTCGTTTCTGTCCTGTGGGCTTGTTACTAAGCCTATTGAAGACAGTGAAAGGACTGCTCTTGACATTAGTGGCTTTGGATTAGGCTGTGCTCTTCCATGGTCTACTGATGAGGTGAAGATGACAAAATGTAGGATGAAGCCCCCTTTTCTAGTATACATGTCCCCCCCCCCTTCCTTTCTCTTGGGATGGGGGCCTGTTCTGGTTTTGATTTACCTAATATGTAGCATGGTATGCAGTGTAGTTGTAGCCACGTCAGTCTCAGGACATTAGTGAGACAAGATAGATGCCTGAGACTAGCTTTCCCAGACCTGAAGAAGAGTTGTCTGGCTCAAAAGCTTCTCTCTCTTCCCAACAGAAACTGGTCCGATTAGAGAGACTACCATTTGGAGGCTTATATGAGTGTATATCATCAGTATGTTCTATGTATTTCTGTGGGCATCATATGCGTGAGTGTCCACCAGACAATGTCCATTAGCGCCTTGGTTATTCATGCATCAGTAATTGCTAAACAGCTTGATGTCTCCCAATAAGAGCATCTTCTCTTCTGTTTTAGAGTAGTTTCTTATTTTTCATGGTGGTTGTTTAATTTGTTTTGTTAGCAGTTTGTTTTGGCCATTTCTCCCTAACTCACGAGTGGTGCTAATGTTAATGAAAGGCCTCAAGAGCTTTGTCATACTGTGATTAAATAGAGGTCTCGGTATTCAGTGTTTTTGGTTTCCTTACTGGCAACGTCAATGTGCGTTTTAAAGACAGAGGTAAAAATATAATTAAAAATAAACAGTACTAGTTTGTGCTGCAGTAATTAATTCCTTTATATTGTTTACACTGTCCTCATTAACCAGCATTAATGTGTATTTTTAAATTTATTAGCATTTAATGAAATGTAATTATGATTAGTTCTAATAAAATGTAATCGAGGACAGGAAGACTTAAATCTAATTGAACAGTAAAACATTTTATCAAATTGCTTCATAAGCATTTATTTCTTCTAGGCTGCTTCTTTTTTCAAAGTGAATTTTACCTAACTAGATAATTAATTATTTATAAAAGTTTATCGTTTAATATATCCCTCCCACTGTTATCATATGTGTCTTTGTTTCAGGGTAACAACAATTTGACTCCGTAATGTTGAACTGGACACTTACTATTTCTAAACAGACACCGATCAGTACATTTAAATTCCTTTCTTCTTGAAAGGTTAGGGTTTCATTTGATATATATTTTCCTAGCATTACCACTTTTAGACTAGAAATGATTGATTTGTGGCTGTCATTACAAAAAAGGAAGAAATAGAATTGGCCTTTTAAACAAAACTGCAGTGAGATGGTATTCTTCCTGTTGATAGAATTATAGAAGACTTGCATAACAGTCCTCTCACTAATTTTCATATTGATTGTGACCAGGATTCCAGTAATAGGTTGCTGTTTGCAAAGGATAAGGAGGTGCTATGATTAGTTACTTTTCCATAGGAAGCACTACAAAAGGAAATGCCAAATGTGTGCATTGCAGTATTCCTCTCAGTCTGACAGTCTATGTGAAGTTTTTTTTTTTTGCTTTGTTTTTTGAAGTCCAGTCTTCTTCAGAAACACAGATTCTCTGTCTTTTTGCTTTTGCATTACTATTGTATTAGGTTTAGTATATTTGCATACTCTTCATTCCGTGGTTTGTGTGTGTGTGGTTTTATTTTTTTCCTTTTTCTTTTTCTTTTTTGACAGTTTTCTAATCTTGGGCCATACTGATACAAAACTAATACAACAGTGCCCTCTATAGTTTGTCTGTAAACAGTTACTGAACGGGTGCAGCTGTTCGAGTATACAGGTAAAGAGCAGGATGTTTAGATTTATTTTTAGCTCAAGAGCCAGTTTTCTTATGGAAACATTTTGATTTTTCCTTGTTTCTTTACATTCAGGAGAGCGAACAAAAGAGACTATTCTGAATCTTCTTTCAGATTTATTAGCTACCACTTGTCTTTACTCAGTGTCTGTTCTCAAATTTTATCAGCTATTCACAGTAATTTAAGATAGATGGAGTGCTCTGAGTCATGCAGACTATTCTTGAAGGTTTTGTTTGAAGCTGAACTTCAAAACAGAATAATTTTAAATTCAGTCCCTTTGTGTTTACTGCTTCTTCCTGACAGGATCTTGTCTGGTCTGCTTGGAACTTATGCTTGTTCATGAACTGGATACAGAGGTTTTATGAATGATGTTGTTTTAATTTACATTATGATTAAAGTATTTGTCATTTGTACTCATTTTTCTTCCAAACTCATTTACTGTTTAAATTTCTTTCTAGTGTTTCATTACAGCTTATGTGCCCAAATAACTTTTTATTCTGTGTTTTCTTCTCCACTAAAAGTGTATTGTATTGCGAGGTCTTGCATTTTTGTGTTTAAAGAGCAAAAACAACTTCCCACTCCTAGGATCCTATTAAAATACTACATGCTAGAGTAAAAAAGCATGACCTTTAAAAAAAAAATGTTTTAACTACAATTAGTTCCCTCTATAACAGCATCATAAAAGTCACTCTGTGAGAAGTCAAATGGCTTTATTTTATGATGGGGAGTGTTAATGTAAGTGTAAAACACACTCTTAATGCACTTCTGTGAATTCAAAATCATAAGTCATTGCAGTAAATTATCTTTAATGATGTAACCATTGATGGCTATTCCAAACATTCCTGTATCTCTGATGATTTGTGTTAAACACATGACTGCCCACATCCCTTGGTACTTTTGGAAGAGTGGGTAAAAAGGTAGATTAATACACCAGCTTTGTGTCTCTCAAGACCATTTTACAATTGAGAGGAGTTTCATTTGTAGTAGATACTGTTCTACATCACAAACCACTCTTGGCAGTATTTGAGATCTGATAATAAAGGGAGATGAAGACAACATAAAAATGGCACCTTCCAGTCAGAGGTGAGGTGCTTAGAGAGAGTAATATCTAGAAGCCTTGATTTTTGCCTACCTCGTTTATGGGTAATCTCTAGTCATATTTGGTCTTCACTTTTCACCAGCATTTGTGATTTTTATGTTCTGATATAGTGCTGGAAGAAGCAAATGGTCACATACAAGCTAATATAGCAAACACCCCGCAGATCTATTGTCTGTTGATTTATATGGATTACAGAAATTAAAAGGACAGGAGTGTATTTGTGAGCAAAGTAACCAATAACATATTATCAGAAAAAAATGAAGAAATGTTAAAAATTTAACTACACTTAGATTTTGTAAAGTGTGATTGCACAGTTTTTGATAATACATACTATCAGTTTTGGTATTTAACATTTTCTTTGGGGTGAATTGAATCTGCTTATTAATGATCTACTTTGTAGCTCTGTCACCTTCATAAACTTAATACAAATGTGTTGAGCTATCATATTTCAGTAACCATGTTTTGTGGTTTTTAGGATAAAATCCATATCTACAGTAACTTTTCTTACTCTTTTTCCCTTCTTTTCTCCCATGATAGCTAAGGAACATACCAGAAATCTGTAGCTGCCTTTGTGGATTGGTTTAATTTTTTTAAGTAACCTTGCACGCAGTAATAGCAAAATAGCAGATGTTGGCCAGTGATGTTTTTAAGTGGTGCACTGGATTTCATTTTTAATTTGTGAATTGGTATTTCATCTCTATTTTTAATGTTTTGGATAGATGCTATCAATGGACCTTCAGCGCTCATGCTTTATTTAGGCAAATGTCCCACTAAGAACAATGGGAATCTTGCCTCACTAAAGAGAGTTGATTTAGGCACAATAAAAAGATTTTAAGAATCAAAACAAAGACGACAGCTTTTTAATTTTTTCAAATTTTTTTAGGTAAGACTCAGTTGCAATGAGAGAAGCGTTTAATTTAAACTCTAACCTCCAAGACAGAGAAGATGCTGTGTGTTTGAAAAAAAATGGAATAAGGTATATTTTCTTGTAACAGAAGTACCAAATTAAGAGTCAGTTTAATTAAAATAGTGATAAACATAGATTACATTACAAGAGACAGTGAATTACAGCTGCTCTGTCTAGTGAGTGCCTGTATAATTTACCAAGATGGTGCAAAGTAGTGACAGAGCAACCATTGCAGACTGTTACAGGTAATGTCCTGTTTATTCTACATACATTTCTTTCTTTAATTAAAATGCCAATGATAATTTTACAGCTCTACACCAAAAAAAGCAATCTCCTTCAAAAAAAAAAGCCCTTGGATTTTTCATGTAGGTGGATTATGAGAGGAAACTCTTATGGTTTCTGACTGCAACAAAACAATCGTAAAGAAAATTAATTTTTAAAGTATATTTTAATTAACTAACAAACTAATAAGAAATTACTAAAGATTAACCATTAAATAATTTGTGTGTGTCTGTGCTGAGTCAGATTTGCAAAGGTAAGATTGAAAAGGGGATTTAACAGACAAACAACATTTAAAATTCAAAACTATAATGATTTAGAAGAACAAAAGTTTTGCAGACTGAATATTGAGTGTGTCTCTTGCATTTAAACCTAAGAAGTATTGTATTTCCATGCCCAGTCAATTCCTTTCTTTTACATTGTCAGTAAAAAGTCATAAAACTAATTATAACAATGTGAAATAGAAGATTACATAACTCAAAAAGAAAGATTGCACTTATCCAACCACGCCGTCCCCCCGCCGAGAGTTTAGGGATTTCCGTTACATCCATGGTGGCCTGTTCATTTTTAATTTGGAATAAGAGTGTATACACCCTATTGATACTTTTTTTTCTTTCTGTGCTGTCTTATCCCATGAAAGAGACTTTTTGAAGGCATAACATTTTTAACAACAAAATTAATTTTGTCGTGTATATTTTTTAAAGTAGTGTTCTTAAGGCTGCAATAAAGTGACATTTACAGCTAGATGATGAAGAATGAGGAATGTAAGACAACTGAGTGCTTTTCCTCATTCCTTCTTTTTTCTTTTAATCTAGAACTATTTGTTCTCCGTTCTTTTGTTGCTGTCTCCATGTTATCCACAGACCTCTCTTCTCCTTACTCCATGGCTTAATAGTTTACTGTCTAGATAGCCAATGGTGTTGTTCACACTGTTTGATGTGGTATGATACAATAGTTTTTGTCATGTTTTTCATGGTGTGTAAAACAATGATACCATTGTATACCAGCAGGGCACAGTATATTATAGGACCTGTCACTGAAAGTAGATATATTGAATTACAGCATGCCCCCCTCTTCTCTCCCCCCCGGATTTCACTTTAAATGTTTTTTGTGCTTATCCAGAGCTTTGATAGCCATTGCTATCTAGCTGTTTGCCTTTCCTATTTAATTATTCTGTCCCTTCCCTGTGTGCATCTTTCATTCTGCTACAGTTTGTTTTGGTTTTTTCATATAAGAAAAGCAATTCTCTTTTTGTCACCTTTTTTAATATCGTCCAGAGTTATTTCAGTTCTTCAGTTGTCAAGATTTTTGGGGTTTTGCAAGTACCCTCATTCTCTGTTACACCCTAGTTATCTTTATATCACTGCAGACCAGATCAGCATTCTTGGGGAAAGTCTGTCAGTCATTATTTATTACCCACTAGCCATAGTGACTTATTCATTGCCTGCATCATCATCCCCCAAAGTATTGCTTTACAGAAATGGTGATGTATGCTGCAAAGGGAAGATCAATAAATGCTTTCAGAGCAACTTTTACCATGAGACTTAGATTTTCTTTTTTTATACAAGGTCCATGATATTAGCTCCAGAATTCTGGCATTAAGTATTGTGCTCTCCCTAATGGAGAGACATTAATATGTTAACTAACTCTATGGAGCAGCAGCGAGTGCTGTAGTTAAGTTTCTTTAATGGCTTTCATTCTAATTCTATCGTTTCAATAATTTACAACCTTCTGGATCTTTCAGTTTTGGGCTGAAATTTCAAGCTTATCCCCAACTCAGCAGTGATATTATATGTATATAATATACATTTGATTGGGTTCACTTTGCACCCATATACATTCTTACATTAGCAGGGGAGATCATTCCTGTAGAAATTCTCACTACTTAAATGAAAAAAATTAAGAGATTTTGAGGAGTAAGGCTTACTTCCACTCATCTACTTTAAAGGCCTGAAGGAGATACAGCAGGCCAATCAGTAAGCTGACCTGAGAAATACACTGAAGAGAGATTCTGGCAATTGGATATCTGACATTTGACAAACCAAAATATTTTAACCAAAAGACCCATGTCCTTCAAAATTAAATGCGTCAGAGAATAAGACTTACCTGTCACACACTCATTTTGACTCCTTTAGCTAAAGATAGCAGTCAAGCGCTCTCTGTTAGCATTTTTTTCTTTTTTAAAGTCCCACTTTGTCATTGTCAGAGCATGTAATTATAACTTGAATGGTAGGCAGTAAAACCTTTTATAAATAAATGGAGTATTTAGAAAATGATATTATTATAAGAACGTTATTTAGTTTGCAAAGTTAAACTCTCAAAAATTTAGATAGGTCAGATTTGTGCCTGTCTGTACTACTGTAATTCTGCCCCTTTTACGTCCATCCTGTGCATTGAATGAGGCAGGACTAGAAAAAATAGTATGTGCTCATGTTATTAAAGACTGCGTCTTAATGCATATGTGCCAGGGGCCAAATTAAGGTTGCACTGTCATTTGTGGAACTTCCTAACTTTTTAATTCTTGACTTTGCAACCTAAATACTGTTCTTTAACATGCTTCTAATGCAATTTTCTATAATTTATTAAAAGGAGAAAGGTAAAATCAAATCCTTTTACATGCATCTATAACAGCCCCCATCACAGCCAGGGTTTGAATCCTGAATCTTCATTGTTGCATTGCATACTTCTGCCCCTTCAGCAATAGAACTATTTACAATAGCAGACAGCAGAAGATGGCTCTTATCCCAGAGGTAGGGGATAGGCTGCTTGGACCCCATGTTAGGTTCAGGGGGTGATTGGACAGGACCGGGGCCTGACTGTCTCTCACCCTACCCATAATACCATTGCTTCTGCAGCTCTCAGGCATGCCCACTGTGATGTCATTGTGTGCTCTGCTTATCTGATGGCATCAGTGAATTTTGTGTTTATTAATTATTTCGGCAGATAGCCAAAATTTTCCGGGGGGGAGGGGGAAGGGGCAAAAAAAGCCACCAAAGGGATAACAGAGGTGTCAAACTCATTCTCTGTGGCGGGCCACATTGGAGGACACCTGATGTGGGCACAGTACCACACGGGCTCCCCAACCCTTTTCCCCGCCCCCCCCCCCCCCCCCCCCCGGCGGGGTCTGCTCCCCTACCTGGCTCAAAGGGGCTCAATCCAGTCCCTGGAGTAAACACTTGGGGCACGGTCCTGGGCCCAACCTCCCCGCCACACATATCTCCTTGCCTCCTGGCTACTCTTGCCCAGCATGGGGGGAAGGAGAGGGGCACCTAGGCCAGTTGGCCCTGGGCCCCGCTCCCCCCATGGGACAGCGCTGTCCACACACACTGCCATCCCAACTCTTTCCCTCCCCCTTGGGGCCCCTACCTAATGCAGCCTGCAGTGCAGACCACAGTTGCCTGGGCCAGGGAACAGGTTAAAATTTCCCTCTCTGCCCTGGCTACCTGATGCAGGGGGAAGGGACCGGCAGCTTGTCTCTCAATGCTATCAGCAGAGCTTTGGGCCTGCAGACAGGTTGCTGTTTACAGTGGAGAGCCACTCACTCAGCAGCTTCTCAGGCTGGATAAGAGCCCTAGGCGGGCTGGATCTGGCCCCTGAGCCGTAAGTTTGACACTCCCGAGATAGTACAACCTTTAACAGTTTAAGTCTCTTTAAAGCCTAAACAGAATTTTATAATACAGAGAAAAGGCACTTCTCAGGCCTCAAGGCTTTCTCTCTGTCAAATTTCAAAGTCTTGCAAATAGTTGAAATGGAGAGGACTGCTCCAAAAGAAGTTGCAGGAGTCTTTTACAATGGAAAATGCTAAGCAATCTAAATGTCTGCATTGCTGCCAGTTTTCTCCGTGATACTTCAGTATTTTGAACTCCCTTCTTTTGTGATATCCCCACTTGACAGTGGCTAGGAAATTTGATGTGCTGAGACCATGGGCTTCTTATAATTCACTTCTCAACTTCTTTTTGATTTATTTGGGCCCATGATTCTATCTCACTTCTTCTAGTCTATGGCACGGCTTTGTAGATCTTGGAGTTCCAGTCGTTTTCTTTTCAAATGTCTCTTGATAAAGTCTTTCTATCATATCCTTCTCCTTCCATGTCCTTTCTTGTTACAAAAAAAAACAAACAAAAAACACCAAGGAGTCCTGTGGCACTTTTAAAGACTAACAAATTTATTTATCGCATAAATTTGTTAGTCTTTAAAAGTGCCACAGGACTTCTTGTTTGTTTTGCTGACCTAGACTAACATGACTACCTCTTTGGAACTTTCTTGTTATACTCTTTCTCTGTTGCGTTCTTTGCTGGTCATTCTTTTCTAATTCCTATCACTTGTCCAGCCCCCTCAAAAGTGTGTTCTTCAGTCTCTCCATCACTGAAAGTCTCAAGTTCATCTTCCCCCTCTTTTTTCCCCTCACACACTACACTCTGTCTTCCTTTTGCTCACCTACTGTTCTCCTCAGTATCTTTTCTACTACCTGAGGACCACTGCTTCTTGCATGATTAGTAACTGAATTGTGTCTCTGTTACCTTGTGCGCCTCCTTTCTGCCTGTTTCCAATTGTTTCTTTTTACACACTTACCTTGTTAGTTCTTTAGGATAGAAACTATCTTTTTCCTTATGTGTGTCTAGTAGATGGGGCCCCAGTCCTTGCCTGTAGGCACTGCTACCGTACAAATAATATGGATCCATATTTTAAAGAAGTGGCTTGCTCAGGCCTGTCATCATTTTGAATGTGCATTAGTCAATGCTGTGGCTACTGTTATGTACTGTGTTAAAAGTCCTTGTTACTACCTCTGGTGGTTATATGTATTGACAGACCTTCACTTTTCTATGTTAACTGCGTTAAGTATAAACTAAAACACAGCCCTGAAAATAGAAACATTTGTAGACTGGACGTGTCCATGCTTGGAGAAGTGCATAGACTCTAAGGTCAGAAGGGACCAGTATGATCTTCAAGTCAGACCTCTTGCACAATATAGGCCACAGAGATACACCCACCCACTCGGGTAATAGATCCCTAACCTCAAATCATGGTTTAAAGATTTTAAGGTACCGAGAATCCATCAGTTTGAGCTGTGCCCCATCCTACAGAGGAAGGCGAAAAACCTATTTGCATCTATTTGTTATTTTTATAAGTGATGTATGGTTCTGAGATCTCAGTTGGGGGCAACAAAAGATATTGATTATATGTTCTGCTATTACCTGGATGTAAGGACATCTGAAATGTTGTTCTATTTGAAAGGCTATACAGTTTTTAAAATTATAATCAGAATAACACTTTGAAGCTGAATTTATCACCATGTGAACCTTCAGAGAACACAAAACAACTAGAGATTAACAATGGTTTCTTCTTCCCACTTAAGGGATACTGCACCATCTGTGGTAGAACTCTCTTCCAGCAGCATCAGCTAAAGTGGTGGTTCCCAATATTTGGCCCAGGGGTCAAAAGTGGCCCACACAGGTTTTCAAAGCGGCCTCTGGCTCCCTCCTTGCTGGCTACAGAAGAGAGCTGCTGTCTAAGGACCCAGATGAAGCATGTTTCCATGGGTGCAGGTTTTCTTCAGCCAAATGGGATAGGAGATCAGCACTCCTCTCCCCTGGCTCCAGCAGAAAGCAAAATGCACTACCTGGGTTGCTACGTACTCAGGTCCGTGCTGGAGTCAGAGTGAGGGGAGCACAGATCTTCTATCCCTGTGGCTGCAGAAGGGAGGTGGCCAGTGCCTAAGCACCCAGGCGGAGTGCATGGGGCCTCAGAAGGTGTGTGGTTTCCCATCTACAACCAGGGAGACAGGATATCAGCAAAGAGGCTAGATCCTCGCTGACCTACTCTTGTCTAGCTGTGCTAGGGTAGGGGGTTGCTGGTGTAGACTGGTGGCCCTTCAGGGTTTTAAAAATGGTACCTGTGGCCCTCAAGCCAAAAAGGTTAGGAACCACTGAGCTAGTGCATTCTGGCACTCCCACTCATCCCTCACTGTCCATGACATACTGAAGGTGAGACTATATAGGGGAGTGGAATGCCCTCCCCATTTCATTTCCCTCCAGCTGCACACCTGAACAGATGTGTACCCCTTCTGTCTTTTAAAGGTGGAGTCATCTTTTTCTTCCAGAAAGTTTGTTAGTTTATAGTGAGTTAGTGACTAGTTAAGATGTCTCTGTGGTTTTGAGGGATGGCAGAATTGAAAAAGCAAAAAGAGCCTTAGTTTAAAAGGGGTGCTTTTTGTCCAGATGTCTTTTCAGTATCAGATGTCTGTGTGCGGTGCATGAAGTGTCTGGAAGAAAGCCACTTGTTTTCTGGTTATTTGATCTGTTGGAACTTCGTCCCCAGAGCCTGCAAGGGAATTCATGGAATTCCGTCTGCTTCAGGAAGCCCTCGAGGCTAGATCCTCTAGATCTGTTCATACTTAGGTTCCAAGGTCTAACGAGTTATTCTCATCTCTGGTGGCCTCTGTCAATTCTGGTTTACTGAAGGGTTTCAAGGATCCTTTTGGGCCTAGACTCCGTTTCTGTGGCTCCCTCAGTGAAGCCCTTAAGGTATACATATCCAAACTGAGGGTCGTGTGGTCACATTCCAGTACCCCACCCTTTTTTGGAGAAGACTGAGGACCAGTTTAGCTGCCTTCACTGTTGCTACACCTCCTGCATCAAGTGATCCAACCCTTGTGGCTGTAGTATGAGGATCAGTTGACTGCCTCATTCAAATACAGGAAGATGAATGTGAACGCTGCCTCTGAATTAGGACTTCCAGCCCCTTCAGTCTCGGATGCTGCAGCACCAAGGAAAAAGTAACCTAGGAAAAAGACAGCCAAAGTTGGCAGTGTCAATTTCCGGTCATCAGTGTGTTCAGATCTATCTGATTCTGATATGGGCATAACAGTTCCAAAGCAGAGAACTGTTCCACCTTCAGCTTCAGTAATGAAGAAGATGAGTCCTATGTCTATCATCTGATCTGATGGTGTCCAGACTGACAGATCTGCTGTTGTTTCTTAGTCTCTGCCATGTAGACGTCCTCCAGCAGGCTGTTGTTAAAGTGCCAGTAGGCTGGCCCCGGCCTCTCCGCCATGAAAGGCTGTCATGGTCACCAGATGGTGATCCGAGAACAGGGCCAGCCAGACGCTGGAGGAGTGGGCTTGCACAAGATGGTGCCGTGATAGATAGATGCGGTCCAACCGGGAGCGGCGCGACCGATCTTCCCCCACCCGGACGAAGGTGACAGTGTCGTCCAGGTGGTGGTTGCACCAGATGTCCACCAGGGAATGAAGGTCTATGATCTTCCTGAGGACGTTTGCGGTGGCCGCGCACTGCTCGATTCCCATGCGGTCCCATTCCTCGAGGGTGATGTTGAAGTCCTCGCTCAGGACCAGGCACTCTTGAGGATCCAAGGTATCGAGGAAGGCGGACACCTGCTAAAAGAAATGCACCCGCTCCGGGCTCGAGGTCGGGGCATAGATGTTGAGCAGATTTAACGCCTGCCCCACCACCCAGACCCAGAAGTGCAGCAGGCAACCTGGCACAACCTCAGCAATCATCAGCATCTCGGACTGGAGGTTGGAGGAGAGCAGGGTGGCTACTACACCTTGTTGGATGGAAACCTGGCTTAAAAAACCCCACCCTACCACTCCAGCTGCTAGTTGGCCTTGGTGGCTGGATCCGTATGGGTCTCTTGGAGAAAGGCCACAGAGTATCCACCCGTCCCGAAGGGAGGAGAGCACCTGGGCCCTGCGGAGACCCATCCTACAGGCCCTGGTGTTCAAAGTTGCATGAGCCGGAACATGGGCGGCTTCTATCGGGCCACGCAGCAATCCATGACTAACCCCAGAAGCCATGAGGGAGTCACGGAAGCTGCGCGCCCTCTGGAGGATGAAATGGAAGTCCCCCCAACACTGCAGGGCGAGCCGCACCTGGTTCCTGGCCCCACGAGTGTCAGCCAGGAACGCGCACAGCTCATCCTGCAACACCAGTGGGTCCGGGGCGGAAAGCACCTGGCTGTCCTCTGGTCTGGTCCCTGTAGCGGCCCCACAGCCAGCCAGCATGGACAAACGGTGCAGAGCCTCGTCGTGGCACCGATGTTGTGGGTGCTGCATTACCCGGCTCTACCCCTGGCATGAGAGGGAGAGGGAGGGAAGACTGCAACCCCAGGGATAAAGGGAGCCATGAATATCGCACCCTGGGGGTCAGCAGGTGACAAGGGGAAGGATTCGGGGTTACTACAACGGGTGGGGAAGGGGCTATGTCAGAAACAAGGGTAGGGGCGGAGCTAGGGGTAGAGGCCCTGGTGGTTGAACCAGCAGGGCGCGGCTCCCCTTGACCGGGCACAGGGATTGGTGACAGGGAATTGGGGCAGATCGCTGCTGACGCTGGGCACAGGTGCAGGACCGGGTTCAGAGTTCAAGGCCTCAGCATTGGATGGGGGGGGGGGACACGGGTCGGGGCAATCAGATGAGGAAGAGGGCAGTTGTCGTCTCAGAGAAGACACACCTGCTTGGTTCCAGCTGCTGCTTTGGGACGCTTGGCGACCATAGATGGAATCCAGATGTGCAGCCGGGCAGGTAGAGCAGCCAGGGGGCATCCCCGAGGTGAGGGTAGGGACAACTGGCTGGGGCAAGGGAGAGGGTGGCGTAAGCAGATCACCACCCAGATTGATGTCCGCTGGCAGAGGGTCGTCCTCTTCTGTGGCAACTAGGGTCAGATTCAGGGCCTCGATCTCTGCGAAAATGGAGCCTAGGTCCCCTCCCACCTCAACAGAAGCTACCTTGCCAGACGCCAAGGCGGAAACCACTGCGGCACCGGCAGCAGGTGCAGATGGTAGGGCGAGGCCATCCACAGCCTCCCCATGGGAAGGAATCTAGGAGGGCCTCCAATGGGGGCGAGTACTTCCCTCCTGTGGTGCCAGTGCCCACCGAAGCCTCGGGGGGCCCAGTTGCTTCCTCTCTGCGCTGGGTCAGGGGACAGTCCCTCCTGACGGGCCTGTGGCCGGCAGAGGAAGCACTGAGCCTCCCCCAAGGAATAATGGATTCTGTATTGGGCCCCTGGATGGGGCACCAGATAGGACCCATTGAGTGCCACTCCATCACATGCCCTTGCTGGCAGCAGGTAGATTTGGACCTGCTGGCAGAAGGACAAGACATGATGGAGGGCGGGGGTCCTTGCAGCCCAAAGGGAGAGGGCTGATGACAGATATTAGCTTCCCCAGGGTCGAAAAGAGAGGAAGCAGGGCAGTGTTAGGGAGAAAGGGCGGAACAGAGGTTAACACCACTCGTATGCCCAGGTCCTCCAGGGGCTCGAGGGGAACATAAACGCCCCCTACAGCCAGGCCCTCCTCGACCACCTCTGCATGGCGGGCTCCGATGCCAGGAAGTAGATGACCTTCCTGTACATCTTGGAGGCCGCCATGATGGTCAAGGGGCCCACCAACGCCTGCACATAGGTCTCCACGTGGGGCGAGGTAGCTACCAAGAGGCAGGCAATGGATGCCGTACCTCCTGGTTAGGTTGGGAAAGGGGCCCCGGCCCCTCGAGATGTTATTCAAGGAGGCAGCTAGGGCAGATGGTTCAGCAGTGGTGGTGAGTGGAGGGGTGGTGGCTACCTGGGTGTATGCTTTGGGGGCAGGAGATGGCAGGGGAAGAAGGGGCTCCGACCGATGGTGGGGCTGCGGTGCTGGCAGAGCCCTTGCTCGCCTTTTTCCCCTTGCTCTTCTGACCAGCTGAGGAGGCCGCAGCAGCAGAGGTGGAGGCCCCTCCTGTGCCCGTTGCTGCTGAAGCCCCCATGGTAGCTGAAGTGGCAGGGTGGGGCAGAATAGGGGCAACAATGCAAATGGGGGGGGGGCAGTGGGACTAGTGAAAGCCAAGGCTCAGGCAGGGCAGGAAAGCAAGGGAGGCTAAGGGGGCAGGGTACCCAAACAAATGCTGAGGGGGCAGGGCAGGGCAGGGCAGGAACCCAAATAAATTCTGAAGGGGCGGAGCCCAAATAAACTAACACTCAGGGACTGGGATAGGGCAAGGGAACGAAACAAAATCCAAAGGGCAAGGGAAGGGGAAAGACGAAGTAAGCAAAATAGGGGCCAGGCTATAATGGGACAGGTGGGGTGGGAAGTAAAGGTGGGGGGAGGGGGGGAGGCTGCTTTGAACCAGCTGGAGGGTGGTACAGAGAGTGGGGAAGCTCTCTGGCCAAAGTGGTTTGGGAGGGGAGAGAAAGTCCAGGTAATGGGGGAGGGGGCAAATCTGCGTCTAGATGGAGAAAAGTCCTTTTTTGCTGTACCAGTCCCGGGTGGTATAGGGAGCAAGCGGCAGGCTTGAGGTGAGGAGGCGAGGCTGACAGCGGCTGGGGGATAGTGGAGGGGAGGCAGCAGTGGTGGTGATGCTGGTGGTGGGGTGGGGGAGCAGATAGAGCTGGGGAAGGGGTCTGCAGTTCTTAGCCTACCACCAGAAGAGCAGAGATGGCAGAGTCACTCCGAGTCCAAAGCCAAAACAAAAACCACCCCTTCACAACTGTTGTTTTGAGCTTTCCCCCTAGCAGCAGCAAGAGCTGTCCTTGTCCTCCTCCTCGCTGGTGGTGATGGTAGAGGCAGCAGGCTCCAGGGGGTAGCAGCAGCAGCAAGGTTTGGCTGGCCAGGAGGAGTCCTCTGCAGGTGGTGGTGGTAGCAGCAGTGAATGTGGGCCCCTGTTCACTCCCATCCATCCCTCAGGACAGGGGGTGAGAGGGAGGCAGGCTAGCAATATCTCCATCCAGCAGCACCTCACACTCTAGCAGAATCCCCAGAAGAGTAAAGGGGGGGGGGGTGAAGGCAGGGAGATTAGTCAGGCTCAGCAAGACCCTGTTCCCAGGGTAGCTGAGGTGGGGCTGCTTTGAGCCAATTAAGGCACCTGACTCCAATTAAAGCATCTAGCCTCATTTGGAGCATCTAACTCCAATTAAGGATAGAAGATAAAAAGCCCCTGTAGGAGCCTGCCAGTGAGGAAGTTTGGGTGGGTTGTTTGGAGGTGGTAACAGAATCTGGTGGGTGGAGGAGAGCTAACCAGTAGCTGTTAGACAGCACCTAGGAGCTATAGACGCTGAAGGCAAGTTTGTCTAAATGGGCCTGTGGGGTGGAGAGCCTAGTCCCAGGGTAGGAGGGACTGAGGATCCATAGCTCTGGGGGTTTGGAGGTGGGAGAACTGTGCCTCAGCTGACTGGCACTACATGAAGCGCAGGACCCATGAGGACTGAGTGCTCAGTTTGCCACAGTACATATATTGATTGTTTTAGAGGATGTGCCAAGAAGAGCTGGTTCCTCCCAATCAGAGTTAAGGTACATTGATGGGGGAAGCATGTAGAAGACACTGGCTGTGTTGTACCTGATCTGTGCATATACAAGACACGGGTCTCCGGTGAAGTAAGACATTTTTCACAAACTATAGATTCACAAATGCAGTTATAAAAAAGCTGAATCATTTCCACTGACATTAAACTTACAACTCTCAGCTACTGAAGAGTGTGAAAGAGAAGGAAATTGAATGACATGTCTGCAGATTTTCTAGTTTAAAAATTCTGCTGGATGCAGAATTACTGGGTGATATTTTGTGTGAAATGCAGGAGATCAGATTAGATTATTATAATAGTCCTTTTTGGTGTTAAAAATCTACAAATCTATGACAAGCACTGAAGAAATATTTGTTCAGCTCTAGAGAAGATGATGAGAGAATTTGAAAGTAGCAGTTTTGCGTGAATGCTGATTTGTGTTTTTTATAATTGTGCAATATTTGAAAGCATTAAATTTTGTCCAGTGTCATAATATATTTCAGAAACAAATTGATTTATTGTACAAAAGCATTGGAAGTTTCAAAGCAAGGGACAAGAATGCCTCATTTCTGAACAAGCTATGGTGTTTTTTCAGTTTCCTTTTTTAAATTGTTGTATGATAGTGGTCCACACTATAACATCAGGCAGCAGAAAAAGTAGATTTTTTTTCTCTTTAAGACATCAGCACAGGGCACCAACAAAGTGCCTTCCTGTGCCAATAAGCACATAAAACTTGGCTTCCCATGCAGTGTGTGCTGCCAGCATGATCCTGGCTCCCTTCAGCATCTGATAATCAAAATGAAGAAAAAAATAAAGTCCTAGATGAAAGTCTCTGTCGTGAGGGGTCATCCTCTGCTAAGGTTATTCAATCTGTAATACAGCTTCCTCACACCTGGTTGGGACTTGTTTCTGTGTCTTCTGGCTCAATTTCCTGTTAAGCCCAATAGAAGCAAAGCTCACTTGTTGGGTGTGGACCAAGTAGTCTGTGCCAGGTTCCCTGTGCCTCCTGGAAGAACTTGGTCCAGGAGTGTCCTGGGCCCTCAGTTGTGAGGGCAGAGAAAAGCTTATTCCCCTCAGGCATGACTAGGCAATCAGTTTGACAGGCATTTCCTGCCCTTTCTTCAGGACTGGATCTGGGAGCCACTGATTTTGTTCTTTCTATGAATAGGAAGAAGTGAGATGGAACGCTTCCTTCTTAGATGTCTGGATTAATGGACTGGGGTAGAAACCCTCTCTCACAAGCTGGCAAACTTTGGGGCAGGAGAAAGACCCAGCCTGGCTCCTTTTCCTGCCAGATATAGTGTGATTTGTGTACACCCCATCCTAAAAAGAATATAAAATTGTTTTTTTCAATAGATTGTAATAGCAACACAATCTGTTGTTAGTGAAACAGATATTGAAAAGCTGCGAGGGAGTTGTGATGTCAATATCTAAGAATAAAGGCGTGGAATAAAAATTTTTAAATGTGGAATTAATCACAGAACTTTCTGTGTTCCTCACCGCAAGAGTGATCCAGGTTGCTTCAACTCTGCTCATTATGGAACTTTTATGAAACCACTAACCAGCACAAAGATTAAAAACGACAGGAATTTCATGGAGAACTAATCTGATTGTTTTCAATTAAGTTTAGTAATGTTGAACAAAGTCAAGAAAAGAGGAAAAAAGTGTGATTTATTATTTAGTAGATGTAGCACAGTAGAGCCTAGAGACCACAACCAAAATCAGGCCCCAATGAGTGACTTACTGTGCAACTACATAGTAAAAGATTGTGTCTGTCCTGAAGACTGTACAAGCTAAAGAGTTGAGACATTTGCATGTTCCTCAAACTGTCTGGGGTTGAAATCTGATCTCACTTTCCCTGTTTTACATAGGCATTAGTCCACTGAAATTAATAGTTACTCCTTATTTATACCAGTAATAAGTGAAATCAGAATCAAATCCTAACAAGTCAGATCTACATGAAGTCTGATTCATTTTATGCCCAGGCAAAGCTACAAGTGACAGGATTACAGCCAACTCGTTCACATTGACATAACCTGCAAGGAGGCACTGACCCAGCCTGGGCCAATACGTTCACTCCTCTGGGGAAAAAAGGGAATCTGTTTCAGTAAGAAGGATACAGAATTAGTGTTCAGAATGAAAATGGAGACTGAAAGAGCTGACGTGAAATGGAGAGGAAAGGAGGACTATATATAAAATGTGGAGAGAAATGAAGAGAAACAAGCAGAGAAGAAAATTATTGAAGAAAGAAGATAAAAATAAAATACCAGGTCAGCAAAACGAATGCAATAGGAAAAAAAGTGCAAGAAAGTAACATAGTATGCAGTGCAAAGGAATTTTTTGTCATATGAAAATGATAAAGAATCACAAAAAGTCACTTTCTTTTAACACAGAACGAGAAGTTTTATTAGAACAAGGAATAACAGAAGAGTTGCCGGCTTTCCCAGTTTTGTCAGAAGTTTTGTGATATTTGTGGTTTATTTGATATCTTGTCAATTTGATTTCTATCTACAATTTTGTGAAGCTTTGACTTTATTCACAATGGTCATTGCCTCCCATTGCTGTTAATGGGACTGAAGCCAAGAGGCTCCTCACCATTCCTCTTTGTTGTCTGCGGTGTTGTTGTAGCCAGTGTTGGTTCCAGGGTATTAGAGAGACAAGGTGGGTAAGATAATAGCTTTTATTGAACCAACTTCTGTTCATGAGAGAGAGTCTCTCTCTCTCTCTCTCTCTCTCACCAACAGAAGTTGGTCTAATAAAAGTTATTACCTCACTCACCTTGTCTTTTGAACACTGTGTCCCTTTAACATTTCCAAGTGAATGTGAGGCTGACCACAGCAGGGATGGCCATTACCTCCTGTTGTTTCCAATGGTGCTGAAGCCACGCTGTTCTAAGGAAAGAAGCTAGGGGGTCAGACTAGATCTGTGGTTTTTAAACTTTTTTCCTTGGGACCATGTTGTAGAATTTTATTTGTGCCTGTGACCCAACAGTTAGATCCGTCTTTGGGCAATGCATACCGGTCTTTCAGTGGTGGCAGCAGGAGTGCCGTGACCCAGTACCTGAGGGTGTGCGACAGAGAACTGGGTCCGACCCGTAGTTTGAAAACCAATAGACTAAATGACCACAATGGTCAGTTTTAACCATGGAATCTATTAATGTAGGTGGCTATCTGCATTTTTGTATCTAAATACCTTTGAAAATCTAGCTCCTGGTGATCAGTAAGTGGAAGAGTTTGTAGCAATACCAGAGTTATGCTGTTATTAATATTTATTATTCTTGCTCTTCTATATTTGTTTCCATACTTCACTTTTTGTGATTTTTTTTCTGATCTTATATTATTCTGTTTTTCTCCTTTTTCTTCACTGTCATTTTCTCCTCTGCTTGTTTCTTCTGATTTTCTCCACATTCTTCTAAATCTTCCTCTGTTAAATGTAGCAGAGTATAAGACATATTTTCAGATAGAAGTTTCTTTTTTTAAAGCTGACAACGCAGTCTCTAAATGGGCTGCCTAAAATCACACAGCAAATTTGTCTGAGGTCTTGTACACAGTACGCTTCAAAGCGTCTGATGAAGTGGGATTTTCTCCCACGAAAGCTCATGCGATAAATAAATTTGTTAGCTTTTAAAAGTGCCACAGAACTCCTTGTTTGTTTGGCTGACCTTGACTAACACAGCTACCCCTTTGGAATTTGTGATTTTAAGTCTGCCAAACTTAGTTTGTAGTACATTATTGTTAATATTGTTTGAGCTTTCATCCTTGTATCTGTATTTCTTGATTTTTTTTTTTTTTGAGTGCCTACTGCAATGTTGCAATACTCTAGACTTGTTGTGAAGAATGTAATAAATAGCATAGGCAAAACATGCTTTTTAAAATGTAATTGATTTGTTGGGGAAGGTTATATTTTATTCTTGCATTGTTTACATTATTTCAAAGTTGATCGAATGGGTTAGCATGGCATAGTTAAGAATTTGTGATGACTGTAAGACTGTTATCTAAAAATTAAATAATCTTTGGGACCATATATGAATAGAGGAAAACTTGTAATTCAAGCTATATTACTGCTTTTACCTTGTCTTTATTTTTATTTAAATTTAGTTTAACTTTTTCCCTTCCCTTATCCTTTGTTACATGTAAGCATCATACTGATATCAACACATTGGGCTGAATACTGTGCTTTAAATCAGTCATTGCAATTAGTTATGGTTTATAGAGGTGTAACTGAATAGAATTCAGACCAAGGTCTTGAATATCAACTGAAGAGAGGTAATATTTCTTTCTGAGCTACCCTTTTCTGTTTGTCGCTTAATTTTGTAGGCAGTGGGCCTTTAGTCAATATTCCTTTCTGGTTAAAATAAACACTTAGGAAGAAAGTGTTCCATAAAGGTGATGTGGTCGGGGAATCTCCTTTTAACTGGTTTTTTCTAATTGAATTTTGGAGACACAAACACAGTATAAAACCAATAGGCCCCATCCATCTAAATGAGTAGTTTAGTTTGCAAAACTGTCCTATATTTACAGTACCTACAAGTTTTGTACCTCAATTTCTGATTTCTGTATGCTACCAATAACACCATTTTTCTCATGTATAAGAAGTCTGGTGGTGGTCATCATCTTTTTTCCTTCCATATACACCAGAGTCAATTTCAGCGTTTCTTGTCTTTGAAGAATTTGTTCGGACATACCTGTTTAATTTCTTTAATTGAGCTCCCTCCATATGCAAAAAGCTTACAGATGGCATTGGGTCAATGACAAAGAATGTCACAGTTAGAAGAGTACCTGGATCAAATTCTGCCCTCTACTGCCATTATAACCGGGAACAGAATTTGGTCCTATCTGATTTTTTTGTTTTGTTTTGTTTTTTGTGTCTTATCTGCTTGACTTTGATTAGTATAACTGACTGTTTGATTTTTGTGAGGGAGCTAGTTCAAAAGCATGTGTGGGTGGCAGTGTGTGGAAGGGAGTGGGAGGGTGGGAGTGTGTGCGCGTTTTGGAAAACCGTAGTACCTTTGACAACGTTTTTCTCCATTGTTAGTCAAAATATTCAGTTATCAAACTTGAAACTAAGCTTCCGTTCAAAAACACTGCCTAGAGCTATATTGTCCACTTGGCTTTTTAAAAATTATAGGCATGTGAAATTGAAATTATAGTTTAGGTGAACAAAACAGTGTATACAATTTGTTTACAGGGTATAGAAAATGAAAATATTTTGAAATTTAGGTGTGTGGGTTTTTTTTTTCATTTTTGCCCGAGAGGATCACACCAATTTTTCTTTGGATTTTCAGAATTAAATACCAGGGTAGCGTATGTCTGTATGTTTTAAAATTAACTCTCTTTTCCCATGGTAGCTTTTAAAGGTACCACAGATAGCTGAACCAAGGTTAATTACCTAACCATCACATGAAGACAGAGAGTAAGAAAATATCTGAATCACTGGAACATTATTAAAGAATAATGATCAAATTATTAATGTGTTCAGAGAAATTAAATCTTATATCTTGGTTGCCGAGGAGGTAGTTATACATTTTACTGCCTGTATTCTCCAGGGAAAGAAAAGAAGAGTGGTCAAATTGTTTATATGCACTTTTTGTCCTTGCCTTCCAAAGGACAGCATATGTTTCAAATTGATGAGAGTTCTAATGATGAGGTCACCTGTTAAAAATATTCTACAACAAAGTTCTAGTCACCAAGTCTTTTCAGGTATTGTCATAAGACTGCTTATTAAATTCAATTAGTTTTCCACAGTTGTCATTGAAATAAGTGGTATATGCATACCAGAATTGGTCCCGTAGTCTGTATGTACTGTGAATGGCAATCGTTTTCTTGTTTTTTTCTGCACACATTTAGAAGAGCTTATGTTTTATAGTAATAGTATTATTTGCAGTAAAGTTACAAGACCCCAAGCCATATGAACATTATCCAGCTGTTTTATTGTTTTATAATATAAAAATAAATGCAAGTGTTAAGAAATGTGCAATGGTGTCAGACTCCTTAAGGACTTGAGAAAATTGCCCTATTATTTTCTGAAATAACTGAAAATGATTTTCAGGTCAGAAAGTATAACATGCTGTATTACTTAGCTCTTTGCTTTCTTTTTCTCAAATTTGGTTTGAGATTTGATTTTATGTGAAGTACATAAAATGCTGTCAGTGAAACATCATCGCTTTGTAAAAACTGTTTATAAAATGGTCTGGTATAAAACGTGCAGAAAATTAAACAAACATATCTGCAACTTTATGCACAGAATTTTGGCTGTACAACACTCATACATGTTAACTGGAGACGTGTGGCTAAATCCACCTTGCATAGATTGAATATGTCTCAACATTTGCAAATGATGTGTTTTTGTCATCTAAATACAAAATCACAGAGCTTAAGCTCATATTTCAAAAATATTTTTCTTTAAAACTTAAAATTTTGTTTTAAAAATAAAAAAGATGTTTCTTCTTTCCAGTTCTGAGTCTTTTGTCCTATCCATTTCATGGTATTTCCATTTAAATGCAGATTTTGATTTTCCATCTGGGACTAGGTAGAATGCCTTTCTATTACAACACTAAAAGAATAATCCACTTTAACACAACATTTCTCCCTAAAGGGATGGTCTTTTCTAGTCATATGGTATTATTTTTCTCAGAATGATATTAACATTCATGATGTAGTGATTTTTATCTTGATTCGAAAGATGTTTTGTTCTGGTGGTAAAAGAAGATTAAGGGATGCTTGTTTTATCCTGTTGATGTAAAAAATAAAAATAAAAATCTATCCTTATCTTGCTAAAGATTAGGTATTAGTAATGTTCGGAGTACAATTTAGAGCGGGGGAAGTGACATATTTCTATAGTTGAAAAACAAATCCAAGTGCAGTAAAACAGAAATAATAGAATCCATTAAATTGAACTTTAATTTATACAAATGTATTTTACAGGAAGATGTGAGAGTACATGTATGAAAATATCAAAACATACTAATTTTGCTAGTTACATTATTAAAATAGGTATATTTAGTGCATGAACCAGAAAAGGAAAGGCAAGCAAGATAAATCAGTTTTAACATTGAGTCGTGGAGCTGTTATTTTGCTCAGAATACCACAGCTTTTAAGTTTATTAAAACTTAAAGATGGAGAGGGATTAAATTAATTAAATGTATGTCTCAGGCACAAGGGACTGTGAAGGCCTTTACAGTTTGTCGTGCAGAGTCCTGCAGTGCTGAATGTAGATATGTGAGTCAGTGTGTGTACTGGGAATGCTGTGTGTTGGACGCCAGTGCCATGCCTCTAGGCACACTGTCATTCAACTAGCAGATTAATTAACTGGGGGGTTCACAATCATCCTACACATTCAGGCTTTCACAGTTGGCCTTTTATTAGGATAGAAAATACAAGAAAAGGTTTTAAAAACCTTTGAAATACAAAAAAAAAAGTTTAAAAAAAAAAAAATCTGTTTGACAAATAATGACTATTTTTTTCGCCGACGTGATCTACTATACATTCCTCTTTGCATAAATGAGTGATTTTGTTGAAACTAAGTCTTTTTAATGAAGCCAGGACCTAAAATTTATAAACCAGGTTGAGATTATTACTTTACTAGGAGTGTGCATCTCTTTTAAAAGGTTAATCAATGAATTAAATCATATGAAGTAGTTTATTCATAAATCCTTTTATCATTCTCTTCAGGATTATAATTAGTTAGAACCTTTAACTGCATTTAATAATAATAAAAACAAATCTACAAAAAGTTCCCTAAAGAGATTTTTTTTTAAAAAGTATCTTTACCTAAGTAGTTATACTTTATTCATTACACAGTTTCATTCTCTTTTTTATATATATTTTCTATCTAGTGGTACCTTTGGAAATTAAAAAATTAACACTGATTAGAGGCAGTAAATATTTATCAGTTATTCAGTGATCTGAAACTTGAATTATTAGTCTGATTAGGACTATCACAATTGGATTTATAAGATCTTTTTTGTGTTCAAAATTTTAAAATTTGTGTCAACACCCTTTTTATACTAGCAGTATATTAAAAAGTACATTAAAAATTAAATGAAGTCCTAAGTGACAAGAACTTTTTTTTTTTTTACTGATTTTTGGCACAGAATGTAACTTAAAAGATTATAGGATTAATTCTGAATTTTATAAACAGAGTTATGCTATTTATTCCTTTTATATAGCAACATGTATGTGTAGTTTTAGTTATGTGGCTTAGTTTAGCATTCTGAATTATGCTAATGGTAAATTGAGAACGAACCATTTTACTTGGTGGCAAATTATGCCTACAGTTAGAAGCTGAAGATACTGTGACTGTGTGGAAAGTTTTAGCCCCTTATAGAAAGCCCAATCTTGTAAAGATTTCAACAAATGAATGCATTTATATATGCAGGCCCCGATCCTGGCATTTATGACATATATGTGGAATTCTGTAGGAACAGCAGACCACGCATGCACCCTTCAGTGGGGCTATGTGAGGAGTCAGCAGTCTCCTTGTACATTGTAAATAACTTTATCAGTGCCTCATGTAGTTGTATTGAACTCATGAGTAAAGTTCCAAAGGGGCAACTGTGTCAGTCTAGTTCAGCAAAACACACAAGGCGTCTAGTGGCACTTTTAAAGACTTACAAATGTATTTATCGCATGAGCTTTCGTGGGAGAAAATCCCACTTCGTAGATGCTTGAAGATGGAGATGTACATATGAATGGGAGGAAAATAAATGCAGGGAAGTGTAAGTGAACTGAACTGATCATATGACTTATACTTCCCTGCATTTATTTTATTCTCATTCATTTTTGTAGTTGCTACATTTTTGTAGTTGAAACACAGAAGGTGCAAAAAAGCTAGTTGTTTTTAAGAAATAGCATATGTGCTGTAAGTTCCACAGCACATGAAATGGAAACTGATTTTACTTTTTTTGTTCTTTGTTTCTACAGTGAAAGCTATACTTAGGCAATGCTCTTAAATGCTGGCACTATCACTCTTTGTTATCTTCTATAACAGTCTTTTCAAATGGCTTAAATTAAAATTACACTTGAGATATCTTTTGTACCTGCATTCTTTTTATGCCAAATTGGTCCTGGTCAGCTTCTCCTTATGTGCCCCTACACCATCCCCTCACCCCCACTCACACACACATGGAATTCAAGGAGCACCTTGTGGATTTATGCTGTACAGTGCACAGGAGACCTGGATTCCTTACACAGCATCCTGGCATTCTTGCCTCTATGCACCATTTTTGCAGTGACCCAGTCCGTATGCTTATGGTAGGGGCAGGATTTTCCTCCAAGCAGAAAACAAATCAGAAATGACCTGTGTTGGTCAATTACTTTATTGCTGTTTGCGTACCAAGGGGCAGACATTTTGAATTGCCCTTGAGAATTTTTGATTAACAAATGGATGTTTTACTTTTCTTCATGTGTGAAAGGCTTGCCAAAGATTTGATAAATCGAGGTTTTAAAAATTAACTTTGTGATGTCAGCTGTTTTCTTTAAAAGTATCAAGTTTAAAAATACTGACAACTGTGTAATAGAAATAGCCATTAAATCTCTAGTTGGTAGTTGCATATAGGAGGCAAAATCTTTTTACTGTTATTGCACTAGTTTAGAGGGCCTCTTTAATGAGCGCTATATATCTAAAATGCCTTTCCTGTTCGAGGCTAGAAAAACAGTAAAAATGTAAAGGCTGAAAACTTCTGCTTTTGTTTAGTCTACAGCAGAAGTATTAATGATGCTTTTGTGTTCCAGTGATTGATTTAAGAGTAATTTTTCTTTGTATTGTTTTAAACATTGACTCCTGTGGAATTAGCTTACTTATTTTGGTCACTGAACTTTTGACTGCTCTGTATGAAACTTATTGTGCAATCAGATACATACCTTATTTATAACTAAGGTTTTTAACTGAAACTGGCAAATGTATTTATTAGGTTCCTAAAAAAACTTCATAAATTATTCTAGCCAAGGATTTCTTGGCCAGTTTGTAAGGGCAGTTCCTCTGATATTTATGTGCTTAAACTGAATAAGGAAGCCACTACTTGTCTTTCATCATTAGACAAGTTTTGTGTGGTGGACTAAACATTCTTTAATGTCTCTCCTCGTGTTCCTTTGCTCCATTGCATCAACACTTTCTATAGAATTTTGATTATTTGCTCCCTTATTTTGCCCGTCACTGAGCACCTTGCATAGATGTATTAAGTGATGTAAGTGACTGGCATCTGATATATACTGTACTTTCATTTCTTTTCCCCCTGGGGAGAAGAATATTGTGGGGATTTTTGTTGGTTTGTTCATGAAATGCTGTGCCTTTTTGTTTGAAATACGAAGTCCAAGAAGTGCACCTTGTAACTGGTATGGAAACATTTGAATTAGTCTTTAGTTCCTGTAAGGTTGATTACATAGTCTGGAGTTTTTTGTGTAGGACATTTAGACATATAAACACGTAGACATTGAGTGTAAATTTTAATTGGTTATATTTTTAATACATTTATATTAATGGAAATAATAAGTAGCGTTGAAGCAGCTTGACTTTGAATCTTGACAGAGTGAGGTATCTTTTCACCTAGTAACTCAGTTGTGGTGACAGATCTGTGTAGCAAGGTGAGGCAACAGACCCGCGGCAAAAGCCCCAGACGG
>ML685764.1:9596172-9611472 GCA_007922175.1 Pelusios castaneus
GAGAGAGAGAGAGAGAGAGAGAGAGAGAGAGAGAGAGAGAGAGAGAGTCCTATATGACCAGGGAACTACTGAACTTTGAAAAATGTTTTATATTACAGTATATTTAGCTTTAGCAAAATATGCCATTTGTAATTTATTTTTCTTTCTGAAAGCTACATTTCTGAAAGATTAAGGGGGAGGAGTTGAAGGATTTTTAAAAAAATATACTGGAGAGCCTACTTCTGTCTAAGGTTTCCCAGGATTCTGTCTTTTTTTAGTATGTTGTAGGAGGAGAATGAAATGGTAAATAAAAGCCTGATTTTTGCAAACATGTCTGCCAGTAACTTTACTTATGTGAAATGAACTGTTTATTTACCAGTGAAGTCAAAGAAATACATGAATAAAGTTACTTATATGCATCAGTGTTGGCAAGAATGTATTCTGAAATACTGCAGTATATAAAGATCTCCATGAATTTTGTTTGCTATGACATCACTCCTTTTTTGAATATAAAAAGTCACTGCTCCTTTCTCCATATTAGATTTTCATCTGCAAATTTGTGCTTGTTTGAACCTTGCTTATTCTGTTTCATGAATGCAAAGTACATTTCTTTCAGAACCATATATATCAAGTGTACTCTTTTCAAGTAAATGTTCTGGTTCATTTCACAAATATATTTTTAAACACATTTCTCTGCATAAATACAGTCCTTTTTCAAAGGCAAAATCAGCTACTGATGTCCCCTTGTCTGTCTTAGTTTGTAATGCATTCTTATATAAAAATATATCAAGAATGAATGGAAAGCAAGAAGGGAAAACTGATTAAATAAAAATATTCTCCTTAGCATTGAAGGACCTGTTCTGAAATGTAAGCAAAGCAGCTGAAGAGTTTAATCAACCAAATAAAAAACTAATACAAATAGGCAAGGCTCATCTTATGAGCGAAGGAAAGTTTAAAGACCCCATATTCTTGTTAATTCTGCTTTATTCCAGCTGTGTGGTCGTCCATTCTTCATGATAAAAACCTGAGTGTAGACCAAAACCATGGCAAGAGCCATGTTTTTAATCATTTATTGCTTTTGATAGAATACACTGAATTTAGTGATATTTTACACTAGAAATCTGTGATGAGCTTATCCTTCAGCATGGAGAAGAGTATACTGTCACGGTCTGGAAGCTTACTGTTTCTCTGAGATATCTTCCACTCGGTTCCCCAAAAACTCAGTCTGACTTCAATCTTGTTACTTAGGTTCCTTTATTTACCATACAGCAAAGTTCTGCTGTATTTATCAGACTTCAATGCCGAGGATCTTTGCAGGGTGCATTACAGATTCAAAGCCATAGAACAAAACTTTTCCTTATGTATATTTTTATCCTGCGCTACTCATTGGAGTTCCTTTTCTGCTCAGTCTCGTAGCTATCTTACTTCTACAGTTCCCTGAGTCCTACTTAAATTCAAATTCTTCCAATACCATTGCCAAACTATTAGGTTGTGATCCTTGACAGTAAAACTACATTTATAATAAACTATACCTTACTTGTTCCAGATGAATGAAGTCTGTGTCACAGTATATCCCTAGGTTGGGGTTTTCCTATGACCACTTGATTTCCCCCAAAACTCAATTCATCTCCAGTCTTGTCACTCTGGTTCCTTTAACTAGCATACAGGAAAACTACACTCAGTTGATCAGATTCAAATGTGGTGGATGGGGGTTACATCACAGTCATATAATAGAACTTTCATATACTTCTAATGTACATTTCTGCCAACACTACTACTTATTGGTATGTTGCATACACTTCATGATACTTTTGAGCACAGCATGTTCTCTCCGTATGCTACTCGTGCATAATCTAACCTCACTTTATCTTATATTTAGGCTTGTTTAGGATGTTTCTTCTGATCTTAGCTAGCTGTCCTGACTCCAACATACTACTTGTCATGACAACTTCACTTTCCCAGTCATACTGAGAAATGTGGTGAGTTACTTATGTCAAGCCAGGCCTGCCCCTCTCATTCCCAATTGTTTTCGGTTAGTAGCTAACCAGTTTGGAGTTCTGAAAATGAAGATATACTGTAAAAGCTTTTTCATGTAGACAAGACCTTATCTAGAAAGACTACCTTTTGGCCATTTTAACTCATTTGTATTATCAAGATGCCATTCATTAAAAAAAAAATGGCTATTGGAGGAGGTGGTGGTGGTATCGGATGTATAAAATTCCAATATTGACATAGTGGCTCAATTGAAGTCAATGGGAATTTTGTTGTTGACTTCAGTGGAATCATTTCATCCCAGGTCCCAGTCACAATTCTGACCCTCCCCTTTACAAGAATCATGAAAACAAATTTTCCTTTCTCTTCCTCATTCTCAATTTAGCAAGTCTATTTCAATATTAGAAGACATTTGGACTCAAATTTAGGGCAACTCTTTGTTCTAGTTTCAGTATACAAGATCTTTTTTTCCCTAAAGATTCTGCCATTATTTAATTATAGATTCTCAATTTTAAAAACTCAGAGAAATTATCAAATTACACTAGTTGACTACTTTTAAATATAATGTGCCTAATGAGGTTTAAAATGTGACCTGTGTCTTTCATGGTTGGCATATTTAACTGTTGTAGGTGTGACCCAACCGTGCATAAGGTCAGCCACCTGTAAATGCCAAGATCAGGGTAGGCTGCAAAAAGGAGACCAGATTCTTCCAAACTGGTGGCTAACCCACACTGCAGTTAGATCCCAACCAGTCTCAAACAGTGCTTCTTATTCCCCACACTAGTTATCAAGTGGCTCCAAAAAGAAATACACATCCCCCTTTATTACTGCATTTCAGTCTCTGCCCCCAATTAGCGGTAAGGTCCAGTAAAGAGATAAATTATTAGAAATCTATTCCCTTTACCAAAAATGTAACTTCTGATCCCCAAAGTGTCAGCCACATTACCAAATCATTATAAATTTGGATCTGACCCAAAATATCACTCTGCCGCCAATTCTTTAGTAACTAAAACCAAAGACTATGTCTACACTTACTAAAATTAGTTCGAATTAGTTAATTCGAACTAATTTTATTTAGTTTGAATTAACTTAATTCCAACTAGAAAAAATTAGTTCAAACTAAGCTGCTTAGTTTGAATTAGCGATTTACATTGATTTCAATGGGTCGGTTAGTTCAAACTAAGCAATTAGTTCGAACTAACATGGCCACATTGGTTAATTCGAACTAACTAGTTTGAATTAACCCTTAGTTCAGATAGGCTATTCAAACTCATTAGTTCGAATTAAGGAAGCCCTTAATTCAAACTAATTAAAGCCTAGTGTAGCCATGGCTTTAGTTAGTTCGAATTAAGCTTCCTTAATTTGAACTAACTTGCCAGTGTGGACATAACCAAAGATTATTATAAAAGGAAAGAAACAAATGACAAGACACATGTTAAATGGTCAAAGCAATCAGACATATATAAATGATTTTAAAGTCTATATGTATCAGATTATAGCAGAATTGTGGAGTGTGCATGCTTCTACAATTCCTCTGGTGTATCTCCAGTACATGAATGGATTTCAGTCCTTTGTTTTGCAGCTTCAATTATAGGTGAATTGTAGATGACACTAAGCTGGGAAGAGTGGTAGATATGCTAGAGGGTAGGGATTGGTTACAGAGTTACCTAGACAAATTGGAGGATTAGACCAAAATAAATTGGATGAGGTTCAACAGGCACAAATGCAGAGACCTGCACTGAAGACAGATAAATCCCGTGCACTGGTGCAGACTAGAGACCAACTGGCTAAGCAGCAATTCTGCAGAAAAGGTCCTGGGCGTTAAAGTGGACAAGAATCTGGATACGAGTCATCAATATGCTATGGTTGCTAAGAAGACTAATGGCATGTTGGGTTGCATTAGTAGGGGCATTGCTAGCTGATTGAAGGAAGTAATTATTCCCCTCTATTTGGCACTGGTGAGGCCTTATTTAGAATACTGTGCCAAGTTTTTGGGCCCCCCACTACAAAAAGGAAGTGGACAAAGGGAGAGTCTGGTGTAGAGTAACAATCATGATTAGGGGGCTGAAGCACATGAGGAGAGGCTGAGGGAACTAGGCTTGTTTAGTCTGCACAAGAGAAGAATGAGAAGGAATCTGATAACAGCCTTTAACTACCTGAAAGGGCTCCTGAGGGGATGGAGCTAAACTGTTCTCAGTGATAAGAGATGACAGAAGTAGGAACAAAGATCTCAAGTTGCAGTGGAGGAGCTCTAGGTTGGTATTAGGAAAATGTTTTTCACTAGGAGGGTGGTGAGGCCCTGGAATAGTTTAGCTAGGGACTTGGTGGAATCACCTGAAAGGTTTTAAGACTTGGATTGACAACGCCCTGACTGGGATAATTTAATTGGGATTTGTCCTGCTTTGAACAGGGTTTTGACTAGGGGTTCCTTCCAACCCTAATCGTGTGATTTTATGAGTTGATCCAGAGTTAGGAAGCAAGAATGAGGGGCAGATGCAGATGGTACTGCTGCATTTTATAGTTGCTATTCTGCTATGTGGCTTGTTCCAAATACAAGCTCACAGCAAAAAGACACTTGCAGGCCCCCTGACCACATGCATGTCCTTACATGTCCTGATGACTCATAGATATCATCCTGGCTTCTCTCCTTGGGTTCATTGAAAAGATAATGGCTCTGAATGAGTCAATGCTTTCATAATCGGTCTGGAGGGGTGTAACCCAGTACCACAGCACAAGTGTCTGGATACAGGTTCATCATACATATTTAGAATTCATAATATAACACTGGTACATACATATAAATGTGCTTATCAATCTTAGCAAAGGATAACTTTTTCAGTTGCACCTGACACAGCATATCTTGTATGAATTACTGTATTGATATCCATGATAGTGTAAATGGTCACCCCAATCCAGACATCAGCACAGTAGGTTAAAAGACAATTGTACAATGACAAACAGATACATATGTAATTTCACCTGGTATGAGACCAGAAACAGGTACAGTTATATAACAGTTCTGTAGATCTTCATTGGCATCTTGTCACTACACTATAATTTTCTTTTATTCATTTTCAAGTTCCCTGTTCATGTTAAATTTGGTTATAAAGTTAAGCAATCAGTCCTTGTTGAGGTCATTTTATAAATAAGGTTTCCTGAAAGAAGTGTCTCCAGGCAAGTTTTTTCTGTAATTATTTGAACATTTAGAATGGAAAATCCCAAAGGTGAAGTAGACATTTCTGTGAAAACAAATCTCTTCACAAAATGCATTTTTTGTTTGACTGCAGACTGTTGTCTGTCTGACAAAGACTTCGTAGCTTCTGATGTTGATAACGGTAGGCCTCTTGTGCCCTCAGCAGACTTGTGCAAAGAAACAAAATAATAACTTTGTCACTGTAGAGAGAGATCCTCATTAACCTTTTCAGTAACTAATAGTTCAGTATTGATTTGGATTTTGGTATTCTACTTTTTGTGGTAGGTGTATATCAAGGTGGATTGATTTAAATCCAGGCTATTTAAGTCACCAAGTGGAAAACCTCAATTTAGATCACTAATTTAAATCAACTTTTCTACTTGTACATCAGTTATTTTCCAAAGAAAGGTGCATTTTCATTGATGGATATAAGCATTAAATTGATTTACAGTTACATAGAGCATTACACTAGATTTCGTATGTCTTTTTGCAGCCTAGGTGGTTACGCCATGACTACATACAATTACAGCTTAATATTTTTGTTTTTTTATTAAATGTATATTTTTAATATATTAGAAAATGGTGAATGATATCGCTTATTTACTAGATAATTAACTTTTTACTCATGATTTGTATCAAGCTATATTAGGATGGTAACTGGAATTTAATTAAACACACATAACAGCATATAAAATTTAAGCAAAGCAATCCAAATGTTTTGGATTTGTTAACTTCTCTTAACAAAACATGTTTCACATTTACAACTAAATTATAATAACTTTAGGCCTTACCATATTTTTATTAAAGTCAGATTTTGTTTTAAACAGGTTTATTTTTAAAAGAAAAAGTATTATATTTTAAAGGAAATTAAAAAATCAATTTAAATAAAAAAAATTATCTACTCTGCTATATGTACATTTTGACATGGTATATTATTACATCTAACAATATATTTCCTTTTTGTAAAAGAAAACTAAATTTGAAAATAACATTGAAACTGTTTTTCTCTAAAGTATACATTGAAACTCATTTTGTACTAACTATTCTTATAGTTGTTTAAAAAAGGTCTGCAAATGCTAAGCTACATTTTTTATTCCATACAATTTATATGTGAAAATATGTTTGAAAATCACATTTTATTAATTTATTAATGGGTGGTTTCTAATTACTGAGACTAATTGTTCACTTTGTGTTTCAATTAAACTGCTCTTATGGTTGTCAGACTATTACAATTGCAGACTAACAGGATCTCTAAAGTGAATGGTTTTCTTGGGTTTGTAACTCAGCTGTTTAAAGGATAATGCTAAAAAGTGCTCTAAAAGGGTTCTCAATCTCATTAAATATAGATGAGAATTAAATATTTGTGTATATAAATGTATATTAATATGCGCACATGCTAATATTAACAAATTTTCTATTTGAATCATCTGGAAAGGAAAAGGGCTATGTAATTGTATTCTATGAGATTGCCACTAGAAAATGAAAGATCTAAGTGTCTCAGAACTGTTCAGCACTTAACTGAGCTAAGTGAAATATCTGCTTTTTTGTAATTTTTCACCAGTTCCATTTGTAGAATTCCTCTTTCCCTTTTGTACTACAGAGGAAGCAAAATTCTCGAGAAAGCATGTAACTTAAAAGTAAGCCATCAATTAAAATGAAAAAGTTCAAAGAAGTCACGGGTGCTATATCTACCTCTAAGTCCTCTGAAAGTGTTGGTGTTTTTTTACCATCTTAGAATCATAGAAATGTAGGGCTGGAAGTGTCCCCTATAGGTCATCTTATGCAGCACCCACCCTACCCCACTCCCTGAGGCAGGACTTGACCAGTGGTTCCCAACCTTTTTTTGGCTCGAGGGACACAAGTATAATTTTTAGAACCTTGAGGGGCCACCAGTCTATTAAATTAAATTTACATTAAAATCACATTAATTAAATTAAAATGACAATTAATTAAAATCAATTAATTAAATTAGAATTGCATTTTAATTAAAATTAATTAATTAAATTTAAATATATTTGTAATTAAATAGACTAGTGGCCCTTCAGGGTTGTAAAAGTTATATTTGTGGCCCCTGAGCCAAAAAGGTATTTTTTTAAAATTTGAAAAAAAATTGAAAGTTTTTCTTTCTTTTTTTTTTTTAAAAAGGGCAGGGGGCTAGATGCCCATGAACAGGGTCAGTTTGTGGGCAGGCGTTTGGGCCCCACAACAGGGCCCCACCCCCCACCGTGGCCATGCCAGCCTGTGGCTATGGCCCCCATCCTGCCCGCGGGCCCCCATCACACCGCCTTCCCCATGGCCACCCCAGCAACCAGCAAGCCCACAGCTGCGCTGGCTAGCCTCGTCTCACTTCCCGCTCCCAGACGTCCCTTGCCATCCTGTGCCGCCCCCCACGATACCGTGTCCTCAACCATGGCAGCAGCCCCTAGAGTGCTGGCCGGATGGGAGAGGAGGTGGGCGGCCACAGCTGAGCTCCCAGACGCGCATTGTGACCGGGCGGCTGTGGCCCAGCTCCTGGCCTGCAGGCCAGGGATTGAGAAGCCCTGACCTAGACCATTCCCAATAGCTATTTGTCCAACATTTTCTTAAAAAACCTCTCTTGGAAGCATATTCCAGTGCTTAAGTATCCTTATAGTTAGCAAGATTTTTCTAATGTCTAACCTAATTCCTCCCTTGCTGCAGACTAAGCCCATTACTTTTTGTCCTACCTTTGGTGGACATGTAGAGCAATTGATCCCTATCCTCTTTTTAACAGCCCTTATTGTATTTGAAGACTGTTACCAAATCCCTGCTCAGTTTTCTCAAAACTAAAAATGACTATGTTTCTTAACCTTTCCTCATATGTCAGGTTTTCTAACCGTCTATCATTTTTGTTGCTCTTCTCTGGACTCTTTCCAGTTTGTCTGTGTGTTTCTTAAAGTGTGGCTCCCAGAATAGGACACAGTACTCCAACTATACTCCAACTGAGGCCTCACCAGTGCAGTGCAGTGCAGTTACCTCCCTTCTCTTCCATATGAACTCCTGTTAATGCATCCCAGAACTCACTGCATCACGTTAATGACTCGTATTAAATTTGTGATCCATTTTAACCATAAGAGCCTTTTCAGAAGTGCTATGACAACCAATTGTTTGCAGTTTTGTAGCTATGTATTTTTTTTCTTGTAAGTGTAGTACTTTCCTCCCAAGTGTAGTATATTGCGCTTGTTTTTACTGAATTTAATCCTGCTTATTTCAGAACAGTTGTCCAATTTGTCAGTCGTTTTGAATTCTAATCCAGTCCTGCCAAGTGTTAGTAATCTCGCTCATCTTGGTGTCATCCACAAATGTTATAAATGTACTCTCCTCTCCATTATCTAAATCATTATTGAAAATAATTGAATACTACCCTGTGAAATCCCACTATATATGTCTTCCCAGTTTGATAATGAACCATTAATAGCTACTTTTTGAGTATAGTTTCTCAATTTATTTTGCCACCCATGTTATAGTAATTCCATTAAAACCACACTTCCATAGTTTGATTATGAGACTGTCATGTGGGATTGTGTCAAGGCCATACTAAAAACAAGATACATCACATCTACAGCTTCCCCCCATCCATTACACCACTAACACAATCAAAGAAGGAAATTAAATTTCTTTGGCATGATTTGTTCATGACCACGCCATGTTTGCTATTAGTTTTAACCCTGCTAGGTAATTACATTGTCTGACTGTACCGAAAGGAGGACAGGAGACATAGGATATTGTTTTAATCAGGCGGCTACTTTATTAATAGATGTCTGGGATGACCCAGCAGATAAGTGTACGGTGCAGGTAACCCCACGTTCATGTACTAATTACTCTGGGAGATTTATGAAGACTGAAACAAAATAAACATTAAACACTTTAGCCTTCTGATTTCCAGGCACTCATAGCAGAAGCTGAAGAAATCACGGAGGTCCAGTAAAGTCATGGAATCCGTGAGCTCTGTTACTAAATTGCATCTTTATTAGTGTTTGGTTTAAGGATATTTACTTTTTTGTATATTTTGACATATGATGTTGACAATTTTTGTTTGTAAGGGTTGGGGCATAGGCAGTCATAACTGAGCTAAGGTGTGCACATTAGGGACAGTGGTCACTGGACAGGAGCTGGAGAAATCACAAAAGCCAAGTTTCAGGAGTCAGGGTCAGAGTCAGGCTGTATTTGGAGGCTGGAGATCAGAAGTGATACCTTTGGAGGGAAGAATTAGGGTCAGCATCAGGCTGAGGTTGAGCTAGACACCAGATATCAATAGATCAAGCAAAACGTGGCATTACAGCAGGCCAAAGGCTTTGTGGTTATCCAGACAACTTGCTGGGGAGACCTATGGGGGTTAAAGATGGTGCTTAGCCAATCAGAAGGCTCCTGGGTACCATCACTCTGGTTCTCTTAGGTGGTGGTACTTGCAGTGCTTCATAGTACTCCCTGGTTGTGCCTCTGCCTGACTCCCGGTGGCATTGTGGAAATACCAGCTGTCCCAGGCTCCACAGCCCTGGAATCTAGTCCCTAGGTCCTTACTGTGTTTTAATGGTTATAACATTTAAACTTTTTTAATTTCAATGTCTGCTGTCATTGAATAATTATCTGCCCTCCCCCCATAATTTCCTGCAACAGTGGAAAATTTAAAAGGTTAAAACACACAATTTTGTTCAACCACACACATTTTAATAGATCAAAAAATTAAATGCTTAAAATGTAGATATCTGTTGAAATTATATTAAAAAAATCAAATTCTGCCAAGTATAATATTAATTGTCTACACTCCCTTCCTTCCTATTGTTTTACAGTCATACGTATGTTCCATCATGTCTTTAACCCTCATCTTGCAAGATTTTCCTTGTAGGTGGATTTCTGATTCCACAGGGAGCCCCACGGATGTCACACACATGTAACAACTTGTAGAGGAAAGCTTTGCATTGTGATCTCTTTGAAGCAGGTGCCATGTCTTTTTGTGTGTTTGTACAGCAGAGAATCATAGAAGAATGGGTATAGAAGGGACCTCAGGAGGTCATCTGGTCCACCCCCCTGGTCAAAGCAGGACTTCTAGTAGAAAAGGGTATTATTACGATAGAAATAATTATAATAGTAGTAATAATAGGTTTAACATATTTGTAACAGAAGTGGAAATTTCCAGGTTTTAACATGAGAATTCAAGTAGCTGTGAGCCTAACAGATTAATGGTGGCTGCTTTAATGGTTGTTATGGTATGGAAGCAGGAAATCCATCTTGTTTTCCACCAGGATCCCTCATTATATATGAGCAGTGATTCTTCAGACCCGTACACTGACTAAAGGAGCAATAAAATGAAAATAAAACGTGCATTGTCAGAGCGAATCTATATTAAAAACAATGTCAGCGCAGCAAAATGAATATAATGACACTCTAATGATGGAGGAATCTCAAAATGTTCCTTTTTGAAGTTTATCTGATGATGACTCCAAACCACATGTCTCTTGGCTCAGGATAAGATCTTTTTCTACCCTTATCTTGTGTTTGGGGGAAGAGGTAGTGGATAGCTGCCTCCCCCTGCCACTCTGTAGTGTCTTTAGCCAACAGTGTTTCCTTAGATTCGGGAGCTGCTAGGCTGGGCTACCACTGCCTCTGTCAAGTCCTTGGTGGGAGTTCTGCAAGTCACAATAAATGTCTTTCCCCTCCCTTTGTCCACCAACACCTCTAAAAATACTACAAGGAACTTTTAATTAACAAAGCCTTAAAAAAAAAAAGATTTTTTTGTTTTTAGTTGAAGTCATCCTGATAAAAGGAAAAGCCAAAAAAAAGTCAGGACAAGCTTTTAAAAGTGAACATTAAAAACCAGAGTATTGCTAAACTTGCCAGCTTTGAACTCTAACTGGAATGAGATACTGCATGTAAAATTTAATGTAGGTTATTTTTCTAAATAATCAAATTTATAATACAAAGCTAGTTTAAACTTTAACTAAGAAATGGCCAGAACCATTCCTTTATCATTTTTTACAGTATTAGCTATACCTTCATATTGTCTTGTAATATTATTTTCATTTACTTAAACTGAATTCATACTGCATTGTCTTAAACTTACCTTAATAGTTACTGTCTTTGTAAGTATGCAGTTTTGTAGGAGTGTTGGTCCCAGGATATTAGAGTTACACCATTTCATCTTGAATGATCCCTTAAAATACATGCTAACTACTTATGCTAAGCTATCTTTTGATACTGTATTTAGCTGTGATACTCTTGGTACCTTTCTGTGACCTGAAGAGCTCTGTGTAGCTTGAAAGCTTTTCTCTCTCAGCAACATAAATTGGTCTACTCAGCTACCTTGTCTGTCTTTGTAAGTTTGCTACCCGAAAATGTAGGTGGCCCAAATATGCCCACAAACTTTCACTCTTTGTGTAACTAGTGGATCATGCATGCATAATCTAATACCCAGTACTGCCATATATTCATAGATTCACTCATAGAGTTTAAGGCCAGAAGGGGCCCTTAAGCATAGGCAGTTCATGCCTTTTGCATTTGGGGATGATGGCTCACCCCACGGCTCCTCTCCGTGAGACATTTCCCACACTCCACTCCCAACCGCAGTCTGTACCAGTCTTTGCCCCCACTCATCCTCCTCACCAAAGCCTGCCCATGCTCTACTCTGCTTAGCACCCACTCCCCCTGAGATTCGCACCCCTTTGCACCAGTCTGCCCTGTGCCCCTTCCATTACTGGCACTCGTTGAGTTGCTCCAGCATCAGCAGAATGCACAGCAGCCTTGGGAAATGGGGCTGAAAGGCACCTACGGGGAATTTTGGAGAAGGGGGTCGAGGAGGAAGCAGTGGGCAGAGGGGGCCTTGAGGGAAGAGGCAGAGTGGGAGTTGGAAGAGGAGAAGCAAGAGCAGGGTCGAGGAGGGAAAAAGCAGAGCAGTGGTGGGAAGAGAAGCAGCGTGGATGTGGCCACAGGGGCAGAAGCCAAGTGAAAGCTTACAACAGTAACCACCGTCTATGCCCTTAGGTCATCTGGTCTGCCTTCCTGAATATCCGGGGTGTCCAACCTTTTAGTGTGAGGGGCCATTTAACATTTTTTTCCTCACTTTGGGGCCACTGAGCAAGTTTCAGTTGGGGGAGAGGGGTGCTGCTGCTGCGCCTGGCTGGCTGGCACGGGATGTGGGGTATGTGTGTGTACAGGTGCCAACTTTTATTTTGTTGGTGGGTGCTGGCAAGTAGGGAGTTTTGGAGGAGGGATGGGGAGAAGGCATGTAACAGGTCATGTGACTCGCATGTCTCCCCGTTGCCCATGGCCACTGTGTTCTCCCCATTCCCTGTCCCCCTTACAGGGAGTGGAGAGGGTGGCTCTGTCCTTCTGCTGTTTCTACCGCCCATTTGGCTACTCTCCCTGGCAGCTGGATGGGGATCTGCTTCGAACCCTGATCCCTCCGGGTTCCCTGTGAGGGCTTGGCTGGGGGAAGTGGCGTCTCTTCCTTGCCCTGGGCTGGTACCAGACTGGTACCAAAATGAACTGGTCTGGAAACAGGGTGGTGGGAAGGAGAGAACTGGGAGCTCTGGTTCACATTGCCCCTACCCCCAGCAGCCAGCCTGGATGAAGAGGGGATGTTGCTTCCCCCAGCTAGGCTCTCTCAGGCAGCTGCTGTGCTGCACAGTGCGGTGTCCCAGCTGGTTGGGGCTGCTGCAGGGTGCTGGCTCCAGGGATGCTGGGTGGCCCGTGTTCTTTCTGGGCTTGGCCAGCATGTGAGGGGTATGTGGACTTTGGGCAGAAGAGGGAAAGTTTGGCCTCCCAAGGGGAAGGGAGTTGCAAAAGTTGCACAGTGTGAAGCTGCAGCAGCATCCCGTCCCAGCCAGAAGTGGCTGATCTCCCAAACCCATCTCTGCTTCTGAGTCCTGGATGGTGCAGTTCAGGGTGGTGCATGAGGCTGGAGGAGAGAGGCTGCTCCCGGCTGGCACAGAGCTGGAGGAGGGCCTGCTGCTCGGCTCCAACTGGTTGTGTGTGGGTGGGGCTGCTGCCATACTCGATAGCAGTATAGCAGGCTGATAGCAGCCTCTGGTGGGCCTCATTCTAGCCCCTGAAACATGGGTTGGATAACTCAGTTGTATAACAGGCCATTACATTTCACTCAGTTAGTTCTCTATTGAGGCCAGTAACTCGTGTAAAACACATCTTCCAGAAACCATCCAGTCTTAATTTGAAGACTGGAGAATCTACCCCTTCCCTTGTATTTCGTTCCAGTGATTAATCATCCTCACTGTTAAAAATTTGCTTTTATTTCTAATTTGAATTTGTTTGGCTTCATCTTCCAGCTGGTTCTTTCTTTGCATTTGTCCGCTAGATTAAAGTGTGGTTTTGTACCTGGTATTTTATAACCTTGAAATTGTATATACTGTAATCAAGTAACCTCTCAATCATCTGTTTGATAAGCAAAACAGATTGAGCTCTTTAAATCTTATTGTAAGGCATTTTCTCCATTCTTTAATTATATTTGTGGCTCTTTTCTGTACCCATTCCAGTTTTTGAACACCTTATTAAAACCAGAACTGTATTCACTATTTCAATTCACAGCAATGCCATATACAGAGGTAAAATCACCTCCCTACTCCATTCACTACCCTCTTGTTTATGTATCCACCAATCACATTGGCCTTTTTTTCCCACAGCACTGCACTGGAAGCTCATGTTGAGTTGCTTGCCTGCTATCGTCCCTAAATCCTTTTCAAACTCACTCCTTTCCTGGACTCAGTGGCCTGTTTTGTAGGTATGGCCTGCCTTCCTTGTTCTAGGTGTATAACTTTGCATTTAGCTATATTAAAACATTTTTGTTTGAGTAGGCCCAGTATGCAGTTTTGTAGGAAAACAGTGTGATATTGTCTTAATGAAGAACAGAATCATACAATTCACAAGTAATCTATAATACATGTGCACAAGGGGACAGAGCGAAGACTACATAAGCAGCCTTAATATTGGTATTCCAAATCATTTGGATCTTAACCATGTAAACTTACAATTTTTAAGCATATTTTTGTGTAGCGTCGTCCCTTCCCCCCCCCCGCCCCGGCAAGAAATAAGATGGAAAATAGGGGAGGGAAGATAAAAGATTAAAGAAAAGGAACCTCACTCTCCTGTACTTTGAAATTGCAATGACTGGTAAAAATAAAGGGCAGTAGTGCATGGGAACTCCATACAATGGAAATACTAAGCTAGACACCACCAGATTGCTGTGTCCTGTATACCTTGGGAGGTCCCCAACAGCGAGAGATCCCATCTCCTGAAAACGGTAGTCACTTTCTGCCTCAGGCAATCATTATTCTCTCTTATGGGCCTAAGTCTTGGGATCTCCAAAATAAAATACATCTTGAGAGCATCAGTACCAAGGCACTAAGGAATAGGTTAATGAATGGGTGAACTTTTAACTGATTTTTTTTTTCCTTTTGGTATTATAGAACCATAATCTGACGTTTAGCTCACAGTGGACCTCTCAAAAACTCTTTCCTGTTACACTTCTTAGAGACGGTTTGATATTGTCTTTGATTTAGTGTATTCTCTTGTAGATGCCTTTGGCACATCACAGCTTACAAAATAGTGTACTGTAGTTGAAATCAACATAATCAGGGATCATAGAATGTTTTAAAATTATAATGCAGAACTGAAGTTCGAATTTGCCAGGCAGCTGAATAATTGGGTTAGGGTTTTAAAACCTGATGTTACATACAGGCTCCTGACAATATCTTGCATTTTAAATGGTAGTATTGCAAATGACTGGTGATCATTGTTCTGAGACTAAAATTAATCTGAATCTTTAATTAATTAAAAATTTTACAACAGCTTAGTGTGACTAAGGCAAGCTTCGACTGGATATTAATTTCAATTATGAATTTATTTACAGATAATCTGTCTACTCTCTTGCTCTTTTAAGATGTGTTCTGAGTTCCCTTTTTTCGCAAAGCTATTATATAAATATTCAAGAGTATTCAGTGTCTGGTTCAAACATTAAAAGTGTTATTGTATTTTACTAAGCTCATTTGTCAATAATGTGTGTTTTCCCTGTTACCTATTTGGTACAATAGTGTATATGTTTTTCTTTCTTTCTTTCTTTCTTTCTTTCTTTCTTTCTTTCTTTCTTTCTTTCTTTCTTTCTTTCTTTC
>ML685764.1:9611482-9672261 GCA_007922175.1 Pelusios castaneus
TTCTTTCTTTCTTTCTTTCTTTCTTTCTTTCTTTCTTTCTTTCTTTCAAATGTTGTATGCAGCATTTCTCTAAAGGCAGACATTATTAAGGTGGCAAACAGTTTTGTTTAGTTATATGCTTATCAGTAACCTTTACTCATAATGTGATATTGTCTGAATGTCTTATTTTGTTCAGCTTTCCCTGGCACTGATGAAGCCTAAGGCTGCTGTTTCTTTGAGTTACTGATAATTTTTTATCTGATTAACTGACACATTTAGTTGAAATCAGACACAGCCCTTAGGCTGGGCATGGATTTAATTTAAAAAGTATCAAAGGTTTGCACTGTGTGCTGTTTAATCATCATGTTTATCAGGCAGAGAAAAATTACCGGAAGGACCGTAGGGAGAGGGTTATCTTAAGGAGCTGTAGCTTGGGAAATTGATAACTACAAGGTAATTTACTGCTAACTTTTACATTCATTAATATAACATTTCCCACTAATAATTACAGTGCATGTAATATACTAATTAAATTGAAAGCATTATCACTAATTTTCTTCTTGCTGAACTCTGTGTTGGATAAAGATGTAAAAATATTAAATTAAAAAGATCCCTTCTCTACTAATACTATTTTAAAGGGAATATTTTAGCTGATGTTAAACTCACTGTGGTATGCCAGAACCTTGTAAACATAGAGCTTTCCCACCACGGCTATTCACCACCCTTAAATGAATATCCATTGCTGAAATTAAAAAAAAAAGGAAATTGAAATCACAATGTACAAAATGTAAAGGTAATACATCAGCTGTGAACTAGTGTGTTGGCATTACACGTGCTTGTGATATGACTGCTTTAACAACTGATTAAAGAATTCTCTTGACATTTATGCTTTGAGGCCTTTACAGCAATTGTTTAATAATTTTATACTACTTTTAATTCTAAAATATCTTCTGATAGAAAGTGATTTATGATGCATGAAGCACAAAACCTTTGAATTAATATTTTTAAACTATTTAAAATTAATTTAATTTAAAATATATGCACCTTGAAACATGAATTGTACACCTTAATATAAATTGTCATTGTCTAGATCTACATGTTAACCTAGCACTATGCCTCTAGGGGGACTATTCTTTGTTTATGAATTATATGCATAAGGAATATATTAATGGTTATAATGGGAGATCTAACAATAATATAGTCATTTCACCTACAGTGAAAAATAAAGCTAATAATACTTGCTTTTGTGTACAGATAAAATGTCTTATGCCACTGCTAAGACTTTCATAGCATGTTCGATGAATATGTTTTTTGAAGACCAGTGCTCTGTGTGATCTCTAAAAACTGTCTAATATTGGTAACATTAAGAGGGAAAAATACTTTAAAAAACATTTCAGTAAAAAATTAAGCATACTAATTAGTGTCCTACATACATAGCCTCTCTGCTTTTCTGTGTGTACAGTCTACTCTGGAGATAAATATTCTGCAAAGTGGTGTATCACAGTGGGAATAAGTGTTTTGCACACTGTGCAAATTTTCTAAAGAGGAAACAGAATTATTGCAATAACAGAGCATTAATGTACCACTGTATTAGCAAAACAGGTCATGAGTACAGCTGGTTGGGAACTTTCCAACTCAATGTTGTTTTTTTTGCTGGAAAATGCTGATATGTCAAAACTGCAACTATTTCTTTGAAAATGTCAGTTTCGACAAATCTTTTATAGGGAAGTTTTCTCAAGGTCAGGATGGAATTTTGCGCTCTTTTTGTTTTGTTTTGCTTGTTGTTGTGGTGGTAGGGTTTGTTTTTGTTTTTGCAAACAATGTGGAAAAATCTTGGATTTATCCCAATGAGGAACGAGAAGTTTTTTAAAACTCAATAATTATTATGGAATGGGAAAACCGTTTCCGTTTTTGTCATCTTCTAGAGCAGAGGTGGGTAAACTTTTTGGTCTGAGGGCAGCATTCACCATATGGAGAGCCACACACATTGGCAGAGAAGTGCGAGCTAGGGAAGGGGCAGGGCTTAAAAAATAAATAATAAATAAAATGATAATGAAAAAGAAAATATAAAACAATAATAAAACAAATAAATGATAAATAAAAATAAATACATGAAATTGAAAAAAAGGCAAAATAAAGTAAAATAAAATAAAGGGAAAATAAAATAAAATTCCAGTGCTGGGCTCCAGCTGGGCCTTTTAGTGTTGTGGGGGAAGGAGTGGGCTCCAGAGGTGGGAGCAGTGCAGTGCTGTTGCTGCTCTCCAGCTGAGACCTTCTAGTGCCACGGGATAGGGGTGGAACCCGGAGGGGAGAGCAGCTGGGCCCACGTGGTGGAGGGGGTGGGACTAGGAGGAGGCATTGGCAGCTGTCTTCCGGGCCACAAACAAGGCTCAGTTGGCGGGCCAGCTTCAGCCCATTGACTGTAGTTTGCCCTTCTCTGTTCTAGAAAAAAAACTAGAATTAAGAAATAGAAGCTCTTTACCTGTTGTTTTGTATGATTTTTTTTTTCTACTCCTTGTCACTTAATTATATGACCAGGGAACTTCAAAAGCTTTTTTCAGAGTTTTCTGGGTTTTCTTGTTTGGCTGGTAAATTAATCTGAACGCTGGGGACTCAGTCCAGAAGCAGACAAGCCAAAATTAAGCATGTGCTAAATGTTCTACCAGATTGAGGTAAATTAAGTAGAATGGTAAATTAAGACCAAATGTAGATCAATTTATCAAAGTTAACACAAAACACAATTTACTTTTTTCCATGTATTTCCCTTACCCCCCTTAAAAAAAAAAAAATACAAATCTTGCATCAGTTTATAGCTCTTAAGCTTTAGTCTGGAAAGCACTGAATCACATGCATAAGTCCATCCAAAATTGAAGAAAGTATGTAAACACCTTAAGTGTTTTCCTGTACTGAGGTCTTTATTAGCACCATGTTGTAACAGTGACTTTACACTACAGAACCTAACGGTGATTTGTTTAATGGTCTTGGAAGATGCTACATAGACAGCTCTCTCTCTCTGCTGGCCATGTAAAATTCCACACGGTCCCCCATCAAAGTGCTTGAAGCCTAACCTTGAGATGACGGTTCACCGCAGCTAAAAAAAGTCACATTAAGGACTGCCCATTCAGATAGTAATGTTTAAATAAATGTATTTAAATATTTATTGCATTTTATCGAAGCAAAATATTTTAGGAAATAGTATAATCTGTTTATACTGTATACTACCATTTAGATTATGTCTAATATGGTTTTTATTTTCATCTAATAACTGACATGTATTTGTTCTGCTCTTCTGTTATCACTTTCAGGACAGATATGTAGAGCCCTGTGCGGATACAAATATGTGGATCTGCATCCGATTTACATCTGCAAGAAACGGTCCATGGATATCTGTATTATATCCGCGGATGCAGATATAAATGTGGATATCCGCATATTTGCAGGGCTCTAGCCCTGCACAGATAAAAATATGTGGCTGTGTCCGATTTGCATCTTCAAGAAATGGTCTGCGGATATCCGCATTGTATTTGTGGATGTGGATATCCGCAGATATAATGTGGATATCCTCGGATTTGCAGGGCTCTACAGATATGTGACCTTTTTAAGATTGGTACTTTGGCATTAGTTCCAACTGTTGTGCCTAGATATTACGAGAGTTTCGAAAGCTCATGCGATAAATAAATCTGTCAGTCTTTAAAAGTGCCACAGGACTCTGTTTTTCGTAACACTACGTGATCTAACAGACTATATAATCTTTAATTCCTTTTCTCAAAAGGGTTATAAAATGCTCCTCAGTGCTTGGAAGAAAATACCATACAGTGCTTGGAGCACAGGATTAGATTTCTCAAAACCCTGAATAAATGGGTCTTGAAAGATACTGTAAAGGCAGGGCCGTCCTGTGGGGGGAGCGGGGCCCAGGGCCAATTGGCCAAAGTGGGGCCTCGCCACTGGGCCGGGAGGCTGCCTGTGAAGGGGCGCTGGCTATAGCCCCGGCCCTGAGCCGGTAGGCCGAGGCCGTCTGCGCGGGGGCGGGGAGCCGGCTCTGGTCCCAGCCCTGGAGGCCGCCTGTGGGAAGGAGCTGGCGGCCCGGCCCTGGCCCCGAGCCAGGAGGCCGAGGGAGCCTGCGCCTTCCTGCTCCACTCTGGGGGCGGGGAGGGCCGGCCCAGAGGCGGGGCATAGCCGGCCTCGCCCGGCTTGGCTCGCTGCCGAAGGCAGTGGGGCAGCTATGGGAGGAGGGGCTGTGGCACGTGGGCCCCGCACTGCCCCACTGCGAGCGGGACAGCGCGGGGCCCACGTAACCGCGGGGCCTGGCGCGATCGCCCTGTTCGCCCCCCCCCCCCCCAGGGATGGCCCTGCGTAAAGGTAGACACTTAAGCTATTTCAGTCCAATGGGTGTGGGCCTGTATGCATGAGAGTAGATTCTAGAGTTGCAGGCTTGTTATGTACATTGTAGACTACTCTTTTACTAGCACTACTTTTTTACTCTCTTTTCAGCTGTGTGTGTCTTCAGTTTGAGCACCTCTACTGATTTCAGCCGTGGTGGAATGATGCAATTATACTGAGTGGGAAATCATCAATATTCAAAAATGTATTATATCTTTACAGAAATAATAAAAATATCATCTGCATTTATATATTCGAAACAAACCTATCAGGTTATCAGTAGGAAAAGAATGCAGTTTTAGAGATACCGCTGTGGCAAATACTGATCCTTCAGTTCACTTTATGTAACCTATGTATTTTATGTTTTGGGAAGGAGTGGGGAAGAGTATGTACTATGAAAGAGTGTGGAGACCCATCTGATAGATGAAATGTATAGGTATGGAAATACATTTGTTTCTAAGTCAGCGTTCTGGATGCTCTGTATTTATTTATACCATGCAAGGTGGTAGGTTTTTTTAATTGTTGTCAAGAATGCAGTTACTTCCCTTGGAGACATAAAACTGAAAAGTTAAGGGGAAAAAATTAATATACTTTTAATTCAACAATACTTAAATAGTCTTGAATATTATGTGTCTAAGTACTGATATCCTCAAAATGTATTCTGTGTTGAGGATATGGATGCAAAATATTTTGTCGTCTTATGGCAAATTAAGTGAGAATTTTCCATAGGAGTTGGGAAAATGCATACTGGAAACACTTCTGAATGCTGCTATCAAGGCAGCTGCCGTAGTTGAACAAGTTTGAGCACTATTTATTTCCATAGACAAAGATTGTACTAGTTAGTTATGTAATTCTTCTTTGCATTTTTAATAACAGCCCTGAAAATGTCATTTTACCTGATTAGCTAGGAAAAAAAAAATTCTTGAAAGAGTATAAAGATGGGTTTCAGACCCGTTGTCTTTCATAATATACTGATTGCAGTGAATGTGACTTAATTAAGTTATGAAACAAATAAAATCCTCAACCTGAAAAATATGCAGAATTACAGTAATTATAGAAATTCATATGCAATGCACTTTCAAAAGCTTGTCTCTGACCATCAGAAGTTGGTGCAATAAAATATATTACTACATTCATGTTGTCTTTATAAAATTCCATTGTAATTTAGTCACTGCACAGGATAATCTATGCAGAACGTTTTTTTCTTTTGGTACGGTAAAACAGCACATAATGAATTATCATAATGATTTAATCAGTCACAGTGGTGAGGCTGTGTCAAGCTCTCTGTTTAATCAGACAGTTCTAGGTGTTGGCCTTTGTGAGTTTTTAAAATGCTTCATGTCACTGATTCTCTGAAAGACATTAAAAACCAAAAACAAACCCTTGAGAAATCTCTTTCAAATAAATAAAAGTAAAATTTTGAATCTAGCTTTTTAAATCTCAGTAATTTTAAAGCTATAATCATTTGTCTTTGTTTACTCTCTGTATGACATAACATTCCAAGAGTTCCCTTCTTCCAGTTTGCGCCTGATTGGTATTTGTCAAAGGGTAAAATTAAAAGATTTTAAGAAAGGAAATCCAATGTTGCTAGTGACCACAGAAATTACTTGCATGATTAAATTGAATTCCCAAATGTTCAGCTTTTGTCTCTGCAGTCGCTAACTGATCAAAACATTATTTTTATGGAGTCTTTTTATTGAAAAGCCTCTCAGGTAAAAAACAATTATTTGATTCATCAGAAGAAACTTCTTTTTCCTGAAAGGAAGGAAATTAACAAATTATTTTATTTCATTGTGGTAAAGACTTCTTAAAAATAACAAACAAATCCCTTGTTGATAAATATATCCAACACGCATTTTTCATCTGTAGAAGATCATGTGATCTAATAATTTATCAAGGGTCATGGTGACCCTTGTCATCACTGACAATTTTAAAATTAAGATTAGATATTTTTCTTAAAAATATGCTCTAGGAATTATTTTTGTAAAGTACTATAGCCATTGTTCTTCAGGTGGTCACAACAGATAACCACAGTTGTCCCTTCTGGCTGTGGAATATATAAATCTGTGAATATCAAATAATTTACTTTCCAACTGTTCTTTTGAAACACCTGATTGTGAGACTTCTAATTTATATGTTGAACTAAGTTTATTACACAGCATTTTAGCAGCGGGTACAGATAAGGATATTGTTTCAGTTTCTGGTTGTGTTATCAGTGGCTGGTTACACTTGCTACAGCCAGGATGATCATTTAAGTTGGCTATTCATTAGATCAGACAGGAATAGTGATCTTTGTGTCATAATTTCCTCAAGAGTGTAAGAGAATTTAGCATTATTTACTGAATGATATCAATTAACAACTGTGCTGCAGAGAAATTCAACTCCCACAGAAAATACCGAAATGCCTTCTATTAATATGTTAAAAGTAATGACATTTGATAGGAGTTGTATCTAAAGTACAGACTAGCGAGTACAGTTGTAGTTGTATCTAAAGTACAGACTGGAAGATAGGTGATTGCTGTGTGGTGTATAAATTAAAGCAGGTATTGTTTATGATGTGACAGAGTAGTTATTTAATTTAGGGCACAATCCTGCAAGGCATTCAGCACTCTGGTACTGATCTATCAAAATTCCACTGAAGTCACAAGGACTACTTTAGTGCTTAAAACTGACAAGTGCTTGCTTTGATGAAACAAGGCAGAGAGCTCAACATGTTGCAGAATTAAGCCTTTAGTTGGTAGTAGTAAAGCTATGTATTCTAGTGTTCATCTATGTATATATTCTTCGTAACACATAAAATACTGGATGCTACAACTAGTTTACAAACCCATTAATGCACACAATACTCCTTAAGAGTCAGTTGATTAGGTCACTACTGTAATTCTTAAAAGAAAAGGTTTAGTTTGACCTTACTTTAATTTCCAGAATGTAAAGTTATGTTATTGGACATCTTCACTTCACACTCATTTAATGAGGAAAATTTTACTATTCTGTAAATGAAACATCTGTCTATTTCTTCATTTACACTCTCTGGCTATGTCTACACTAGAAAAAGTTAAGTTGACTTTAAGTTGACTTAAAGCCGACCTTATTACGTCGACTTAACAAAGTGGACTAAGTCGACTTAAAGTTAAGTCGACTTAGTCCACTTTGTTAAGTCGACCTAACAACCCTTAAGTCAACTTAATAAAGTCGACTTAAGTGTTACTCCACATCCACACCGCCCTTAAGTCAACTTAAGGAGTTGACTTAAGGATTAAGTCAACCTAATGGGTGGTTCTTATTAAGTCGATTTAAGCTTTCATTAAGTCGACCTAAGGTATTTTTTAAGTCGACTTAATGATAGTCTGGTGTAGACATGGAGTAATTTAGGTCGACTTAGAGGTCCTTAAGTCGATCTATATTGCTAGTGTAGACATACCCTCTAAGTCTGTGATCAGATCTTCTTTGCCTTTAAAACATTAGAAATCCATTCAATCAAAATTATGTTTGAAAAAACAGACAGACATGGAGGGGGTGATCTGTACTCCTACTTTTATTTAAAGCTGGAACTTTGTTGTTTTGGTATACTCACAACTTGGGATTTTTGAAGGAAGAAATGGGGGGGAGTAGGGTTAGTGCCCAATTCTCCTCTCAGATATGCTCCATTACACAACAAAAATGAACTGTATTGAGTGAACTGACTTCTCTTTTAGTTCACTGCCTAGGAACTACAGTGTTGGGTCACGTGCAAATTACATATATCCAGATGTTCTTAAACTATTTCATAATGTGGAACACATTAGGTAAATTATTTTGCCTGCTATTGATATTTTCAGGGTTGCAGAACATTCGTGTGGAAATTGCTTTGATAGAAAAGTGACATAGGGAAAGATTTTGAATTTTAGCTATCTTTAATGTCATATGTATTTGTCCTTTTTGAAAGAAACTACTCATATTGTCTATTTTTCGTATTCACTGAGCATATTCTTTTCTTCATCTCTCCTTCCTTCCTGTTGCTTGGGTCCTTCTACTCTGCGTGTACTTACCTGTCATTTGGCTTCTTTTGGCATGTTGCTCAGTCACCTTTCCCTCTTGTATCTCTGCTGCCCCAGATATAGTTACTAGTTGCATCATTGCTTTTTACCATGGACATTCCTTTCCCATTGGTAGATCAGGTGTCTGGAGGTGTCTCCTCCACTCTAGAAGGAGAACAAGTAGGTAAGCTAGCTCATTCTCATGCCCAGCTGCTTTTACAGGCTCTTCTTTACAGTGAAGAGCCCAGATGTCTGTAGAGATAGCTGGAAACAAGGAGAAAAATCAGCAAACCCTGTGACCAGCGAGCTATTGACATACTAGCCACTGTTCCATGGGTCACTACAGAGGACAGTTTGCAAACCAACCAATTTAGGTAGATAGACCTTCACTTGAATAGTAATGTTACTGTGTATTTGAATGAGAGATCAGACTCCTGAGTGAGGTTCTGTTTCTGATTCCTATCATGTCTTTAAATTTTGATTTAACTTCAGTTTCAGTGCTCTTAGATGAGTATGAAATAATAACATTACAGATCTAAGGCATAGCCAGTGTTTAAATTATAACTGGAACCGATTTTAATTTACTTTTGAACTTTGGGTTTGTTTGTTTTTTTTATTTAAAACATAGCACTGATACTTCATCTATCCTTTACTAGAATATAAGAAAAAGTAGGTCTGCAAAAGATGTGAAATTATTAATATTGATTGCATTTTCAGTATGTCTTCTGAGAGTTACGTATTAGTAAGAAAAATTATGCCATTAATAATATCCATATTTAATTACAGTTTGTTGAGGAAAAAATGACTGGTGCTGTAAAATTGCATACTAGATTACTGTTCTTCAGTATATTTTATCATTGGGAAGGATGCAAGACAGAACTTAATCTAAATTCTAATTGACTAGTCAACAACAAATAACAAAAGTAGATTCTGCATTTGCACAGTACATAAAACAAAAATAGCAAATTAATGTAATAACCTCTCACAGTGATGGAAGAATCATTCATAACAGGAGAAATGAAGGATTGATTCTGAGTAATGCAGAGCATCCACAATTCCATTTGAATTCAGTGGATCTTCCACATCAGCTAGGATCAAAACTTTAGACCTTTATGGGTAAGTCATGCAGAAGGGACTGTTGACAAAGTCAGGCCACCTACTAACTGTCATTAGTAATTGGCATATTTGTTTAAGATATTCATCTTCTCTCACATTGCCACCTTCACAGTTAGATTTGCTCTACAAGATGCACGTGCTGCTCCTGTGAAGTAACATTTTGAGGATGTGAAATTGAAGAAAAACTTGCATAGTGTTAAGTTCTGTTGCACAGTGATAAGTTCTAAATCTGATGAAGTGGGTTGCAGCCCATGAAAGCGTATGCCCGAAGAAATTTGTTAGTCTTTAAGATGCCAAAGGACTCTCATTGGTTTTGAAGAAAAACTGAGTGCATGTGCAGTTGTAAAAGTCAACCAAAAATAGAGCTAACTTTAATTGACTACAGTGTAGTTAGGCCAGCAGAAAATTTGATTCATAATAATGTTTAATTTCCTGCCTACTTCATACTGATCAATGAGGAAGGCAATATATATAAGTGACTTATTTTTAACATGTCCATTGCATTCTGATCTGATAAAGGCCAAATTCATTCTCTTCTCCATCAATAAAGTCCAAATCTTTGGACCTCTGCCAAGAACCTCTACCACAGCAGTCGTAAGGCAACTGTGGATCGATGAAAGGACTTTGACTTGGAACTGGCATTGAATGAGCAGCCACTATTGTGTGTGTGTATAGCATCAGTGTAAATATACACATAAGCCTGCCTGGTTTTGGAGAAGGACTGCTGAATGCTGTATAAATTCGAGTGTTTGTGGCTTTCACTTTCAGTCAACAGTAGAGTTGCTTAATCTGAATCTGTGAAGAAGATCACATGGCAGAACCTTTTATGAGAAGAATGGACATATTCCCCTGCCTTGCTGTGGTGGAAGTTTGCTATGTTTCCCCAGTTTGCTGTGGGTTTCCAGGGAAGAAGTGGGTCCAGTAAGATTCAAGAGTGATGACTGGAAGGCTGAAACCCTCACTAAGATTAGTGATCTAGTCATGGGGATTCAAAATTCTTTGAAGCATTTCCCATAAAGAGCAGCTTAATTTCTGTTTTTCCTTGGGCCTACTGCCACACCTTACTGGCTACCCCCAACTATTTATTTCTTTCAAGCAGAAGGCCATCTAGGTGACTATGCTGGGGGCATGTGCCGAGGGAGAACCATAAGGCTGGGTGGCATTGGAGTCTACAGTATTTTATGACCTCCACAAGCAGCCTCATACTAAAAGAGAGATAAATTGGTTAGAGACTTTTGTGACTACCCATAATGACTCTGGGATCTGTCCCAAAAGAGTGAGTAAAGTCAGTTTACTTGGGCTGTCCATTTCTACTAGGACTTCTATATGAATCACCTGTGCATTATGAGTGTTGGTTGAAAACTACTGACAAAAGGGCATTGATTTTTGTCACCTGTCTGTAGCAATAAGGAAATTATTCATAAACTCTACCAACACACTTTGTCTTGTATACCAGTATAATTGTGAAAAGAACGTGGGCAAAGATTGTGTGGTATTAGTTTTGACTCCAGCTTCCTACTAGGGGCAAATTTATTGAGAAGGTGCTGGTGGCCAAATTGCTTAATTTCTTGAGAACTGGCCAGGTTATAATCTTTTCTCTCTGTGTGTGTATTCAAAGCCATATCTGCTCTCATTCATGAAAAGATTCTACATTTTATCTGGTTATCCCTTTAAAGATGTAAAAGGGAACAGAATTTTAGTCAACTACAGCTCCTTTGACTTATTAAACATGCATAGTGTAAAAAGTTTACTATGCTACAGTTTGTGCAGTTTAGAATGCTTTCCTATGCTTATGATTTCTGGAGTCTTCTTAGAAACTCTTAAAGTGATGTTCTCTGACAATAGCCATGTAAATATGGCACTGTGGGGTTTTGTGTTGTTATTTTTAATTTGCTTTACTTACAATTAAGAAGATATTGGGATTTTTATAACTGCAAATCTGAGACCGGAAAGTCAGTCTGTGCTTTTTTTGGTTTATGCATCATCACTCATAAAAAAGTTGGTAGTCCCAAATTTGCCCACATTTGCATTTATGTAACACTTTGCCTTCAACATAGTTAACAATTCTCTTGATGTTGCGTGAGCCCAGTTCACTTTCTCTTAGCTAAGTTGACTTTTCAGGGATCACTAAAGTGAATAGATGTGACATTATATACATTTAGGGATCAGTTTGTTGAGGGAAAAGATACAATAATTATCATTTTTTCTAATAATATCTGAACTTCAAAGTTTAATAAAGTTTTCTTGATCTCTTATATTGATAATTCTAGGTATTTACAAATAGAATTCCCTGTCTGGCCAAGCAGACTGTATACTTCCGGTTTGTTTTTGACCCATTTTCTGGCATCCTTATTATTCCTTACCCTTGTAAAGTGGCTAAGAATAGATATCAGGGGTGCCAAACTCCCTGACTCTCTGAGCTGCATTCAGTAATCTTCAGACGTTTGAGAGCTAAGCACGCCTGCCAGACGTTAGGGCTTTAACCCTGCGGCAGGGATCAGGGCTACTGCCCCGTGAAGCCCTGAGCTCTGACAGGCACTTTCCATGGCGTAGAAGCCCTGAGACCCCCGCCTTCCCCCACACTGCTGAAGCCCTGACAGACACTTCCTGTGGAGCCAAAGCCCTGAGCTATGGCAGGTGCCTCCTGCGGGGCAGAAGCCCTGAGCCCCACCACCCCATCATAGGACTGAAGCCCTGAACTCTCCACCCTAACCTAGCACATTGAGAATGGGTGTGTGTGGAGGGCTCTGCAAGCTACACTTCAACTGTAAAAGAGCCACGGTTTGGCTATTACTGGTGTACTATAATATATTATATAAACAAGCACTATAGAATAAAATTCCTGTGTGTCTAACTTATGTATATATGTTCACTTGTGGCAGTGTCTAACACATTGGTCTACCAGCGTACCTTTCAGTTTCTCAACTGGGATGTGTAGTGTTCATATACAACAGAGAAGCAACTTTGTCCTGGACATGCTTTTCTCAGTGGTTGGCTGCTTCCTAATGGCTCTTCTAAGTGTGACTTTGTCAATGCACACTACAGTAATTTTTTCTTCACTCTCATACTTTTTATGGGGCTGACCCTTTTAATTTGGCAAAGATCTACAGCTGCAGCCCTAAAGCAGTCAATTTTTCAGATGCCTGTTATTTGATTGTGTCCACCTTTTTTCGAACAGCTAAATAGTCTTTCCTCATATTAAGTTTTCTCCTACCTGTTCCTGGGGAGCTGGCACTTTCTCACTGTGAAAATTCAGAGTTGGCACTGGTTTTCTTATTCTTTTCTTATATTTCCCAGTCTCTGTCTTCATTTGTTGTCTCTTGTCTTAGATTGTAAGATCTTGGGGTAGGGGCCATATTTTGGTTCTGTGTTTGTACAGTTCCTAGCACAAGGGAGTCCTGGTCTATGACTAAGGCTCCTAGGTGATTCGGTAATACTGTACTCCTACTAGTAACAATAATACTTACCTTGAAACTTAGAATCATAGAAACTGGAAATGACCATAAGAGGTCATTGAGTCCAGTCCTCTGCACTGCACTTGGCAGGACCAAGTACCCTCTTAAATCATTTCTTACAAGTGTTTGTCTAACCTGCTCTTAAAAACTTCCAATGATGGAGATTCCACAACCTGCCTAGGCAACTTATTCCAATGGTTAATCAGCCTGACAGTTAGGAATTTTTTCCTAATGTCTGACTTAAACCTCCCTGGCCATAATTTAAGTCCATTGCTTCTTGTCCTATCATTGGCGGGTTAAGGAGAATAATTTTTCTCCTTCTTCCTCGTAAAAGCCTTTTAGGTACTTAAACACTGTTATCATGTCCCCTCTTTTCCAGACTAAACAAACCCAATTCTTTCACTCTTCCATCATAAGTCAAGTGCTCCAGTACTTTAATCAGTCTTGTTGCTCTTCTCTGGACTTGCTCCAATTTCTCCAAATTTTTCTCCACATCTTTATCATTATTAATCCAAAATTTATACATTGATAACCTGATTGCCTCAAAATATTATTCAATAAGGCATTAGTAGCTACTTAAATTACTAGGAGTCTACTGTATTAGATTAAAGGAAATATGGGTATTGTGTTCTTTCATACAGAACAATATGCTGGAGATTGGAAAATGTGGAAATAAAATGTTCATTATTGAGATTGTATTAAATGTTTAGGAAAGCAGTTGAGAATAAATCTCTTAATGTGAGGTGATCCAGATTAATTTTAAAGGTTCTATCTCTGAAAATCTGAAGTTCAAGAAATGCAGGTGCCTAAAATATGAGGGGGGAGAAATCTGAACGGTGACTGCATGGTTACTAACTAACTAACTTCTTGATAAACTCTTTAAAAATTGTTCTTACTATACTTTTTGACCAGATCCCATATTTAGTTGCCATTTTATGCCATATCTTAAACTGTGCTACATTATTTTTGTATTAGCATATGATGTCACATCTTATTTGAACAGCGAGACTAGCACATGACTGTTACGGGGGATAGGATTGCTGATATTGGATAATAGTTCTCATAGGCAGAAATGCAATCAATATAACTTGACATCTAGATCAAGTCCACTGTATCCACTGTACTTTGGAAATAATGGAGTGGCGTGATTCATGAAATAGAACTTAGGATGAATGTTTGTTTATACAGTATACTTGTTCATATTTCATGCCTTCATTGGCACAATATAAATCCAGAAAAAGTGACAAAGATGCAAGAAAACAATGACAGAGTAAATTCAGCCTGAATATAAAGTCAATAGCATATTGTTATAAAGTTTTGCCATATTATAGAGAGCAAGTCATGTCTAAATAAATTTCAGTGGCTAGGAGTGAAGTAGAAATACACAGTAGTTAGAATGATGGTGGTAATGTGTAATTCATTTTACATCCAGGTAACATTTATAAGACATGGTTTGGATACACAACACTGATATTTTCTTTGCTTTATAGACCTGCTGCCCAAAATGTAATGGCAAAGGCTTAGTTTTACAGTAAATATTTTTATTTTTGCAGCTTCAGGCAAAGCAATTCATTCAGGTGTTTTCAGTTAAAAAACATGGCACTCTTAGAAATGGTAATTGAAAACCTTAGCAATATTAATGAAAATGGAGCACACTCACTTCACAGTATGAGTTGACTTTCACAAAATAATGGCAAAATAACAGAAAAATCTGATTGTGAATGTGGTAATGAGTGACCTATGTTATAGCAGCATTATTCACACTTTAGTCCAATAGGTCATTGATCTATTAATACTCCATGGATGCATATAAGGCATAAGCACAAAGGCCAAGTATACTTAAATCATTTGAGAAGTCCATTAATTTACTTAAACTGCAATACTTATTCCACGATGTAGCCTGTTTTATAGCTAAGTAATGCTAACCAAAATGAGAAGCATATACTTTTTACATAAAAATGCAAATTTGCAGAATAATGCTTAGCTGCTGTACCTAACAAAGCTGTTATGGGGCTTAATTATATAGTTTTATAAAGTGCTTTGAACTTGACTGCGCTATATTAAGTGCTGCTACTAATACTAGTAGTCAGTATTAGTATCTCAAATATCAAAGACACACACCAAAGAAATATTTGATAGAGGCTTTCAAACGTATACCTGTTAAGTACTTAAAGACCTAAGAAGGCTTCATAGAAAATTTTGAAAAGAATTCTATTCAGAGACAATTCCGTTTAGTTTGATCTTAGCTTGATTACAAATTAATTTTGGTAATATAGTAATGGACTGGGTGGACAAGGGAAGTGCAATAGATGTAATATATTTGTATTTTTAAATGTCCTTTGTACAGGAATCACAAAGAGAAGCAGGCGGAGTACTGTCTGGTTAATAATATCAATGTATAATGAACAGTTGACACATAAGATGTAATAACTTATTATTAATAGTATTACTACAGACTGTGAGGAGGCATCAAGTGGAATCCCATACAGCTTGGTACTGAGATCAGTATTATTCAACATTCATTAATGACCTGGAGGAGTATGTAAATTCAACAGTGATCAAGTTTCCAGATGATACAGTTAGAAGTTATGATAAATAGAGAGGATTTTCAATCCAAAATATAGCTGGAAATGGTCAACTTGGGAATTTGCTTGGACTAGTATGAGATGAGAATTAATGTAAAGAAGTATTACGTAATACACTAAGGGAAGGATAATGCATTAAAGGGATAAAATAGGGAATTGTTATCTAAAAATAGTTCTGAAGAAAGTGACTTGGGGATAATTATTAATAAAAAATTGACTATCAGTTTTCAATTGAATGTCATGGCAAAAAAGACCCAATTTCATTTTGAGATACATATATAGATGGAAATTTGTGAGAAAATCTTCCTTCAAACTGCACAGGATTGGTACAGGGTAGAGCAACCTCACAGGAGAAATTATACACCTTAAAGCTCTGATCATTAATGTCAAGAAAACGAATGCAGCTCAAGTCAGTTTTATTGGGAGAAAAATTAGGAAAAATAATGCTACTTATTTTTCAGTAAATTGTTTATGTTTTGAACTCAAGATAAAAAGCCACCAAAAAAAAAAGATGCTTTCCATGAACCATTTAAAAATGTTCATTTTAAAATCTAATGTTTTCTACTCTCTCTCTCTCTCTCTCTCTCTCTCTCTGATTCACCTAAGTAATTAAAAACAGAAACAATGTCATATGGAAAAATAACCCAGAAAACCTGTTTTATAGAAGAAATTCTCAGTCAGTATTTGCTCAAGTTACCACAGATATATCTTCTGTTCTGTGTGTGGGAAAAACATAATAATCTCATACTCGATTCTGTCATAAATGCTGGCAAATACTGTTTAATTGTGACCACTGTATCTTGATAAAATTAGTTTATAGATGGAATGATTTTCCATAGGGTCGCAGAGGCCTCTTTTAAGGAAAAGTAATGACTGGCTGTACAGTTTTTCCCAGGCTGCAGAGCTTCTTTGTTGTGGCATTAGGACCTTGCGTGGGAGAAAAGCAAAATATTTAAAGTAGAGAAAAAATATCAGGAATCCTCAGAGACTTTCTCTGTGGTGCAGAACATCCCAGCATAGGTCGTAGAAGGGAGGAAACATAAGGTGGCTTCGTTTGTGCTCTTGGGGGCAAAATGGCAAATTCTGCTTTTCTCCTGTTGGAATGTGGGTCACCAGGCATAATGGAACCAGAGCAGCTACAGTGAATGGTAGAAGGAGTTTCAGAAACAGGGAGTAGGTCAGGGCTGAGGTTTTGCAGATACACTGAACATTTCCTCTGTAGAGTAGTGGTGTTAAAGTAGCAGAACTCTACTCTCTTTGACATTGGAGTAGTATCCGTAGAGCAGATGTGCCATTGCTCTGCCTCTGCAGAGATCTGCATTGCAGCCTGCTTGCTTTTTTGCACTAGGTGCTAGAGAAAGCATTCATCCTTTCTGGTTGATTTTTGAAGTGAAGTACTATGAATTTCTGAATTTCCTGTCTTCTGATGAGCATGTGCATTAATGTACTTGTAACACTACTGTTCTTTTTTTTTTTTTTTTTTTTTTTTAACTCCCTAAGGAGAAGGAAGGCGTGGAAGGTGTTTCCGTAGGAGCCATTCTTTCAGACTATCAACGAGTTCGAGTGGAACATGTGTAAGAAAATATTCTTGAAAAAGTTACATATATACTTGAAAAAGTTTACTTTTATCAGTGATACGCACAAAACCAACAAAAAATCTGTAGTATAGAATAAAAACTGGTGCTTTTATTCTGTATATTCTAAGATATCTGTTTCATAAAACATACCAATTTGAAAGCACTGTGCTTTTCTCTTTATATGTATATCTTGAAAATATATCCATAGTAAAATTACAGGAGAAGTTATAATAATCCTTTTGTTGGATTTCACAGGCTTCTTTTTTAATCTAATCCTGGATCCACTGAAGTGTTTGAGAATTTTGGTGTTGATTTAATGGGTATGGTATTGGGCCCTTTGTTTCCACTGACCTTTCTTTGTTTCAGCTGGAGGATCCAGTATTCCCAGGGAATGACAGATTCATTGCTCATTTACAAAATTTGGAGTTGGCCAAATAATCTGGTGGTCACAAGTTAACATTTTTCAACTGAAATTTCCATTAAAGACAGAAAATAAAAATGACCAGAACCATAACAGATATAAATTTGACCCATAAGAGTCTGAAAACAAAGAACTATTGTAAAACATATAAAGCTTATCCACAGATTCATCATATTCTCCCAATAGCCAGCCAAATCTAGCATCTCCAGAAGAATGATTAGGAGTTAATAGAAAAAGACCCAGATCTTTTTCAATGAATAAAATAGATGGGACACCTGATATTGGCTGTACTCGCATTATTTCCTTTTGAAGATGAGCCAAAACTTGCTGAAGATCCCAGTCTGTCACAGAAGTTTTTTAATAATTAAAAAAATAATCAAACAGCAACTTGCTTTCCTCATTTGTAATCAGAATATTCTTTCAATCTAGGCATACCATAGCTCCTTTTTTGAGAGTTTCAACAAAGAATGATTGTATCAAGCTACACTTGAAAATATACCCACCCTAGCAATACGACTTTTTGTGGGTTGTTGGGCTTTAAAAAGTCTTTTTTTCAAATAAAATTTTTGGAGTTGTGGAAGGAGAAGAGTGTAAATCTTAACAATAAGGGTCAGAGTTTCAGGTGAAGTGAGGAGTAGGTTTTGAGTCAAAATATCTGGTTCTGTAACAAGAGAGATGAAATGCTATCTCTTCCCTGGTTTTTAGGCTAATGAAAAGTCATTGTTATGCTGAAGTGCAGTTAGTATAGTGCACTTAGTTTCAGCCTGTCTCTTGCATCCATGTCCATACTGGGTGGTGAATGCTAGTGAACTAGTTCTGATTGTCAACACCTCTTGTAAGGAGAGGTGGGTGCCAACTTCTCTTAGAGTAGCTGTGATGTGCCCTCTGCACAAGAAAACAGCACTTGGTGCTCACAGTTTGGGTAATGATTGATGAGTTTTGCATCATTCATTTTTTTTTTTTAAATCATAGCGCTTTCTCAACATAACTTTTTCTGTGTACCTGGTTGTCCTTGATCTCTTTCATCTCTGTTAGTCTAGATACTAACTTGGGTACAAAATTTAAACTGCACTGGATGCACAGGTCGATAATCTCCTCCTAGCAGTAGATGAGGAGCAAGTGTCTGTGCTGATACTTGTTTCTGCCAGGAGTTTTTGATACCATTGAACAAGGGGTTTGGTGGACGTCAGGAAGATTTGATAGTGCTGCTTTTGGGTGGCTTTGTTCTTTCCTCGCTAACTATTCCCATAAAGTGATATGAAGAGGTGGTTCCTCTTCACTTAGGTCACTATTATGTTCAGTTATTTAGGGCAGTGATTCTCAGCCTTTCTTCCATTGAGACACACCTGACAGATGATGTTCCCCTGTGTGACACAGTGCAATTTGCTCGTGGTGGTGGCGCTTGGACTGGGAGCTCTTGGAAGGCTGCAGTAGTCTGGAAGATGCAGCGCTCTGGGGCCTGGCCAGCACAGGCCGGTGCCCTGGTGGTCTGGCTCGATGAAGCCAGGTTTATTTTTGTGGGGCAGGTGGTGCCCCCACCCCAGCCCAGGATCTCTGGGTTGCAGCCCCTTAGTCATTTTCCTCATCTGGCCCTGGTTGCTGTCTGTGTTGTGCACGGGCTGTTGAGGGCAAAAGAGAGCGATGGGCGGCGGAAGCCCCAAGCTGACTCCAAGCTGAGCTGCCAATTTTCCATGACACACCTCCCGGCTCTTTGCGACACACCTTTGTGTCCTGACACAGTGATGGAGAACCGCTGATTTAGGGGGTCCATCTTGTCTTCCTGCCATTCAGTGTGTATATAGGCCTTCAGGAGGGTTAATAAGAAGATACTATGGCAGTGCTTTTGTTAAGCTGATGGCACTCAGCCATCCTGATCAAACCAGTGTCTGATGTAGAGTTAGTATGCATGAGAACAGATTGGCTGAAGAACAGATAAGACTGAGGTGATGCAAATAGATTAGAGAACAGTATTTTGAACTTGGGTAGGGGTTTTTGTAGGGAAGAATCAATGATTCAAGGCAGAACACCAGGGGCAGTTTTTTTTGGTAAATAATGACAAGGGAATTTACCAGAGTTGTTTTGTTTAGATGGACAATAGGAACTGATCATACCTGGCTATGGGTGGTATTTCTTTGAGGGAGCTCACGATGCAGTTAGGCAGATTCAGTATTTTGGATGTCAGTGAATGATCTATGACTAGAATTGATTTGATAACTGCTGAGCTGTGTCTGTGCAAGTGTGGGCTTATTAACATCAGGAGCAGAGATCCCTCATCATGCAGTGCTTCCCGGCTTTGCCAGTCCCAGAGTTCAGTGCAGTTCCTGCCTTGGAGCTTGGTTCTCCATTCAGCATGCTAATTCTGGTTCCATCCTTGATGCAAATGAAGTTTTCTGCTGTCCATTCAGTGTGCTAATGGAGATGCCTTCTTACATCTTCAATGCAGGTGAGGCTAGGGGAGATGCCTTAATTCTATCACCTTTGGAAGGGTTTAGACGTGTCTCCCACTGTCTTTTCATTGCTTTTGGTTTCTGGTACAAGCAGAGGCTGAGGGGTGGGAGTAAGTGAGTCAGAGAGGCTGGATACTATGCACTGGTTCCCCAAGAGCACAAAGCTAACAAGTAACACACTAGTAATTGACAAAATAAGTGTCTCTCTTATGTAACTTGAGTAGTTCCATTGATTGAATGGGACAGCTTTTGTGAGTAAAGCTATCTATCCATGTGTTTGTGTTTGCAGGGTCTGGGCCTTAATGAACAAAGTTCCCTTGCTTTATTTTTGTTTTTATCCACTTTCTCACTAGTTCATTAAATTTAATAATCTGCACTGGGTCTCTCCCTGTTAGTAGTATGAACTAGTGATAGTCTAATGTAATAAATACAAATGCAATTTAAAGAGCATATGTCAAAACAACATTTACAAGTGTAAGTACAGCAGGTAAAACTAAAAGTGCCACAGGACTCCTTGTTTGTTCCGGTAAAACTGGTTGTCTTGGATTGGTATTTTAAATCTCTAGTACAGATTCTGTACTCATCCCATATGTGTCAATGCAATTGATCACTGTGTATAACAAATTCAGAACATGTAGTGGAGATTAAGTCTGTGAATTCCACAGGGGAGCAAAATTGTCCTTAATATTGTGGACAGAAATATGCCATATTCTATATTTATATAGGGTTATGTATGTGAAGTTTTAGGGCTTATTTTTCCTCTTGCTTACCCTTATTTTGCAACCTTGTTAACATTATTAATATCAGATTTATTCAGAATCAGGTCCTTTAGTTTCCTTTTTTTCATACAGTGTACATACAAACTGTACTCTATAAAAGATAACTTTTTTTTTTATTAAATCCATTATGGTATAATTTTGAAGGTTTAGGGAAAAAAACTTGTTTGATGGTAGGACTACCAAGAAATTTGTTGTGTTTAATGTTGAACAAATTTTTCTGTGTAAAGAGCATAACATTTGGAATTCACCCAATGATTTATCTTTTTTTTTTTTTCTTTTAAAAAGGTGTAAGAGGCTTAATCTGCAGTCTCTAGCTTACCTTTGGCGTCAAAACCAGGAAGCTTTGCTCAGAGAAATGATATCATCTAATATTCAAGCCATGATCATAAAAGTAGCAGCTTTTGGTAGGTATCCAGATTATGAACAGTGCTGTATGTTAACACTTGGGTAGACTTAATTTGTTAACGAGCAACTGTAAATGCATAGCAAGAGAAAAGAAAACAAAAATTCCATTTTGTAATTTTAGGTGAAAAATGCTAATATGAACAAGTGATGAAGGATAGATTTTAAAATGGGTATTACCAGAATATGGCAATATGTCTGAACAATTAATGGAACCTGTAAATACATACATAATAATATACATAATATTCACAGTAGATTTTTATAGCTTAGTAACTAGATTCCGTCAATGATTTTCACCCTAGTAAACATATATAATGCAATAGTTCACAGTACAGTCATTCATAGGGAATACAATTGGTGGTTAGAGATGGGTTCACAATTATAAAATATCACAGAAAGATGTAACAAAGACCTAACAAATAAACACCTAATATGATATAATGAGATTGGGACTTAAAGAATTTATAGTTCAGCAGTCTTTAAATTAGTGAAGCTGGTAACACATACTAGGTGATGTGTCACTGTTGTTTTTTAAAGAATTATATAGATTAATTGTTTGAGTAAATCAGAGCTCAAAATCAACATATCCTTTGACTTTCATTGGTAGTAGTGTAAATCATGATTTTTATTTTGAAGCAAGACATTTCAGAAGATGACCTGAATGTTTGCAAAGACAAAAGATGTTCCCAAGTGGACTATTAAAGAAAGCTTTTGTGAATGGCATATGTTCTGTAACCATACAGAAGTAGATGAGAACCGTATTAATAGCATAATATATCATTTCCAGATTACAGATCTCCAAGCAGTTTTTCAAATAAACATATCAGATGAGAGAAGTATAAAATGTGACTAACCCCCTTTTTGGGGGGAGTCATTAGGATTTTGTGGGACATTAGATCAAAGAATGGCCAGTATAATAGAAAAAAGTCAATTTTATACGGGTGGATAAAAATATATGTCTGAAAAATTGGCTCATGTAACCTTGGCGTGTGACGTTACATTCAACATATTTGTGACATTTTCATGCTAAGTGTCTAGCGGCCTTTTCTATGTTTTTAAATACCTTTTAAAAACAAAGGTAATATTGTAGTGTAATATTGATTATGAGTTATGTAGAGTAAATTTAGTTGTTTATTCATAACCTGGCTTGAAAGCACTATTACTTTAAAAACATTTTTTTTTTCCTTTTTCTTTTTTTAAATTTATTTTCTCTTTTGAAGTCCTTTTCTTTTCAGCTGGGTTGCCTTGTCACAACCCCTTAGTTTTACAGTACTTGCTAGGATGGTCTCATTTCATTGATCTCAGTGGATCTTTCATTGCTGTTAGCATTATTAAAATGACTAGAAACACAAAAATCTGTCATTCACTCACAGTTTACATGAGATGTTCCCATTTTTAATAACATTTTCTGCTCTGGTGCAGAAACAATATATAGGAATTAACTGCCTCTTCCTCTTGCCAAGCCCTGTCTTTGAATAAAGAGACATGCCCAAGATTTTTTATTTAAAGGAAGAAAGTTTCCAGCTCCTGTACAGCAGTTACGGAGAAGGGATGTTTCTTGTCTTTTTAAAGCACTTATCTCAAAGTGAGACAAAAAAATAAGATTAATTAATATGCTTTTTCAGAACTAAGTAATTTTGACACCAAGTGAACTTTGTTTCATTTGCTTTGCTCATAAACAGCTCTCTTGAACTGTATAGAATTCAGTACTTCTTACAAAGAGTTTAGAATGAAAATAATTTTTAATTTATAAACCAAAATCCATTTAAAAATACATTAAAAAGTGATAAGACCTGGGTGATTCAGAAAGTGACTTTTGGGGTGACATTGCTGTTGACCTGTATCATCCCTGAGGCAAGATAAACTTGTCTTTTGTAGCTCAGATGCTTTTAAAAAGTTAGAACTGACTGGCTAGTGCACAAAGAATGCTTTGTAGAGTGTTCATTTAAAGAGCAAATACCGTAAATAGTTGTAGATAGTAATTAGATAGAAAATCACTGCTCCCCCCCCCTTTTTTTTTTGTTAAGGTAAAAAGAAAGATCTTATCAGACTCAATTTCTCACCTGCCTCAGGCAGTCATAATTAGATCTGAGCAAATTTAATGGAGCTTATGTGCTCTGGGGCCATTCCACAATGCTTTAATAGTTGCATGCTTTATTAAAGTAAGTTTAATATATCAGGTGGCAAAGAAGTTAAAGATACAGGTTACCTATTTGCCTATGAGTTTAATAATCAAAGGTGCTTTTAAGCCAAATTGCTATGAATGTATTTAAAATAACAGATTTAAAAGTCTGAGAGGTGATGCATTAGATGGTATACTATACAGATGTTAAAACAACAAGTAAGTCAGGTAACTTGAGCTTGACATTCATCAGCACTGGCATGTCTACACACCCACCCCTGTCCTGTTTTCCATTAATTTTGTCCTAGTATTGAAAAGGTAAAAGGCTGTAGGTTTATGTAGGCAGCACATATTTATACAAGTCAATGAGCATTAATTTAGTACATTTCCTTAAATCCACCTTTACAAATTAATACATTAGTCTTGCCAGTTGCAAGGGTTTTCCATCTTGGAGTAGTATACTGTGCTGCTCCGGAGTATGGAGATCAAATGCTTTCACTTATACGTAACAAGAATACCAGCCCTATATATAAATGTATCTTCATTTTTTTTTGTTACATGTTAATCAGTGCCAGTCTGTCGCAAGACCAAAGCAAGTATATTTCAGAGGTGCCAATAATAAGAGATGACCATAACCCTGCAGCAGATATGACTAGGAACAGCAGAAAGTTGTTTAAACAAATTTACTCCAGGACCTTCTTCATCTTGGCCAGAGCTGCCTGTAACTGTGTGATGGGTTTTCCCTGAAGTATTTCCACTTGAACTGAAACCTTAGCTAATTAAAACGATACAGTTGCTGGTAGTAGCTGCCTGGATACAGGAGGAACCTTCATCACAAGATCCTATTATATCAATTGCCCAAAGAAAGCAGATGAAATGGAGTATTATAAAGGGTCAGCATAATCATAAAAGGCCTGATTTTGATGCTTTCACTCACAGTATACTTCAGTTAAAGTATGTGGGTTAAAGTATTGTTCAGCTTGAATAACTGTGTCAGAATCTGTGCCTAAATGATTCTTCTTCTATGTATGTAATGTGATTTCCAGTGGTTCAAGTATAATTTGACGGGCCCTGGAACCCTCCTAATCTCCAGGCCCCCTTCCCGTATTGTCCGGGCCCCCTTCATGCATGTGCGGGCCCCAGGCATTTGCAACCGCTTCTCAGTACCACATGCATTGGTTATCCTTCCATAAAAATATTTATAATTTTATATGGCATTTATGTGTATAGTAATTATTGTCACAAACTAGCAAACACTGCATAACACAGGACCATCAGATCACTCCCTCCCCTGCCTCATTAACTGAAGTATGATGAGACGGATTATAACAAGAGAATACAGATCAATCCGTCTGAAGACTTCAAGTGGCTTTTAGCAGGCTGGCTCCCTCAATCCCTCCCCCCCCTTCCTGAACAGCTCGCCTTTCGACTCCCCCACCTTTCTCCGCTGGCTCCCCATCCCCGACCCCCAGGGCGGCCCCTCCCCCCCTTTCCTGGCCGCCTGAGCATGCTCAGGGTGGGAGATTTAAAAACTCGCAGGCTGCTGCAGCTCCCTGCCAGCCGGAAGACTGTGTCTTCTGGCCGGGTAGGGGCAGCAGCTGCTGGCCATGCACAGGTGTCAGTGTTCCCTGTGCTGCATGCCCTGCGCATGCACACGGGCGGCGGCTTTTCCAGGCAGGCTCCAGTCTCCCTGGAGCCGGCAGCAAGAGCAGGGCAGAATGCAGCGGAACGCAGTGTTCCGCCTTGTTCTATTTTTAAGGACCCCAGAACGCTGGCCCCTGAAATTTGTGGGCCCCGGAATGGCGTTCTGGTGCGTTCCCCCTTACTTTAACCCCTGGTGATTTCTCAAGTTAACTTGAGATCCCATATGCAACAGATCCTAAACCAAATTAGCTACGCCAGCATACTGGGCAGCATATTCTTTGTCAAGTATAGATGCAGGTATGGATAACTTATTTTCACCCCAGAGCAGTATGAAGAGCACATCTTCGGTGACCCCCACCACCACCACTTCCCAATATGATCTATAATTTCTCAGCCTCAAAGGATTATATGGAGATAATATTTATATTTAGTCTGATTACAGGCTACTCTAGTAGACTAGTTTATATATAAATTTTGACCTGAGTAAAAAATGATCTGTAAGCCCTAACTGCAATAATATATTAAATAACTGTATGGTAAAATTGAGTTTTCTCTATATAATTTGAATTATTTTAATGTCTTTTTTTACAATTAAATCAACTAAGCTTCAGAGCTGTTAGTTTTTCCTCAGTATTTTAACATGAATCTTCTGAAAGTCTTTTAGTTCATCTTCAACACATTTTATTAAGGATTATTGCAGATTGTTTGCTTGAGGAGCCAAGAAATAATGGCTTGTTCAATATTTTCATCAAAATCAGAATTGTAAAGCCAAAATTTCTATTTTTTATGGGATTAATATGTATTGCTCCAGTCAATTTGTACATTGTAGTTCCTTCCTGTTCTCTTATAGTATAATAATTATTCCCTGTAAGATTAAACCTTGGAATAATAAATTGTAATCATGAAGTCAAATAATAGAAGCATTCATCTAAGAAGACAAATCTCTGCTTTCCATGGTAAATAATATTTCTAAATCCGAGTCTTTTTATTAGATCATATAAAATAAAATATATTGTAACTCTATTCATTTGTTTAGGAGTAATGGAAGCATAGAATATTGATTATTTTTATTGCATGAAGGCAATGGCAAAATTCCAACTGACTTCAGTGGATCTAGGATTTTACTCAAACTACTGGGATAGGTCGGGGAAAAAAAACAAAAAAACCCAGTGACCAACAGTTTCAGGCATATACGTGGGAGCTTCTGATCATTGAACAGTTTTTTGAAAATCTGTCCCATTAAGTTAGATACCTAAATGGGAACTGGGTTCTTTTAAAAATTGGATTCTAAATGTCATTTCTGAGCAGGTTTGAAAATCTGTCCCTAGGGTCAGAATCAAGGAGAGGGGCTTCATGCTATGTGCTGTAAGAACACAGAAGAAGAGTCTCTTCCCCTAAAAATTTGCTGTCTTTTGCACCCAGACATTTTAAAGACATGAGTTGACAAATGAGTGTAACAAATGAAAGGAAAGAGAGAGGAGAACAGGAACAGATTAGAAATGAATATAAGATCCCCTTGATAATTCTCCAGACGCCACTTGAATTACAAGCACTCTTTCACATTATATTGAAACTAAAGAACAGAGTATTCTTTCTTAGCCAGTTAAGTATATTTTAAGTTGTTTTTCCTTTGCTTTTTCTGAGGTAGTCACCAGAAATTAGAGCTTTAACAGAGTTTTTGACAACATTCACAGCCTTAGCTTTCAATGTTGTTTGTTTCTACTAATGGGAAAAAGATTCCTTCATTCATCATAATTTTAAATGGAAGATAAAATGGCAAATTATTTTCTTATCTATGACCCAGTACAAGATTTTAATCATTAACTATTCTCTTGGAAATAAGATAAGACATTCTCTAACATGGCGTTCAAACATCTGTTACAAAGATCTTTCTTCAACAAAGAGCCTAAATGATTTTCTTGCACACAAATCTGAAGGCTTGTAATTTGTATTTATGATTGTATTCTTTGTACCATTGACACAATTGGTAAATCAAGTGGATGCTTGGCATGCACTTTAAGAACAGCTATCATGTTACTCCTTTTTCTTTCCTACTTAAAAACCTTGTTTGTTTCCTAACCAGCACATACTATAGTAATTACATTTTTGAGCAAAGCTTCCTTAATCTGCTCATACCCTGTGGAATGTAAATGTATTTGACCTTTTTGCTTCAAACATGTTTCTTTACTACATTTGTGTGCTGAATTCATGTAACCATACAATTCACATTCTTAACCAGAAAAAGAAAGAAAGCCCTCTGTCCCTTGCTTGTCCTTTAGATGTGTATCAGAGGGGTCATGGCTCTTGAGGCACCAAGAGTGTATTGCACAAATGTTCCCATTCCCTACATAGAGCTTACCATGGAAAATGAGAAGGTGGTGTGGGAGAAGCAGGCAAATGTACAGTCAAATCTAGCAAGGGCATGATGAGAAAAGAGTTACTTAGTGTGGGAGAGACAGGGCTGTGAAGGGCCTTGAGGTGGAGGAGAAACTTGCTTCAAAGAAGGGGTGATGTGAGGTGATTGAGAGGGAGGCTGAGCTGTTCAAAAGGCAATTTGAATGGAGGGAGACAGACAAGGGGTATAATGGTAGATTTCTGAGTCATCACCACAGAGATGGTATTTGAAACAAAATGAACATATGAGATCATCCAAGGAAGAGGTAAAATGGGAGAAGGCACAAAGTATGGAATGTTTTTAGTCTGCCATAGAGAATTAAAAATGGACGTACTGAAGAGATGCTAAAAGAATGATCAGAGAAGTTTGATCAAGAGTATCAAAAGCAGCAGAGATGTCAAAGGGTACGTAGGAAGAGTGGTTCTGAATTTGGCTATTGTGCTCTTAGTGAGAGCAGTCTCAGTGGACTGAAATGGGCAGAGACAGTACTGGAAGGGTTTCTGGGAGGAAGATGAAGGAGAGGCACTTGAGGCACCAGCTATAAATGTTGTATCTATTCAACATCTTCATTAATGATCTTGATGATGGAATAGACTGCGTGCTTAGTAAGTTCACGGATGACACCAAGTTGGGGGGAATGGTAGATACTCTGGAGGGAAGGGACAGGATCCAGGGAGACTTGGACAAATTGGAACACTGGGCCGAAAGAAACCTCATGAGGTTCAACAAAGACAAGTGCAAAGTCCTGCACTTAGGACGGAAAAATCCCATGCACTGCTATAGGCTGGGGACCGATCGGCTAAGTAGCAGTGCTGTAGAAAAGGACCTGGGGGTTATGTTGGCCGGGAAGATGAATATGATGAGTCAACAGTGTGCCCTTGTTGCGAAAAAGGCCAATGGCATATTAGGCTGCATCAGTAGGAGTATTGCCTGCAGATCGAGGGATGTGATAATTCCCCTCTATTCGACACTGGTCAGGCCGCATCTGGAATACTGTGTCCAGTTTTGGGCTCCCCACTACAAAAAGGATGTGGACAAATTAGAAAGAGTCCAGCGGAGGGCAACAAAAATGATTAGGGGGCTGGGGCACATGACTTATGAGGAGAGACTGAAGGAACTAGGCTTATTTAGTCTACAGAAGAGAAGACTGAGGGGAGATTTGATAGCAACCTTCAACTACTTGAAGGGTTGCTCCAAAGAGGAGGGAGCTAGGCTGTTCTCGATGGTAACAGAGGACAGAACAAGGAGCAATGGTTTCAAATTACAGCTGTGGAGGTCAAGGTTGGATATTAGGAAAAACTTTCTCACTAGGAGGGTGGTGAAGCATTGGAATGGGCTATCTAGGGAGGTGGTAGAATCTCCATCTTTGGAGATTTTTAAGGCTCGGTTAGACAAAACCCTGTCTGGGGTGATTTAGGGGGAGTGGTCCTGCTTTTTAGCAGGGGGTTGGACTAGATGACCTCGTGAGGTCTCTTCCAACCTTTTTATTCTATGATTCTATGGTTGCAGGAATTTGGAGGTAAAGGAGGCAGTACCTGAGAGAGACAGTTGGGGACCAGAAAAGGTTTTCTCTGTATTCAAATCAGGCAGCTTCCTCCTCCACACTGCTGGGTGTCAGCAAGATCATTGGCTATGTCTACACTTGTAATTTTGTCGACTTAGTTAAGTCGACTTAGTGTGTCTACACTTAAAATTAAAGTCGACTTAAAGGGGAATTTACAAAGTCGACCTAGAGCGTCCACACTGGTCGATTTTTAGGAGCTAGGGGGACCTTGGGCAGGTCCATGGTGGCGGGGGGGGGGGGCACCCCTTGTGTGCAATGGGGCAAAGGGGGACAGGGACCCTGGCAGGGCATGTGGGCAGGGTGTGACGCTGTGTGGATTTAGGGAAGCATTTATGATATTATTTTCTATTCATGTATCATAAATGCTATAATCCATAGGAACTATGTCATGTTTGGTATCAATAGAAAGGTAGTAATTTTCTGGGAATGATTATATAGTTTATGTCTAGGAATTGTATTTTAATTAGAAGTTAGGAATTTGGTGTTATATCTATACTTTAACTTGTGTGATTTTGTGGAACCCCCCCAGACAGGCAGCTGTCTAAAACCATTGTATCCTTAATGTTAAGGAATCTGCCAGGTGCAGTGGGCCCAGGAGTAACCTGATGAGCCATTAAGGAGATAAGGAATACAACCATTGTGTCCTGAAATCAACCTAATTAGCTTAGTTTAACTGTAAAACTTTTTTTCTCTTTATTAAAAAACAAAACAAAAAACTCAACCAAACAAAAAAAAAAAACAAACCTCGCACCCTCTCAGCATGCTGGGCTCACCCGGCTTCAAGACGTGCGAGAAATGTCGAGATGCCATACCGGCTTCAGACGGTCATTCCGTCTGTATTGAATGTCTAGGGGAAGGACATATGTCTGCCAGATGTCCTCACTGTAAAAACTTGAGTTCAGGAGCCAAGAAAGATAGGATCTCAGGCTCAAGCTGCTCTTGATGGAGAGGTCCTTGCGACTGGCTTCGGACCCGGGTCACGGACCCTCTGCCTCCCCGACTCAGCAGCCAGGGAAGAGGCACTTGTCATCCCCACAAGGAGAGTTTAAAAAAAGAAAACAATTCTCATTGTCACCAACAAAGAATTGTGCCAAAGAGGCTGCAGGTTCCTCGGGCACTAAAAGCGGCGCCGAATTCAAAAAGAAAGCCGCGGCTGCAGCAAGCAGCTCCGACCAGGTGGAAAAAATGCCCGGCACTCAGAAGGCAGTCCAGGGGCACCGGACAAGCCTCAGAGCCTGGAGACAGCGGCTACCGACCTGTCGGAGCCGCAGATAGTGATGTCTCACCAGTCTCCCAGTCATCTGGAGCCGGTGCAGGAGAGCACTCCCACGGAACTGCAAGCCTCTTCAGCACCGCGGAGAGCACCTCAAGATAAAGCCTCCGCACCGAGCTCTGCAAGAAAGAAAACAGAGAAAAGAAAACATGTAGCCCTGAATCTACTGCTCAACACATTAGAAGGGGACAGCAGCAACAAGGCAGATCTCCTCTTGATTCCACAAGTGAGGAAGAGGCAGAGGAAGAAATGCTTAGGAACCATCAGGTCTATGACCCTTATAGACCACGGTTCATGATGCCATTCCATGACAGGGCACCATACCCTTATTATGAGCAGGGTTGGTATGGCCCTCAACCATCTTACCCTCCTCACTGGTATATGCAGGAGCAATATCCATCATATAAGAGACCAAAGATACGAAATAATAACTCACCTCTAAACAGGATGAACGACCTACACACATCCTGCCCACAGTCACTATCTCAGGATGAGGAGGAGCAAGACGAAGCTACTCACCTACTCTCCCCACACCAGGAGGTGTTGTCTGTAACGGACGAAGTCATTATCCCGTCCACTTTCTCAGCCTCACTGGACGACGCCAAGGAGTTCCAGGAGCTATTCAAGAGGGTGACGGAGTCCATGGAGATTCCTTTGCAACAAGTAGCTGAGTCACATCACAAACTTCTCAATTTTATGCACACAAGAACAACAACGAGACTAGCATTATCCGTGGACAATGCATTGCTGGAGCCAGCGGACTTAATCTGGCAGACTCCTGCATCTATTCCGCCAACTAACAAGAGAGCTGATAGAAGATATTATATATCAGCCAAGAATTCAGAGTACCTCTTTACTCATCCTGCTCCAAACTCACTAGTTGTGGAAGCAGCAAGTCAGAGAAATAAGCAGCAATATAATAAAATCACTCCATACAACAAGGAGGATAAAAAATTGGATTTGTTTGGAAAGAGGGTCTATACATCATCGTCCCTTCAAATGCGCATATCAAATTATGCAGCTCTGCTTGCAAATTACAACCACACAAATTACCTAAAATTAGCAGATTTCATAGAGGTTGTACCAGAGTCAATGAGACGTCAGTTCCATTTCATAATTAGGGAGGGGCAGTTAATATCTCGAACAGCTATGCAGGTGGACTTAGACGTAGCCGATACGGTGGCGAGATCTATGGCCACAGGAGTGGTGATGAGTTCAGCCTGGTTGCATTCCGCCGATCTTCCACGCCAGCTTCAGACATCAATCGAAGATCTCCCCTTTGACAAAAAGAAATTGTTCTTTGAAAAGACAGATGACACTATGCATACGTCAAAAGACGACAGAGCCACACTGAAGACGTTTGGCATCTACCCTAATATGACAAAAACACGTTCAAACAGATTCCAACCATACAACCCGAAGTTTCAGTACCAGTACACGAGCAGGCAGAATTACAGGAGACAGGATCCACCAAGGGGCAGACACTGAGCCCAGAGACGCAGACACATCACGGGGCAGTCCAACACGTCCCAGAACCCCCCGGCCAAGCCTCAATTTTGAAAGGTTGGTCGAGGGACTGCCAAACCTCAATCAAATTCCAAGGCAGGTGTTGATCTTCCATCACCGACTCAGAGCCTTCTACCACGAATGGATGGCGATTACAGCAGACAAATGGGTACTGGAGATTGTCAACATTGGGTACACCATTCCGTTCAAAACACCTCCAAGTCACATTTTCCCCCTCCCCGTCCCTATTCAGGGACACAACTCACGAACATTTATTGCTACAGGAGGTGCAGCGCCTACTACATCTAGGTGCAGTAGAAGAATCCTGCAAGAGCACAGATGGAAGGGTTTTTACTCCCCCTATTTCCTTATAGAGAAAAAATCAGGGGGATGGAGGCCTATCCTCGATCTCAAAAGGCTCAACAAATTTATAACTCAACAAAGATTCAGAATGACTACATTAACATCGATCATTCCTGCCCTGGAGTCAAACGACTGGTTTGCATCCCTCGACCTGCAAGACGCATACTTTCACATCTGGATTCATCCATCTCATTGAAGATTCCTAAGATTCAGAGTCGGAAACATGCATTACCAATACACAGTCTTGCCTTTCAGTCTCTCAACAGCCCCAAGGACCTTTCCAAAGGTGTTTGCAGTAGTAGCAGCCTCTTTACGGAACCAAGGAGTCATGATCTTTCCCTATTTAGACAATTGCCTCTTGAAGGCACGCTCAGAGGATAAAGCAAAGGACGATCTAGCCCGTACTATCCAACTGTTCCAGAAAGTAGGACTCCTCATAAACTGGCAAAAGTCAATTACAGTACCTTCTCAGACTATACTTTTTATAGGGGCAAGACTGGACTCGCAATCAACAAAAGCTTTTCTTCCCCAAGACAGATACGAGGCAATCAGCAATCTCGTGGACACGGTATGCGTCGCCCCAACAATAGATGCATTCACCTGCATGAAATTATTAGGTCATATGGCTGCCACCACGGTGGTGGTCGACAATGCACGACTTCATATGAGAACACTACAGCTATGGTTCTCAAAGGTTTTCAAACCACATTGGCACTCAACACACAAAATAATATTGGTGCCAGTAGACGTAAAACGGTTCCTGCAATGGTGGAAAGTACCCGAGAACCTCCTGTCAGGGGTACCTTTCCGGCAGGCGACACCCATCATTTGGATGTCAACCGATGCCTCTCTCGTAGGGTGGGGGGCATGCCTGCACAACGAAACAGCACAGGGAAAATGGACAACAACAGAGATCAACCTACACATAAATGTGCTAGAACTTCGTGCGGTTTGCAAGGCATGTGCACATATCATACAAAGGATCAGAAACACCCGCATACGAGTTATGATGGACAACATAGCTTCTATGTATTACATAAACAGACAGGGTGGAGCAAGATCTCCCTTGCTCTGTGTAGAAGCTATGAAACTATGGAGATGGTGTCTAGCCCACGGAGTTACCATCTCAGCAACCTATTTACTGGGTGTCCAAAACACAGTTGCCGATGCACTCAGCAGGGCCTTCCTGACAGATCACGAGTGGGAATTAAACCAAAGTGTGTGGGACAGCATATGTCGACAGTGGGGATACCCGACTATAGATATTTTTGCCGCCTATCAGAACCGCAAATGCCACCGATTCTATTCGAGAGTGGGAATTGGAAAGGCATCCCTGGGAGATGCTTTCCACAATTCATGGTCAGGTGACCTATTATACGCCTTTCCACCATTCCCACTCATTCAAAAGACTTTGATCAAAATAAGGGACGAACAAGCAAGGGCAATAATGATGGCCACGACGACCATGGTTCACCCTTCTATTGGAAATGTCAATTCACCCACCCATCCGCCTCCCGCTCATACGAGACTTGATTTGACAGAACAACGTCAAGACCCTGCACCAGAACCTCCACAAAATGCACCTGATGGCCTGGCTACTCCATGGTTCACACGAGAGGAATTCGAATGCTCTGAACCGGTTCGGGAGGTACTGTTGAATAGCAGAAAGCCATCCATGAGGCGTACTTACCTCCAGAAGTGGACAAGGTATACAGAATGGTGTAGATTGAAACACGTTGACCCTGCCCGGACGTCCATCCCAGTTATCCTCGATTACTTGTTGCTCCTGAAAAGAACAAAATTATCAAATAGCTCGGTAAAGGTACACCTAGCAGCTATTTCAACCTTCCACTCCGATAGAGGGCTAGGGACTATCTTTTCACATCCTGTCATAAAGAGGTTTCTGTCAGGCTTACAGAATCTTTACCCGGAAGTAAGAGTGCCACCTCTGAGTTGGGATCTCTAGTTGGTCCTTCAAGTGCTTACTAGCCCTCCGTTTGAACCCTTGGCAAATTGTTCTTTGCTATACCTCTCAATGAAGGTTACCTTTCTAGTAGCTATTACGTCAGCGAGAAGAGTAAGCGAATTGGGGGCTTTAATGACAGAACCTCCCTTTACAGTATTTCATATGGACAAGGTCACGTTGAGGCCTCACCCAAGGTTCATCCCGAAAATCTCCACATCATTTCACTTGAATCAACCTATAGATTTACCTGTATTCTTCCCGAAATCTCACGCCAATCCCGATGAGGCTCGTCTCCATACACTCGATGTCAGACGGGCGATGGCCTTCTATATAGGGAGAACAAAGTCTTCAGGAAATCTGAGAGATTATTTGTAGCTATAGCTAATAGGTGTAAGGGCTCAGTACTCTCTTCGCAAAGAATATCAAAATTAATATGCACTTGTATTCGGGAAGCATACAAAGCAAGAGGTGTTCCTGCACCAGCAAACATAAGAGCCCACTCCACCAGGGCGATGGCGGCAACTACGGCCTTTACGAACAATGTCTCAGTTGCTGACATTTGTAGGGTGGCGACTTGGGCCTCACCGCATACCTTCATCAGACACTACGCAATAGATAGCACGACTCGAGCAGATGCAAGACTTGGACAATCAGTCCTAGCTGTAGTACATAGATGAGGCTCCGAAGCCCTACCTTCCATTTAAGGACACTGCTTGCTATACACCTGAGGTGGAGCACCCACCCACCGACTTAATTTACAAGTGTAGATGCAGCCATTGAGAGCACAAGAGAGACAGTTGCAGTGCCCAGCATGAGCAGCCATTACAGTGAAAATCATCTTTGCTCCTGTATTCCTAAGCTGGAAGGAGCATAGTCAGTTGCTCTGTGGAAATGCCATGCAGAGTCTGGTCAGCCATAGGAGCTCATGGAGGCATGAAGAAGATCAGTGCATTCTTTGCAGATTTTAATTGCTAAAATTGAAGAATTTTCTACTGAGAATGAGCAAATAGTGACTTTTGGAAAGCTTATGAATTGGCCCAATTTGGATGAATTTTCACAGGGGTGACAAAAGGCGCATCTCTGGTATAATGCCATTCTCCTGCCAAATTTCAAATCACTGCTCCAGAGTATGAGGGTGATAAAGCTGTTCAAAGAAAAGAATGACAGAATTTTTTAACACCGAGAAAATTATTTTATTTTCCCCAACCTTGTTCTCTGAAAGATGTGAATTGTTTTAGATTTTTTTTTATTTTTATTTTTTTTAATTTCAGCTATCTACCTACCTAGCCAGACATTGAGCATGGAATCCTTGCCAAACAGTTAAAGGTTGTCAAAGTTATAAACACCTGAAAATAGAGAATCATAGGAAATGCCAGATAATACTTAATAATAAATAGTATTACCAGCCCCACCAATAAGAAGTTCTTTTAAGGTTTTGGTCAGCTTTTGCGATGACTGAGCAAAATTGATTGGAGCCTAGCAGGATACAAGGTTTCGTGTTAACCATAGTTTCTTCACCTGCTTCCTAATGAAGTGCAGGATTTATTTTATGGAATCTTATTTTGTCTGATGGGAGCACAGGAAGTGAATGCCATGACAGTAACCCAGTACTATATAAAATTTCCCCACAACCTTTTTCTGAGCCATAAAAATTTTAATGCTTTAAAAGACATTTGCCTGAAAATGTTGTTTTGTCAGTTGATGAAACAATCAAAAATTTCTTCAAAGCGTTACACGTTTTAGAAAGATTTCTTTTACCTAACTGGCAAAGCTAAACTGCCTTTGAAATGTTGGATGTAACTGGAACACAATTATCTTTGATATTCCAAAGTCTCAATAGAGAGTAAAAATAAAATTCAATAAATTAATATGAAGAGTTTTAGGATCTTTTACCAGTTAGAATTCTGAAATTTGATGACAATCAGATTTTATCCTAGTTTAGAAAATATTTTATTTACTTTTGAAAAGCTTCTTTAGAACTGGATTTACCTGAAAAGGCCTGGCAGAGGACAGTTTCATTGAGCTCGATCACCTATTGGTTAGTAAAGTTCTTGAATCCCTAAAGTCATCCTTGGCATTATTCTAACTCTGGGAACATTATTCCATAGAAAAACACAGACATACTAAGCTTATTAAACTATTATACAAAAATTAAAAAGAATTAAGGAATTTGATGCATTTTAATTGAGCTTACACTCACATTATTTCATTTTTGCAGGGAATCCATCCCATTCATTATTTGTTACATAGTCTTTTCTTATTTATCAACCTGCCCATATTATACAACTAACCCATTGTTAATGTTTTATTGTCTTGTTTTCTTTGGAAATGGAAATATTCCATAGGACATATTCTGTTTGAAAATATATTTTTTACTAAGGCCTTCGATCTTTGCCACTAAAACCAATGAGAGTTATTTTTATTGATTTGAATGGGAGCAGGATCAAGCTGTGAATGTGTAATACATATTTTGAAGGACTAGTTCCATGATCTTTCATTCTAAGTCTGAGATCTGTTCCAGATCACCCCCACATGTGGCCCTCACAGTCTTTTGCTATCCATCCATTCTTTTAGGTTAGCATGGGTGGTTTTTGAAACTTTCCCTGGGGAAGGCAAGTTCCCTGCCCTCTCCCACCACCCTGCTCCCAGGCCTACCGAAGGTCCCACCCCCAGGCCTCTTCCCCTACCCCTCACTGCTGTTGCTGCATGGGTCTCTGGCTGACTTCCTCCTCTCCTCTCCTTCCCCCACCCTTACCTATCCTCCCCATTCCCCTTCCAGCATGAGAGGCAGCAGCCTATGTCCCCCTCCAAAGGCAGGAACTGGGGCAATGTGGGATTGGGGCTGCTGTAGGATGACTCACTCACTAGCCTGTTCCTCCATCCCTGTGACTGGGGCAGTGACAGACCCAAGTGTTGAGGGTGAGGGGTACATTAAACAGACCTCCCATCACGAAGCGTGTGAGAGACACAGGAAGTTTGGGCAGGAGGAAGGAGGGGTGCAGACAGCATCAGTGGGAGGAGGAGTCCCATAAAATCCCAATTTCCTGTGATCCAGGAGGAGTGCATATGAATAAAAGGTTAATTGTGGAAACATTTAGCACTTTCCATCTGATGACCTCAAGGCACCTAAGCAAAAACAATGAAGTAAGCTACACAATACTCTGCTGAGACAGGGATATTTTTGAATGAAGAAACTGAGGCACAGGCTGATTGCCTTTCAAAATCAATAAAAAGACTCCCCTGGAGATCAAGCCTTAAATGACTGGTGGTCCGGTGTCACAATACAAGTCTGTGGCAGGGGAACACCAAACCATGCTACTTCTTCATTATACTGTACTTAACATTTCCCTTATCTGGAAAACAAATGAGTGTCTTTGAAGGGAGAAGGAACTCTTAATTAATTGTTTAACAGGAAAACCCATCTGGCAGGAATCAATCCACTCAGATTAAGGACGGGCAGTCTGGGAGCCGAGCTCAGCAGTTTTAAAGGAGTAGCCCTATTAGTCTAGTTCAGCAAAACAAAAGAAGGGTCTTGTGGCACTTCAAAGACTGACAAAAATAAATTTGTTAGTCTTTAAAGTGCCACAAGACTCCTCTTTTGTTTTACAGCTAGGCAGTGAAATTGAAACTTAAGACTGGCCTGTTGAAGAGAAGACTCCTCTTGTTTTGCTAAGAAAGCTGATGTCAGTCTCACATTGCCTAAGGGCATGGCATGCTGAGCTTTATATGCTCCATGCTGGTAGATTTCTGGGTGGCTTGCAGGGAGCAAAAAAGCTTTTGTCTTCCCAGCACGGAGGGCAGGTGGCAGAGAAAGAGGTGGGGCCACCAGAGACAATCAGGGAAGGCCTTGCCTCCCTGTGCCTTCAATAAACTCTGCCCATGTATGTAAATTAGGTCAGTTTTTCTCAACCTTTTGCAGTTTGTGACACACTTGGTGGCATATTGCGACCCTAGGTAACCCATTCCAGTGCTTCACCACCCTCCTAGTGAGAAAGATTTTCCTAATATCCAACCTAGTCCTCTCCAGCTGCAACTTGAAACCATTGCTCCTTGTTCCGTCCTCTGTGACCACTGAGAATAGCTCCCTTCTCTTTGGAGCACCCCTTCAAGTTGCTGATGGTTGTTATCAAAATCTCCCCTCACTCTCCTTTTCTGTAGATTAAATAAGCCTAGTTCCTTCACTCTCTCCTCATACGTTATGTAGCCCAGCCCCCTAATCATTTTTGTTGCCCTCTGCTGGACTCTTTCTAATTTGTCCACATCCTTTCTGAAGTGCAAACCCAAAACTGGATACAGTATTCCAGATGTGCCCGCTCCAGTGCCAAATAGAGGGGAATAATCACATCCCTCCATCTCCTAGCAACACTTCTCCTGATGCAGCCCAATATGCCGTTGGCTTTTTGGCAACAAGGGCACACTGTTGACTCATATCCAGCTTCCCATCCACCATAATCCCCAGGTCCTTTTCTACAGTGCTGCTACTTAGCCGATCGGTCCCCAGCCTGTAGCAATACATGGGATTTTTCCGTCCTATGTGTAGGACTTTGCACTTGTCCTTGTTGAGCCTCATGAGATTTCTTTTGGCCCAATGCTTCAATTTGTCTAGGTCTCCCTGAATCCTATTCCTACCCTCCTGCACATCTACCATTTCCCCCAACTTGGTGTCATCTGCAAACTTACTGAGCATGCAACCTATCCTATCATCCAGATCATTAATAAAGATGTTGAACAAAACTGACCCCAGGACTGACCCCTGACGTACTCTGCTTCTTACTGGTTGCCAATTAGACATTGAGCCATTGATCCCTATCCGCTGAGCCCGTTGATCTAAAACCCGAAACTGGATGCAGTTTTCCAGATGTGGCCTCACCAGTGCCGAATAGAGGGGAATAATCACATCTGTCCATCTCCTGGCAACACTCCCACTGATGCAGCCCGATATGCTGTTAGCCTTTTTGGCGACAAGGGCACACTGTTGACTCATATCCAGCTTCCCATCCACCATAATCCCCAGGTCCTTTTCTACAGTGCTGCTAGTTAGCCGATCGGTCCCCAGCCTGTAGCAATACATGGGATTTTTCTGTCCTAAGTGCAGGACTTTGCACTTTTTCTTGGTGAACCTCATGAGATTTCTTTTGGTCAAGTGTTCCAATTTGTCTAAGTCTCCCTGAATCCTGTCCCTGGCCTCCAGCCTGTCTACCATTCCCTGCAGCTTGATGTCATCTGTGAACTTACTGAGCGTGCAATCTATCCCATCATCCAGGTCATTAATGAAGATGTTGAACAGAACCAGCCCCAGGACCAACCCCTGGGGACTCCACTCGTTACCGGTTGCCAACTAGACATTGAGCCATTGATTCCTAGCTGCTGAGCCCTTTGATCTAGCCAGTCTTCTATCTGCCTTAGGGTCTACTCATTCAACCCATACTTCTTTAACTTGCCGATGAGAATGCTGTGGGAAACTGTATCAAAAGCCTTGCTAAAGTCAAGGTATATCACGTCAACGGCTCTTCCTGCATCCACAAATCCAGTCATCTCATCATAGAAGGCAATCAGGTTGGTCAGGCACGATTTGCCCTTGGTGAATCCATGCTGACTGTTCCTGATCACTCTATTTTCCTCCAAGTGTTTCAGGACGGATTCTTTGAGGACCTGCTCCATGATTTTTCCTGGGATTGAGGTGAGGCTGACCGGTCTGTAGTTCCCTGGATCCTCCTTTTTCCCTTTCTTGAAGCTAGGTACTATATTTGCCTTTTTCCAATCCTCCGGGACGTCGCCCGTTTGCCATGAGTTTTCAAAGATAATGGCCAGTGGCTCTGCAATCACATCAGCCAACTCCCTCAGCACTCTCGGATGCAGCTCATCTGCCCCACAGACATCCAACTTCTCTAAGTAATCCCTAACCTGACCTATCATTGAGGGCCGCTTTCCTTCTCCCCATTCAGTGTTGCCCAATGTAGTATCCTGGGAGCTGCCCCTGCCTGTGAATACTGAGGTAAAAAAAAGCATTGAGTACTTCAGCCTTATCTGCATCATCCACCTCTAGGTTGCCTTCTTGTTACTGACCTACTTGTAGAACCCTTTCCTGTTACCCATCACATCCCTTGCTAGCTGCAACTCGAACTGCCATTTGGCCTTCCTTATTTTTATCCCTGCAGCCCTAAGCAATATCTTTATTTCCTCCCTAGTCATCTGTCCAAGGTTCCACTTCTTGTAAGCTTCCTTTTTTTGTTTCAGCACACTGAAGAGTTCTCTGCTAAGACATGCTAGGTACTTTCCTGATTTGCTATTTTTTCTGCACATTAGAATGTTGGTTACTTTCCCAGTTTCTCCTAGCCAGATTGAACTGAAAGGAGATGAAGAGAGGGAATCTTTTTTTTCTGAGGAGCTTTCCCTCACTTTGTGCATGTCCTTTTTGGCCTTAACTTTCATTTGATACCAGCTTTAATGAACTTCTGGTAAACCTCTTCCTTGCCTACCTTATCTCACAAGCTTGATCCTTCTCTTATGTATCTTAGTAAGTCCATCATTAATTCTCCCAGCAGTAAAAAGAACTTCTTAGCAAGGTCAGCCAAACCAAGGACATTTCGAGGACATGATTAGTTTTTGTTTTTTTGGTTTTCTTTAAAGTGAATGTTTTCCAAAAGGCAATGATATTGTAATTTTTTTAATACCATACCTGTAAAACTGTTTTCTAAACAACCCAGAAAATTCTTACCATTATGTGATGTAGCATGTCAAATTTCAAGGAGATGTATTTTTTCAGAGGGTTGAGGGAAAAAAGATAGGAAAGGCTAGACTATCAGGCAAAGAAAAGAAATTAGCTTCAGCTTTAGCTATGGAGCAGTGATCGCATCCCCTTAACTTGAGAAAAACGAAGTGGGGAAGAATGGGTAGCCTGTATCTGTTACAAAATCTGTTACTGTAATGCATTAGCTGCTGTGTGTGTAGTAGTGAATTTTTACTGTGCATTCCGTGCATCTGGGATTAGAATCACTCACAATGTTGTTTTGCAAAGCATACCATTCATTGTAGGCAATAAATGAGATTTACTTTGATTTTCTTTCAGGATTATCCTTTGTTGAAATAAAGGGGAAAATAATGATTTGGTCTGTTGAAATATTGTTTTTAAAAGCATATAGTCATTTAAATTGCAAAATATGTATGAGACATCTTTTTCAACTTCATAGTTATGAGTTGTTACATTTTCTGTTGAGTTAAGTGAATCTCGTGTTATGAAAACGGAGCTTGAGGGTTTTTTAAAATGATATCATAAAATGTACCTAAGAGAGTGTGGATTTAATTTTAAGACTTTATGGTATATTTGTGTATGTGAATTAAGTGGACGGTTTAAAATATATTTTGTTGTCATGTAATGCAATCTTAATTTTTCGCTATTGAGCTATATGACTGTTAATGACTGTACGTTTTTATTTTGCACAATAGTGTGAGGATTAAAATTTGGTAAGTTTTTGTATAAGTCCTTTACAGTGTTGCAGTTAATTTCAGTGGTTATCTTGTGTCCTTGTGCAAAGAGGGTATTAACAAAAAATATTCTGCAGTCCTTGCTGACTTAGGCAAGAAGGCGTTCAGTTCCTGTCAATGGTTTTATCAAGAATTGCAGACAGACTCGAAATTGCTTCTCAAACCGATTATACCATTTGTACTACCGCATTTTACTGATTCACTGTAAAACTCTAGGCCACAAAAGTTGAGATGAGAGCACAATTCATTTTACTGGGCACTGTTAAAAACAGCATTATCAAATCTTTCTTGATGTTTCTCTCATCATATACTGGACTGTCTCAAAGAAATAAAGCCTCACTTGCTTTCTTGACAGCAGATAATAAATTAACTGATATAATTCAATTGGGGAGTTGAAACATGCATTGAAAATAATGGGGCATAACATTCTAGGGTTAACATTTATTCATAGATGATGCAATTAAATAAAACAGGCATTAACTTCAAGGTCAGTCAGTAAAGTAATAAAATTGAATATTTTAATTGAATCGTAATTGCTTCCCGTTGATACATGCAAGTAAAGTAAAATAGATGTCAGTTCTACAAATTATGGTTCTTCCTCCTAATTAATTTCTTAATTCTTTGTAGAGTTATCTAGGGTTTGGGCCTAGTTGTGGGTTTATTCACCCATTCAGCTTTCTGCAGAGCTGATCACACAGAGAAAGAATCCATATGATGTGATTAAATAAGATGTAGTAAGGTTTTACAGTAAATTCTTCTTCATTAATTTAAATCATTATTAGACTGTAAAGTAATCTATACCTTTCTTTAAAGAAAAAGAAATACCAAATAGCTGAATTTTAAACTAGGTTCTATGATTTATAATTGTATATGAATATTGATATTTCATTACATTCATAGTAGAAACAGGATTGGTAATTGCATCTGACTAATTATAAAAGCTTTCCTAGATTAAATGTATACCATTAGATATTTGCTATTTGCAGATGACTGGTTCTGCAGGTACTGTAAATTTTCTGGTTCTAAAGGCCTTTTTTAAACTGCAGTTTATATCCATTCCCATACAGACTTCACTGAAGAGGAACATTTCTAAATTGAATCAAACTATAAAGAAAATAAATATTTTCCTAAGAAAATTTGAAGTTGTTAGAAAAGAGGAAGCTGTACATAGAAACTGAAAGCACACATTGCATTTTCATATTTTTAATATAGGTTTGAAATATACTGCAGGTTTTAATCCTGCATGCTTCCTAGATTATGGGTTTATTTGTAGACTGTGCCCGTATTATACATTACCATTACGCATTTCAAAACTTTTCTGAATGCATGTGTGCTGAACAGGCAAATATAGTCTTTTTCATGCCTGGGGGAAGTTGTAAAACTTATGAATGTTATGATTTGATGTGCATACTTCATAAATATAGAGCCAATCTTTGAAAAGAGGAGTAAGGACAACCCAGAGAATTACAGTTTGGTCATCTTAACTTCAGTATCCAGAAAGATAATGGAGTAAATAATTAAGCAATCATTTTGCAAACACCTAGAAAATAAATATTCAGCATATATATGTAAAAAAAAAAAATCTTGTCAAACCAGTGTGATAGTTTTCTTTGATGGGGGTGCCTTGGGGTGGGAGGAATCGGTGGATGTAATATATCTTGACTTTAGTAAGACTTTTGGTACTGTCTCATATGACCTTCTCAGAAATAAATTAGGGAGATACAACGTAGAAGGTGCTACTATAAGGTGGATGCATAACTGGTTGGAAAACCATTCCCAGAGAGAAGTTATCAGTGGTTTTCAGTCAACCTGGAAGGGCATATCAGGTAGGATCCCTCAGGCATAAATCTTGGGTCCAGTTCTATTTAATATCTTCATCTGTGATTTATTTAGATAATGGCATAGAGAGTACACTTATGAAGTTGGTGAATGATTCTAAGTAGAGAGGGGTTGCAAATGCTTTGGAAGATAGGATTAAAATTCAAAATAATCTGGATAAATTGGAGAAATGGTCTGAAGTAAAGAGGATGAAACTGAACATGGACAAATGCAAAGTAAGCAGTTAAGCAGGAACAATCAGTTGCACACACACAAAATGGGAAACGACTGGATAGGAAGGAGTACTGTGGAAAGGGTCCTGGAGGTCATAGTGGATACAAGCTAAATATGATTCAATGATGTACCACCGTTGCAAAAATAGTAAACATCATTCTGGAATGTATTAGCAGAAGTGTTGTAAGCAAGACATGCAAAGGAATTCTTCTGCATTGCTCCACTGATTAGGCCTCCACTAGAGTATTTTGTCCAGTTCTAGGTGATACTTTTCAGGGAGGATGTGGAGAAAGTCCAAAGAAGAGCAACAAAAATGATTAGAGGTCTAGAAAACATGACTTATGAGGGAAGATTGAAAAATGTGAGTTTGTTTAGTGTGGAGAAGAGAAGACCAAAGAGGGATGTGCTAATAGTTTTCAAGTGCATAAAAAGGTGTTACAGGGAGGGAAAAAATTGTTCTCTTTAACTGCTGAGCAGCAAGCAGTGTGCCTAAATTTCAGCAAGAGTGGCTTAGGTTGCTCATTAAGAAAAACTTGCTAACTGTCAGGGTAGGTAAGCACTGGAATAATTTAGAGAGGCTGTAGAATCTCCATTATTGGAGATTTTTAAGAGCAGGGTAGACAAAACACCTGTCATGGTTGGTCTAGATAAGTGGTTCCCAACCTGTGGCCTGGGAGCCAAAAGCATCCTGCGAAGGCTTTCAAAGGGGGCTTTTCAAACTGTCTGCTAGCTAGAGAAGGGAGCTGTTGCCTAAGGAACCAGATGGAGCATGTTTATGTGGGGATACAAGACCAGTATAAACTCATTGCTGCAGCCAAGGTGATGGGAGATCAGCATTTCCCTCCCCCTAGCTATAAGAGATAGCATGGTAAATTGCTCTGCCTGAGTCCATAGACATTGGGGTCCCTGCTGGGGCCTGAAGGAGGGCAGCATTGATCCCTCTGGCTGCAGAAGGGAGCCACTACCTAGGGACCCTGGTGGAGCGCACAGGGCTATAAGACGAATGCAGTTTCCCTGCTGCAGCAAAGGAGGCAGGAGTTAGGCAAGGAGTCAGCCTTCTTCCTGAACTCCTTTTGTCAGGCTGCAGTTTTAGATAAAGTTTTATTAAAGAAACCCGGATGACTTCCTCAGAAAGGAAAGGTAATGCATTGAAACACAATAAGGTGAATGGAAATTCGTAGAACATATATAGTAATTTGGTTATGCAGTATTAGCCTCTTGCTATGTTATCTTAGTAGCAAACATGTATTCAGCCAACTCCTGGATACAATAAAATCTATGGGCTGGATCCTAAATTGGTGTAAACAGGCATATCTCTATTAAAGTCAATGCAGTTATTCCAGAGCATATCAGCTGAGGATCTATCCCAGTTGGTTTTTTGCCATTAACTAGAATGGGCTGAGGATCTGGTCCATAGGAAATATGTAATTACCTGTTCGTACACATGTAAAGTATGGTTATTGTGACTGTCATAATCTCCTTATCTCCATGGCCATTGTAAAAATTGCAAACCATTGCATAAATTTACTTTCTGCACCACCGTGGATATCACTCAGCTCCGTCTGTAATAAAAGACATTGTTTCACTTACTATAGTGTTTCATGGCAAATAGCAGAGTCAGATCAAAAACAATAAGCAAACAAAATAAGACAAATGCATTTCATAAGCAAAATATGAGAAGGAGTGGAGTGCAATAAAGTTTTATCCCCTACTGCTTGTTCTGGAACTTCTGAACAACTTGTGGCTGTACCACTCATGAATAATGAGTTCCTCCCAAAACAGTAGTGATAAAATGTTTATAGCACCTAACCTTGTCATGTATTCTATATTTGTAACATTATAATGTAATGTATCTTATCATAATTCATGTATTTTGGATAGTACGTGTATAGTTATCTGCTACTAAAACAACAATACAGGATAAAAATATCCAAAATGGATGCATTCTACCAGCATGGATAACCAAATCTAAAGTACCAAAATAGGCGGGCAAACTTAGACTAAAGGGGAAAAAAAAGATAAACATAAAAAATGCAAACATTCAGATACAGTTCAACATTTCATTGAAGAAAATTTAAAGACAAATGGAAAAATGTACAAATATTAAAGAAAATTGCAAAGAAAGCATACAGAAATCTCTTTCCAGTCTATGGCTGATGAACAGATAACTGGAGAAGAATCTCCAACCCAGATATGAACCCTTAGAAATAATGCATGGGTGACTTGCTCCTGGGAACTGAAATTAGTGGGAGCGTTGGCACTGATTTCAGCAGGACCAAGATTGTCTTGCAGCACCACATGTGACCACCAAAATAAAATTAAAATATTTAATCTGATTCTCCTGTTGGCCACAAACATAATTGGATAGCATTTTATCTAAAGATGCGTTTTATGTTATCAAATCCTTACCAGTGTGAAGTTTCACTCTGTTAATGAGACACAGGAAAAAATAAACTTTTTCCATTTTATCTATTAAGCCATTTTTTAAAGTATTTCTTTCAGGCAATGAAAGAATTTGCAGTGTGCTTTAGTGAAATGGTTAAAATGTTTTCCAGTGTTTTGAAATTTCATTTATATAAATTGTTTCAGCGTCACAGAATTTTAAATACACTGAGTTTGTCATCACCAAACTCAAAGGCCTGTCAGTTACTTGAAATTAACAAAAATGTACAGTAATAAAGTTACTTACATTTATATAGTGACTTTCATATTGAAGGACCCCAAAATCCTTCACAAGATACATTTTAGACATTGCTTTGTCCACTCCTGAGATGCAGCCATCTCTGGTGTCAGACCCAATGTAATCTAGGAAATAAGGGTAAATATTATGCCTGGTGAAAAATATTGGAATAATTTAGGTACATTTGGCAGAATGTAATTACTCAGATAGTAGTTTTGTCAGCATTCCTTCTCTTTCAAAAATCACTTTTGTATTTGTGCTAACTTCAAGATATTAGGACCTCTGTTATTTTAAGTTTCAGCTGAAAAATGACTTTTGATAGCGTATGCCCCCTCTGAGAAGGAAAAAAGTTACCTCACAAAACGTGTCCTGAGGCACTATGAGCAAGAAGTTTAGAAGGCTCCCCTGCCCTCCAAATACTGACTGGCTCCAGTTGTATGCTCAGCTCCCAAGAAGTGACTATAATATGGTTTGCCTGTTGACAAAACACAACATCGAAAAGCTAATGTTGGAGCAAAGACAGCTAGTCAGATGAATCCCTGTACAAAAGAAGGCCATCATCAATATTTACACCTCAATGAAAATAGAATTGTTTAGTCAAAATGAAAATTGGAAACCCACAAATATCAAAAACACTTAAAAGAAAATTTAAAGATACAAAAAGATATGGAGCAGCAAAGACGTCCCGACCTTCCAAACGGGAAAGACACTGCAAGTATAAACCACATTTATATGGGGGAACTATAAAGATTAAGTTTTTTGTTTGTAATCTATATCTATATACATAAATTTGCATAGAATATGGTAGCATTTTTATTACTATAAACCTGAATTATCTATATTTCCTTGTATTTGATGAAGTTTTTTGAGAAATGAAACCATACAGTAAAACAATATATTTCTAGTTGACACAGTACAAATGAAATTAACCTTATTTTTTTCAAGCATGGAAACCGGTTGTCCAAAGGGAATAAATGAGAGCATTCCAGCTAAGTACTTTTACCTTAGGATCAAAATGATTTTAAATATATAGGAACTGGCTTCTAAAAACAATGTTTCAAAAAAGTCTACTTTAACATCTAGACTAAATTTGTTTGTTTTATTTGTTTAACATGTTTTAATGTCTCTTGGCAGGTTTAGATCCAGATAAACATCTAGGAAAAACACTGGATCAAATGGAGCCTTATCTTTTGGAGGTAAGTATCACTTGAAGCATATTCAAAATTTGCATTGTTTCAAAAGAATAGTTATATATGTAGACACTCACTTAATAAAATTAACTTAATTCTAAAAACAGTTGTTTTCGTTCAGAAACAAGGTGTTAGGCTAAAGTTTGTTTTACATCTGCTATGTACTTTATGTGCGACTGGAACTCCTGTTAAAGACAGTTAGCAAAGTGATGTCACATTTTATCTTGTGAGAAGTATGGTAGAGGGTAAGAATCCTCAGTATTAAGGTCAAAATAACTTTTAGGTAATTATGGTGTCTTTAAATACCCAAAAGTAGATAAAAGAGATTGATCATGAAAGAAACTCTCAGAATTAAATAAATATTAGTAGTACCGAGAAATATAACATTTTGAAGTTTGAAATGACAGCCATTTATTCGGAGTATATAGGAAGGAGTTTTATGTTCTAAAGCAGATGTGATCTGTGTATAATAGTATAGATTAATTTTTAGTTAATCTGTCGGTTTGCTGGGGAGGTGATGGTTGGAAAACGCAAGAAGGAATAATTGATTGTTTCCTTTCCCATAGTATCGAGGATGATGATTCTATCGAAAGGTCACCAGCTCATAGGAATAAGAGTAAAGAGCACATATTGTACTTGGAATACAGATGACTATATATATAGCATATATATACTGTATTTATATGTGTGTGTGTATATATATATATACCGGTATATATATATATACACACACACACACACACACACACACACACACACACACACACACACACATATACTGTATATATATACACACATATAGTATATATATATATATATATATATATATACTATATATACATACAGTTTTTTAATATAGCATATAAGCGTGCTAATATAAGCATTATTTACTCTAATTCTTCATTTACAGGGAATGTCTTTCTTAGCACAGTCTCAGTAGCTTGTCTTGGGACTGCAGTTAATAGTGTGAGAGCTTGTAAATAGAACCCAATTCTACCCACTCCCAGTCCGGTGCTCAACTACTAAAGCATGCTGCCTCCATGTATTTACCACTTTCCAGTTAAGTTCATGGGATAGCTTCACATTTGATAATATCCGCCCAGAAACATAACTGTTGTGATATTTATTTGTTGATTCAGTTTTTGCCCATTGTCTTCTGTGTGATGTACTACCAAATGCCCACTACCTGGCATTGCATTTGAAGCTCGGTATCCAAAGTAGAATCCACATGCTGTCCTGACCAAATCTGTACAAATTAAGACTTTGGAATTTGTTTAGCCCAACAAGAAAGAAAATCTCTGTCTGGGAAACATACATTAGTTATGTGTAAGTACTGTACTTAGAGTGCAGTTGAAATGGCTTGGGGCTGGAAAATTCACACTAAGTTAATTATTTGGAGAATCTTCGGCACCAGAGTTAAAAGATAGACTGTTGTATATAGTTTAAGACCATAATAAACACTAAAGTAGTTTATTTTTTCCTACTGACTTCTGAAGTTCACTTAAAAACAGTATTTCCATTATGTAGAAGCTGTGTCTACAGGCTCCTGATATATGTTTGCAAATGAAGTCATAAGATTACGTTTTTAGAGATCATGGAATTATGAATAAATGTACTTTTCCTAAGACTTCACACAAGAAGCAAAAAGAACTGTAGCTTTGGAGTACTTGGTGAGGGAAAGTAGAGGAACAATGTCTGACTGTTGAAACCCTCCTAGATTAATAGGAGTGAGTATAATGCTGTAGAAATTTGGTGGTGTGTCAATGAATCCAAATCGTAAGAGGTCAATAAGAGGAAAGAAGGTAGGACAGAGCTGGCCAATGTCTGGGAGCAAGAAGCGTATCTCTGGCAAGAAATAAAGTATGAGGTGGATTCAGGAGAGTAAAAACAAATACTAACCAGAATAAGAAAAATAAGCCTTTCCTCTGATATTTTTTCACGTCTAATTTAAGTGTCAAGATGTTAATTAGTTGCATAATGATGACAATAAATGAATGTATATTGTGCCACAACAAAAATTTTATCTTTGTGAATGGGGGCAAGATCCTCAACTCTTGCACATTGGCATGTTTCTATGACTAATAGTTTTATGCACAGTTACACAATCTGAGTCTCTTATCCCATTGTATATAATAAAACAGGAAGTATTTTTTACAGCACACTAATTATATCTTCAAACTATGCCATGACCATTCAATAACTGATTTTAAATAAATTTGCTTAGAGAATAAAACATATTTCCAATATTTACTCTTGTGTGTGAAAATGAGAGAGAGAAAAACAATGCTGGTATTAGACCCTTTTTGATGAATTTTTGATTATTTTATTTGCCTACCACATTTTTGCCAACCGTTATTGGTTATGGTATCCAAAGTTTCAAAGTAATTCTTACCAAAAATGTGAGCTTGGAGCATAAAGTAACTGGCAATGTAGCAGAGAATATTTCACCTCTTGGTCACTCCTGTGAATGCAGCACATATTTGTAGTGACCCAAAGTCATTCCTGTCTGATGTCTGTTCAATGACCTGTGTAAAATGACTTGGCAGTCTTAGTACAACTCCAAATGTACTGGGGAGTGAGGCATCACAAAAAGCCCTTACAGTTGATTACTTGTTGACCATCTGAAAAGAAGGGCAAGAACTGAATGAGTGTAAAAGACAGAACTAACTTCTTTCCAGGGTATCCCTCCAGCAGAGTATTGAAATAAATTGGCAGGACAGCAAAAGGAAGCTTATACAGCTTACATTGTTCTGCAGCTCTTTTTGTGGATATGCATGCTATAAAAGTCAGCACAAATAAATTATTTTTACTAGATAGTTAGGTGCCTTTAAGACCTAGTGAAACTGAAGCACTAACTACAAAGTGAATATAAATGCTTGCATTTATGACTTAAAAAATTCTATTTTCTAGTAACATGATGAAGTCTTTCACATCAGAAATGCTGACAGACACAAAGGGAGAAGAAGAGAGCCCAGACACCACGGGAGGGGCAGAGAGGGAATGTGATGCCTCAGCCAAATGAAGGAAAATACCATATTAACTGTATTAAAAGGTTTCAGCTCCCATGGCTCCCTAGGCAGGAGGACTCCAGAGTCTCTTGGTTCCTTTGGGACAGAATGTCTCTTTCTGAGGAGTTGTTTCACACCCACTTGCTCAGTTCCACAGGAATTGGAATAATAGAGGACTCCAGGCTCTCCTCTTCTATTTTTGCTTTGCACGCTCCTCTTATCCTAGTCCTGTATATCTAAGGTATTTGTATAACTCACCATTACTGCACTATTTGAGTCCCTCCCAAGATTTTATATATGTACACCTTCTGCCAGCTAGCTTGTGAAATACATTGATTTTACAGATGGGGGAACTGAGGCACACAGAGACTAGAGACCAGATTTTCAAAGTTCCAAAGGGGTAGCTGTGTTAGTCTATTGCAGAAAAACAACAGAATCCTGTGGCAATTTTAAACACTAACAGATTAGTCTTTAAAAGTGCCACAGGACTCTGTTGTTTTTCAGATTTTCAAAGGTTTTCAAATCACTTAAAGATACAGGTATGCGCCTATTAGATATTTTTGAACAGCACCTGAGCAGAATAGGCACCCAGTCACACTGAAATTAGTGGGACTTGGATGCCTAACTTGCTTTAACACTTATAAAAATCCCACTAGAGGTGAAGATAGGTAACAACTAACTATGAAAATTTTGAACAAAGTGATTTGCCTAAGGCCATTCACAAATTTGCGGTGTAGCAGGGAATTGAACTGAGGCACCCCAAGTCCATGGCTAAAACCCCACTCTTCCTCTCCAGGTCATATGCCTGCTGTGATAGCCCCTTCCAGCTGTAGTCACAGGCACTTTGCAACCAAAATGTCCTGTTGTCGCTGTTATCTGATTTCTGATAGGCAAGAAGGGTGATTGATTCTATCCACACACTTCTAGTCTCTTTGGTTTCAGCTAGGTTGTTCTAGCCATAGATTAAAACATTCTAACTTAAGTCATAGAGTACATTCGGATTTTAAGAGTAGAGTCCATTCTGATTTTAAGAAATCTGATTGAATTTATATAAAAAAAATTATCAAATTTAGGATGGTCACCATGGCATCTATTGTCCTTTCTTGGTGAGTAGAAATTAGTGTTTGCCAGTGACCAACAGTATGCTTACTGTCATGTGGAAATTTATCCCAAGTACTGAAAATATTTTTAATTCATGGTACACATCATGCACTGCTAATGCACAGTGCTATTCATCAGCTTATCTTCAGCTTCAAGGTGTTTATCAAGTGTATGATGTTAGTAGCAGCCTATCTGTGCCATTTAGGAGTTCACATTTTTCCTGACCTAGGTGATTGCCTAATTCAGGAAGGGTCAAGGTCTCCCATCCAAAACAGTATTCATCTCATCAGAGATCTATTCTCTTGTTTAGAGCTACAACTGAATGTACAGAAATCAACATTACACCAAACAAAGTGAATAAGTTTAATAGGAGAAGATATCAATGCCATGACTGCCAGAAGGTTTACCTTCTGATGGACAGGTTCCAGTCCATAGTCTCTTTTTCTGAGCACCTCAAGTCCAGCCTGAGGACAACAGGGCGTTCTTGTCTATAGTAGTTGGGACACATGTACATACGTGACTTAATATGTCAGAATTCACCTCAGAAGTTTGCAGACTTGGTATATCGTCCAAGCAGACATTCACTGGACATACTCATTTGCATACTGTCACGAGTGCTTAACTCCCTGATTTGGTGGTTTGCCCCTCAGGATATACGTAAAGGTGTTCCTTTCCTGCCATGAGAGCCAACTACCATGTTGATAACAGACGTGTCTACCAGATGTTGAGGACCTAACTAGATCAGTTTCAGCTCAAGCCCTTTGGACACCTCTGGCACTTTCATTCCATATAAATGTGTAGGACCTTTGAGCTATTGGGCCTGTGAGACGTTCATTATCATCATCAGGGATTCCATCATGGTTACACATGTGCGCCATGTGCTGCAGCTGGAAATGTTGAAAGCAGTGTCGATCAACCCATGTGCACACCTCACATTGCCCACATGGTGCGTTTGAGGACTTCTATGTCTGCAAAGGTGATTGCCCCCTCAGTTTCCTCTTATCGTTGTATGGCTAGAGTTAGAACATCATCTTCTGTTCAGACCTGCATAACTAGTAAATATTTTCATTGTTAGCAGTTAGAATAGTTGATAGATAGTTAGCAGATTATTAGTTAAATTGTTAATCTAAGAAAAAAAGATAGAATTAGATAGATATCCAAGTTCATTTCCCTACCTTACTTTTGTGGGGGGAGTATGCCAAAATAGGCGGACTTTAAGAGCTGCTCCTTGTGCCCTTCTCAGTAAGTGATGAACATTTGCACTGCTTATACTGCTTGGGGGAATCTCACATTGTTTCTCAGTGCTCCATCTGTCTGCCACTCCTTTTCACTGAGAACGTGAGAAACAATGCAGTTCAGACTTAGAAAATTCCTTACGGAGGAAGCTATGTGTCAACATGCACACCAAAAAGTGGCACTAATGGGCCCACCAGAATGCCAGTCCAGACCGGCAATAGCAGCATCACCAGCAGCCACATTGGTACCAGCAGAGCTGTTGACACCGATGAAGTCACGTAAGAAAAAATGTAGTCATGGGCAGAAGAGTGGATCCCCATGAGAGACCACCTCTAAATGACCGCCTCATTCCCTCCCTGAGCCATGATCACTGGGTGAGAAATTGTGTGCTTATTTGGGGGCTCTGGCATCTAAAAGGGCTAAAGCTGACAAGAAAATGAAGCATATTGTCACTCTGTCCACCTCTGAAGCCCCCATAGACTGTGGACCATTCATGAGTCCGCTGGGACCCCATACTGTGCACTCCAGGATGGCTATTCCCAATGACTCTCCCCAGCAGAACACCTGAGACATGTGGAAAGCATTGCTCACAAGGTACCTCAAGATAACATAAGGCCACCATCTCCAGCCAATGAACCACTACTGTACCACCATCTGGTGTGAACGTATCCTGTGGTTCCATCGTTACTGCCAGGCATACAACTGCATACGGTCCCATGGTCTCAGCCAACGACATAGCCAGTACAGACTCTGCAACCTCTACTGGTTCCGCATGTGCTAATGGAACCACAATTGTCAGAGCCTTTGGTTTTGACTGGTGCTCTGAACCAGAGCAGAGCACCATTTCTCCCCACAACATAGCCTGTGAGAGCGCTATGCATCATTCCAAATGCTACCACAAGAACAATGGTTTAGATATCCTCAGGACCTCTATGCATGCTTGGATAGATCTGCCTGGTAGGGGTGGAATCCCTATTATAACCGTGCAACCCCTTATCAGTATATACCACATCATTGGTTTCTGGGGAATACACAAGAGTCATGGTACCACTGGTACCACTTGATTCATCAGGATCAATGGATCTGCCAACTCCTGTCATCACTGAACAAGGCTCTCATTCTTCCACCTGCATCCTTACTGGATGATCGAGCCCAGTACCAAGAGCTCCTGCAGTGCATGGCAACAACTCTAAAACTTACAGCTGAAGAAATAACAGGATGAATTCTTGAGCATCATCCACTGTCAGGCCAATTAAGGTAGTGCTACCAATCCACAAGGCTATCTTACAGCCAGTGCAGGTGATCTGGCACATCCCAGCCTACTGTCCACCAACACCCAAATAGGCCAAACACAGGACCTGGTACTGGTCAGGAATGCAGACTTCCTTCTTATGCACCTCCCACCTAACTCATTTGTGATACTAGTCACAGTACAGTGGGCCAGGCAACAACACCCTAGAGGCACCCCTCCAGACTGGGCTGCAAGAAAGCTAGATATTATTGGCTGCAAGGTGTATTCTTCAGCGGGACTTCAATTTCGTGTAGCCATACTGGCAAAATATAACATCCACTCTTACTCTAGACTAGCAGAGTTCCAGGCTTCATTGCCACCAGAATGCCAGTCCAGACTTTGGATTTTCCAGAAGAGGTCCAATGAGACTTGAAGACTTACCATTTGACAATCAGAAATTATTCATTGACAAGAGAAATAAGAGCTTTCATTCCCTGAAGTTCTTCAAGGACACTCTCCAATCGCTGGGCCTTCCCACCCTTTGGTTCTTCCAGATTCCAACATTGAGAAGCCTATCAGTCAACCAACTATGAACCGTATCAATCTTACCCTTAATGACTGCAGGAGAAACAATGCCACCAGCAAAGGTCGCAGTGCCTTCACCACTCGCCAGCTACTATGCCTGCGTCCTCTGCCCCACATTAAGGCCTGAGACTTTTTACTCTCAAGAAAAGAACCACGAATTCGCCTCCGAACCAAACTCAGCCCCATCCTTTCAATTGGGAGGCTGTCTTGCTCACTTTTACAATGAAGGAAACAAGATTAACCAGTGGGTGCTATATAACATAAAACACAGCTACTCCAAGATCTTTCATCTCCTAAGGATGAGGAACACTATTGTGGATTCCCTCAGCAGGATCTTTATAGATCATCCAAAATTGTCAATTAAAAGGGATGTTCTCCAAGGAATCTTCAGTCAGTAGGGATACTCAGTAACGGACCTCTTTGTAATCACTCTGAACACCAAATAGAAGAGATTCTCTTCCAGGTTCTGTCGCAGAAGTTTTTCTTATTCCATTTCAAACTAGCTGCTCTACATATTTGCTCCAGTCCTCCTGGTTGCTAGGTTGATCAGAAAGCTAAAAGGAGACAAGGTAGCATCAGAGCACATACCTGGCCACAGCAGCACAATGTTCAATCTCCTTATCTAACAACAAGGATGCTGTCTGGTTGAGCAATGAGGAAAGAGTTTGCTCTTGAGATGTCCATTGTTTTTGAGAGTGCTGCTATCTGGTTGAAACCTCAAACATCTATACAAATTAAGTTACTCTCTTTCTAAGAAGAATTATCAAACCTCACTGCTCAGAAAAGTGCCATTATTGAATATGTGAGAGTTTCAACACCTGATTCCTACCTCCATGTTTTTATTCATTTGTGGTTGATTCAAAATAGTCTGTTGGTCATTACATTTCAAAATTAATTCAGAAAGTTCAATTATTTTGATGTCAGAGGTCAGTATTAAGAGCATGTTCCTACAGTATTATTTCCTTAACATCTAAACTTCAGCCTAGAGCAATAGAAAATAATACACCCTAATGGCCAAAATGTACTTTTCATGTCATAATTTTTCAGTTTTAGATATGAAGAGAAAAGTGTGTAGCGTAATTATTTCCTTTTTAGAAGAGACTCTAGTCATGACTTTGTGTAACTGGTTTTTGTGTAGCCTGGACAAATAAAGACTCACTGTCCTTGAGTAGTCAAATTCCGAAGGGGTAGCCGTGTTAGTCTATTGTAGAAAGACAACAGAGTCCTGTGGCACTTTTAAAGACTAACAGATTTATTTATCGCATGAACTTTCGTGGGAGAAAATCCCACTTCGTCAGACGCTTTGAAGATGGGAAACGTACAGAATGGGAGGAAATTAAATGCAGGGGAGTGTATGACATAGGATCAGGTCAGGCTGTAACAGCAAATCAAAATAGGTGTTAGGATTCAAACACTGGGGAACAGCACATAGAGGAAGGTGAGGTCAAATCACCTGTTGTAATGAGAGAAAAATCCATAGTCCCTGTTTAACCCCAAGGCAACTGAGTCAAATTTGCATATAAGTTCGAGTTCTGCAGTTTCTCTTTGAAGCTGTGGTTTGTTATTCATCTGTTTCAACACAGCTATTAACAAGTCGTCAAGGGAGTGAGCAGAGAGATTGAAGTGTTCCCCTATTGGTTTTGTAGTGTTGCAATTTCTAATGTCAGATTTGTGTCCATTTATTCTTTGACACAGAGACTGTCCTGTTTGTCCAATATATAAGGCAGAGGGGCATTTCCGGCACATGATGGCATAAATCACATTGGTGAATGAGCAGGTGAATGAGCCCTTGATGGAGTAGGTGGCTTGATTTGGTCCTGTGATGGGGTCTTCAGTGTAGATATGAGGGCAAAGTTGGCAGCGTGGTCTGCTGCAGGGCTGTGTTCCTGCTTTAGTGTTTCTGTTGTATGATCTATAGTTGCTGGTAAGCATCCTTTTAAGGTTAGGGGGCTGTCTGAAAGCAAGGAGAGGTCTGTCTCCTAAGGCTTGAGAGAGTGAGGGATCGTCTTGTAAAATAGGCTGTAGATCTTTGATGATGTGTTGAACAGGACAGTCTCTGTGTCAAAGAATAAATGGACACAAATCTGACATTAGAAATTGCAACACTACAAAACCAATAGGGGAACACTTCAATCTCTCTGCTCACTCCCTTGACGACTTGTTAATAGCTGTGTTGAAACAGATGAATAACAAATCAAAGCTTCAAAGAGAAACTGCAGAACTTGAATTTATATGCAAATTTGACTCAGTTGCCTTGGGGTTAAACAGGGACTATGGATTTTTCTCTCATTACAACAGGTGATTTGACCTCACCTTCCTCTATGTGCTGTTCCCCAGTGTTTGAATCCTAACACCTATTTTGATTTGCTGTTACAGCCTGACCTGATCCTATGTCATACACTCCCCTGCATTTAATTTCCTCCCATTCTGTAAATTTCCCATCTTCAAAGCATTTGACGAAGTGGGATTTTCTCCCACGAAAACTCATACGATAAATAAATCTGTTAGTCTTTAAAAGTGCCACAGGACTCTGTTGTCCTTGGGTAGTTTAATTAGATATTTGGAATTTACACAGTTTTCTAGCTAATAAAGTAACTATGTTACTTTTTAAATGACTGTGTAGCTGATTTCCACATCAGTGCTTCATTTCACTTTGGAAAAACGTCATCTAATTTTCAGGCACTTCTTACAGCTTTAATTTGTATGTTTTAAATCAATTGTTTGGGATAGAAATAGGCCTTCCTTTTATATTAAATGTCAGGTGATATCTCAGGCCATGTTAGCTGTGAAATGGACACTAGCTAACGTGAGGTCTGTTAAGTGGAACAAACTTTACAGTTCTTTTTTGACTATATATCTGGGAGATTAAGGTCATAAGTGAAAAAATATTCTTCTGTGGCTTATATTTTATCATGGGTAAGGCCCTACTTGGAGGATGATGGTCAAAAAAGTGAGGCTGAATTGTGGACAACTCTTGGAAAAGTGCAAAAAAGAAATAACAGACATTATTATTTGCAATAAAAAGTCCATTATTACTTTTCAGCGGTTATTCACTGTTGGCAGCCCTGGGCTGAGAGGAGGGGCTCCTGCTATTGGCTGCCCAATGCTGAGAGTGGGGTTTCACAGTGTCAGAATTGCAGTGGATACCTAATATTGTGGAATCTGTGATATTGCAGTTTATGTAGGGTCTTCATGATGGGCCATTTTTACCAGCACAGTAAAATAATTGTATTATTTCATATCATTGTGACAAGGAAAATTCTTCAATTAATTTTGTTCTAAATAGGTGGGTGTAGATTGATTAGGTGAAATGGATATGATGATTGTATTTGTGCTCTTGTACAACTCTTCCCTTGTACTAAATTTCCAATCCTTTCTACACTAGACAGCTCTATTAACAGCATACCAAAGACCCACTGGTTGTACCTAATCTATGTAGAACTTTTTAAAAGTTAAAATCAAATGCATGCAGTTGTAACATTTGCTTTTTACCTTTATCTTCCTTGATAGAAAATTAGAAATTGTTTATTATTTGAACAATTTCACCAGAAGTTAATTATTTCTTCTTGGCCTCTTGGTGAGGGTGAGGTGTATAGATGGTTTCATACCTGATACGTTGTCTGACTGCAGCAATCAATTGGTCTTTCCTATCTCTGACCACTGAAATCCTGTGGTAAGTTCTGCCTTTCCCTTACAATTTCACGGTCAGGATAGGAGGAGGCTAAGTCATACTGAGTATTTGGGCTTCACTTTGTACACCAAAATGCAAGATTTATTTGTATATCTGTTTGACGGTTGATTTCATATAATGTACAAGTTGTTCCCATAATGCTTTGATATTTATTTTAGGTTTAGAATTAGGCTGGATATCAACTTTTCTTGAGTAGTGTAATTAGTAAATATAATTACAGCTATAAGGCAGGATCCCCTTCTTACGAAATTTAAGTTTGGCTTTAGAAGTCATTCTTACTGCATTGTCACATTTATTATGCATGTCAGATATAGCCTACAAAAGAATATAATACAATTTTGTTAAAAATGATAGTAGTTTAAAGTGATTTGAAAACTTTAGCAAGGCTTTTGATACAGTTTCCCACAGCATTCTCGTGGGCAAGTTAAGGAAGTATGGGTTGGACGAGTGGACCGTAAGGTGGATCGAAAACTGGTTAGATCAATGGGCTCAGTGGGTAGGAATCAATGGCTCGATGTCTGGTTGGCAACCGGTAACGAGTGGAGTGCCCCAGGGGTCGGTCCTGGGGCCGGTTCTATTCAACATCTTCATTAATGATCTTGATGGAATAGACTGCGTGCTTAGTAAGTTCACGGATGACACCAAGTTGGGGGGAATGGTAGATACTCTGGAGGGCAGGGACAGGATCCAGGGAGACTTGGACAAATTGGAGCACTGGGCCGAAAGAAACCTCATGAGGTTCAACAAAGACAAGTACAAAGTCCTGCACTTAGGACGAAAAATCCCATGCACTGCTATAGGCTGGGGACCGATCAGCTAAGTAGCAGTGCTGTAGAAAAGGACCTGGGGGTTATGGTGGATGGGAAGATGAATATGATGAGTCAACAGTGTGCCCTTGTTGCGAAAAAGGCCAATGGCATATTAGGCTGCATTAGTAGGAGTATTGCCAGCAGATCGAGGGATGTGATAATTCCCCTCTATTCGACACTGGTCAGGCCGCATCTGGAATACTGTTTCCAGTTTTGGGCTCCCCATTACAGAAAGGATGTGGACAAATTAGAAAGAGTCCAGCGGAGGGCAACAAAAATGATTAGGGGGCTGGGGCACATGACTTATGAGGAGAGACTGAAGGAACTAGGCTTATTTAGTCTACAGAAGAGAAAACTGAGGGGAGATTTGATAGCAACCTTCAACTACTTGAAGGGTTGCTCCAAAGAGGAGGGAGCTAGGCTGTTCTCATGGGTAACAGAGGACAGAACAAGGAGCAATGGTTTCAAATTACAGCTGTGGAGGTCAAGGTTGGATATTAGGAAAAACTTTCTCACTAGGAGGGTGGTGAAGCATTGGAATGGGCTATCTAGGGAGGTGGTAGAATCTCCATCTTTGGAGATTTTTAAGGCTCGGTTAGACAAAACCCTGTCTGGGGTGATTTAGGGGGAGTGGTCCTGCTTTTTAGCAGGGGGTTGGACTAGATGACCTCGTGAGGTCCCTTCCAAGCCTATGATTCTAACTGTTTCCTGGCTGACTGATGGCAGTTTGAAAAATATTGCTCAGTTTGTTTTACTTCTAAAAAGGCATATTAAGAGCCTGATCCTTGGAGGTACTATGTATTCTCAATTCCTGGTGGCTTCACTGGAGTTTAGAACACTTAGCACCAAATATGATCCTAAACTCAGTGACAATGAAAATTGGGATTTCCCAACGAGCGCAGCAAATCTTTCAGCTTTGAAGTGTTTGACAGTTTTTGGGAAGAACTCACAGCACTAGGGTCTAAAAAGCAGAACTACCAAGTTTAGAAATAACTTAAATATATTCTTTTTTTTGCTAGGATACCCAGACAAAACCCAGATGAACTTTGTTCCTGAAAACTACACATATTTTAGAGGTTTTTGTTTTTGTGGGTTTTTTAAAGACGCACAATCCTTTGTCTTAGGGTTTGTGCCCTCCCCACCCCAACACCCCCTGGTGGCTCTGTTTTCATTACAGCAGAAACTCTTGGCAGGAAGAGGAAAAAGGGTTTTGACTAACTGTTTTGTTAAGTTGTCTGGTCTTATTTTATCAACATTAATTATTTTTGATAGATTTGTCCTTTAAAAATCTTACTGCTGTTTTTGACAGGTGAACTGTCTTATGTGTCAGGAGTATAATTTTTTTAAATGAAAGCTTGATTAAGTGAATGTTTGGTTATTTTTAGCCAAGGAGATATTCTCTCTTTAGGAAGGAAATGGCTTTGATATCATTAGCTTTAAAAAGATTGTTTTATCTTTATTTAAAAGAGATTTGAATTTTCCATCACAAAATGAGGTAAACAGTCATATAGAATTTTATGACATATGCCATCTTTGTCTGAGCTATTAGATATTTTCCAGAAATAAAAGGTTGAAGAGAGTGCAAGCAAAATGGTGTTTAGCATTTTCCATAATAATCAGTGTCAAAGGGCTATGATTAAAAATGTGATCTCTAATCATATAAAACGATTGTTCTTTCTTTCTTTCTTTCTTTCTTTCTTTCTTTCTTTCTTTCTTTC
>ML685764.1:9672271-9734771 GCA_007922175.1 Pelusios castaneus
TTCTTTCTTTCTTTCTTTCTTTCTTTCTTTCTTTCTTTCTTTCTTTCTTTCTTATATCTGTGTTCAGTCTCCCTGGTATTCTTTATGCTAAGGTGATGATTCAAGTCATCCATGTCTGTTAAAAATATTTAAAAAGAAGTAGTTATTAAAGGAAACTAAAAGCTTAATTAACACTCTCCATACACATATCACACATACCAATTACCCGAAATCATCTGGTAGCATTGTCAAGATAAATCCACTAATAGAAAAATAACCTAGTCATTCAGTAGTCTTGTATAAAATATAAACAGTTTCACTGAACATATCTGTAAGATAAAATGCTTATAAAAATGTTGCATTAAATTTAGCCCAGAAAAAAAGGTAGGGGGGAGACTAATAATTTTTATCTGATTCCAATTAGAGACAGATACAGCAAGTTGCTGTATCATCTAGGCCAGTGGTGTCAAACTCATTTGCTATGGCGGGCCAGATTAAACTTAAATGTACTTCAAGTGGGCCGTACATACCATAAATCGAAATCCTAGGGCATTCTCAGGGCATCGTGGAGCACTGAATACGTGAGACTGCACTCTGTGATACCATGAGACCGCTCTCTCTCTCTTTTTCTCTCTCTGTTAGGGAGAGATTGTGGTCCCATAGAACGCAGTCATGGGCCAGATGGAAGAGGTTCACGGGCTGCATGTTTGACACCCCTGATCTAGGACAAGTCTTCACTGATGGCGGCAAATTCACCGCCATCAGATCAGTCTTCCCAATTGACTGATCGGCTCTGTGAAAACCCTCTCAGCCAACCAGTCATTTGCTGAAGACCACCCTGGTAAGTGGAGTAGCACTGAGTTGAAGAGAGGGCATTTCCCTTCGACTCAGAGCATTGAAGACACTGTGGTAAGTAGGCGGTAGGTAGTTGAAGTGAGATCTCAAGATATTTTAAATACTTTGTCTATCTCTACAACTGCCACGGAGATCTGCATGTAGAAGGAGTGAGCTGAGGGTGCTCAACCCCCTAAGCATCAGAGGCATAGTGTACAGGGATTCATAATTCTATTGAAGTCACAAGGAGCATTTCCCAAAAGAGGACTGCAAGACTTGACCCTTAATCTGAGATCAGCAATGATAATAGTAATATTTATAAATAAAAATCTACACATAATAGATTTTAAGGCTAGAGAGGCCATTAAATTCTCTTGTCTGACCTCCCATCTATCACTAGCCATTAATTTCATCTCTAATTACCCTTGTATTGAGCCTGTTGACTTCTGTTTAACTAAAGCACATCTTCCAAAGAGGGATCTAGACTTGATTTGAAGCACTCAAGACATAGAAACTCCATCACCTTGTTTCAGTGGTTAATTACACTTTCTGTTGCCAAAAATGGTGCCTAATTTATTATTTGAAACTGTTTGGCTTCAGCCTCAAGCCATTGGGTCTTTCTCCTCTAGATTAAAGGATCCCTTACTATTTGGTATTTTCTCTCCACAAAATTGCTTGTACTGTACTGTGTAAACAAGTGATCTCTCAATATTTTTTGATAAGTTAAATAGGTAAAATACTTTGTCTCACTGGCTATTTCTACACTTGTAAAGTTAAGTCGACTCTGTGAAATAGCTGTGTTTCTCATACCTCTTGATGTACAAGTTTGACTCCCGTCAGCCATAGGCTTTGTTAAAAATGTTTAAAATGGTTTGCTCATGTGGTGGTCTGCAAAGCTTTCAATGATGATGTAGTGGTCCGCAAAAGGAAAAGGTTGGAAACCACTGTCTTAAAGGATAATACAAATGCATAAGTTACAATGTTTATAACTTTCTGAAAAACAGTGAGGGCTACTTCAAAGTCAGACTATAATCACAGAATCATGAGGTGCAGGAGAGGAAGCATCAGTCTAGAAAAGCTTTGTACTACATCCAATTAGCATTTTTACTCTATCATGGGTTTAATATGTGCTCTTAGCATAATTAAATTCCACATTGCATGGTTACCACCTACCATTACAATGTTTTTAAAACAGAATTAGAACATACTGTGCAAGAGATCAGCCCTATACTCTTCACTCAAACAAAACGTTGGATCAGTCCTCAACTGCTAAATCGGGATTTAGGATGATTAAAAATACAGAAACATTATATTCTTTTGCATTTTGTATGTTTACTTTAGTGTGTAATGTATCTGGCTTGTCCATAAGGTAAATCCAAAATAAAGTGCAAAAACATTTATGAAAAATGTGCAGGGATGTAATCAAAAGAAAATGTCTAATGCTTTTTCCTCTCTAAGGGTGGAATTCTGACTTCATTGAAATCAGTAAGAGTTTTGCAATTAATTTTAATGGAGCCAGGATTAACTCTTTTACTTGAAGATTTAGGAAAGAGTTTGTACCAACAAAAACTTAGACCTCAGTTGTAAAACCTGTTGCTTTAATAATATGATTGTTGTGTTCAGTAGCTTCTGGTCAGAGCTTACAGCACAAAATATCTTACAAACTGTATATAGCGAGATCTGGGAATGGATGAAAAGTTACTGTTGTTTTCCAGCCAGTTTCCTAAAGGAATCTTATTTCAATATCCTTCCATTCTGCTATGGTGCAATCACTGAGATTTTTTATCTGGATGGTAAAGTATAACTATTGCATATTGGAAAACTACATGGCAGTAATTTTTGGAACTTCAAAAATGTTATGAATCAGTTTGTACAAAGTATTATATAGGAGAGTCAGAAACCTACAACACATCCAATGAATTTTAGCATTTGTTCCTTTTTTGGCATTGTATTGAGAAACCTAGATTGAGTTACTATGACTATGTCTACACTTGCTAAAATTAGTTCAAATTAGTTAGTTCGAACTAACTAATTCAAACTAATTTTAGTTAGTTCGAATTAAGTTAATTCAAACTAGAAAAAGTTAGTTCAAACTAAGGGCACTTGCTTAGTTCAAATTAGCGATCCCCATTCATTTCAATGGCAAGTTAGTTCGAACTAAGAAATTGGTTAATTTAGTTAATTAAGTTAGTTCGAATTAACCCTTTAGTTCAAATACGCTATTCGAACTTATTAGTTTGAATTAAGGAAGCCCTTAATTCAAACTAACTAAAGCCTAGTGTAGCCATGACTTTAGTTAGTTTGAATTAAGCCTCCTTAATTCGAACTAACTTGGCAGTGTAGACATAGCCTATGAGTCTGTGCACACATACATTTTCTGTAAAAGACATTTGATGCTATATATAAGAGCAGCACTTGTTCTAACTACCTGTTTTTTTCCTTTTGTTTCAGCTTTCTAAGAAGTATGAAGTGCATGTTTGTGGAGAAGGTGGGGAATACGAAACATTCACTTTGGACTGCCCTCTGTTTAAGAAGAAAATAGTTGTGTAAGAAACTATTTCTTCCCCTTCCTTAAATTAAGTGAGGGGAACATATTAACATTTAGCTTGAGGCAGCATTTGTTGGCAGGAATAGAACATGTCCTCTAAGTTCACAAACACTCACTTTGTTTAACATTGGCAAAGTCCTCTGAAAACCTAAATCAATGCCTGACAAGACGAGGCCTTCATAGAAGGCTATAAACTTTTTAGACATTTGCACTTTCGTTTACTTGCTGATTATGGCCTGCAGTAAAACTGGTACCTACACACTGACACTTTTATCCTTTCATGAAGTGCGAATTGCCTGTAATATTTATCTTTCATTACAGCTACATTTGATAAACTGCCACATCAGTAGCCTGTGGGTTCCATTAACTCTGCCTTTTTTTCTTCCTTTTTTCAACTTTAGTGACTTAGAATGATAATGCTAAACATTTTGCATCAGTTACTAAGGGGACATTTTTTATGTAAACTTTGCTTAAATCCATCCAGTTTACTCTGAGTAGCTAACTTCTTTGCCATAAATTGTTAAAATCTCTTTAGAGCGATATGGGAAATTTCTCCATCTTGTTATGAGTTTTTCAATTCACTATGTTAAATAGCTTAGACTACATATTTTGAGAGCGATGTTTTGACTGCTGTTCCTATTCTGATCCAAGTAAACAGTCTGTAATAAAGGAGTATTAGTGTCTCTCACACACCATTTCAAATATATCAACTCATGGAAAGTCAATATTACGGCACATATGGACATTCTTATTGCTTTGGTGCAACAAGCCCATTCTTTTATATTTCCTTCTAGCAATAGACAGAAATAGAGGAATTTGGTGAATTTACTCTCTAATTAGGGGCTGATACTATTCTTATTGAAATCAATAGCAAATTCCCATCAACTTCACTGGTAACACTGGAGTGGGCCTGTATGGCACTTTATTATTTTAGAGGATGGATCTGTTTGATATAGTGAAAATCATCAGGGTCTCTATTTTCAACCAGACAAAATTCTGTGATCTATTCAACACTACATTAGTAATAGCAACACAACAAAATCATCCAGAAAAAGGGCAGTTAGCTTTCAGTCTACATTTGTCATATAATTTGTTACTTGATACCGTAAGATATGTTCACATCCATATTTGCATGGAAATTTGTTTGGCTGCTTTTCTTTCTTTTGCTCTTTCTTTAGAAATTAAGACTGAGACTTTCATTACGATTGGGTGCCTAACTTCATTAAGCCCCTTTGCAATTGGTGCCTAAATAAAGAAAAGTAGTCTGTGGTAAAATGATTTCATTTCTCTCTAGGAATTGTCAGTTATTGTTAAGGAGAGGAGAGGATTAATATAGAGGGCCATATAATGGGCCTTATTCTCAGATCTGGTGAAACTGCATATGGCACAGAATCTAAGGGTAATTTAGGGTGCAGGAGGAAGAAAATCATATGCCATCTTAGTGTATCTAGTTTCTAAGGTCGACTGGCTGCCAGATCAGTTCACATAAGTTAGAGCAGTCCACAGGCTACTCTGATACTTCCAGTGGCCTCGCAAGCCATTCTGACAACAAGGAATAACTACAGCAAAGGCACTCTGGCCTGGCCTCTCTCATCTTGTCCACACTTCATCCACTGATGGGGTGTGGGCAGAAAGGATGCAAGGAAGATGGCTATGTTTTTCAGAGATACCCAGTTATATTGTGGGAGTTGAATGCCTTGAAAATTATAGGAGAAGACCTAGAGATGGTCAATTTAGATTTCATAAGAATGAAATAATGTCTCTTAGGCAAGCTTTAATAAAATATAACTTTTTGAGGTTGCATATCTACGGTCACTTAAAAGGGGGATTCACTTAAAATATTATTTGTTAAACTTTGTGTGCTGTGGTTAAAGTTTATGAAGTTTCCTTGTCCTTAGAGAATAGTTACCACTGTAAACTCACAATCTTTTGATTAAAAATCTATAATACAGAACATTAATATAGCACACATTAAATGGATTAAAAACTGACTGACTTACAGGTCTCAATGCATAATTGTAAATGAGGAATCATCACTGAGTTGATGAATTTCTAGTTGGATCCCACGGTCATCAGTTCTTGGTCCTATACTATTTAATATTTTTCTCACTGACCTGGAAGATAACATCAAATCATGACTGATTAACTTTGCAGACAACACAAAATTGGGGAGTGGTAAATAATGAAGAGGACACATCAACTGATACAGAATAAGCCGGCTCACTTCATCTGGGCACAAGCAAACAATATGGGCTTTAATATGGCTAAATGTTTATAAGAACAAAGAATGTAGGTCATGGAGGATATTATCCTGGGAAGCAGTGCAAGAGTAGAAAAGTTACTTTATCTCTGTATTTGACACTGGTGCATCAGTTGCTGGGAATGCTTTCTCTAATTCTGATAATCTCAATTCAAGAAGGATATTGATAAATTCGAGTAGATTCAGAGAAGAGCCACAAGAATGATTAAAGGATTAGAAAACGTACCTTACAGTGCTAGACTCAAGGAACACAGTTTGCTTAGCTTAACAAGGAGATGGTTAAGAGGTGACTTGATTGCAGTGTATAAGTACCTACATGGGGAACAAATATTTTATAGTGAGCCCTCCACTCAAGCAAAGTTGTAATAAAATCGAATGGCTGAAAGTTGAAACTAGAAAAATTCAGACAGGCAATAAGGCATAAAAGTTTTAGCAGTAAAAGTAATTAACTGTTAGTACAACTTAACAGGGGTCGTGGTGGATTCTCTGTCATTGGCAATTTTAAAATCAAGATTGGATGGATTATTTTAAAAAGATATGCTCTAGGAATTTTGGTAGAACATTCTGTGTTCTGTGTTATACAGGAGGTCAGATTAGATGACCACAGAGGTCCCTCTGGTCTTGGAATGTATGTACCTGTGAATCTTTTGTGGCATTTTTAGAAGTCCTTGGCTGTTTTGATAGATACTCTAGAGACTTGAAGTAAGCTATTCCATTCACTAAGGTGTTGTAGTTTCTAGTGGGGTAGATTGCCATAGTTGAAATATATGTCACTTCAATAAAATTTTGAAGCTTAGATAGTTATACAAGTACCTCTGAGGACTTTCAAAGTCACAAAAATCCTGTGTACTAAACTACTCCAATTCTTCTCTCTAAAAAAGCTTTGGCTACTTGAAATGTAGATCCCAGCAGAAAACACTGAAGATGAGTCTTTCCTACAAAACATGGAAAGATAAAATGTAACTCACCTATTATAGAAAATAGACTCTGGGGTAGTATTTTTCCTGGATGATGTTTTTATCGTACGTGTAATGTCTGACAAAAATGCATTTCCTCTGATTTCTCTCTGTATAGAAAGGCAATCTGCTAGATTTGTGGATAAGAGAAAATTGCCAATAGTGATGCTTGCTTTAGTACGAAATGATGGCAGTCTAGTTAAGGCTATGTGAGTAGTTTTCCTTTACAAGAGCAGATTTTATTTCTACCCTTTCAGCACTCCCCTCTCCCCCGCTCATCAAGCTTCCTTTGAAAACATCCTTTACTGCTGAAATTTGTCATGTTAGATGAGAGTTTATGAGGGGCATGCCAAGTGAATTGAATTAAACATCTGAAGATGTACATGTTTAAAGATACACAAGATTTAGATGAGAGAAGGTGAACGTATGGCCAAAGCAAGAATCAGGAGATCTGGGTTTATCCAGCTTTGCTGAAATCTATGGTAATTTGTTCATCAAATCACCTAGGCTTTCTGCTGTTTCAGAGGTGCTGAGCACTTGTAATTCCCATGGAAGTCAATGACAATTATGGATGCCCAGCACTTCTGAAAAACAAACTTTTAATTGAAGCGCTCAAACAACCTTAACTCTGCCCTGCAGAAATACCATGCAATAACCATACAAGTATGTTTGATGCATATTAATGTCTGTGGTCCCTGATTAAATTAAACTGTTTGTTTATTTTTATATACATTGGATTGTTCCATATTTTTTTCTGTCATGGTATCACTACTGAGCACCATTTCGATTATTTGAGTGCCATAACAGCATTTCTGTACCTTTGCATATTCAGGCTGATTTGAAGATTAACCTTAACTTTGAATTTTCTGGGTTCATGCGATTTAGTTTTGAGAGGATTTCAACATTTTTGGAATATTTTGTTATTATCTCTAAGTTACTTATGTACATATCTCGAAATTTTTCTCACTCCTGTCCTAGTCTAACAGGACCCTCCGCAAATTCACCCTCACAGAGTTAACTGGACTTAACAATCACCATTAACTACTCTCTTTCTTCATCCTTACTACACCTATCTTATTCTTCTTGAGGGGGGTCTGAGATTGCCTCTAATACTGCAGTATTCTCGGCCTTTTCAGGTTGGTGACCTTATATATTGACCAATACAATAAATAAAACTACTACAGAACATTCTCTGTCTCTCTGTCCTTCTTTTCTTCCTCATTTCTAAGTAGGAAATGCATGTATCCCTAAAAAGAAACAGACTTAGAATCATAGAATCTTAGAGCTGGAAGGGACGTCATGAGGTCATCTAGTCCAACCCCCCGCTAAAAGCAGGACCACTCCCTCTAAATCATCCCAGCCAGGGTTTTGTCCAACTGGACCTTAAATATCTCTAAAGACGGAGATTCCACCACCTCTTTAGGCAACCCATTCCAATGCTTCACCACCCTCCTAGTGAGAAAGTTTTTCCTAATCTCCAACCTCGACCTCCCCAGCTGCAGCTTGAAACCATTGCTCCTTGTTCTGTCCTCTGTTAACATCGACAACAGCCTAGTTCCCTCCTCTTTGGAGCACCCCTTCAAGTAGTTGAAGGTTGCTATCAAATCTCCCCTCAGTCTTCTCCTCTGCAGACTAAATAAGCCTAGTTCCTTCAGTCTCTCCTCATAAATCATGTGCCCCAGCCCCCTAATCATTTTCGTTGCCCTCTGCTGGACTTTTTCTAATTTGTCCACATCTTTTCTATAGTGGGAAGCCCAAAACTGGATGCAGTTTTCCAGATGTGGCCTCACCAGTCCCGAATAGAGGGGAATAATCACTTCCCTCGATCTGCTGGCAACGCTCCTACTGATGCAGCCCAATATGCCATTGGCCTTTTTGGCAACAAGAGCACACTGTTGACTCATATCCAGCTTTCCGTCCACCATAACCCCCCGGTCCTTTTCTATAGTGCTGTTACTTAGCCTATCGGTCCCCAGCCTGTAGCAGTGCATGGGATTTTTCCGTCCTAAGTGCAGGACTTTGCACTTTTTCTTGGTGAACCTCATGAGATTTCTTTTGGTCAAGTGTTCCAATTTGTCTAAGTCTCCCTGAATCCTGTCCCTGGCCTCCAGCCTGTCTACCATTCCCCGCAGCTTGGTGTTATCCGCGAACTTACTGAGCGTGCAATCTATCCCATCATCCAGATCATTAATGAAGGTGTTGAACAGAACCGGTCCCAGGACCAACCCCTGGGGCACTCCACTCGTTACTGGTTGCCAACTAGACATTGAGCCATTGATTCCTAGCTGCTGAGCCCTTTGATCTAGCCAGTCTTCTATCTGCCTTAGGGTCCACTCATTCAACCCATACTTCCTTAACTTGCCGATGAGAATGCTGTGGGAAACCGTATCAAAAGCCTTGCTAAAGTCAAGGTATATCACGTCAATGGCTCTTTCTGCATCCACAAATCCAGTCATCTCCTCATAGAAGGCAATCAGATTGGTCAGGCACAATTTGCCCTTGGTGAATCCATGCTGACTGTTCCTGATCACTCTATTTTCCTCCAAGTGTTTCAGGATTGATTCTTTGAGGACGTGCTCCATGATTTTTCCAGGGATTGAGGTGAGGCTGACCGGTATGTAGTTCCCTGGATCCTCCTTTTTCCCTTTCTTGAAGCTAGGTACTATATTTGCCTTTTTCCAATCCTCCGGGACCTCGCCCGTTCGCCATGACTTTTCAGATATAATGGCCAGTGGCTCTACAATCTCATCGGCCAACTCCCTCAAATATTTTCTGGAAACTAATCAATAAACATAAAATATTAAATCTTGTTGCATTTTTATAATCCATCTCTTACTTTTTTATTCATGGAAGCATATGTATCCAACATCGTTTTCATCCACTTCTACTTCTTGCTTTGAATGAGAACAGAATTCACAATGAAGGCTAAAGATAATTATTTGTTCTAATGCAGGAATATATTTATCGTTTTCATTTAATAATTATATGCAGTCAAGCCACAGATTTCATTATCAAGAATTTCTTAGTGACCCTGATTAAAAAATGCATTAGCATTCATATACTAAAGTTATTCATTGGCATTACGTTATCATCTTAGGAGTTTTTAACTATCAAGTCTAAGCTATGTTATAAAGGAAAATGATATTTGAACTGAACTCTTTAAGGAAATCACTAAAGTCTGATCAGATGCGTTCAAGTATTTCCAGTTTGGTTGGCATTATTTGAATCTTTGACCCATGCAGTTATATTTAGTACCTGTTCTAGGTCTTGTCTACATGCACAATTAGATCTCTTTGAGCTAGTTTCATTTCAAAGCAAACAAGGAGTTCTGTGGCACTTTTAAAGACTAATGTTTATTTATCACATAAACTTTCGTGGGAGAAAATCCCACTTCATCAGATACTGTGAAGATGAGAAGCTTACAGAATGGAGGAAAATAAATGCAGGGAAGTGTAAGTCATAAGATCAGGTCAGACTGTAACAGCAAATCAAAGCAGTAGTTTAGGTTCAAACACTGGGGAAGAGCATATAGAGGAAAGTGAGGTCAAATCACTTGTTGTAATGTGAAAAAAAATCTGTAGTCCCTATTTAACCCTAAGGCAACTGTGTCAAATTTGATTGTAATTTATATGCAAATTTGACACAGTTGCCTTAGAGTTAAATAGGGACTATGGATTTTTTTCTCATTACAACAGGAGATTTGACCTCATCTTCCTCTTTATGCTGTTCCCTAGAGTTTGAATGTAAACAACTGCTTTGATTTGCTGTTACAGTCTGACCTGATCCTATGACTTACACTTCCCCTGCATTTAATTTCTTCCCATTCTGTAAGCTCTCCATCTTCAAAGCATCTGACGAAGAGGGATTTTCTCCCACGAAAGCTCATGTGATTAATGAATTTGTTAAGTCTTTAAAAGTGCCACAGGACTCCTTATTTGTTTTGCTGAACTAGACGAACACAGCCACTCCTTTGGAACTTTTCATTCAAAGAGGACTAGATCAGAGCATTATCATGAGCTGTTAATGGGCATCAGTAGCATATGGACAATTAGACCATACCAGGCTATGTTGGGTAGAGTCACATCCCATCATGTCATGAGCTAATTGTTCATGTAGGACCCCTTATTCAGAGTATGCTTCTCCTCTGAAAAATCATTATGCAAAAATGGAATCTTGGGGTTCCATTTTCATTCCCTCTCAGGCATTTAATGTAAAATTTGCTCAGTTGTCAAGGAAATGGGAGGTTTTCTAATTGACAGCCCCACAAATTGAACCTGGGATCTAAATGGCAAGGTGGGATCTTTTACAGTTTAGCAACACCAATCGGACTTAAGAGTTGTTAATTCTTGTTGATGTGTGAAAAAATATATCATCCGTATCTCTACCCTTGTATTGTTTCTTCAGAGCCAGGTATAATTTTTTTGAAGTATTGGTAGTAGAAGCATACCTTCGTTAGTGAAGTAGAAAATGAAAATCTGCATACAAAGCAAAGTGAATGTCTTCTGTAAAGAGATACCATTTTTGAAGTCACTTTTTGTCTATTGTCATTCTTTAATGTTTTCCAAAGAGAAAAGGAGTACCAAAATTGTGAGCTCCTGTGAACAAAGCAATTGTAAAATTCAACTTAAATATGCCTGCTCCTGATGTTGCTGTGTAAAACCTATTGAATATCATCCTGATAATAAGACAGATTATCACCTTTTGGAAATCGATCTAGCCATGTTGATTTAGACCATCTGAGAAACTGATCCAAAATGTTCTAGGGATTATTAGCAATAGGAGCACTCATTTGTTGGGCTTTTTTTTTTCTTTTACCATAAGCAGTGGTTTCTCTAGCTGTTGCTAGTGTCTGTCATTTAACAAACTTAATTGTATCATTTGACCCCTGGATATCTTCTACTTATTCTGTAAATAGATTATATTTTGAAGAGTATTTAGTTTACCCAGTAGACTATCTGTACTTACACACCCTTAGTAAAAATATCAAGCCTGGTCACTGCAGTGTAATTCCAAGTGAACTATCTGTGGACCAATAGCTTAACTGAGTACAGCCTCCATACCCTCAAAAAACCCTTGATAGTTTTTTATACATATGACTTTCTCTTACACTTCCTGAGATTTTTTTTTATCTCATCTTCTGATACTGTATTTTCTTTTTCTTATCTTTAACTTCATTCCTAAATGTTCTAGTTTTGAAACAGTTCAGGTAGATGCAATAGATTTTTTGCCTTGTATGATTTGAAGGGTGACAGATTATGATTGTAAATGAAAACTAAAAGTTATCTGGTTAGAGCCAGCATCTCTGAAGTTTACACCATTGCCGTTAATGAATTTGGCATTAGCAAGTTGTGTCTAGTAATCTTTAACATGAAGTGCAAGATAGTTAAATGACACTATCAGATTTCTTCATGGGACAAATATTATACTGCTGATTCTATAGGAAATTATTCCTGAAGCATTATTCAGAAGGGAAATGAGGTTATCCTAAGATTTAAAATGCCAGTGAAATGAAAACTCAGCAGTTCTCGTGACTAACAAAGGCTACGTCTACACTGGCAATTTAAGTCGATTTAAGGAGGCTTAAGTCGACTTAAATTAAGCCACATCTACACCAGACTTTCATTAAGTCGACTTAAGAAATTCCTTAAGTCGACTTAATGAAAGCTTAAGTCGACTTAATAAGAACTACTCATTAGGTCAACTTAAGCCTTAAGTCAAACTCCTTAACTCAACTTAAGGACGGTGTCAACATTGAAGTCCACTTTGTTAAGTCGACTTAAGGGTGGTTAGGTCAACTTAACAAAGTGGACTAAGTCAACTTAACAAAGTCGACCTAACTTTTTCTAGTGTAGACATAGCCAAAGGGTTGGATTGCTGATGAGTCATTAGCGCTTCAGTCATTCTGTCACTTATGCTTATCATATAAAATAGGCCTGATTTCCATTTACACTAAGGCCTGGTTACATGAGTTTGGAAGTAGAGAAGTGTAAAAGGTTACAAAGTATAAAATTGCATTTATGTTCAATGCATTTTGCAGCTGAAAAGGATGAAGCTAAAACCCCATTGTTTGTTTGTTTTCTGAACTAAATTTATGACAATGAAATAAATGCAAATTATGGGGATCTGCTGATGTTTTTTATATTACATCAAAATTTATGACAAAAGAGCTTTTCTTTGTAAATCATTTAAAAAAAAAATCCCAACCTCTTCCCCCAAATATCCAGAACCCTTTGCGCAGCAGTTGGTAAAACGTATTAAATAGTAGTATATCCTATCTATAAAAACATGTATTAAAATATGGTATTTATGATTCTGTATTTCAGAGATTCATCCCAAGTAGTTGTGCATTCAGCTGATGCATTTGCACCTGTGGCTTATCTCCGCTTTTTAAAATTACACTTAGAGGATAAGGCAAGTATGCCATTCTAAATATTATGTTTCTTTTAATAGACAGGAAAGACATGTGGACTGTGTTACTATCACAATTTGAACTTCACCCAAGTTTTTGGCTCTGTCCCTTTTACTGCAGTAAAACCTGTACTTACTTTAACTGATTTTCAGGAATTGCCATCAGAAAGACCCAATACAGATGCTCACTTGTGCCAAATGAATGGAAGTAGCATTTGTATAGAATTTTTTCATCTTGAGACCTCAAGGCACTTATCAGATACTGTTTAGCCAAGCACATGTGTAACCACTGAAGTTCAGCCATCCACGCCATGGAGCACAACTGATGTTTTTGTATTAGTTAACCCTATAAAAAGCATTGAGTTACTGTGAAGTTGACTTTCTTATCACTATTTTTGTTAAAAAGTAGATACTGTAGAGACCTGTTGATCCCCAGTGGATCAGTTGTACATGCTAAACTCCCATTTCCCATATGGTAGATGACCCAAGCTAGTGAGTCTGAGTCTGAGTGATGAAACATCAGTCTCTCAATCTTTACACCACCTAATCCTGTTTCAATCAGCTACCCCAGAATAATATGAGCTTACTGCAAAGGAGCTATTCTGTCGTATTATGGTAGATTTGTCCAGCCAAACTGGACAGAGAGCTTAAGAAATATTAGCAATAGTTCAAAGGGATTCCATTTGTTTTTATCTTACAATTCCCTGGAAAATGTGCAGTACAATAAGAGCCTTAGGTGTGATAATGGTAGAGGTACATGTCTGCAGACAAATTCTTGAGTAAAACTGCAAACTTGCTCATGACTGTAGCATTGCTAAAGAGGTTCATGACAATAGCGTTGCTAATGAGATTCAAAGACTACACCGTGTTTTTTCTTTTTGGGAGCACATTTTCTCCAATTCTTATGCACATGCTGTGAATCTTTCTTCTTTCTGCGTGTTTATAAATGCTTACATTTCATTTACAGACTTCTATACTCTTAGAATATTTTTGAAAATTGGTTGTGCAATATTTCTGAACGAGGAGTGAAACATATTGACCTGCTTCTGCAATTAATGACATGTTGAGAATTTGTAATGGTCTGCCAATAATATATGAAAGTAGAACTTTTGTTACCACCTTTATTTTACAGCACTGAATAATGCACACTTACTAAATAATATTAAAATGCAAGTAAGTTATATGGATAATATATTTATAAGAGATTTCCTTCATGGCTTTTCTGTCATGGTATGAAGGTATTTCTTCCTTTGAGATCTACCTTGAAGACTGCTTTTGTCTAAGGTAAATGCCTGTTGATCTTTCTGCTCTACTCAAAACCTTCTTGGTATTCCTTGGAGGTTGGAAGAGGGAGGGTTCTAGTACAGCAGGTGATTGTAGTTTACTTTTCTTTTTGTTTATTTTTATAGTCTGAAAATCAGTCAACCTACTTCATGTACAGGGATCATTAGTGAATGCATCAGCACTGCAGTGTTTGTTTTATGTGCGGTAACATTTCAACACTTTAAGTATGCAGAGGGTATTAATAGTCCTTATTTAGGAGAGATCATTTGTATATTTTTTATCAACAAGAAATACTGGCTCAATTTTTACGTTCTGTTTCTCCAAAGAGATAAAATGTTTCCCTATTTTATTCCCAAATGTCCTCAGTCCAGTTATGGTAGATACTGTCTGCTTCATTTCCTTGTTTAGGATTTTTTAATGTAAAATCTTAAAATATTTGTATGAGAGACTTTGTAAAAATGATGTCAACCGTGAAACCAAATAAGCTGAATAACAGAAAATTGTTGGGGGAGGGGGAGAGAAGTGGAAATATATTAATATTTCTTTGGGGTTACTGACTTTATTGCTCATGGCAAACTCGATGCCAAAATGCACCATCCATCACTATGGTGTGACAGGTTAGGGAAAATGAAAAATACAAAGCTTTACATAAATCAGGCAAAAAACATATTAAAATGCATTACATTTTATATAAGAATCAAGATTTTACTTTTATCTGTTCAGAAGCTCTTTTCTCCTTCTTATGTAGATGTTTCAGATTTTGATAAAGCCTCACAGTTTCATGCAGTTTTATAGCAAATCGTATTTCAAATTCATTGTAGACAAAGCTGTCATATTCTTAAAGACGCAGGGTTTATAGAAGCAGGGCCTGGATTTTGGTATACACTAATGCCATTAAGAGTGAAAAAGGAAAATGGTTAGTTTTCTACAAATGGGAAAAGGCATTAGAATCTTTTGGCTTTACATCAATTTATTTTATGTCATGGTATAATAAGCTAGGTTTTCAAGAAGTTGGGACTATGGAGGGGCAGTCAAATCTTTCAAGAGCATAAAATGTCACTAACTTAGCATAGTTTAACCGTCTAATGTTTAAGATATTGTCAAGATTGATAACCACTGATAATCCTGGTAGTAACTGTACCTTTTTTCCTCCATTATGTGTTTACAAAACCCATGAATTTTTTTTTTAATCAGTCAGTAATTCAGCCCTTGAGAGCTACCTTACCACAGCAAATCACTGTGTATACACAATGGGGGAAATGTACTTGAGTAGAGAATAGATTTTAGTTTCAAGGGGTTATTAAATTTATGAGAAAAATATTTGCAATATATGAAAAATATATGAAAGGTAGCCATTTATAATCATTTTGGAAAGTCCATTAATAGACTGCATAGTATTTCCAAACAGTAAAAAGCACTGTGACATGCTTTTAATATATATCACTATGTTCGTTATGTTATGCATATCTCACTACTGACATAATGTGTCTATTTTTAAACTCATATCCTATGTTTTAAAACATCTCTTCCTTTAATTATATTTCACGGGCATTAATTTTACATTCTTTGACTTGACTATTTTATAATAATTTCACAATTTTGGGTAGTGAGTTTTAGTGTAATAATAGAAGTCTCCGCTCTCTTTTCCATTCTGTAGTGCATTTTCTTCAGATACAGTTCTTCATGTTTAACTACAAAGACTGGGAGGAAATTTGTTTTAGATTGTTTTTGGCAGCACAATGAGCTGTTGTGCCTAAGGGAGAATAACATTTTATTCATTGTTCCTGTTTAGTACATTACTGTGCAACCTCAAGATGTATTTTTGCATAATAATTTAAAAGCTTTTACCCCACCCTCTTTTCTTTCTTTTCCAATGATGCAGAGAAGGCTATAAAGATCATTTTCTTAATATTTTTATTAAAGCTTTAGAAAAACTTTGGATATCAATATCAAATAAGTTTTTTCTCTGATTATTGTAAACAACTAAATAATTAAGTAATAATGTTATTAATAGCATATTCATTTGGATAGTCCATGGAGACCTCATTGACTTCATCATAAAAAAACAAGGTCATCATTCTGTTGTACTTTACACAGAAATCTAGCTTCATCAATATTTTACCTCTCCTATAAGAGCTTGGCTTTCTACAGCTAAAAATGTGAAAAAGCTTTTCTCTTATTCATTATTTGCTGTGATTGCTGTTGATTCACACATAGCCAACCCCACAACACACATCCCATCACGTGCATATTATGAGTGAGATCTCGAACCCATTGTAGTCAAATGGGAGTTTTGTCATTGACTTCAGTGGGGCCAGGATTTCACCCAATGTATTATGCCCTATTGTTTGTCCATATGGAATCAGATGCATAGTCTGAATCTGACTCAGGTAGTAGTGAGCTAAAATTGTTACGGTCTGATAACTGTTCATTGGTATGTGAAATACTCTGATGATCTCTGTCAAGTTCCTGGTGGAGATGTATCCATAACACAAAAGCCAGTATGATAAATGGCACCAATTGGTAACTGTACTTACAATATTAATAAAAGAGGCCACAGACTGAAAGTAAACTGAACTATTCTTTCACTTCTTGCGGTGGTCATTCCAGACTAGGACTGAGGTAGCAATATGAGGAATCTTGTAGAGTTGTTGCCTGTGCTGTGCAAGTTCTGTGGAGGATTTCAGTCTCTGGGGTTGTCCATCCAGTATCTTTCACAAGCACCCAAATTCACTTAGCCAGAAAAAAACAATAAAGAAAAACCCAGACCCTTGAAAACTAGAGAGTTTCTAGTGGTTGAAGCAAAGGAGAGGTTCGAGCTGTGTATCTAACACTCTTGTGACCTTGGACAAATTGTTGAATCTCTCTGTATCTATCTTATTCATTAATAAAAAGGATGAATCGGCCAATAGTGCTTTGGTATGCTGAAAACATGCTAAAATGTCTGGAGAAAAAAGTTCCAAAGGGATAGCCGTGTTAATATAGTTCAGGAGACAGACAAGGAGTCTAGTGGTGCTGTTAGTCTTTAAAAGTGCCACTAGACTCCTTGTTTGTTATGGAGAAAGGACAGTTCCCTTGTTATGTTATAGTGTCTCATGAATAACAAGGGATAGAAACTAATGTCCCATGCCACTGGAAAAAGAGAATCACAGCATTTTAATGAACAACAGTTTTCCCTCACGCTGATGAGTCACACAATATTAAAATTTAAATTACATCCTTCTTACAACCATCCCTTATCACCTCCATTTTTCTTCTAATTTTATTGGTTGCTATTTTAAGTACTGATTTCATGTTCAAATGCAGATAAACTTGTCCAATGAATAGAAGTGGAGAAAATGTTAGGCTTTGAGGGAAAATAAAGTCCGTGTGCCCACATAAGGATGTTGTTGCTCCATTTGAATGTAGAAATTGGAATTGCTCATTGCCACAGCAGCATGGGATTCTGATAATTCTCTCAGGCTGAGGCTCACAGCCTAAGTACAAATATTAACTTTTCTTTGTCTACAGAAATGTGAATGACAACAAAATAAAATAAAATAGGTCATACTCAAATTTTAGCACTTAATTCAGCACTTGTGTTGATCTGGGACAAATGACTGGAAAATGAATGTTTTGTTCCCACAATCCCAGTAGCACAACTCTTAGTACTATCCACTATCCCTTAAGGTAGTTGTATCCCAGTGTGATTTTCTCCGGTAGTGGCAGCAGAAAGAAGACAGGTGTGTGGTGGTTGTTTGCCAGTATGTGATATAAAGTCGGGGGAGGGGGGGAGGGGAAGGTATGTTAACTGTGTTTTTTGCTTGTAAAGAGGCATGTTGGACTGCAAGCCATCCAATCGACCTCTGTAAATTACTCACCTACCCACAGTCATAATGTGACGCTCACTTAATTGTTTGTAAAGTTCTTTGAAATCCCTCAGTAGAAACGTGCTGTAGAAATGCAAATAATTTCTAATACCCTTTTACCTCTGTAAAAGGCTAGCAAATCTTTCCAGCGAGTCAGTTTGAGGTTGACTTTAAATATTTGTAAATGCTAGAAAATGTGTCTGGGAAATATTGCTGTGTCTTATGTACTAAAAAAGTACAATCCTGCATGTTAGATTTGATTTAACTACATCTATAACAAACCATTACTGTCCAGCTTCTTAGAGCATGAAATTTTCTACTAATCTCTGTCTGATCTTACTTCTCATTTTCAATATTACCGTGAAAATGCTCAAGGATCTTTGCATTTATTTGTACACTGTGCTTTAAAAACATTACCTGATCTATAAAACTTCTTCATCTTGGGTTCAGACAGTCAAATGGCATATGCTGGGAAGTGGGAAGACAGGAAAACTCAATTCACAGCCATGGATTGCTGTGTTCTTACTACCCATTTGGTCCTCCATCTGGAGAGTCTGCCACTTGGAAATCTCATGTCCTTTCCCTCAACACACCTAAGAACATAAGAAGGGCCAAACTGGGTCAGACTAATGATCCATCTAGGCCACTGTCCTGTCTATCAACAGTGGCCAATGCCAGGTGCTTCAGAGAGAATGAAGAGAACAGGTAATCATCAAGAGATCCATCCCTTGTCACCCATTCCCAGTTTTTGGAAAACACTTCAGAGCTTGGTTTTGTGTATCTGTCCATCCTGGCTAATAGCCATTGATGGACCTGTCCTCCATGAACATTCCTTCTTTTTTTTTGAACACTGTTATAGTCTTGGACTTTCATAACATCCTCTGGCAAAGAGTTCCACAGGTTGACTGTTGATTGTCTGAAGAAACATTTCCTTTTGTTCCTTTTAAACTTGCTGCCTATTAATTTCATTTGGTAACTCCTAGTTCTTCTGTTATGGGGAAAAAGTAAATAATACTTCATTTTTTTAGTTTCTTCATACCACTCATGGTTTAATAGACCTCTATCATATCTTCCCTTATTCATCTCTTTTCCAAACTGTGACGTCCCAGTCTTATTAATCTCTCCACATACGGAAACTGTTCTTTACCCCTCGTCATTTTTGTTGCCCTTTTCTGCATGTTTTCCAATTCCAATATATTTTTTGAGATAGCAACCGGGTCTTCACACAGTATTCAAGATGTGGGCATACCACGGATTTATATAGAGGCAATATGATATTTTCTTTCTTCTTATCTATTCCTTTCCTAATGATATACAACATTCTGTTAGCTTTTTTGACTACCACTTCACATTTCGGAAAACCATCCACAATGACTCCAAAGTCTCTTTCTTGAATATTAATAGGTAATTTAGACCCTGTCTTTTTATATGTATAGTGAGTGCTTTTCTGTGTTTAAAAAAAAAAAAAAAGTGCTGGTACTTGGCCAGGGACCTGGGGCCACCACCAGCAGGAGCCGGGGCTGCATCGTTGTGAAAAAAAAGGTGCTGGTACTCAGTACCCCAGAATACCATCACAAAAAAAGCACTGTGTATAGTTGAGATTATGTTTTCCCATGTACATTACTTTGCATTTATCAACACTGAATTTTGTGGTGCAGTTTGGTCCATTTAAGATTTTTACTTCATTTATTTCTACACTTTCTTTAACATATAGTGCCACTCCCCTACCAATATGATCTATTCTGTCCTTCCAGCATATTTAGTACCCTAATATTACTGTGACCCATTGATTATCATCATTCCATCAAGTTTCTGTGATGCCTATTGTATCAATATCTCATTAATAAGAGGCACTCAAGTTCACCCATCTTAATATTTAGACTTCTAGCATTTGTAAATGAGCACTTTTTTTCACTTTTTAGCTGTCTGCCATTCTGTGATGTAACTGAATAATTTTCAGTTGACTATTTCTCATCAGATCCTGTCTTTATTTTATCATCTTCCACCCTCTTCTCCTTACTAGGATATAGAGAATCTCCATTAATAGACATAATAGACATCAATAGACATAATAAACATGCATCTGACAAAGTGGGTTGGAGCCCACAAAAGCTTATGCCTGAAGAAATTTGTTAGTTTTTAAGGTGCCACAAGACTTTTGTTGTTTTTCCATTAATAGATAATCCCAAGGGATGTCCAAATGACATGCTCCTCTGCACCTGTTGGCTTCCCCCCCAGCCCTTAGTTTAAAAGCTGCTCTCTGACCTTTTTAATTTTACATGCCAGCAGTCAGATTCCATTTTGATTGAAGTGGAGCCCATTCTTCCTGTTTTGGCTCCGTTTCCCAAAAGATGCCCCAGTTCCTAATCAATCTGAACTCCTCCTCCCTACACCATTATCTCATCTATGCATTGAGACCCTGAAGTTCTGCCTGTGTAACTGGCTCTGGGCATGAAACTGGAAGCATTTCAGAGAATACTCTCATGGAGATCTTGATCTTCAATTTCTACCTAGCAGACTAAATTTGGCCTCCAGGACCTCTCTCCTATCCTTTCCTATGTCACTGATATCTACAGGTAACATGACCACCAGCTCCTATCCAGGACTACACATGTTTGTCTAGATATCTTGAGAGATCTGCAATTTTTGCACCTGGCAGGCAAGTCACCAAATGGTTCTCCCTGTCATCACAAACCCAACTGCCTATGTTTCTAGTGATTGAATCCCCCATTACTATTATTTGAGTACTCTCTCCATATCAAAAAAGCATAGTGAACTGTGGCTGTAGGTATAATTTAAAAACCTTTCTTACAAATGAAATGGAAGTTCTTTTCAATGTATGCTGTTTTATCTTTAGAGTTCAGTTACCACATTGCATGCTATCTCTTCCATGCGGTCTGGAGTGGCCCACAAATGTGAATGCATACCTTAACACTGACTGTCAAAAACAGGGCAGACTCCCCAAACTGGTGGTATGTTGTATAATTATATTTCACAAACCCAGTGATCACTCTTGGATCACTATAACAGGAGTCACAGGCAGTCCCCTTAGATTCTCTAGTCTTTCTTGCCACCCACCTTGGATTTAGTGATAGTTTCTTACACCAAAAATCACACCACATTCAGGTTTCTGCCAGTCACAAGAGACCAGTCACTTACACGCAGATCAGTTAATACCCTGTAACGTACTCCAAAGACAACATCTGTAGCCAATCCTGTATTTAATTATCTCAAGGCTTATTAACTAGGGAAAAAAAGGAATAAGAGAGCTATTTATAGGTGAAAGCAAGCAGACATATAGACACAAATGAGTTACCCTCTAAAAGCTGAAGAGTGACCGAGATGTTGTGATCTGTCTTTTGAAAGTACCCTTCAAGGCACTCCCAGGAGGCACATGTGCTAAACTGCTGGAACATCTTACCAAGGGTTGCAATGGATTCTCCATCACTGTAAACTTTAAAAACAAGTTTGGATGTTTTTTTTAAAACATCAAACAGGAATTTAATTCTGGGAAGTCCTATGGTCTGTGTTATACAGGAGATCTGACTGCATATTCACATTGTTCTCTTCTGGCCTTATGAATACTGACTCTATTAATACATTTTTATTTATGCCCTGTGTCAGGATGATGACACATGTGAGTTCAGTGATGCAAATGCATAAGAGCCAAAATTAGACTGATGTACTGTAGAGTGGGTGGGGAAGGAGAGAGACAAAGCAACTAATAGAAAAAGTACATTGCTTATGTGAGTGTTGTTTTGTGGTAACAAAGCCCCTATATTCTTTATCCTGTAGGGTTTTTAAATGGACAAATGCTGAAGTGAAAATCATTTGTAGAGTTCCAGTCCATTTATAGCAGTCTCTTCATCCTCTGTTCCATGTTTCAACCTCTTAGGCAGATTAGTTTCCTTGTGGACAGTAATGGCAGGCCAGTGTTTCCACTAGCTCTGAGAACAGCAGCTAAACAGGATCTGGCAGCAATGTGTATGCTGGCATTGAGCCCATTGCCTAAGCTAGTGCCAGGTCCCATACCTAATGCATCTGCTGAAGCCTGCACCTGTGCTGGTGTTGATACTGATTGATTACCTGCATTGTTGGAGTAATCCAGGATTCTGTCTTGAAAGAAGCATTGCCATTTATCCTAAATTTTGAAATCAACAGACCTGCATAACTGTGTTCTCCTTTGTGTATTACATCAGTGACATCAGACGATTCCTACAGATTGGAAGTTATTTCCAAAAGGAACGTTGATGAACAGGTGTTTGAGTAAATATATGTAATTATATGCAGTATATCCATATCTGTTGTTAGAACTATAATAGAGACACATGCATGCACATACATACATATAGCCTTATTGATATTAATACATTTAGAAGCAAAAAAAGATGATGGTGGGTGTTCCAAATTTTATTTGACATAAGTTTGGGGTCAAAAGAGAATTCTCTGAGGTAATCTTGAGCAAATGCTCAAACAATCTTCATATCATACCATGCTATCATGAATTGTGTGCATGATACTTTTTTTTTTTTTTTTTTTTTTTACAGAAAAGTGTTTAGAGATTTACTTAAAACTGTACATTATAGAGAGTTATTAAAGATATAATTGGTACTCTTTTTATATTCCTTCACATGTAAAGTGCCTCAATATCACAAATTCAACTATATAGGATTTGGAAGCAGAGGAAAATTGTAACAAACCTCTCATAATTACCTAAAAGAACTTTCTACCTATAAGGCAGTGACTTTAAATTTCCTGGTTTATGATCTGCAAAGGCTAGAAACAAAGGGATTATATCACTGGAAAGGGGGAATGTGTTCCTTTCCTTTTCTGATTATATATTCATAGTGATGATGGGTCACAAAACCTTTTATTGGTAGAGGATTGTGTTCTTTTTTTAGCAGATATTCAATATTTTGGAGGGGAGGGAAAAGAATATATTGTGGCAAGTTGTTTTGGGGATAAAATCAAGAACAATACCATTATATTGGCACTGATATTGTGATGGTTGTGCACACGAAGGAAGGGACACAACCACGCCATCCAGGTACTGTTCAGCACTGGCTAATTTTATGGTAGCACTTCTTTTAGCCTGCATTCACTGCTGTTCCAATGCTAAATTCTTATTTCATGATACATACCATCTTAACCAGAAAAAAGAATTGTAAATTAATGCAAAACTAATTATATGCTAGCAGGAAATATTATACCTTTTCTGCTTGGTTGCATTGCACAGTTTATAGACATTTATGAAAAGAGGCAGCTCTTAGAGCATCCGTTTCCTTTATGGTTGCTCTTAGAGGGCAATCTAGTTTGAGAGTTACTTACAAACTAGATTGCCCTCTAAGAGCAACAATAGAGGAAATGGATGCTCTAAGAGCTGCAACATGCTGTCTAAGAATCTTACCACTTTATTTCCAGACATAGTTGAGGGGTTGTGGCTTTCCTGCAGCCCTGTTGGCAACTGCAGAACAGAACCACCACAGAAATGATAGAACTTGTTCAATTAATAGAACATAAGATCAATGTTTTAGGATGCTAGTATGTTGTGATATGCATAATGTAATGTTTGGCATGCATATGTTATGCGTGTTCATTTGCAGCCTTCATCTTTTCACTATTATGTTACATTCAGTTGACTTGTTTCAATGTACAGTTGGCTCACATAAAATAGACTATTGCCCTGCCTTTCATACCTTCCTAGGAGGAAGGAATAAAATGAGATCCAATCAAAGAGCATCAGCCTCTCTTAGAGCATAGTTTTAGTGTTTACAGTTCTTGCTAAATTCCCCTTGAGCCTTTTTAGTGGCAGGAGGGCTAAGGTTCCTCTCCTAGGTAATAACTTTCTTGTAATTTAGCCTTTCCTGAGAATTTCCAAACACTGCTTTCACTTTAACTGAATCCTTTTACTCCTCAATGAAGTCAGACATTTATGTAAATGTTGAATTCTCAAAGCAGACTTCTGACCCAAGCCAACTTGAAGGAGGAGGGGCATGGGTGTTGCTAGGGATCAGCCCCATAACTTAAAGAGAGCACTTTAATACTGGAATGAATCAGAGGTATTTAAGGGGAGATTTTTAGGAGAGAGGAAAAATACAAAAAGGAGAGAGTATTTGGTTAATTTTTTAAAAGGAGGCCTGTGGCATTTTTAAAGACTTAACACATTTGTTTAGCACATAAGCTTTCATGGGCACAATCCCACTTCATCAGAGATGCATCTGATAAAATCGTGCTCTAGATGGTCAGGTTCGGGCTGAAGCCTCACAGTTTAACAGCCCATTAGCCTGACCCCCGTGATCCTGAGTCACCTGGCACAGGTGGGTTTTTAATTGCAGTGTAGATAGATACTTCATTTATACATTCTGAGATGCTGTTCTCTATCAGTCTAATCCAGTTGCTGTGGATTTTCATAGGTATCGATGATGCTTGTGGACTCACAAAAGCTTATGCAGTAAATAAATTTGTTAGTCTTTAAAAGTGCCACCAGACTCCTTTTTTGTTTTGCTGAAATAAACTAACAGGGCTACCCCTCTGGAACTCGGTTAGTTGTGTTGCCCTAAATATTCAAAAGTGACTAGTGACTTTTGGTGTGTCTGGTTTTTGGATACCAAACTTGAGACACCTTGAAGGGGCCTGATTTTCAAAGGTGAGACACACAGAGGGCCAATTTAGGGTTAGACCAGTAACCTTAGTTCTGGCATTTATGAGTTTTGGGTGCTTCACTGTACAACATACATTTGATTATCTGTAGTTTGATATATGTATTTCAGTACATAGTGTGTAATTTGTCTACATGCTTACAAGATATTTTCACCAGGTTCTGATTCATGCTAGAAGACTGCAGAATTGTTCATATTGTTTTTGTATTCCTTTTTTATCTTGCTTTATTCTGCTTTATCCTCATTTTGTAGATTTAGTGTGTAATAAAAATGCAATAATGTACATAGTTGCATAAGTTGCACACTGTAGGAAAAAATCATTTAAAATTATGGGCCATTGAGCAGCAAATGAATTAATAGCATATGGAGGTAATGCTTATAGCAATATTCAGTCAAAGACTATGGGCAAAATTCTACCCTAGCTCAGCAATGGTGTGTTTAGATGGAGAGGAGCAGTATTACACAAGCTATATCTCCAGGAGTCACCATGCTATGCAGAGCAGGATGTCTCAGGAGGACCTGGTAATACACAGCATACAATGTGAAAAATGAGAACCGGGCAACTCTTTTTCCACACCCGATATCTTCTGTTGAACACAGGAAGCATGAAGATGCTTTGGGGCCTGGTCATGCCCTTAAACCAACTAATTATTCTTCCATGGGTCAAAGGAGTACTTATAATTACGTTAGTTAAGGTGTTTTTCACAGTGTTCAAGAGAGCGCTAGTTATGGCTAGGTATGAGTGTAGGCACTGTGTCCAGTTCTTGTTTACGCAGTTCAAGAAAGATGTTGGAGAAATTTCAGAGAGGAGCCATGAGAAAGATTAAAAGATTAGAAAACATGCCTTACAATGATACACTCGAGCTCCATCTATTTAGCTTTAGAGAAGGTGAAGGGATGGCTTGATTATAGTCTAAAAGTAACGACATGGGGAATAGATATTTACCAGTGGCCTCCTCCACCTAGAGACAGTTGATGTAGAGAAAGCTGAAGTACTCAGTGTTTTTTCTGCCTCTGTCTTCACAGATAAGGTTAGCTCCCAGACTACTGCACTGGGCAGCACAGAATGGGGAGGAGCCATCAGTGGTAAAACAACAGGTTCAGGATTATTTAGAAAAACGGGACATGCACAAGTATATAGGACAAGATGCACTGCGTTCAAGAGTACTGAGGTAGTTGGCTGATGCAGAGCCATTGATCATTATCTTTGAAAACTTGTGGCAATTGAGGGAGGTCCCATATGATTGGAAAAAGGCAAATATAGTGCCATCTTCAAAAAATGGGAGGAGGAGGATCCAGCGAGCTTCAGATTGGTCAGCCTCACCTCAGTCCTCAGAAAAATCATAGGGCAGGTCCTCAAGGAATCTATTGTCAGGCACCTGGAAGAGAGAAAAGTGATCAGAAACAGTCAGCATAGATTCACCAAGGATAAGTCATGCCTGACTAACTTTATTGCCCTCTATGATGAGATGACTGTTGAGAAAAGCTTTTGATGTGAGATGCTTTTACATTAGCAAAGCTTTTGATATGGTCCCCCACAGTAACCTTTCAGCAAGTTATAGTAGTATGGGTTGGATAAATGGACTATAAGATGGATAGAAAGCTGGCTAGATCATTGGGCTCAACGGGCAATGATCAACGGTTCTGTTGGCAGCTGGTAACATGCAGAATGCCCCAGAGGTTGGTGCTAGGGTGGTCTTGTTCAATACCTTCATTAATGATCTGGAGGATAGGGTCGATTGCAGCCTCAGCAAGTCTGCAAGTGAGACTAAGCTGAGAAGAGTGGTAGATACCCTGGAGAATAGGGATAGGATACAGAGGAAACTAGACAATGTGGAAGATTGGGCCAAAAAACTGTCATGAGGTTCAGCAAGGACAAGTGCAAAGTCCTGCACTTGGGCTGGAATATCATGCACTGCCACAGACTGGGGACCGAATGGCTAGGCAGCAGTTCTGCAGAAAAGGACTTTGGGTTACAGTGGACAGGAAGCTGGATATGAGTCAACAGTGTGCACTTATTGCAATGGAGGCTAAAAGCGTACTGAGCTGCATTAGTAGGTGCACCGCCAGCTGATCGAGGAAAGTGATTATTCCCTTCTATTTCGCACTGGTGAGGCCTCATTTGGAGTACTGTGTCCAGTTTTGGGCCCCCACTAAAGAAAGGATGTGGACAAATTGGAGAGGGTCCAGTGGAGGGCAACAAAAATGATTAGGGGCTTGGAGCACAGGACTTAGGAGGAGAGGGTGAGGGAACTAGGCTTGTTTAGTCTGCAGAAGAGAAGAATGGGGTTGGGGGGGCGGGGAGGGAAGAGAAGAGGTTTGATAACTGCCTTTAAGTACCTGAAAGGAGGTTCTTCTTCGAGTGCTGCTTATGTGCATTCCAACTGTAGGTGCCTGCGTGTGCCCGCGTGCATATCCATCGGAACTTTTTCCCTTGCAATTCCCGGCCTGGCGCCCAGCACCCCCTGGAGTGTCGTGCGTCTGGCGAGGTATATCAGGGGACGCTGGACCCAGCCTGCCAGTTCCTTCTTTCCACCTCCTGACAGCCATTGGAACTCGATCTTGCTCTGGCAAGACTCTTCCCCTTACCTTCTTAGTAGTCGTCTTCCTAGTTAGTTTAGCTGTTGGTAATAGTTGTAGTTAACTAGTTAGTGTAAAAAAACAAAAAATTTATTATACATAGTTGACTGTTCAATCTGTTTAAAAGCAGCTCAGCCGCGATCATGCCGAAGTCCCCGGGGTTTAAGCCCTTCTCGGGTTGCAGCAAAGCGTTCCCCCTAAGCGACCCCCATGACAGCTGTTTAAAATGCGTGGGGGAAGTGCACCGCAAAGAGAAATGTAAAATTTGCAGGGGTTTCAAACCCTGAACACAAAAAGACAGGGAGAACAGGTTGCAGGTGCTTCTCCTGGAAGCGACTCTGATGCCGGCACCGGCCACCGGCTCCCCGGGACCTGACCTCCCCCAGACGCCACAGCCTGTCCCAAGACCCATGGTGTAGCAGATCCCCTGCGGCCTCAACAGCACAGGGGTTGAGCTCCACTAGGCAGCTGCAGAGGGAACGGGAAACCTCCCCCCCGCCAACACGAGCCTCCACCGAACATGTCCCCCGGCTCTCCCAGGGACACGAGGAATTCCCTGACGCTCCCGCCACTGTCCACGCCGGAGGCGTTCTTGGCAGCCAGGTCCCTGATGGACCTCCCAACCTCTCCTAGGGTCTGGGGTCCCGACCGCCAGCTAACCGCAGTCCAGGAAGACCCAGCGCCGGCTCCACCCCGGGAAACGGACCCTCGGCACAGGCTCAGCGCCGGCTGAGCCTCCCCCACTGGATCCTCCCGGTCCCGGAGCGGCCAGCAGCGAACTGCCCGGCACCACAGGGGGAATTCCTCCCTGAACCAGGACCCGCACGTACCAGAGCGCCAGCACTGCAGACATCACCACTGCGGCTCTGACCGGCACGCGACGAAAGGCGTCCCCCCACCCAGGGCTACACTCCGTGCCTTAGCCCCGGCACCAACCCACCATTATCTCCTCTGCGGTGGCACCCTTGGTACCGCCTCCACCGTCGCCGGGACAGGAGCCACTGGAGCAGACAGGGCTCTGGGACTTCGGATTCAAGCCCAGCCCATGCAAAGTTCCCCCCAGGCACCGATGAGTTCGCCCCCAATAAGGGGCCACGGAACCTGGTCGCAGGGAAAGAAAGGGGACCTCTTCCATTCCAACTTAATGGGGACCGTGGAAAGGAGGAACTCATCTTCCCCTTCTTCCTCCTTGGCGAGCTCAACCACACCAGAGTGCCCCTTCCCCAGTCATCACTGTGATAGGCGGCAGGGGAAACACAAGGAGAGGAACAGGTCCAGATTGAAGATGAGAAGGGACCGCAGAAGGAGACAGCGTTCCTGGTCATCCTCTTCGGATTCCTCAGAAGTCAACCACCACCCTAAAAGACCTAAGAAATCCCAGGGTGAGGACGGGGGCCAGACAAACCCATGGACAGTGTCTCAGGCCCAATGGCCATACTGGATGCCGTGTGAACTCCATTGAACTCCGCCTCACAGTCACTCCCATCACTGAGTAGGAATGCAGCCCCTCAGCGCATTTCACCCTCCAACTCGGAATGTTCAGACTCCCAGAGGGCCAATTCCCCTGACCAAGGTCGGGGCTATGCCTTATCTCTCATACGCCACCCCTGAGCCCAAATCGGAAACCACCACCTAGGGGCCTCCTAATGCTCCGGACGATTTCAAAGCCTACCAAGAACTGCTGAGGAGAGTAGCATCAAATCTAAACATGCAAGCACAAGAACTCAGCGAGACCGCGGACAGCCTCTTTGACGTATTGAAACCAGGTACACCGTCCAGGGTGGCACTACCGGTTCACGATGGCGTCCCCAAGATCATAAAAGCGCTGTGGCAAACACCTGCTTCTGTGCCCCCAACCTCTAAGACAGCCGAGAAAAGATATTACATTCCCACCAAAGGTTTTGAATACCTTTTCAGGCACCCCACCCCAAATTCCCTAGTGGTTGAGGAGGCAAACCAAAAAGACAGACAGGGGCAACTGAGTTTGATGCCCAAGAATAAGGACCACAGAAGGCTTGATAACCTGGGAAAAAAGTTTTATTCAACAGCAACACTCCACCTCCGTATCAGCAACTACCAGGCTCTCCTGAGGAGATACAATTACAACCTGTGGAGATCTCTGCACTGTTTCAGCGAATCCCTCTCCCAGGAAGAGTTGCAGGACTTCCTCACTATCCAGGAGGAAGGCTTAGCGGTGGCAAACACCTTACTTCAAACGTCCTATGACTCCGCCGACACTGAAGGGAGATCCATTGCCTCGGCTGTCTGTATGAGGCGTGCGTCCTGGTTACTCTCCTCTGGCCTCTCCCAAGAGGTTCATCAGACCATTCAGGACCTTCCCTTCAAGGGCCCAGATTTGTTCTCCGAAAAAACTAATGAAAAATTGCATGGCCTCAAGGATTCACGGGCCACCCTGAGGTCCCTGGGCTTGTATAATCCAGCCCCTATGCAGCGCACATTCAGGCCCCCACCTGCGGGCCCTCAGCAGCAGTACAGATATCAGTTCCAGAGATTCGCGCCCTACAGACAAAGAGACAGAAACTCAGGGAGGTGCCACCAAAATACAAGCTCATCATCTACACCCCATCAGCAAAACCACTCAAGACGTCCACCGGGCGCTAGGAGGTCGTTTTGAGGGTACCTCCGAGGGTGGTCAACCAGTCTTACACCAAGCCCCCCCTCCCCCATTCTTGAACCGCCTGACCCCCTTTATTCGGGAATGGTCCGGGATAATGTCAGACAGATGGGTTCTAAGAACCATCTCCAGGGGTTATTCTATCCAATTCTCATCAACCCCCTCTACCCTCCCACCATCTCCGTCCCTCTCCAGGGACCCCTCCCATGAACAAGCACTTATCAGGGAAGTGCAGTCTCTACTCTTGCTGGGAGCAGTCGCAAAGGTCCCATCCCAGGAAAGGGGAAGGGGCTTCTACTCCAATTACTTCCTGGTTCCCAAACCAAATGGAGACTTCAGATCTATCCTGGACCTACGAAAACTAAACAAGTATATCGTAAAATGGAAATTCAGGATGGTCTCTAGCATCCACCATTCCCGCACTCAATCCCGGAGACTGGTTCGCTGCCCTTGATTTGAAGGATGCTTACTTTCATATAGTTATCCTCCCGGCTCACAGGTGCTTCCTTCGCTTCAGCCTAGCAGGGGAACATTACGAATTTACTGCCCTGCCCTTTGGCCTTTCATCGGCCCCCTGCGTGTTTACAAAATGCATGGCGGTGGTGGCGGCTTACCTCCGCCGCAGCCAGGTGGACATATTCCCCTACCTTGAAGACTGGCTAATCGGGAAAGTCCCGAAGCCAAATCAGGTCTGGGGTTGCACTAGTTTTGAACACTTGCCACAGACTGGGACTTTGTATAAACAAAAAGAAGTCCACTCTAAACTCAGTACAGAGCATAAACTTCATAGGGGCAACACTAGACTCCCATCAGGCCAAGGCGTTCCTGCCGGTGGACCGCTTCAAGACAATGTCTGATCTGATTACCGCCCGAGAACATTGCCCAATGACAACATCCAGACACTGTCTACAAACACTGGGCCACATGTCCGCTTGTACTTCAGTGGTCCCCCTAGCATGCCTGAAACTCAGGCCCCTCCAAACTTGGCTACCGCCCAACTCTTCACTCCCTGGACAGCGTACTTACCATTCCAAGCACTGTACTGTCTCAACTAAGCTGATGGAAGGATCCCAAGGCGGTCTTAAAGGGACTCCCCTTTATGCCAGAGCCTCCCTCACTAACATTAATCTCAGATGCCTTGGACCTAGGGAGGAGAGCCCATATAGGCCAGGGGCTATGGTCCCGGGTGGAGAGGGATCTACACATCAACACCAAGGAACACCAAGGGTTATGCACCTGGCGTGCAGAGTGTTCTTTCACTTCATAGAAAGAAGGATGATCAGAATCCTAACGGACAACTCGGCAGTTATGCACTATGTAAACAAGCAAGGAGGGGTCAGGTCCCCAGCTCCATGCAAGGAGGCCACTGCACTCTGGGATTTCGCTATAGCTCACTGTATAAATCTAATAGCTGCTTACCTACCAGGGATAAAGAATACAGAAGCAGACCGATTAAGCAAGATATTCTTATTTCACCACGAGTGGTCTTTTCACCCCGAAGTCACATCCAGGATCTTCCAAAGGTGGAACTATCCCCAAGTAGACCTTTTCGCCACTCGCCAGAACAGGAAATGCAAACAGTTCTCCTCTCTCCAGAGCACGGAGACGAGGGCTCTAGCGGATGCCTTCCTCGTGACCTGGTCAAGGTGCCTACTTTATGCCTTCCCACCGATTCCCCTGCTCAACAAGGTGATTCTGAAAATCAAGAGAGACAAATCAGATATCACATTGATTGCTCCAGCATGGCCTCGCCAATGCTGGTACACAACAATACTGGACCTCTCAGTAGTGACTCCTTGGGAACTCCCAGTCATTTCAGACCTGCTCTCCCAGGACGCGGGTCGGGTTCTCCACCCAGACGTCTCCAAGCTACACCTCACGGCCTGGAGACTGCATGGCTCCGATTCAGGGAATTTTGGACTATCTCCTGACACTGAAAAATAGAGACCTTTCCCTGTCTTCTATCAGGGTACACCTGGCGGCCATTTCAGCCTTTCACACTCCTATTCAAGGGAAGACAGTGTTCTCCCATCCTATGGTTTCACAGTTTTTGAAGGGATTGGAAAGGCTCTACCCCCCGGATGTGGAACCCAATCCCTCCATGGGACCTTAATTTGCTCCTCAAGCAGCTCGTGAGACTTCCCCTTTGAGCCGCTAGCTACCTGCCCTCTCCTAATCCTTTCATACAAGATGGTGTTCCTAGTCCCAATAACCTCCGCAAGGAGGGTTTCAGAACTAAAAGCCTTGATCTCTGAACCACCGTATACAGTTTTCTTCAAAGATAAAGTGCAGCTTAGACTGCACTCGGTGTTCCTCCCCAAGGTCGTCTCGGACTTTCATTGTAATCAGGACATCTTTTTACCAGTATTCTACCCTAAGCTGCACCACTCTGAACAAGAACGCAGGTGGCATATGCTGGACGTGTGGATTGCGCTCATCTTTTACATTGACTGCACAAAGCCATTCTGGAAGTCCCCACAACTTTTCATGGCCATTGCAGACCGAATGAAGGGCCTTCCGGTCTCTGCTCAGCGTATTTCGGCATGGGTGAAAGACTGTATCAAATTATGTTACACCCAAGCTAAGGTAGCATCAGCAGAGGTGGTGACGGCCCACTCTACGAGAGCGCAGGCCTCTTCGGCAGCCTTCTTGGCTCACTTACCTGTTCCAGACATCTGTAAAGCGGGAACGTGGTCCTCCGTCCACACCTTCACCTCCCATTACGCAATTGTCCAGCAGACTAGGGACGACGCTGCCTTCGGGAGAACGATGCTGCAAGCAGTAGACCATTAACTCCTCCCACCATCCAGGTAAGGCTTGTGATTCACCTACAGTGGGAATGCACATGAGCAGCACTCGGAGAAGAGAAGACGGTTGCTTACCTGTAACTGTCGTTCTTCGAGATGTGTGCTCATGTTCATTCCATACCCTCCTACCTTTCCCGCTTTCAGAGTTAGCGGAAAGAACGGGCTGGCGGGCTGGGTTCCAGCATCCCCTGATATACCTCGGCAGAGACACGACAGTCCACGGGGCGCTGGGCGCCAGGCCGGGGATTGCTAGGGGAAAAGTTCCGATGGCTGTGCATGCGGGTGCGCACGTGCACCTACAGTGGGAATTGACATGAGCACACATCTCGAAGAACAACAGTTACAGGTAAGCAACCATCTTTTCCAGGGAGGAGGGAACTATGTTGTTCTCAGTGGTAGTAGATGACAGAACTAGGAGCAAGGGTCTCATGTTGCAGTGGGGGAAGTCTAGGTGGGATGTTACGAAAAAACTTTTTCACTAGGAAGGTGGTGAAACACTGGAATGGGTTATCTAGGTAGAATCTCCATCCTTAAAGGGTTTTAAGATGTGGCTTGACAAAACACTGTCTCGGATTATTTAGTTGGGTTTGGTCCTGCTTTGAGCAGGAAGTTGGAGTAGATGAGCTCCTTAGGGTTGAAAGGGACCTCAACTTCTATGATTTGAAGACATAATACAGTCTAGTGACTGGGAGTTTAAGATAGTCAAATTCAGACTAGAAATTAGGCATACATTTTTAACAGTGAGAGTGATTAAAAATTGAAACAGTTGTTGTGGATTCTCTATCACTGACCATTTTTAATCTAATTTTTTCCAAAAAATATGCTCTAGGAATTATTTTTGGGAGGTTCTATGACCTATACAGGAGGTCAGATGAGATGGTTGTTATAGTGCTTCCTGGCCTTGGAATATATGAATCCCTCACTTCTTGTAAAGTATACGTATATTGCATAATGGTGTTATAGTATTGTCTTGTCTCTTTTTCCTTGAATATCATCAGTTCCTACAACTGTTGTTGTTTAACGCTTCTAAATCTGTGTTATCCCATGTTTTACATCAATTATTGTGCTATTTTTAGTCCAGTTAATGATGAATCCAGTTGCCATTGTTCCCTTATTTGTTTTAAGATTAAATTGCCATTTTCTGCTAATATTCCTTATTATAAAAATTTAAAGGCTTTTTTTATAGGTTAGAACATGACAGTTTACCACAGCCTAACACAATATTTGCTTACTAATGTCAGAGTATTTGTTTTGATTAGGTGAAATCCTCAGACAAGTTTGTGATCGGTTGCTGTTCTTGTGAGGTAAACTGTAATGAGGATAATATGCCACCTGCATCTCAGGACAGTGAACCACAGAAAACCCCTCCTATCATCTGGAAATCTTTGGAACATAATTCTCTGCAATACAGTGAGTTTTGTGTACCAGCATACTTCTCTGTCATTTGGAGAAGGGGTCGTATTTATTTCATAGGCTCTTGTGGAACATAATGTTAAGGATTATAAAAAAAACCCTTTTGGGTCAATGTTTATAACCTTTATGCTGTCCAGACAGTCTGAAGAAAAATGCTTCTGGTATAATGAATATAATGAGAAACATTTTCAACCCAAGGAGATCACTTGGGTTGATCATATACAGTATTTATACTTATGTGTTTGAGGTTAATTCTAGAACTGATGCTCCTTCTTTAGAGGATAGCCCTGTCAATTTTTATAAGAGAAATCACCAACTTTTCACAGCACCATCTCTATCCATGTCATTTAATCTGTTCTGTAATTTCACTTTCAATGAATTAGATTGGAGAAAAAGGTATTGTGGCTTTAAAAAAATCATGCACACTCCTCTCTAGTCCCCAGATCTTTTAAAAACATAAAATAACAGCCTGCTCTGCCTCAATCTTCTGCGTACAAAATATCCCTACAGTACTTTCTCTTGTGGTTAGAATGCAAAAGGGGTAGTATTAAAACTTCCTTTTCAGTTAGACTACTTCCACAATTTAATTTGGTGTCCATGCAGCTTCTTGAGCTCACAAGTGACTTCAGTGCTGTTATATCTGGAGGCTACTTGCTTGGATATATGCATGGGTGAATTCATAGATGTAATTCTCATTAGTGTTAATGGGCAGTATAGCCTGCCAATGTTGAACTCCTCCTTGATGACATGTCCATGCCTTCTGGCATTGGACTATTATGCTCTGAATCTTATTTATCTGAATTAGAGCCAGTTCTTGCAAACAGTTACTTCTGCAAGGAGTTGCCTTAACTGGAATAAAGGCAATAGTACTATACATGGAGGAAAGCTCTTAGACTACAGCTTTGAGACAAGAGCCAACCATTGACATCAGTGGTAAAATTCCCATCAACTTCAACAGAGCCAGAATTTCATCCTTCAGCTCCTTCCATGTAATAAGGCATCATGTACATTTTATAAACAAATAATAGCCCTACTTTGCATTGATGGCACTATGCAACCAGTACAACCATATGTGGGAGAATAGCATGTTCAAGTAAGATGCAGAAAAAAGCCTCCTGCTATTTCCTCTAATTGTTAATTCAAGAAGTATTTTTAGAATACATTTTTCAAAAGTGCCTAAGCCCCATTTTCAAATTGATAGACTTCTAAGTGCCTAGTGTCTGACATTTTCAAAAGATATGTAAGCCTCAAAAAATGCAGCTGAGGGAATTTCATAAGGTCCTTAGCAGGCGAGGCATCTAGCCTTCATTGATTAGGCTAGGGAAATTGCAAGATGGACAAATAATTTGTTTCTAAATAATTTAGCTAAAGCAATCTTTAAGAAAAGAGTTTATTCGGAAGTAAATCTGTGGGAGAAGATTTTGTCAGGTGACATTTGGAAGCTTTGATTACTGTACATTTACTTTTGGTAGTTGCGTTTTATCTTACTGTCTATAAATCTTTTTTTGTAGGTGATCTAATAATTTGTAATTTTACTCTAAAAGTTTTTCTTCCTGAGCATAGACAATTCACTTTAAAAGATTTTCTTTGATAAATCTTGCTCTGATGTCTGTTGTCTTTGTAATCAGATTGATCTTCCTTAATTCCTTAAGGTAAACCATTCAAATGTTCAGGAAAATCCCGAAGTGGTTACCAGTGGGTTTCAGGAATCGCTGCCCACTTTCTTCCACCAGAAAAGAGTATTCAAGATGCAGCTCAGGAGGCCTTCTCTTCCCTTCAAGGTGCTTTATTAATCTTAGCCATTATTTAACAATTAAAGCAATTGTTTTCTGAATACAATGCAAAGTAAAGATCTGATAGATTTTTCTGTTTTGATAACTTTAAATTCTGTGATTATAAATTTACAATCTCAGGCTTGTCTTGAGCTGGCATCATACTGTGAAGAATTGATAACTTTAATATTGAATGCATTGCAATGTGCATAGAGTTTGAAGGAGACACCTAAAAGCAATGGTCAAGGATATTATCAGTACATCAGATTTCCAGTTAGGTCTGTCAAACAATTAAAAAAACCCATTAATCATTTGATTTAAAAAATCTTGATTAATCACAGTTTTAATTGCATTGTTAAACAATAATAGAATACCATTTATTTAAATATTTTGGAGTATTTTACATTTTCAAATGTATTGATTTCAATTACAATACAGAGTACAAAGTGCTCACAAACTATACAGTCCACTCAGTCCTATTTTTGTTCAGCCAATCATTAAGACAAATGAGTTTGTTTACATTTACCAAAGATAATACTGCCTGCTTCTTATTTACATCACCAAAACGTGAGAACGGACATTCACATGGCACTGTTGTAGCCAGCATTGCAAGGTATTTACACACCAGATATGCTAAACGTTTGTATCCCCCTTCATATTTTGACCACCATTCCAGAGGACATGCTTCCATACTGATAACAGGTTCTGCTTGATCACTATCCAAAACACTGCTGATTGATGCACATTCATTTTCATCATCTGAGTCAGATGCTGCCACAGAAGTTTGATTTCTTTTTTGGTGGCTGGGGTTCTGAACTTTCTGAATCAGAGTATTGCTCTTTTAAGACTTCTGACAGCGTGTTCCATGCCTCATCTCTCTCCGATTTTGGAGGATACTTCTAGGGCAGGTCTACACTGCCTGCCCTTTTTAGCAGCAGTTGAACATACATACACAAGTTACCTAAAACAACTTGCATTTCTATATTTGGCTACTCTACTCTCTGCACACACATTGTGCTGGTTCGAAGGGTGGGGACCTCCCTTTGAACCAGCGCTAGTCAGTTGCTGGAGTGATATTGCAGGATCAAACTTCCAGATTGGCTGAGTAGGTCTTCATGGACCCAAGCAGTTGATGAGGCACCTTGAACTGACGGCGGTGAATTTGCTGCTGTCAGTGAAGACCTGCCCTTAAACGTTGGAATGGGTGCTGTAGCTATCTTCAGAAATCTCATATTGGTACCTTCTTTGTATTTTGTAAAATCTGTAATGGAAGTGTTTTTAAATCAAACAACATATGCTGGATCATCATCCAAGATTCCCATAACACAAAATATTGGAAGAATGAAGGTAAAAACCAAGGAGCAGGAGACACAGAGTTCTCCACTGAAGGAGTTTAGTCAAAAATTAAATTAATGTCTAGCATATCTGGCACCAGTTACAAAAGAGTCATGCGAATGCAGTTGTCACTTTTAGGTGACATTGTAAATAAGAAATAGGCAGCATTATCTCCTATAAATGTAAACAAACTTGTTTGTCTTAAATTCCAAAGGGGTAGCCGTGTTAGTCTATTGTAGAAAGACAACAGAGTCCTGTGACACTTTTGAAGACTAAGCTCATGCGATAAATAAACTGTTAGTCTTTAAAAGTGCCACAGGACTCTGTTGTTTGTCTTAGTGATTGGCTGAACAAAAAGTAGAGTTGCTTGGACTTGAAGGCTCTAATGTTTTACATTTTTTTTTTTTACTGCAGTTATGTAACTGAAAGAATCTACATTTGTAGGTTTCACTTTCACGATAAAGAGATCGCACTACAGTCCTTGGTATGCGGTGAATGAAAAAATACTATTTCTTTTGTTTTTTATATTGCAAATATTTGTAATAAAAACAGTAATATAAAGTGAGTACTGCACACATCGTATTCTGTGTTGTAATTGAAATTGTTTGATAATGTAGAAAAATAAAAAATATATATAATAAATTTAAATATGTATTCTATTGTTATTTAACAGTGTAATTAAAACTGCAATAAATAGCAACTAATTTTTTAATTGAGTTAATTTATTTGAGGTAATCATTTTGTTAACTGCGATTAATTGGCTGCCCTATTTCCAATATATTCTTAACAGCTTTGTGGAAGACAACTCAATCTTCCTCTATAATGGAAAAAATATATATATATTTTCTCTAGACATAATGAATACATAGTGTACCTGTGGATGTGTGTTATAGATGCTGGCTGCTTGGTAAAGTGCTTTTGTTAACACAATAATTTTAAATTAAGTTTTCCACAAAGCTGTTGCTCTTGTACAATTTGGCATCTAGGATTAGGTCAGTAGCAGTAAATCTCATTTAGGTACTTAATGCAAAGGAAAAATTGCTATCTTGGTAATCATGGAAGCCAGATTCCTTGCTATCACATTCTTACAGGATATTGACATATATAAAATAAAATGTTACCATTTTGTTTTGCTTTTTTTTTTTGCATTTTAAACTAAATAAAGAATGTTTATGCGGGCTTCTTTTTCATTCATAAAAATGAAAATCATTCTTCATGACTGTTTGGGTAGGCTTGTATTCTTGTTCATGAAATCTTGTGATATATTGACTCATAAAATCTTTACATTTGGCTTGTGCAGCTGAGTTCACGATTGAATACAGAATGATAAAGAAGCTTTAGCATTTTTAGGAAGCAAAGAAATCATGCTTTCTAGATGGCCTTGAAACTAGTTTTTAATAGCCTGGAAATCAGCAAGTGGGGTGTAATCAAACTTGTTTTTAAAGGCACTAGTGTTTAGCATAAATCTTTTGGGCATAGTTTGTAAATTGAAGCAAAGGGGCTTTATAACATTTTCCTTGGTTCTCATTATATTTGTATGGACATCTGCCAATCCAAACATTATATTTTTTTGCCTTACCATCCATCAGAAGTTTAGGGACAAAAACGAATTATTGTGTCACTGGCCAGTTGAGTAGCCCATTGCTTTTGGCATATTACTTGTATTTACTGTATTAGCTGTATTGTTTTCCATTTCTGGCAAAATAGTAGTTTTTTGATCCTTAGTAGTAAATGTCAATGCTCACATTTCCTGTGGGGTTTTTGCCTTTTCGTGTGGAGGGCGGGGAAAGCAGAGTGAATTATGATCCTGTCATCTGAAGAAACCACAATATGTTTCTTTGCCAAATTTTTCTCAGAGCTAAACTGATCATCTGCAGGTATGCATGAGCCTTTTCCTGAACTCTTTACTAGCAATGTACTCAGGACTGCAGCCTGTTCTCTGTCATGCTGGGAGAATGGAGCATACACGAGTCCTTTTAACCCTCTTGCAAGGTTAATTGATTTAATCACCTCTAAAGGGGATGAGTTTTGCCAGAAGGTTTTAGAAATGGAAATTTGCTACTAGATTTCATGAAACATATGATAGTTTTAGCCCAGAATGTTCAAACCAGAATATTCCCAGAAGAGGGGATCTAGTGCTGTGCTTTTTCCATTTATTTACTTTTTCAAGCTGTATTTTTTTTTTAATCAAATTTTTCTTCCAGTAAAGTTTCTGGAAGAAGACAAAAATTACAATAGTAAATGTTATCTATAGAGAACCAGTTCTTGAGCTCTTATAAATTGGCATAGACATCAGTGATCTGGTCCAGAATTGGATGTGCTACATAGTACAGGCTGTGCTGATGTTCTCTCTTCTGCGTTTTTAGGGTAAGGATCCTACTCAGGTCACCATTAATAAATAAATAAACTCATGCCTTGTAGTTGTATTGGTCCCAGGATATTAGAAAGACAAGCTGGGTGAAACAATGTCTTTTATTGGACCAACTTCTGTTGGTTAGAGAGACAAGCTTTCAAGCTTCTGAAGAAGAGGTTTGTGGGTCTCAGAAGCTTGTCTATCTCACCACAGAAGCTGGTCTAATAAAAAATATTACCTCCATTACTTTGTCTCTCTAAATAAAATAAATAGCATTCTGGCTAATAGTACTTTCACTTCAAAAGCAGTTCTGTCTTAATGACACTGTGTCAGACCTGACCAAATTCTACAGACTACTAGATGACAGTGGAAGGTCCAAAACTCAGGAGAAATTACATGTATTTGTTTTGTGCATTGTGGACATAAGCCCTCTGGAGGCTATCTCTGAGTGAATGGATGAAGGATTCGTAGGTGGGTCAAGAAAACAGTGTGGGGATGCGTAGGCAGAGAACAATAGTCAGAAGCTTCGCCAGCTGTGCCTTTCTACTGGACCCAGTTCTTCGGCTATGTCTACACTTGGTAATTTAAGTCGACTTTCACTAAGTTGACTTAACTAAGTCGACTTTAAGTCGACTTAGCGTGTCCACACTTAAAAATAAAGTCGCCTTAAAGGGGAACTTAAAAAGTCAACCTAGAGCATCCACACTGGACACCTAGGTCAACTTCTAGAGGCTTAGGGGGACCTAGGGGAGGTCCACAGGGGCAGGGGGGGCACCCCTTGCCCAATGCCAGGGAGCTCAGCCTTTGCCTAGGTACCTAGGTACAATGGGGCAAAGGGGGGACAGGGACCCTGGCAGGGCATAGGGACAGGGTGGGCAGGGCTCTGCCCTGCCCTGTGGGGGGGCATGCCAGGCTCCGCCCGTTCCCCCCCAGCAGGGAGAGCATTGGTGTAGCCCTGGAGTAGCCCTAAGTCGACTTAGGGCTACCCCACGTCTACACTGACTTAAGTCGACTCTAGGGAGTCGACTTAAGCCTTAGGTCTACTAGGAAGGTGGTTATATAAAGTCGACTTAATTTTAATTAAGTCAACTTTATTTTCCTTAAGTCGACTTAAGGAAACTGTAGTGTAGATGCAGGGTAAATTAAGTCGACTTAAGCAAGCTTAAGTCGACTTAATTTACAAGTGTAGACACAGCCTTCATGTGGCCACCACTGTCCTGCCTCTTACACTGCAAGAAAGATTTCATCTCCCCATTGCCCCCAATATGTGCATAGTTCCTCATGCAGGGCAGAGCAGGATTTCACCTTGCTATCTTTTTGTTTTTAGGTGAATCCTTTTAGTAACAAAATTAAAAATTATGATCCTTTAAAAATAAGTTTGCTTTCCATTCAATTTGGTCAAATATAGTTATGCATCAAGCAAATTAATTTTTCAGTTTTGCCTAGTATTTCCTCCCCAAAAATATGTTTCATATCACATACATTAAAGTTTAAAATGTTCCACTCACTTGAGTTTTGCAAGTGCAATTATTTCCTGACTGACTGGAGAAGAACTTTGTGTAAACTCGAAATCTGGTCTTTTTCACCGATGTAGTTGGTCCAGCAAAAGATACATCACCTTGTCTCTGAAGCAGTAGTTGGCATTTACTTACTGATATCTGTTAGGCAGCTTTCAAAACACAGCACTTCTTTAGCATATATTTCAAATTCTGTGCCAGTTATTTTCCCGATATTTTTGAAGCTGTATCTTGACTTAGCAAGAATTTTGCTATATCTTTTTCGTCAATTGCTTTATCATCACATATATCTGACTATGCATATTGTTTACTCCTTTTGCTAGTGAGAATCCCCAGCTCTATAGCCTATCACTACATGACAGGGTATAACTTATTTACTTGGGACTAAATTCAACCCTGATAAAACTATATTAACTTAAATGGAAATGTGTCTGCTAAAATTTGCCTCTGAATACATTTGAAAGAGTGGAGACATTTTACATGAAAACTATTTGCTTCTCCCTTTAGCATTATTTAGCAGGTTATCCTTATGCTCTCATCCTACTTGCTAATTAGAGGCAAAATATATATGTCCAGGCTGTAACTTGAAACAGCAATAGGGCCAAAACTATTTTGAAAGGAAGCTTGTGTACGAGTTAATTCATGTCACATGGGACCTGATAAGCTTTGTTCTTAATGTACAGCAATCGACAAAAAAGATATAGCAAAATTCCTGCTAAGTCAAGATACAGCTTCAAAAATATCAAGAAAATAACTGGCACAGAATTTGAAATATATGCTAAAGAAGTCCTCTGCTTTGAAAACTGCCCTACAGATATCAGTAAGTAAATGCCAACTACTGCTTCAGAGACAAGGTGATGTATCTTTTGCTGGACCAACTACATGGGACCTGATAAGCTTTGTTCTTAATTTAGTCTCTGTAGGTCATGACACTTAACTGCAGAATATGAGGACCACTCAGAAATAAAGTGTCCCACAAATTTGGATAAGACACTCAGGGTTTAAATGTTTGTTGTAAATTGCATACTGTTAAACCTCTTAACTTTGTTCTTCTTCCTATATACAATCAACTCTGGCTGAGTCCAGTTTCTTGTCTATACCCCTTTATCCTGAATCCAGTCTGTCTGTTCTCTTCCCCAAATATGCTTGTCCTTCCTTCAGCCCTGGTGCATCACCCCCAGCCCCTTCAGTCTCTTCAACCATTTAAACACCCTGTAGTAGGGTGCAGAGCCCTAATCAAGGGTGAAATGAAGCCAGCTGGGGGAGATAGCCAGCCAGGGAGCTGATGGGGAGCAGCTGGTGTCTTTAGTTACCAGGCTCCATAAAAGCTACCAGGGAGGAAACAGAAGGGGGGGGGGAGGGGAGCTAGAAGGAATAGTCAAACAAGGGCAATTTGTAGACACTTGGGATTGAGCTTCCTTGATCTGGGCTGAGCTGAGCGGCCTGTACAGATCTGTATGTAGTTGGTGGTGGGTTGTGCAACACAATAAAGGGCACTGGTAATACTGAAATGTGGGAGTCTGTGTGTGCACCTGTGGTGGGATCCCACAGGGGAGATGAGGTGAGCCTGCTACACACCCTTTTATTTATACTGAATTTACCATTGCTTGAATTCCAGCGAGTGCATGATAGACCGCTGGAAGTTGTAATTTGTTCTTGTTTTTTTACTTTTCTACAGTAGCACTGTGGAATGTAGACTGCTACATATATATGTATTTATTAAGACAAATAGATTTTCTTAAGGCAAGTGTGAGTTCAGGTTTGACAAACTTTCAGTTATATTTTATCTCCATATTAGCAGATCAAATTAACACAAAAAAGCACTTAATAAAAAATAATACAATACCATCAAAGATTACTGTAAGGAGAAAAGCAAAACATTACCAAAACGCACTCAGTCATGTTAAGTAAGTGTTAAGCTGTTATCATTTGATTTTCTTGGGCAAACATAAGATGCCTCTGCTATCTTTCTATGCACATTTAAAATGTCCTATTTTTAACAGCTATATATTTTTTTCTCACAGCTAATATGAATTCAAAAGGGTTGGAATTAAAAGATATTATTTTAGTCCATCTGTATGTGAAGAGCATGAAAGATTTTGCTGTTATAAATTCTGCTTATATGACAGAGTTTGAATTGTGTCCACCGGCAAGGTAAGATCAGACTATTGCTATGGTATATTTATGATACACTGTAATGTACTATATTATTATTACTACTGTGTTTATGAAGTTTTTTGACACATTTTTGTGTCTCCTATATTCAGAAATAGGCTTTTTTCTAGGAAGCATGCTGTTTTTTGATCATATAAATTTTTATTTCCTTTATGGAATAATTGCTACTAATGTAACATAAGCATGTCTTTTGCTTAATTAAAAACATGTGTGTGGCAGAGAGATGCTGTCAATGTTCTGAGTATTGTGAAACTGACTCCTTTTCTTGGCAGAGACCAAGCATGTCCCTTTTAGGATATGTTAGTGTCTGTCAGACTTGCGCTCCAAGCTTGCTCCCAAACCCAGGTCTGTTGGAATGAGCCAGTCTAATAGGCTATGTCTACACTTGCACTTTTAAGTCGACTTAGTCTGTCTACACTTAAAATTAAAGTCGACTTAAAGGGGAACTTACAAAGTCGACCTAGAGCGTCCACACTGGATGCTCTAGGTCAACTTTGTGGGGCTAGGGGGACCTTGGGCAGGTCCACGGTGGCGGGGGGGGGCACCCCCTGTGTGCAATGGGGCAAAGGGGGACAGGGACCCTGGCAGTGCAGAGCCCTGTGTGTGATGCTGTCTGGATTTAGGGAAGCATTTATGATATTATTTTCAATGGATATCTCATAAATGCTATAATCCATAAGAACTATGTCATGTTTGGTATCAATAGAAAGGTAGTAATTTGCTGGGAATGATTATATAGTTTATGTCTAGGAATTCTATTTCGATTAGAAGTTAAGAATTTGATGTTATATCCACACTTTAACTTGTGTCCTTCTGGACAAATGCCTTAGACGGGAGGGTGTGAACAACCATTGTCTCCTTAATGTTTAGGAATTTTCCAGGTAGAATGGTCCCAGGGAGTATCCTGATGAGCCATTAAGGACATAAAGAATACAACCATTGTGTCCTTAATGGCTCATTAGCATACTCCCTGGGACCATTCTACCTGGCAGATTCCTTAACATTAAGGAGACAATGGTTGTTCACATCCTCCCGTCTAAGGAATTCCTCCAGAATGACACAAGTTAAAGTATGGATATAACATCAAATTCCTAATTTCTAATCGAAATAGAATTCCTAGACATAAACTATATAATCATTCCCAGCAAATTACTACCTTTCTATTGATACCAAACATGACATAGTTCCTATGGATTATAGCATTTATGAGATATCCATAGAAAATAATATCATAAATGCTTCCCTAAATCCAGACAGTGTCACACCCTGCCCACATGCCCTGCCCTTTGGGGGGCATGCCAGGCTCCCCCTGTGCCCCACCCCTGACAGGGAGGGCATTGGTGTAGTCCTGGGGTAGCCCTAAGTCGATTTAGGTCTACCCCAGGGCTACACTGGCTTAATTCGACTTTTTAAAGTCGAATTAAGCCTTAGGTCGAGTAGAAAGGTGGTTTAATAAAGTTGACTTAATTTTCATTTAGTCAACTTTATTTTGCTTAAATCGACTTAAGCAAGCTGCTTAAGTCGACTTAAGCAAAGTGTAGTGTAGACGCAGGACAAATTAAGTCGACTTAAGACAAGCTTAAGTCGACTTAATTTACCAGTGTAGACGCAGCCATAGTCTGGGCCTGCAACATCACCCACAGTTCAAAGCGAAATGGGATTTTCTCCCATGAAAGTTCATGCAATAAATAAATCTGTTAGTCTTTAAAACAGGGGCGTTGCTGGATAGCCAAAAGATCCAGGGCTGTGGCCCCCAGCCCACCCCTGCCCCCAAACCCCCACTCCAGCCTTCCAAACTCCCCAGCTTCCCACATCTTCACTCCACCCCCCCTTCAGCCCTCAAACCTCCTCCACACCTCCCCAGGCCCCTCCATCCCTCCCCAGCCCCCCACCTACTCCCCCTCCAGCCATCCATAATCCCCTCCACCCCTCCCCAGTCTCCTTGTCCCATGTCCCCTCCACCCCTCTCCAGGCCTCTAACTCCATAATCCCTCCCCAGTTCCGCACCCAGTCCCCCTGCAGCTGCCCATAGTCCTCTCCACTGCTACCCAGCCTCCTTAACCCCATGCCCCCTCCACAGGCCTCTAACTTCATCCATCCCTCCCCAGCCCCCCATGAAGTCCCCACTCCAGCCGTTCATAGTCCCCTCTACCACTACCCAGCCCCCACCCACTCTCCTTGTCCCCTCCACACCTCTCCAGGCCTCTGACCCAGCCAGTCTCCTTGTCCCCTCTACCCCTCTCCAGGCCTCTAACCCAGCGAGTCTCCTTGTCCCCTCCACCCCTCTCCAGGCCTCCCTCCAGCCCCTTCCCAGCCCCCTTACCTGGCCAGAGGCTCGGAGCTGCAGGGACTGCCGGCAGAACCGCTTCTGGGCCATGCCGCTCCCACCCTGAGCACACTCTGTCTTAGCATGCTCAGGGCGGGAGATTTGAATCTCCCCAGCCTGGCTGCAGCAGGAGTCTGGGTGCGCATGTGCCTGCTGGGGAAAATAGATTTGGGGCTCAGGATTTTCTACCTGGGGCTGGCACCCTGCCAGCCCGACGACGCTGACGCCTCTGCTTTAAAAGTGCCATAGGACTCTGTTTGTTTGTTTTTTCTGCAATAGACTAACATGGCTATCCCTTTGGAACTTGAGTTCCAATCTTGTACTCACTTTTATGTTGGAAACTGGACTGATACAGCAAATAGTTAGGCCACTGAAAACCGTGTTCCACTTTTGAAAGTTATGTATCAAATCTAGCAAATTCCACTTACCAATAAAGTTTAAAAAAATTGTCTGTTTTGGGTTTTGTTTTGTTTTTTTGTCAGAAAAGTACATGATGGGAGAAGCACTAGGTGTGATATACCTCAGCTTTAGCAAGGATTTTAATATTGTCTCACATGACCTTCTTATAAACAAACTAGGGAAATATAGCCAAGACTAACTTACTATAAGATGTGTGGAAGGATAAACAAAAATAAATCTGTGACTAGGGTCTTTGACTTCAAAAGGGCAAACTTAAAAAAATTAAGGGAATTAGTTAAGGAAGTGCACTGGACTGAAGAACTCATGGATGTAAAGGTGGAGGAGGCTTAGTTCCTGCAACTTTTACTTGAAGTGATTCTATCTGAGGCCTGCATTCCAAGGCAAGAGTTGTAGATCAAGCTGGATAAGTAAGCATCTCGGATAGGTGATTAGGAGAAAGCAAAAAGCCTACAAGAAGTGGAAGGTGGGAAAGGAAAGCTACCTCTTGGAGGACAGAAATGTAGAGCTAAAGTGAGATGCCAAAAGCCAAGAAGAGTTGGACCTTGAAAAGGGAATTAAAACCAATAGTAAAAGGTTCTTTAACCATATAAATAGGAAGAAAACAAAGAAGGAAGAAGAAGTGGGACTGCTAAACACTGAGGTGGTGGGGAGCGGAGGGGGATCAAGGATAATCTAGGCATGGCTAAATATCTAAATAAGTACTTTGCCTCTGTTTTTAATTAGGGTAATGATGAGCCTGGGGATAATGTTATGGTAGCTAATGGTAATGAGGAGATAGAGGTGGAAATTACCATATCCGAGGTAGAAGTCAAACTTGAACTGCTTAATGGGACTAAATTGGGGGGCCTGAGGTAATCTCTATCCAAGAATATTAAAAGAATTGGCACATTAAATTGCCAGTCCATTAGCAAGGCTTTTTAATGAATCTGTAAACTCTGTAAAGGAGTTGTATCATATGACTGGAGAATTGCTAATATAGTTCCTATTTTCATGAAAGGGAATAAAAGTAATCTGGGTAACTACAGGCCTGTTAATATGCAAGGTCTTGAAAAAAAATTGGAAAGAGAAAGGACTTGAGGATATCGAGGATAATGGTAACTGGAATAAAATACAACATGGCTTTACAAAAGGTAGATCATGCCAGACCAACCTGATCTCCTTTTCTGAGAAGATGACAGATTTTTTGGACAAAGGGAATGTGGTGGACCTAATTTACCTAGATTTCAGCAAGGCATTCCACAAAGGGAATTATTAGTTAAATTAGAAAAGATGGGGATTAATATGAAAATAGAAAGGTGGATAAGGAACTGGTTAAAGGGGGAACTACAGCGGGTCATATTGAAAGGTGAACTGTCAAGCTGGAGGGAGGTTACTAGTGGAGTTCCTCAGGGATCGGTCTCAGGACTGATCATCTTTAAACTTTTTTTTATTACTGACCTTGGCACAAAAAGTGGGAATGTGCTAATTAAATTTGCAGATGACACCAAGTTGGGAGGTATTGCCAGTATAGGGAAGGATTGGGGTATCATATAGGGAGATCTGGGTGACCTTGTAAGTCTTGTAAGCAAGATACGAGAAGTAATTCTTCCACTTTACTCCACGCTGTTGGTCTCAGCTGGAGTGTTGCATCTGGTTGTCTGCACCACATTTCACAAAGTTGTGGACAAATTAGAGAAGATCCAGAGGAGAACTTCAGAAATGATTAAAAGTATATAAAACATGACCTAGTAGGACTGAAAAAAACATGGTTTGAGTCTTGAGAAGAGAGAGATGAGGGGGGGACATAATAGTTTTCAGGTACATAACAGATGGTTACAAAAAGGCGGGTGATAAACTAGGATAGGACAAGAGGTAATAGGCTTAAATTGCATCAAGGGAAATTTAGATTAGATGCTAGGAAAAGCTTCCTAACTTGTAAGGATAGGTAGCACTGAAACAAATTATCGAGGGAGGTTGTAGACTCTCTCTCATTGGAGGTTTTAAAAACTGGTTTGACAAGCACCTTTCAGGAATGGTGTATATATACTACTTAGGCTTGCCTCAGGGCAGGGGACTGGACCTGACCTATAGAGGTCTCTTCCAGTCCTACATTTCTATGATTCTGTGACTTCCCATGTGAAAACTAGAAAGACTCTTGCACCTTACAGTGCATAGCAATTGAGGTACCAATAGTTGACTGACTGCTTTTCAGGTAGTGTCCAGAATCCTATCAACTGTTAATGTGATACGCTTAAAACTTTAACTTCGTCAGTTAATATAATTTTTTGTTCATGTTTATAAAAAGGGTTAAAACATCTAACATCTGCATAAATGGAAGAAGAGTTGAATAATAATCATTCAATTAATGAAAGTGCTGTAAATAATTAGATTTTTTTAAACTATAGAAAAGATAGATATATAGCAATAAATGCTTATAACAATTGTTAATTGTGATATACAGGAGCAGTGCCTTTTTAGACTCAAAATATTCTTTGCATAAGAAAGTACACTAGTCTATTTTCCAGGACTCAATGAACAGAATCATAAAGGAGTTTCTAGAAGTGAAAGCAATATTTCAAGTGCAGTCATACCAGAGCTGTCGGGAGAAGAACTGTTTCCTCCCTCCATGCTCTTTTATGTAATACCTTTGTGTACGCTGTCCCAAATTATATTGGTTTTTTTATTGGCTGTCATGATACACTGATAGCTCTTGTCTACTTTTCTGACCATTGTCACCACTACATCTCTTTCATCATTGCTGATTTCCAAATTTTTCCCTCCCATTGAACAGCTGTGTTTGGGACTATAATTTCCCTGAACAAGTATACTTGCATTTTCATCATACTTAATTTGCTGTCCTCTGTGAATTTATTGTCTTAATGCCTACCCTCATTCTCAGAGGTTATTGGTGGAAATATAAATATATAAATTTAAAGACTCTACAACTGACACCAATTTTTTTTTTTTAAGGGCTGCATAAAATATTTTACAGGAAGCAAGTTCTTCACTTGTTTTCCATTGTGCAATAGTGAGGGCTTTATTATTTATTGAAGTTCATAAGATATATTTTTTAATGCTTAGTAATAGTTTCAATAGTAATTGGATCTGTGCAGGACTCATGCTTTGAAGGCTTCCCTCAGGTAAATATCCATGGATTCTTATTAATATCATGCCCCATAATTTACACAATCTTCCTTTATTTTATCCCAATATGCAATCGGTGGAGAAGAGGTCCAAAAATAATGGAATTAAGTTGCAAGCTTGCATATGCTACCAAGTGAATAAAATGTATACAGTATATACAGGAATTATGCAACATAACAGCTCTCTAGTGAAGATAAAATATAGTCTGTTATTCAGTCGTTGCTTATTACCAGACTGAATACTACTGAGCTTGCATTGCCCCATACCAATCATAGCCATTTGATTTGATTTTTTTGTTCATTCTTTCATTTTTTATCTATACCTGGTGTATTTCAAGCAAGCACTGAGCAGATATTGTTGCAAAAATTGAAAATAATATCATAGAGATACAAATATAAGCACAAAGATGGAGTAAAGAGCAAAAAGGATAAAAATTTATAACCCAATCTCTCTCTATAGGGTTATGTGTAAGGCATTACTACTTAAAAGCAAAACTGTCATATTTTCCTTTTTACTTTGGATAATTCAGTTAAAACTGTTTGCCGAAAGCTTTCATCTTTTATTAGTGAAATTATGTAAATGAACTAATAGAAAATACATATACATAGGAGATAATGGCAGAGTTAGAGCATTGTCATGTGACAAATCCCAGAGCAAATACCGTGTCAAAATAAGTCTCAGGACAACACTGCTGGGACAAAATACTATTCCACTGGTACCATGTACGTTGCATCTAATGCAAATAAAGTTAATTCTGTTCAAATGTCATTATTAGTGCAGTCACTGTAACCAAAGGGTGTAAAAGTGTTAGACTGACAGTTTTTCACATGACCATTAGGTTTAAAAAAAAAAAGACTTAGCCATAGTAAGTTTTAAAAAAAAAGTTTGTTTATTGTATTGAATTTCTGAATGATTGGCTAGAAATATCATTAATTGTAAACTTCGTTCCATGTACCTTAAGTACACTGTATGGCACCCCTCCTGCTCCCGCCTGCTGCTTCATCCTTTTCTGCTCCTCATGCTACTGCATGTCTTTTACTCGCTTGTTGGCATAACTAGCCATCCAATCCCCCATCCCTTCATGCAGAGCTTATAAAATAACAGGAAAAAAGGTTACAAGCTGGGAGGTTCCAGGCAAATCACTTCTTAAGATTATTTATATGGCACAAGCAGATTTGTGCTGCATTTTGGCCGAAAGAAAAATTATGCAGACATTTGCATGGCTGCATAATTGCATTATGCACAGAGACCTAGCTATGTGAGTTCTCCCTAGTAATATGCTAAGAGCACAGACCCAAAGGTATGAATCCTCAATAAATTTGCAAAATTGTCTTGAAAATCTAGCAGCCCAGCCAGAAAATGTACTCACCCATCCTTATGATGACGGTAATAGCGAGGTGGTGGGCATAAAGAGGAAATGCTTTACTTGCCTGTGGTGCAAAATTTGACTCTTCCTGAGTAGAATTTTACAAGACTGTATTATAAGATACTTCTTGAGAACAAGTATTTACATGTAGCTTTCTGTTGAATTTCTGCCGAAAGTTAAATGTCACCTCCTTATGTGTGGACTGCAAACCTAATTGTTGTTTAGTAGGCTCTGAGACATTGGTTTTGTGCTGGCGCTTTCCTGTGGCTTGCATACGGAAGGCTAAATCATTATATATTTATGTATATATGGAAACTGGATACATTTTTCCATTAGAAATTAACCGTATTATAGTGAATTGGCAGAGCTGTGGTGGTAGATAAGCAGAAGGCAAGGTGATGAACCTGCTGAGGGTGAATAGGCTGCAGCTCTTCTGGCTCCTGACTGGAGGGTGGTTTACCAAGGAAGAAATTCCATGGTGGTTACAGGAATGGATGGAGACCTGAAGGGGCAGTGATTCCAGACAGGGATGCCCGGTGTGATTTAACTGCAGTTTTTAAAGCTGCCTCTGCAGAATTAGGTCTCTTCATTAAAGAATAGTATATATTATGAATAAGAACATGTGTACAATGTAAATAGACAACTGACGCCAGACTTTATTCAGTGATATCAATTTCTCTTCAGCAATGGAAGTTGACTTGCTTCAAGACCTGAAATTGACCATTGCCAAGCGGAGGGAAAGTATATGAAAGTCAGCAGGATATCAGTGATACCGTAGCTTTCTCATGTGTTTCCAACCAGTCTGTAGCATAATATCCTCAGAAAAATGTTGACAGTGTATTCTTAAGGTGGGGCTAAATAACATTTCTGTTTAAAGAAGAACTATTCAGTTACCAATGGTTCTCTGTCAAATTGGGAGAGTGTATCTAGTGGAGCCTTCCAGGAGAAATCGTAGGTCTAGGTGTTAGTCGATATGTTCATTAATTACTTGGATAATGGGGTAGAAAATATGCTTACAAGGTTTGCAGATGATACCAAGCTAGGTAGCGTTGGAAGAACATTGGAAGAAAGTGACTAGACAAATTGGATTATTGGTCTGAAAACAGCAAGATGAAATTCAGTACAGACAAGTATAATGTATTAAATTTAGGAATGAATGCACAGAGCTACACTGTGGGGAATAATTGGCTACATGGTAGAACTGCTGTAAAGGATTTGGCGGTTACAGTGGATCACAAATTGAATGAGTCAACAATGTGATAACTAAAAATAGGCTAATATCATTCTGGTGTGTATTAACAGGAGTGTTATATCTGAGACACGGGAAGTAATGGTCTCCCTCTGTTGGGCACTGCTGAGTCCTCTCCTGAGGTATAGAATCATAGAATCATAGAATAATAGGGTTGGAAGGGACCTCACGAGGTCATCTAGTCCAACCCCCTGCTAAAAAGCAGGACCACTCCCCCTAAATTATCCCAGCCAGGGTTTTGTCTAACCGAGCCTTAAAAATCTCCAAAGATGAAGATTCTACCACCTCCCTAGATAGCCCATTCCAATGCTTCACCACCCTCCTAGTGAGAAAGTTTTTCCTAATATCCAACCTTGACCTCCCCAGCTGTAATTTGAAACCATTGCTCCTTGTTCTGTCCTCTGTTACCCTCGAGAACAGCCTAGCTCCCTCCTCTTTGGAGCAACCCTTCAAGTAGTTGAAGGTTGCTATCAAATCTCCCCTCAGTCTTCTCTTCTGTAGACTAAATAAGCCTAGTTCCTTCAGTCTCTCCTCATAAGTCATGTGCCCCAGCCCCCTAATCATTTTTGTTGCCCTCCACTGGACTCTTTCTAATTTGTCCACGTCCTTTCGGTAGTGGGGAGCCCAAAACTGGACACAGTACTCCAGATGCGGCCTGACCAGTGTTGAATAGAGGGGAATTATCACATCCCTCGATCTGCTGGCAATACTCCTACTGATGCAGCCTAATATGCCATTGGCCTTTTTGGCAACAAGGGCACACTGTTGGCTCATATTCATCTTCCCGTCCACCATAACTCCCAGGTCCTTTTCTACAGCGCTGCTACTTAGCTGATCGGTCCCCAGCCTGTAGCAGTGCATGGGATTTTTCCGTCCTAAGTGCAGGACTTTGCACTTGTCTTTGTTGAACCTCATGAGGTTTCTTTCAGCCCAGTGTTCCAATTTGTCCAAGTCTCTCTGGATCCTGTCCCTGCCCTCCAGAGTATCTACCATTCCCCCCAACTTGGTGTCATCCGCAAACTGACTAAGCACGCAGTCTATTCCATCATCAAGATCGTTAATGAAGATGTTGAATAGAACCGGCCCCAGGACCGACCCCTGGGGCACTCCACTCGTTACCGGTTGCCAACCAGACATCGAGCCATTGATTCCTACCCACTGAGCCCGTTGATCTAACCAGGTTTCGATCCACCTTATGGTCCACTCGTCCAACCCATACTTCCTTAACTTGCTGACGAGAATGCTGTGGGAAACTGTATCAAAAGCCTTGCTAAAGTCAAGGTATATCACGTCAACGGCTCTTCCCGCATCCACAAATCTAGTCATCTCGTCATAGAAGGAAATCAGGTTGGTCAGGCATGATTTGCCCTTGGTGAATCCATGTTGACTGTTCCTGATCACTCTATTTTCCTCCAAGTGTTTCAGGGTGGATTCCTTGAGGACGTGCTCCATGATTTTCCCAGGGATTGAGGTGAGGCTGACCGGTCTGTAGTTCCCCGGATCCTCCTTTTTCCCTTTCTTAAAGATAGGTACTATATTTGCCTTTTTCCAATCCTCCGGGACCACCCCCGTTCGCCACGAGTTCTCAAAGATAATGGCCAGCGGCTCTGCAATCACTTCCCCCAACTCCCTCAGCACCCTCGGATGCAGTTCATCCGGCCCCATTCATTTCAGAGCATCACTGTGCAAGAACAGTATATTTAGGTTAGATATTGTAATTATAACAGTAAGTATTTATAGTGCATGTATATTTCCATATGCTTCCAGGAATTTAACTAGGTACTGTGTCTATTGCTGGATGCCATACTTTAGGAAGGATGTGGATAAATTGGAGAGTCCAGAGGAGCAACAAAAAGAATACAAGTTTTAGAAAACCTGACTTCTGAGGAAAGGTTAAAAAAATCTGGGCATGTTTAGTCTTGAGGAAAGAAAACTGAGAGGGAATCTGATGATGATGGTGATGATGATGGTGATGATGATGATGATAATAAGGGCTGTTATAAAGAGGTAGGACAAGAAGTAATGGGCAAGGGAGATTTAAGTTAGATATTAGAAAAAAGTCTTTTGGTTCTAAGGGTAATCGATTTCTGGAATAGGGCTTGAAGGGAGGTTGCGGATTCTCTATCCCTGAAGGTAACAAGAAGAGATTGGACAAATTGCCTTATGATTCTATAAAATAAACTTATAATCTTTCATGATTTGTGTTTTCAGAGTATGTGTAGAAGCTCCGTGTCTTGATGGAGTACTCTTTTGGATAGATTGCCTTGCACATAAGTGTGATTCTACAACTGGCGACATACACTGTTATCAAAAACAGGTCATGCATGTACAGAGCATTTCTCACTGGGCACCTGCTAACATAGGACCTTATAGTCAGTCCATCAAGGTAAGCATTCTTTGCTATTTTGTATGATCTATTTATCATTTCACAAAATTATCAGCTCTTTTCTTTTAATTGATTTTAATCTGCACAAAAGAAAAAAACAAAGCTTGGGCCTTCTGTATTATGTATAAAATGGCTACAAAAGTGAAAAATGAATTTGAATCTAAAACTTTAAAATCTCTGTATAACAAACTGCAGCAAAATAGCTGAAATGTAATCATGTCTTTCACTCTGATCATCAGGAGAAAAAAGGACAATTATTCATTTCAGAGCATCACTGTGCAAGAACAGTATATTTAGGTTAGATATTGTAATTATAACAGTAAGTATTTATAGTGCATGTATATTTCCATATGCTTCCAGGAATTTAACTATTTGTTGAAAACATTTCGGGTCATTTGGAATTTCTTTATGTTCTCGGATAACAAATTCACACTTCTGCTTAGGAAATCAATGCTTAAACACACACTAGTGAATTCCCTTATGAAGCTCTAAATATTAGTGTTGTATTACATAAAAGCAAATCAAGACTGATGAAACATTTAGTATTTCTAAAACTTACATTTAATAAGAAATTTTTGAGACATATTATGTTGTTCAACAAATATGAAAGAGTAACCCAGGCAGCCCCTTCCCAGCTCCTGCTGCCTTCCTGACTATTAGGGCATTATCCTGTGTCAGGTCTTGTCTTGCATTTATATGCACTCTCCTCTTCACCCTGCTGCCTGTACAACAGAGAGAAGATCTAGTCCAAAGTATATTATTACTGGTAAGAGGATCTGTGATGTGCACAACATTTTATTTCATATATTGTAAATCTTCCAAATTGCCTTCTGATTTGCAAACAAACCTACTATTGTACTGCTGCAACAATTTTTTTCTTTTGTTTGATGCTGGTTAGCTTCAGTGTCTATGGTGATGGCTTATGCTAGATAATAGGCGGACTCACCCACGAAGGACAGAGAGTTGTGATCATATAAAACACATAATTTATCTTTATTTACCTATTTAAAGAAGTTAATTTGCTAAGAGCAGAAAGTAGATTTGGTGGACCTTTTCTTCACTCCATTTTAAACACTGTGGGTCATGCCTTGGATGGCCCTTCGTGGTTTATTCAAAGGAAAAAAAGCAAATAGCCTTGCTTGCATTTTTCATGCCTGTGCTGTGATAACCACATTTTGATTGTAGAGCACAGGCTCTAAACTAAGTGAATATCCTTTACTTGGCATAGTCTGGATTTAGGCCACAACGTAAGATCAAAACTACTTCAGTGGTATTGATGGGTGATATTGTGCTGTCAATGGATAGAGGATGGACCTCCATTTTCATCCTTTGGAACTCTCTGCAGCATCTGGTAGTTAGCCATGGGATACTGCTGGACTGCCTGAAAGAGAGTCCAGAGTCCAAAGGAATATGTTAATGTGACTCAAGTTCTTCCTGGGGAGATGCACACAAAGAGTAGAAACAGGAAACTGTACCTCCCTGACTAGACCTCTCACTTGTGAAGTCCCAGGAACCAATTTCTTTCCCTGGGCTTTTTCAAAATCAACATGGAACCATGAGGAATTGATAAAACACCATGGACTGAGTGCGAGCAACCTGCAGATGAGACACAGCTGTACTTTCCTTCACATGACAATCCCACTGCCATCAACATGGCAGCATTCTTGAGAGAAATCAGTTCATGGATGAAGCACAGCTCGTTGGAGCTAAACCCAAGCAAAGCAGAGAAGATGCTGATGGGCAGGTGTAAGCACTTTGTAGAGTTTGCAGTCACAGTGCAGTTTCCTTTGGTTGACAGTTGTAGCCTATAGAACTAGCCTGCTTGCTTAGACACATATATTTTCCACTATAGATTTAAGGTTTATAGCTGTAATAGAGTAGCTGCAATGCAAGAGTTACCTGCAGACCACATCCTACATGAAAAGCTGAAGCAGTGAGCCATACGTACATATGTTCAGGACCTTTGGCCTAGAGAGGAAACAAGAAGCAACAGATGTGGTTATGACTTTATTTCCCTAGATAAATCTGGAAGCATCAGAAGGGGGCTGTGCAGATAAACTTCACAAGTACATCACAAAATCCAGAGAAAGGGTCAGAAGTAACAAACGTGATATGAGTGAACTGCTTGGCACCATCTGGAAAGGCTATTAATGTTATTAATATGCATGAAACTACCATCTTATAGAATAAGTGTATCCCAATAATTTGTGAGTGAAGACACCAAATTTGAACTTTGAAAGAGGACCCATATTATGTGGAGTATAAAAAAGGAAACCAGATTACTTAGGTGCGATTGTCAGCTTTCTTCCTTAAGCTTCTTTTAGTTAGTGTTTGCTAGAATCTCTGTACACTTAAGTATTGCTTATAGCTCTTAGCTCTCTAGCACAGCCAAGCCCTTGAGCCAAGAGTTGAGGAACCAGACATCTCTATTAACCAGGTCAGCAGGGAAGGGTTCAAGTATATTAATCCAAAGCATATTTGATTTTTCATTTCCTTTCAGTTACTTATCTGTCTATCAGTTTATCGTATCTCAATAAAAATTTATAAAATTCAGTTCAGTGAGCATTCCTGTCATGTACCCCAGGACTCCTCGTAATAACTCTCTGGAGACTGATTCCATGACAGGACCCTCACTATCTTCTGATCCGATCCATTGGTGAGCCTATAATCCCATTCAGATTACTAGTTCCAAAGGGGTAGCTGTGTTAGTCTAGTCCAGCAAAACAAACAAGGAATCTGGTGGCACTTTTAAAGACCAACAAGTCTGTTTATCGCATGAGCTTCCGTGGGAGAAAATCCTACTTCGTCAGATGCTTGAAGATGGGGGAACTTATGGAATGGGAGCAAAATAAATGCAGGGAAGTGTGGTTTCAGGATATTAGAGTAACAAGGTGTATGAGGTAATGTCTTTCATTGGACCAAGTTCTGGTGGTGACAAACAAACTTTCAACCTACACAGAATTCTCTTCTGGGAAAGGTACTAAGGCTATGTCTGTACTACCACGAATGTCAGCAAAATTTGCGACATTCATGAGTGTGAATATTCCACATTTCTGAGTGACAGACGTTACACTGACATAAGCCCTAGTGTGCTATGTTGGCAGGAAAAACTCTCCCAGGTGACTGGAAGGGAGGGGAGGCTACATGAGTATATGTTGGGCAAGAAAAGCCCTCTTTTACTGGCAAAGCAGCTCCCACACATGGAAGTGGCAAAATACTAAGTTTGGTCAGGACTTCCTGTGCACACTGCACTAGTTGTTCCTTTCTTGGGGGACTAGGAATTTTCCCCTCTCCACTGGATTGGCCTAGGCAGCGGATTTCACCTTCCCCACAGCGGTTCATTAGGGGAGGGGAGGATTAGTTGCATGCGAACATGGAACTGGAGTTCGACTGTGATGTTGCAACTCATGTTGCATGTGTGGAGGATGTCCAGTGCAGGTACTCTGTAGGGAAGGGATACAGTCATCAGATTAATAGATTGGTAAAGAACTTGAAAGCAGGTGTTCATTAAAGGAGTATAAACAGGATAGGTTCAGGGCTCCTGAGACTGCTATGGCAGGGAGCCCCACCACACACTTTATAGCACACCTTAACCTTCATTCAAGGTGAAGATAAGCTTTCAGCACCAGGTTGGCTGGGGACCATGATGGGAAAGGGGGAGGACTGACAGAAGCCTGCCAGGTATGTATGGCCAGAAACAATCATGGAATTACCTGCACTGTGCATTTTTATCTGCTGGGTACTGCCAGACAGTTGTTAATAAAGCTTCAGCCTAATTAAACCACATCCAGTGTCTCCTCTCTTCCTTCTGGCATAGCTGGACAATGCACATTTAAGGGAAGAAAGAAGCTGAAATTGAGTCATATCAGAGTCTGGGTATCTGCTTTTTAATATCTCTATTAGATTCATGAGGATACAGATGAGAAAATTACATAACTGGAAAAAGTAAAGCATGAGAAATTAGTACCTGGGATGGTTCTGTAGCATAACACACTGCAAATGTCTATGCTTCAGTTAAAAACCTGGGGTCCCAGAACTGATGCTGCAGTCTGAGCCAGAATGTCTGCAAAGCAGTTAAAAAGCCCCTTAGGCTGAGCTCCATGAGCCTGAGGGCAGGTCTTCACTGACGGCAGCAAATTCGCTGCCATCAGTTTGAACTTCTCAATCGACTGATTTGGGTCTGTGAAGATCCATTCAGCTGATCAGGAAGTCGATCCTGCAACACCACCCCAGCAATTGGATAATGCTGGTTTAAAGAGAGGCCCCTCCTTTTGAACCAGCACTGTGTGTGTGCAGAGAGTAGAGAAGCCAAACATAGATACGGAAGTTGTTTTAGGTAACTTTCTTATCTATGTTTGACTGCCACCATAAAGGGCAGGCAGTATAGAGCTGCCCTGAGTGAGCTGGCATGGCCAGCCTCAAATTTTTAATGGCATCGTAGACATTCTGTCAGTAACCTAGGGAAAGATGGTTAGTTCTGTCAACAGTTGAATAGACTTATGGGATCAGAAATTTTGGATGCGTCTTTCATTCCACTATTAGAAAGACAAAAGAAAGGTCAGCATCTGCCTTAATTTTTCTTCTTGAAATTCCTTTAAAAACGTTGTGTGTGATATTTAGTATTTATGGAAGTAAGGGACTGCTGTCTGTCATAAGTTTTTATATTGCTCCCCATTTTTACGCCATACCTTCCTCCTCTTGTCATTTGGCATTTGTAGAGCTTTAACCAACTACCGGAGATCCTAAGAGATGGGCAAATCATGGATTGTTATTGTGTGGTGATATTTTCATATTATTGCTTCGAAGAGCTAGCTAGCATGTATATGTGTGTTCATGCTGGGGAATCACAGCACCTATCTTTTAGAGTAGACATAGCCTTAAAGTGTGGCACCCAGAGCTGGACAGAGTACTCCAGCTGAGACTTCAACAGTGCTGAGTAGAGCGGGACAATTACCTCCCATGTCCTACTTAATGAACCTCCTGTTAATACACTTTGGAACAATATTAACCTTTTTTGCAACTGCATCACATTATTAATATATTCAATTTGTGATCCACTATAATTCCCAGATCCTCTTCAGTAGTACTACAGTTGCGCTTATTCCAAAGGGGTAGCCGTGTTAGTCTATTGTAGAAAGACAACATCTGTTAGTCTTTAAAAGTGCCACAGGACTCTGTTGTCTTTTTACAGTTGAGCTAGTTATTCTCCGTTGTGTATTCATGCATTTCCTTCTCAGTGTAGTAATTTGCACTTGTTTTTATTGAATTTCATCTTGCTGATTTCAGACTAATTCTGCAATTTGTTATTGTCATTTTGAATTCTGATCCTCTCCTCCAAAGTGCCTGCAATCCCACCCAACCTGGTGTCGTCCATACATTTTACAACCATATTCCATTATTCTTGTCATTAATAATAGTACTGAACTGTACCAGACCACGGATGCATCCTTGTCAGACTCTGCTAGATATTCTTTAAGTACGGCCTTTCAGCCAGTTGTGCACTTCCTGAGAGTAATTTCATCCAGGCCGCATTTCCTTGGTTTGTCTATGAGAATGTCATGTGGGACAGTTAAGAGTGACAAGATGGGTGAGATAATATCTCTTAGTGGACTAGCCTCTCTTGGTGAAAGAGACAAGCTTTTCAGCCACTCACAGCTCTTCTTCAGATACTCCCAGTGTTACAACAAAATGCACAAATTGTTTAGCATACCTAGTTATCACATATTGTAAGGGACCATTCAGGGCCATTCATGGTAGAGCAGTTCATTATAAGGGGCTCTTACGTTCAAGGTAGAGTGGCCCGTTAACACCTTTACAGTCATAGGCTACAACTACATGGCCTACAATATGTTTGACTGTGTGAGCTATCTTACTAAAATCAAAGTTATCATGTCTATAACTTCCCCCTATTTTCTAGACTTGTAACTCTGCTGAGGAAGAAAATTAGGTTGGTTTGGAATGATTTGTTCATGACCAGTCCATGTTGGCTATTACACATGTCCTCAAGGTGTTTACAAATAGATGGTTATATAGAAGTTATCCTGAGTGGATCTATAAATTTCTCAGGTCCTCATTGTGCATCATTTTCAAGATAGGTACTCTGTTTACCCTTCTTCACTCAGCTGGGATCACACCCATCCTCTGTGAGTTCTTACAGATAATCACTAATGGTTCTGAGATTGCTTCAGCTAGTTTTTTAAGTATCCTAGGATGGATATCCTCAGATCCTCCAGACTTGAATACATCTATCTTAACTAAATATTCTGTAATGTTCATTCCCTATTTTAGCTTGTATTCTTTCCCCAGTGTTGCTAATATTAATTTTATGAAGTACCGTATTTTTTGGACCATAAGACGCACCTGACCATAAGACGCACCCAGTTTTTAGAGCAGGAAAACAAAGAAAAGGGAAGGCAAAGAAGAGAAAAGGAAGGAAAGAAAAGGGAAGGCAAAGAAGAGAAAAGGAAGGAAAGAGAAAGGAAGGCAAAGAAGAGAAAGAAGGAAAGAAAAAGGAAAGAAAAAGAGGGAAAGAAAAAGGAAGGGAGAAAGAAAAAAGAGAGAAGGAAGGAAGAGAAAGGGAGAGAAAGAAGGAAGGAAGAGAAAGGAAGAGAAAGAAAGAAAAAAGAAGAAAAGAAAGAGAGAAAAAAGAGAAGGAAGAGAAAGGGAGGAAGCAAAGAAAGAGAGAAAGAAGAGGAAACAGGAAGAGGAAGGAAGGAAGAGGAAATAAAGAAAGAAAAAGGAAGAGAAAGATGAAAGAGGAAGGAAAAAAGAGAAAGAAAAAAGGAAGACAAATAAGGAAAAAAGAGAAAGAAGGAAGAGAAAGAAGGAAAGAAAAAGGCAAAGAAGAGAAAGAAGGAAAGAAAAAGGAAGGGAGAAAGAAAAAAGAGAAGGAAGGGAGAGAAAGAAGGAAGAAGAGAAGGAAGAAAAAGAAGAAAAGAAGAAAGGGGAAGGAAAGAAGAGAAGGAAGAGAAAGGAAGAAAGCCAGCTGAGGCCGCTGGCGGGGGAGGACCCTACCGTGGCCCTGGGAAGCCGCCGGTGGGGGGGGGGGGAGCACACCTCAGCCCCAGAGGCTGATCCCGGCCCCGTGCTGGGAGGCCGGGGCCGTGGATTGCCCCGGCCCCAGCCCCAGGCCAGGAAGGAGGCGGACAGCGGGTGGGAGCCCGGGAGCCCCCCGCTGCCGCAGCCACCCCTCTGGCCCGGCCGCATGGGGCAGGCAGGCAGGCTTGCGCTCCTGAGCCTGCCTGTCCCACCCTGGGGGCGGGGAGGGCCAGCCCAGAGGCCGGGCGCAGGCCGGGTGTGCTGCGGCAAAGCCGCAGCCCCGGGGGTTGGAGGGAGCAGCGGGGGCTGCCGGGCTGCGCGGGGGTCCCTCACTGCTGCGCGGTGGGGGGCGGTGTGCGACGGCCGCTCTGCGGCCGAGCGCCCGCAGCTTGGAGGGAACACTGCTTGCTGGACCGTATTCGCACTATAAGACGCACCCTCATTTTCCCCCCACTTTTGGGGGGGAAAAAGTGTGTCTTATAGTCCGAAAAATACGGTATCTGATCAAAAATAGCCTTTTCATGAAAACTAAAGCAGAATAGGAATTAAACACCTCCAGTTTTTTTAATGTTATCACTTTCTTTCATTTTTCTCTTGCTCCTGCTGTTGCCTTTTATGTTCTTTACTAAGTGTAATTCATTTTGTGCCTTAGCCTTTCTGATTTTGTTGCTACATGTTTGTGGTATTCTTCTGAAATCATCGGTAGCATTTCGTCCACATTCCCCCACCCTGCCCCACCCTTTTTTGAGATTCTTTTTTGGCCTCTCACTGTTCTTCTTTCTCTCCTTTTTCTCATCAGGTTATTCTGTGTGGTGCCTTTAATAATGTCTCCCTGAGAAACCGACAGGCCTTCTGAACTTCTTTTTTCCTTAGCCTTGAGTACAGAATTACTTCAGTATAACTACATTATTCAGGGTGGGGATTAACACTGCTGAATGATGTAGTTATACCAGCCTAAACTCTGATAGAGCTTCTCCTGCCGACATAGGCCTCTGCCTTTCACAGAGGTGGAATTATTAAGCTGACAGGAGAGCTTTTCTCCTGTTGGTTTAGGACATCTTCATCAGAAGTGCTATGGTGGCACAGCTGTATTGGTGCTGCGGACAAGTGCAAGTTTCTGGTGTAGACAAGCATTTAGATTTTCTCCCCAGAGGGCCTTACTTACCAAGTTCTCCAAGTTTGTTAAAGACTGCTTTTTTAAAATATATTGTCCTTATTCTGTCGCTTTC
>ML685764.1:9739771-9770753 GCA_007922175.1 Pelusios castaneus
AACTCAGGAACAAGCAGAAAGAAACTTTGTTTTGTATGTGTGATGAATATAATTCCAACTTAAGTACACATATTTATTATGAAATATTTCAAGTGCTAACTTATTCATATTAGAGTTTTATTTGTGTTCACTTTTTTAGTTTGCTTGCAAAATGTCTCTATTTATTATTAAAACTAACTCATTTTTGTGAAAAGATTTATGATAATTGCACGGGAACAGGCCTCATCTGGAACATCGCGTTCTGAAGTAAGAGTTCTGAGTTTTAGAATGTTAGATCTTTGTGATGTGGAATGTTTTTTATTAATTGTACATGCCATCTGTATATCCAGCGATCTTTGATCCTTATATTTATTGTGATGATTATTGCCATACCCACATGGCAAGATATTATTAAAACATGAGCTAATAAATGACGAACTCCATTTAATTGAGCTTGCGTAAAGACAGGGAACATTTTATAAATAAGCATTTCCAAAAGGGAATAATAATTTTGAAGCAAATGTTACAATGAAAGTAAAACAAATATGATAGATTGTAGATACCAAGGCAGCACCACAGGAACACTGTATATAGCAGGAAGAGCATAATACATAGAAAAACATCCTTTCAACATCCTTTCAACAGCATCCTTATGTCTTTTCTTTCTCAAGTAATATGAAACGTGTTATGAAGCACGTTGAAAAAAAATGTTCTTAACTTGTTTACCCTCAGACGTGCTGCAAAACCCTTCTCTGTACTCAGGCTTTGGGGGAAGGAGGTGTGTGATAATAGCTGGGATCGGTTGGGAAGGGTGTTATTGTTTGGACTTGATTTTTTTTTATGATTGATCAATCTCTGTAGCTTGGGGATGAGGAGCAGTCAGTCACTTAACTTTTGTTAATTTTTATTTTTGGCAAAGGTGCCTTAAGTCTGAGGTAGATGCACTTTTCCACATGCATTTTTTTTTAATAACTCAAAAGGCTTCTTTCACAGTGCAGTATCACAGCCTTGACATACAATTGTGTTATGATGTCACAGAATTTTAATTTTTTAAATTTTGATTACTTTGCAACACAGAAATCAATAGTACTGCTAATAATGTTATAAGCAAAAAGGACATTGGATACCAGTAGTACTTCTACTGTTAAACTGTAGGGATAAAATCCTGTCCCGCTAAAATCAGTGGGAGTTTACCATTTAGCTTGAGTGGGACCAGGATATCGCAGAAAACCTGATGGAGGTGCTGGGGGTATAAGGAGAAGAAAGAAATGGGAAAATGGCAAAAGTTAGATGTAGTAAGATGGCGAAGTAAAAGGTACAAAGAAACATGGCAAAAAGGGCGTGGAAAATGTTAAGCAATTGGAATAAAAAGGGAAGATTGTCAAAGATGGGGTGAGAAGAGGTAGGCAGAAAAGGGCAAGGGCAAATAAATTAAACAGAATGGAAAGAGGGTGGAAAAAAACAAGTTAGACAGAACCCAAGTGAGGTATAGAGAGGGGAAACATTCATCCCGCTAGAGTTACAGATAAGTGTTTCTCCTAGAAAGGTCAGTTCAGGCATCACCAAGTGACAGAAGTGATAGGGGAATACCATATCCTCTGACCTAAGGTAAGTAAAAAGAAAAATAAGGCTTAAACCCAAATTTTTGTCATTGGTAGGATTTTGCCTGCTTTGACAGATTTATTATGTACCCTGGAATTGTGTGGGAAGTTCCAGTGAATATGCCTATCCATTTTTCTATCTCCTAGTATCTAGGAATCCCTTACACACATATGACATAGTATATTTTTCAAGTGACTAGAACATTTGAAAAACTAGAAAGAAATTCATAAGAGAGACTGCACGCAAGAAGACCTGTTTAGACACTGAGTAATACAGAATGCTTTTTGAAGGTCTCAACACATTTGAAAACTATGTAAGACAGGGTGCATGTTTTATAAAGAAAACATATGTTACGTCAGAATAAAACTACAGTTTTTTTGTTGTGTTTTTTCTGAACCTCATAACCTCTTTGAAATGTTGTGTGTCAAGTGTTTAAAATCTTGTTAAAAATTATGCTGTCCTATGTGAATATTGGGTCATTCTTTCTTCTTCTAATTGAATGTTAGAAATTTCAAATCTGCAGCTTTTTTATAAACAGTTAGTGCTCAGTTGTGATAATGGTAACAATAGGAAGGGCAACAGTGACAAGTTATTCCTAAAGCTTCAGCATTTCATTTTCATGGAGGTTAAGGTTACCATATGGTTTTGATCCACTAGACTAGGTTAATAACTCTCCTGCTACCTCCCACCCACCTCCTCAAGTAATTCACATAATAGACAATGTTTCCCTCAGACGAGTTCGATTTGCTTTATTTGTGTTTGTTATGAACCGTATGAGGTGATGCTGTGTATAATTAATTTTCTTTTACTTCAGAAAAACTCTTTTATTGGATCATTTCAGATTATATTAATCAATGAAAAGGGCATCACATAAATAAAAAGAAAACAGCATGATAAACGTTGTGACCTTCTAGTGAAAAACCGTGCCGCATGCATAAAAGACGGCTGCATTAGATGGAGGAAGGAAGTGGGTAATTATTTGTAGCAGTGCTTTTACTGTTGTTGGAGTGAGACAGACTAACCGTGGCAGGAGTCATTTTGCTGAATCAAAGTCCATGTTAGTCGCATTATACACTGCCACAAAAGGTTGTTAAGGCTGGTATTAGCATGTACCACTGAGGACATCGGAAGGACTTGATCTGTCACACTAAATCGCCTTCTTGCCCTCAACCATTGAAGTCTCCAGCTCCTCTGACATGTTCTTTCATTAATGGCCTGGCCTTGACAACTGATCCTAATTGCCTCTGAACCACACTTCATGTATTATTGGTGTCTGCCTGCCCTGGTTCATGTCAACAAGCCGCAGCATGCACAGGGTGTGCCCGGTGCCTTTTGCTGAAATGATGCTCACATAGTCATTTACCTCTGAGGGTTTGGCTCTCACTGGGAATGAAGTCTAAAGCTAAAGATCTTCCTGTCTCTTGTTAGTAATCCTTTAATGTAGATCTGTGCTATGTACTTATTAGGCGTGTATGAAGATGCAGTAAAGCATCACAATTATGCAAAATTCCAGTAAGTATAGACTGTAAATGCTAAATAAAATTTGCCTATATTTTAGCTACTATGTAAGTATTTCTTTATCCATTCTGAAAAGCAGACTGAGCAAGAAAGAGAGCATGGTTTACACTTCTTTTTTATTTTTAAAAAACCCTACTATTTAAAATAATACTCCAAAAGAAATAATAGCTTTAATATTGATACAGTTTCTGTAGGTTGAAATTCTTTGACTATATAAATAGCTTGGGAAAAGTCTTTGTTAGTTGAGGTGTAAATTAAAATAAAAGCTATTAAAAAAAATCTCAGTAGTCTATCATCTTAAATGAAACAGCCCCCTGTATTTACCCAATTTTCCAGAAACCAAATTGCTTAAAAATCAAAATTCTCACTGCATAATGAGCTAAAATTGTTTTTAGTTCTAAAATCTTTTTAACTTTATTCATCTATGATATAAACATTTGGGTTACATTTTAATTTAATATTCTGTAATATGCATTATTTATTTATAATGAGGTTTTATTTTTAAATCCCAAAATAAAATGTTTAGCTCTCGAGGATATTTATTTTTTCTTAAAAGTTTGGCAGTGATTTAAAATTAGTGTCATTCCTTTTTTTATAATCACCTCAGTGAACAATAAGACTGTATTTCAATCATTTCATTTTTTTTTATTTATTGAAGGCATGTTTCTGGGGAGCATTTTAAGCATGCAAGTTCTACAAGTGATAATAAAAAATAAATCATAGAAGCTCTTTGGTACTAGGTATCATTTAGCCTAATCTAGACAGTGACATTTGGGCCACTAACAGCATAATCATAGTTATTGCTACAAATTGCTCCATGTTTGAGTTTTAATGTTATAAGTAAATTATGCCACAGGATAAAATATATGTTTCTTTGGGAATTAAACATGTTTATTTCAGCAGTGTGGCTATGGAATATCAGGTATATGGTATGTTAGTTTTGTGTAGTAACACTGCCACCTTCTGAATCAGGGAAGAATTGTGCAGAAAATTTACTTTTCTACTCTCTCACGTGCCCCCCACCCTCTTTTTCCCCCTTCTTGGACACTTTTTCAAGAATGTTTGCAGATTGGCTGTTTGCTTAGAGCCAGCAGCATACCCTCCCAAACTCAAAAGCACTTGAGACTAGAAATAGCCAGAATCCTATCATCAAAATGATTGCTTAAAAAGCCACTGTGGGAGAAGGCTTAACTTCTCAGCGATGATGCATTCCCAATGTGACAATCTGACAGGCTAGGAGAAGTCAGCAGGAAGAGTCAACGTGCAACATTTAGTCAAAATATTTCTCTAAATATACAATACCCTTTAACTTCAGGACCACAAAATTGTCTTGGTTGGTAATTTTCATGCACTGCCAAAAGGCTATGTAGATCATAAGTTAATTCTGGTTCAGGAATTATATATCAGAAAAGGTTGCTCAGTGGTTGTAGGGCAGAGGTGGCCACAGCTGGGATTAGGAAATGAAGAGGATTGCGAACATTCTTTCACCATCATTCAATCAGACAATGTGCCCTTCAGCAGAACAGCGAGCCCTCCTGATTCTCTCGAATTAGGAAGATTAGCATGAAGCGCATAATGCAGGATGATGGAATTTGTCATAATTTGCATTGTCCTGGAAAGATTCTGTTTGATAGAGCGATGCGACTCGGAGCATGTCATGTCCCACGGGCAGGTCATGGAGGAAGCTTGGCAGAAATAATTTTGTGATATGTGCATCATTTGTAAATGCCTCATAACCAATTTGTCAAAAAAAAAAAAATGGAGGTCAGGAGAGTTGAAGGAGGTGGGCATTTGCCCAAACACAAGGAGAAGTTTGATTCAGTGATGATAAATCAGAATTGTATCATTTGGCGTAAGATATGATTACATATAATTAATGTGCACTGTGACTAGATATCTCATAGTTACTGGTGTAATTTCTCTTTCTGCAATTTATAACAAAGGTGACGTTCTCACTAATTGTACATGATCATTGTTGTAAAGTTTACTTTTGAAAGATACTCATAGAAATTATCAGACACAAGAGCATGTTGAGGGTCTTTCTAAACGACTGCTTCCGACCTTGATAATGTTCCCAAACTGCAGATAGAAAAGGATAATCAGCATGTAGTTGACAAAACGGACATGACAGTGTTACTTATCTGCTGCGGCATTTCTGGAAATGGGCATGTAGAATTCAGACAGGCAAGGGGAACACGCTTATTTACAGTAGTATAGCAAGAAGAAAAGGGCCAATGTCATGGAATTGACCAGGGTTTATTTATGGACCACCTGACAACGATGCCACTAGCTTTGATATTTAGAAATTTCTTCCTCCCAAGAACATTACAACTAGTGCTCATAGGTTATCTTATTTATCATTTCAATATCTGGTTCTACTTCAGGAAGACATTCTGTGATGTCTCCTTTATTTGTCTTTCTTTATGCATTTCAAACAAAAGATTAATGTTGGCGGTTCAGTAACACTGATCTTTTGTGACAGTTGAGCATTTCTAGTTGAGGGTCTAAGAAAATAAAATAAAAAAGAGGAAAAATGAAAAGAAAATTGTCGTTTGTAAGATCAGTCTTACGATCTGTGTTATACAAATGTTTCTTTTTACCTAAAGGTTGATAGTCAGATTGTTCTGTCTTTCAGGTGGTTATAATTGTAAAATTAGGTTTTTTGAAAACTGAATTACCTTAGGGTGCAGCTTAACATGAATAAATCTTTCAACACCCAGTATCTGGAAACATGATACACGTGAAACTAATAATACTGCACAGTTAGAACTAGATCAAGAAGACCCATGTAAAGTGGGGTGGGGAAAAGGAATTATTTATAGGGTTCTGCAGCGTAAAAGTGGGTTTTAATAATGTTAGTTCAGGTCAGTTTAAAACATTTGTTGCTTGCAAAATAATAGCCCTTTATAGATGCTTTATGAGTTTTAAAACTCTCTCTTATCCATAGTTTACAGCTCTGATTAAGTTTTCATACAAACTGTGATATTAGTCAGAGATAATAATTGATGTCGTGTCAGTGAAAAAAATTGTTTTATAAGGAGATTTTTATGAGAATAGGAAAGAAACCACTTTTATTGAGTTGCAAGCCCTCCCCCCATCTTCAAGAATTAATATTGAACTGTGTACAGTGGACTACATACCAATTTTTTAGAGGGTTATGTGTATTTTTAGAAATTAATAGCTGATATGTATGCTAATTATATTTTTTAGATTACAGATTGTGTTTCCATTTTTGCATTCAAAATGTAGTTATTTTTTGGAAGGCCCATTTTGCAAACATTGTGACACACAAGCAACAGGTGTCTATGATTTGTATAATTTCTCTGATTGCAAACCTTTAGAAAATGTTACACACCGTCAACCATTTATATTTCATCATTCATCCATGTTGGACTCTGAGAATTTTGAGAACTAATAATAGTAAAAGGATAAGCAGGTAGTCTTCAAATCAACAGCAATTGCATAGCTGAAATAATTTCTTCCATAGCAGAGTCAAGGGCCTTGCAGACAAATAATTGGAGATGTTGTGAGCAGATAGTCTAAAAGTTTGCAAGTCTGACCTATGGCATAACAATGTTCCATTGTTCAGTCTCTCCCTTCACCATTAATGCTGAATTAACTTAATTTTAATCTACATAAGGAATATCACAAAAATGCTTCTACATTCACCAGTGTGTGGAATTTTACCCAAGATATATTTGATCATGAATGTAAAAAATTGCCAAGGGGATTCCCTTGTTTGGAGAAAAGAACAATGCAAAATATATACTGGGATGGTATGTAAAGGTAGCCTCCACCAATGAGTGCACAGGATCTGTTTGGATATATGAGAAATGGGTGATGCAGCTTCCTAAACACTGTTCTCAATCTGCAGCCCCTTCTGATAATGAGTGTCCCTACACTTGTCTTTTTTTTTTTTTTTTTAATGTTTGTATACACTGGGCTCTTAAGAACCTGTGACAAGATCCCATTATGGAAGTTAATAGAATCAATCTTTTCTTATGTGGTGTCTCCTCTAGGCCTCATCCTTAAACTACTTTTGGAAAAGTGCAATAAACACTACCAGATGTTCTCTATCACTAGGATTTTAAATGGGGACTTTCTAAAAAGGAAAATGTCCTGTAAGAGTGGAAGTCTGATATTAATAGAAAGCATATTTTTCTACCTTATTAACTATGTACTCAAAGTGCAATGTGCAAGAACAGAGAGATGAAGTGATGTGCTCCAACAAAATGTACAGGTGGCATTATAAAAACTACGAGTTTTAACTTGATTTCTAAGAATTTTGGAGAGGAGAACACACACACAGATTGGTGGTGCCTTCCCTTTTTCTTCTTTTCCCACCATCTTTTGACATGCATTTCTTCCTCTTTGAGTGATGGGCCCGATTGTACTCTATGGAGAGATTGCACACCATGAGTCTGGAGACAGATAATTTGAAAGTAGTGTCAATTGGTCCATCCGAGGCTATAAAGGGCAGGGCAGGGCAGACCAACTGCATCTTCAGCAACTTTTCACAGCTGCATGGTCCAGATTGGAACTCTGTATCCCTGTGTCTGATGCACTTGGAGAAACAATTGTTATAAATACAATAGGCACCATCACTCGAAGGAGGAGAGGTTACTTACCTGTAACTGGAGGCTCTTTGACATGTATGATCCCTATTTGTATTCCATGTCTCACGCACCTTTGCCTCTGCTTCAGAGCCTCCAGTTACAAGTAAGCAATCTCTTCTTTCTCACCCATGCTTGCACATTTGGCAAATCTCCTGACATTCACGTTGAATTGTCAGAGAGAAAGCATTTGACACCATGCACTTTAAGTGTGGTTCTGCCTTTAAAAATTACTGAATTAAAATGGCATTGTGGGGTGCCATGCTTATCAACTCTCAATTACTTCCAGCTTATTTTTATTAGATTATATTGAACATATTGTTTTCTTTTTCTCTAACAGACAGCTCTGCAAGCTAACTGCGATCTGAAAGTGAAGTTGTGTTCATTGTTACACATCACTATTAGCTGTAAAGATTCTTCACATCAAATTTTGCCCTCATTTACACCTGTGTAATCCTAGTATCTACTAATTTTTTCTTCATTTGCACCCATGAAGCTTTACTGAAAACTCAAGGAATTGCATAGTTGTAACTGAGGGCTTAATATGAAAACAGTGAAGATGCATTGCTTGAAGCCAGAATTTGACTTACAGATTCTTTGGTCCTCATCCTTGATTGTGATTCTCGGCTCCTGATGTTTGTACATTAGACCACTCACTCAACAGAAGAATAAATAGCTTGAAGAATCAATGAGGTAGCTGAGGCTTGTAGAAAGAGAGCTAATTCTGTCCATGTCCCCATTTCTACTAGCCATAGTAAGGGGGAATAATATTGATTACCCTGGATGCTGGGGTATGACACCGGGGTGACCCTCTAGGAGCCAGCTGTGATTCCATAGGGCTGTATGCACCGGCAGAGCAGTGCAAAGCAACCCCAATGTCGCTGAGAATCATGTTCTTTATTTCAAATGTCCATGTCTATTGTTGAGAAACACAGTGATGCCACAATGCAATTTTTAGAATAAATTTTCAGGGTGGAAGTATTTTTAAATAATGATTGGTTTTGGTCATATGTTTATTTAAATAGCATGAAATGTAAGTCATGAGAGACAAATGGGGCTCTGGTTCCAGAGGGGTAGGCGTGTTACTCTGTATACAGCAAAAACAGAGAGTCCTGTGGCACCTTAAAGATGTATCTGACGAAGTGGATTGGAGGCCATGAAAGCTTATGCCTGAAGAAATTTGTTAGTCTTTAAGGTGCCACAGGACTCATTGTTTTTGCTAAATGGGGCTTTGAATATTTAAATCATGTTCTTAATTGGAAAATTTTATCTGTTTAAAAAACAGATACTCTTAGCAACTATTGTAAAATTCCCCTTGACAATCTGTGAATGACTTCTCTACAGTGTTAGAATTATTGTTTTATAATACATTAGTGTCTTGGTGCCTAGAGGTCCTAGTCAAGATGGTATTTCCATTGTGCTAGGCACTGGCCAAATGCTCAGTAAAAGTCAGGTCCTGTGAACAAGTGTGGACCTTGAACCCAGGTCTGTGAGTCCCTAGGTGGTTCTCCTTGCAGCTTGCTGCTACCAACTGGAAGTGTGGACTGATGACCTTAGCTGACCATAGGCACTGCTCTTGTTGTTCCTGATTGGAGGAGACATCTGGCATCTCTGATTGACTCAGACTTGCTATTAAAGCCAGAAGGAGGCACAGGAAGTTGTCTGAGCAGGTAGATGAATGCCTGATTATCTTGCCATATCGGACACTATCTTCTCACCAGGCTCCTAATCCCTGCCTCATTCCTACCTTGTTCTACATCCTTGCTTCTAATGTCCATGCCTGGCTGTTGCCTCTGGGTCTGAAACTGGCTCCCATTCATGCTGCCTGACTCCTGCTGCAGCCGCTGTCTGTGACCACCGCTGCTCTGACCACTCTGTCTGATTGCCCACATCCCAGTCTTCTACAAGAGCTTACATCCTCTGCATCTGGTTTAGAGAGAAATAGAAACACACAAGTAAGAATGTGAATGTGTGTGTGTTGGGGGTGTTAATGCCTGACAAAAAGGATGTTATTTTGTGAGAAAGGTTGAAATAATGGGTGGAGAGGAGGGGAAGCAATTGTACTATATGTGTATGAAGGAAAGTATGAATGTTTGTGAGTGAAAGCATGGGGGAATGTCTGAGGGAGGTGTGGTGAGGGTGGGAGTGTGGCAATGTGAATGGAAGAATCGTTGGGAAGAGAATTAAAGGAATCAGTTTGGGAGTGAAAGGAGAAAAATTGTGGGTTGGTAAAGAGGATTAGTGAGTGACTGGGAAGGAGACACTGAGAAAGAGGAGGGAGGCAGGAACACGATATAAGTGTAAGAGGAAAAAACTAAAACAGAGAAGTAGAGAAACTGAAACAACATGGGTAAAAAGGGAGACAACACCATGGGTGGGTTGGAAAGGTGAGATAGGGAGTATTTAGAATATTAATACTACAAAAAAATTACAGTGAAAGCAAAACGCTGAATAAGGAAGAAAATATGCCGAGCTGTGCAGTAGAAAGTCTAAATAAATGAATAAATAGAAAAGGGCAAGAAATATATCTCTAGCTCTTATACAGCCTTCCATTATCACAATATCTGAGCACCTTCCACTTTAATTTGTTTATTTTCACAACACCTCAGTGATATAGGCCACATGTATAGATCACATCCTCACAACACATCAGTGACATAGACCATATGTGTTATTTACATTTTACTGATGGGAAGCTGAAGTACAGAGAGACTACGTGATTGCTGGAGGTCACACATGTAGTTTGGGGCAGAACAGGGAATTGAACCTAGATCTTCCCTAACCACTGTTCTGTTCTGACACAGTTTTTAGACTGCACTCCTCACAAGCACTAATTCTTCTTCCTAAAGCAAACTCTTTAAAAGCAAATGAAGCAGTAAGTGTAAGACCATGGCTAAATGATGTTATGTCTTCAAAAATGTTGTTTATTTATGTGGAGAATAATGAACATCATACTCTGTTATGTTGATTGATGTGAAATTTCAGTGTGTGAAAAAAATACTGGTAATATTTGTGACAAAGCTTTTGTTTTGGTCTGTGTTCTGATAAACTGTAGAGGTATTAAAATTTCCAAAAGTATGGGGAGAATTTTTCCAAAGAAATATTGTAGATATCACCTCTTTTTAAACCTGAACTAGTTTAAAATGTTAAAATGCCAGGCATAATTGCGAAGTATAAGCCAGCAATGCCACTCAGGGAAGTACTTGGCAGGGGGTATCAAAACTGGCCTGGGAAGGAAAAATAGGGAGTGAAGTAGAGGAGTTAATGAGACACCACAGAGATGAATTGGCTTTATTCATGGCATTCATCCCTGTGTTTATTACTGAATATTGTTTCCTTCAAGTTATAGAAAATGATTTTCTTTGCTAAAAATTAACCGCTTTTATAATCTAACTAATACTTAGATGAACACAGCAGGCACAATTACAAAATAAAATTTGTATATGATTTCAATGTACAGTATTCAATAGCCAATTTAATTTTCAGATTAATATTACAAGTCAGTATCTAGCTGCTCCCATGGTTTTCAGTCCTTATGTTGTTTTTAATAGGGGCATCATTGCCCTGAAAATATGTGCCCCCCCCCCCCCCCCCCACTGCGCCCTCTGGGCCCAATCCGGCCCCGGATCCCTGGCCGGGGCCTGGATTGGGCTCCTGTCACCGCCAGCTGGTGGGCTGGCTCTAGCTCCCCGGCCGGGGTCGAGGCTAGATCCTGCCGCTTAAGTTGGCCGGGTCCCCACTGGACCTGGGGCACTGGTGCTAGGACTCAGAGCTTTGCCCCATGTGCCCAGCGCCAGTGACGTCACTGGTTCTTAATGGAAGTCGCTGGGTCCTGCACATTCTGTAAATGTGGCCACTTCTTTTAGGCACCTAACTGAGAACAAATTATTTTGAAATCTGGCTCCGGTTTGTAGGTGCTGAGCTTTTTGAAACTTTGGCCAAACATTAAAAAAATGGAATGAAGTAATAGTAATTCTAGCAACATTACTGCTCTCTTACACAGCCGTATATTTCTGCTTATTTAAAGTGATTTCTTTATTTATAATATTCAATTCATTTTAACATTTTGAATTCAGTCATTCATTTCTGCTCTGAAAATTACACCAGTTTAAGTCCAGCACAGTTGACACCGTTAGTGTAAGTTAGTGCACACTTTGGCCTACTATTTGTAAAAAAAAAAAAAAAAAGATCCTGCACAGAAAATGTCTCCAGCTTTGTTAAGGGGACAAAATTGTCAATATGCAGGGCAAAAATAACGTGAATTGAGGGTCTAACAGCTCCATTGAAGTCTATGGAAGTCTTTCAATTGACTCCAGTGGGTGCTGGATTAGGTGACCCAAAAAATCGAAAGTACTATTAGTACTTCTTGATTAATACTCCTTGATAGTCAAGATACCACTCTGGGTTTTTGTTTTGTTTTGTTTTTTAAGATTTCAGAGAATGCTGGGGTCATAGTATTTCATTAAGCCATTCAAAGACCTAGCAGGTTTTTAACTCCTGGCAAACTTTGCCATTCCACTAGTTTACTATTAGTTCTGGGGTTTTTTGTTTGTTTTTTATTTTACTCATCCTGAGTCAAATAATAATGAGCTTGCAAAATGAGGACAAGTCTGTTTTGCAATTTGTCTTTTTTTCCTGTGTTGGAAGGCTCCATTCTTTCATGGGCAAAAGTTAAAATACTTTTTACTTTATTATTTTTGTTTTATTTATATTACCCATGTGCCTATGGCGCCTAGGACCTAATTTTGCTAGGTGATATGCAAACACTGAAGAAAAAGACAGTCCTTGTCCCCAGTGACTTGCAGTCTATAAGATAAGAGACAACAGATGCATATAAGCAGTTGGGAGAATACTAGTAAATGAGACAATAATGGGCAGCCTGGTAAGAAGTGGTCTCAGCACACCAACAGCCTAACCATTGTCAAGTTTCTTGTGGACATCATGGCAAAGGAGAGTTAAAGAAGGGATCTGAAGGTGGGCAATGAGGTAACTTCATGGAGATTTACATGGAACTCCTCTTGTACAGGAAGAAAAAAGTAGGTTTTATGTCAGTGCTAATTAAGATCTTTTCTATATTTGTTTGTGCAACACTTTGTTCTAAAGCCTTATGTGAAGATTTGTCTTCTATAGCTCTTTTCAAAGTCTGACTTTGAAATAATCACTGGACTGTTCCACTCCACTTAAGATGCTCCTCTGTTCCTCTCCTACTAGTGACTGTAGAAATGATACCTTATTTCAAACAGGAAATGGAGACATGAAGCTGAATCTAAGATTAATAAAAATGCTGCTTTCTGAGTGACCCAACAGGGCTTATCAAGATGGAAGATAGCACTTCTTCAAAAGATTGTCGCATTGTGAGACAGTAAGACTTACATACCAGCAACTGGTGATACTGATCTTCTTCCATCAGCTCAATGCTTGGCTGTTGGTAGAATTAAAAATAAATACTACAAGAGGAAGCCAGATCACCATATTCAATATTTCCACTGCATAGAAAATAATTTCTCTTTGTAGTAGGGTACAACGAAAGGTCAGGTGCCCTTTCTAAAAGCAAAAGATAACAAGCAAGAGTGTATAATATAGGGCAAATGTTTTATGTATTAAAATAATTGTTACTTGTCTCTGTGCATTGAGGCAGATCTTTGTTACATTTTGTAGTTTATATGAGGTGAGAAACTAAGATTTGAGGTTTCAAATCAATTAAAAATTTCTTTTGGAACAACATGTCCATCTAGAATAAAACTTTTGCATTACGGAGAAATTGATGTCAACATTGAGAATAAAGAGGCTATATCTTATTTTTATTCATTCATAAATTTATCATTTGATGGAGCAATTTAAAGATAAAGCTTTTCTAACAGTGTAACAAAGATCATTTTAGATTTAAATTTCCCATAGTTTGCATGTGCCTTTAATTTCTTAAACCTAATCTTTCATTGTTTGGGCAATTTAGCCAGCATTTAATTTTATTATTATTATTATTTACTTTGTTAATTTGCTATTTAAATGTATTTGTTAGATTGTGTTTTTAAAATAGAGAGATTATTTTTGTTTAATATTTTTTATTTTTAAATACAAGAAAGTTTGATCCAAAACAAGAAATTGTGTTAAATCTGGAATTAATATTTGAAAGTAGGTACTGGTAATTTAAAGATAAGAATTATTGTAATTTTCTCCTAAACCAGTATGACAAATTCAGGCTGAATATAAAGGCTAAAATTAAAAGAAAGACAAAACAGGTATAGAATAAATTTAGATATCGATCAAAATGAAATCTATTTTTAATATTTTCTTGCGTTGGATCTACTCAGAATTTGTCAATTTTTGTGTAGCAGACTATTTCAAAATGACTAAATAAAAAGTTGACACCCTCCTCCCCCAGAAAAGGAAAACAGAAAAAGTGACATGGACAGATTTCAGCCATCGCCCAGTTTAATATACTTGCTTTAAAATATATTAACAAAACAAACACTAGTAAGAAAACTCAGAATGCAGTCTTTAGTTTGGAGTCACAATCCAGCATCTCCACAATCTTAACAAATAGATTCAACAAACATGAATAATTTAGCTTAATTATTACCTATTCTCTTCAAATGTGGCCTTATTAAGAATTTTAGGTGATTTTTAACTGCATGGGAAATTTAAAAGATCTGTCTTGCTCTATTGTTCAAATCATTCCAGGCTTGTAAAGGTGAGAAAAGGGATTCATTTCTGGATTGAAATATTTAATTTTCAGTAAAACTAATTAAAAGATTTGCTTGTAAGATTTCAGGAAGTGCTTTAATTTTGGAGAGGATGCATTATATTATTCACACAAAGCAAAGAGATTATAGCTGTTCCATTAGGTATAAACACAACTCAAACTTAACTATGGCATTGAGACCTTGCCTCCATAAATATATTTGTTTCCATAATTTAGGTTTTACAAATATTTCAATTATATCAATCAGTATTTTTTTAAAGGAGTATACATTGGCAATGTGAGCCAATAAAATTGAGAATTTGGGGCTTCCAATTTGCTACATAACCTTCAAGAAATCACTTAATGTTACTGTCTGCTTTTCCCATTTGTAATCAGGATGCGCAAACATACTTTACATGGGTGATGTTCTTGTTATGTATTATTACTGAAGGGATAAGCCCCGTCTAAGACTCAGCTATCAAGTCCGTTATAAAGACTTGAAGTGATGCTACTTACTTGTAGGTTTAAAGTTAAGTGTAGGCTCAGGTACTTTACAGTGTATGGTCTATGCTCTTTGTGTCTCAGTTCGCATCTGAGGATAATAACTCATAGGGATGACTTTCATATCAAGTCAATAAGTTACTTGAGAGGTGCTCACATGATAGATTGAGGAGGGGCCATATAATTAGATACATGGATACCAAGGTGACTATTCTTGACCTTTGCAGAGTAATAGACTCATTTACCTAAAAGGCACATTTTCCATCTGTGACTGCTATAACTCCTTCCCATCCCCCACCTCCCCCCCAAAAAAGTTTGTCCATCTTTCTGACTTGATATAAACACAGATTTTGCTGTTTTTATGCAATTTAACTATCCTATTTTAGAACCATAAGAAGTCCTTGCTAATGTATAAAGTTAGTGACCATCCCAATCATGCATAACAAGTGTACTATTTATATTCACTATTACATCCATTTTTAATTGCAGATTTATAGTGCATACTACCCTTTCTAACATTTTGTCTCAGCAGAGAGGCTAAGGATCATGACCACTCCAGGGTCCCTCCAGGTGTGGTTTGAGGCATATTAGTAGAGTGACATTATGGAAGCTTGCAATACTTATTGTGTGAATAAATGCTTTACATCCATCACCAGAGGTATTGATTACATACTTTTCAGAAATAATGCAGTTTTTGTAAATCTGTATTATTAATTAAAACCATTTTAACGCTCCAGGATAAATTTTAATCAGTGGATTAAAAATATATTATTTTTAAAGAAAGAAAAGCAACTTGCTTAAATGTAGTAACAGTAGAAGGAATTTTCATGGATCGGGTGAAATGTACTATACTGTGGACATGATATGTTGTCTAGGATCAACTTATTTAGTGTACTTCATTCTGCCTCTGTTTTGTCCCCAGTGCCTCCATGGAAAACCAAGTTGTGAATAAGTGGCTGGGCCTCTTTTCCCCTCAGCCAGAGATAGATTCCCCAAGACCAAAGACAAGGGTGTACAAGAAGGGATAGTCAGTGGTGTGGACATTTCCTGAATATTAGGTTCCCCAATATAAATGTCACTCGATTACAAATATCAGCCTGTTCCCTTAATCCTTCTGGTAATTAAACAAGAATACCTTCAGGAAAGGAGTAGGCAGAAGTATAATCCTAATGGAAAAAAATACATATTTACATATTTTGTAAGAAAAGAGTTGATTTTTTTTTTTAAAGTAGTATTGTGATTTTACATAGAAAAAAAAAAGAAAACCAAACAGCTACTAAACTCACTTGGTAACTTTTCTATAAGGATTTTTTACCTTGTAACCAAGGAGAACTATTGTTTCTAAATACCTAAGAAGAAATGTATGGTCTAGCAAGATTTGGACAGTGGTATTATGGATGGAGCAAAGGAGAAGAGTTTAAAAACTGCCAATGAGAGTCAGACTGGCAAGTTAGTCAGAAACCAGTGAGGCTGCAAGGAACAAAACTTGCACTGTGACAGAGGGAAATGTGTCCCAAATAAAGTGAATTGTTTGTTTAAACTTTCTATTGTCCTGCCAGTCCCTTTGAATAATTAAGAACTGTGTAGCATAGAATCCAGTGAGGGCTAAAATGACCCAGAGATCAAGACAGAATTTGAGACACTCCATGAGTATGCATTTGCGAATTTGATCTTAGGTCAAATCAATTCTGAAAGAGCAATTAAATCAGCTCTTTCACTGCTTCATAATTTCCACGTGTAATTACTATTTGGGGCTGAAGTTATATGCTGACATAGATTGTAATACTGATGCTTCAAAACTGGCTGGGCTAGAGGATTCTCCATGGCACTAGAACACTTCTATGGCCATATTAGGACCTGAGAAAAAGGATGGGCTTGAGTTTAAGACACTGGACAATGGACATCTTGGTTCAGTTCCCAGATCTGCTATAAACTTCCTGTATAACCTTGGGCAAGTCACTTAATGAGATGTCTCACTTCTCCATCTGTCAAATGGGAATAGTTTCCTTCTCCCATGCTAGAGGGCTACTGACCTTTCTCCCCAGGTAAGGATTAATGCTATGCCCAGAGTCTGTTCTCACCTTCCTTTAGGACACAGTTTTATTCTTCAGAAACAAAACTCTGAGTGTCTGAACCATACTCGTCAGATAGTTTGTGTTTATGAATCTACACCAACATATTGAGTTGTTTTAGAAGAATTGCCTATTATACCTTATTTATTTATTTATATATGTTTGTTTGTAATATGATAGCACTTAGGAGTCCAGTTCATGGGCCAGGATCCCATTATGCTAGGCAGTGTAGAACACAAAATAAAAAGAGGTCCCCTGCCCTAAAGAGTTTACAATCTAAGTATAAGACAAGATATAACAGATGGATACAAACAGATGGGGAGTACAAGGAGACAATATTAGTCAGCGTGGTTGGCAGTGGTATAAGCACATCAGTGTCCTAACCGTTGTCAGGTTTTTTTGGGAGACATCAAATAATAATAACAAAAGGAGAGTTTTAAGGAGGAATTTGAAGGAGGATGAGGATTTAGTTTTGCAGATGTTTATAGAGAGCTTTTTCTGATTCTGAGATACAGCATAGGATAAGAGAAAGCATCAAGGTGCTTATTTGAAAATTTAAGTGAACAATGGAGACTGGCATCATTGGCTAATTGGAGAAAACAATTGATATCTCAATAGTGAATCTGAGATAATAGGTAGTTTGAGAATAGACTATTAAGGTCCTTGAAAATGAAGACAGATAGTTTATGTTTGATGCAATAGAGAACAGGGAGCCAGGGGTGCAATGAAAAGAGAGGGGTGATATGGTCAAAGCAATGAGCTCAGAAAATTATCTTTGCAGCACCCTTCTGAATGAGTATGAGCTGGATAAGTTTTCATTTGTCAAGGCCAGAGAAAAGGATGTTGCAGAAATCAACCTATGAGATTATTAGAGTTTTAACTACCGTATGTGAATGAATAGGAAAGGGTGTCTCTTGGAAATGTTATGCAGAAAGAATCTTCAAGTTATAGACATGGCCTGGCTGTGAGGACCCAGACAGGTCCAAGTCAAAGATGACCCCTTCCCCACTCCCCTCTCCCACCCCCCAGGTTATGGACCTGAATTACAGGCAGGGTAGGGATGGTGTCCACAGAAATTGAGAAAGGAGTTAATGGGAAGAGCTTGAAGGGAAGATTAAGAGTTCTGTTTTAGCCAAATTTATCTTGAGCTCATGGCTAAATAGCCAGGAGAAGTGTCATGGAGACTGGCAGAGATATTAACCTGTATAGATAGAGACAGGTCTGGAATAGTGTTTGTGGATGCATTTACTCAGAAAAAAGGTGTGGAGGAAGAAGAGATGAGGACCATGGCTAGAGGCCTATGGATCCCACAAAAAAGCCAGAGAGCAGATGAGAAAGATCCTTCAAAGAACACACTAAAGGAGCTTAGAGAAGTAGGAGAAGAATCAGGACAAGAAAGAGTCACATAAGCCAAGGACAAGATTTCAAGAAGAAGAGCAGAGTTGATGGTATTAAAGGTAGGAGACAAGTCAAGGAAGTTGAGTATGGAATACTGTTCTGAGCTTTGGTTAGAAAGAGATCATTAGAGATTTCAGCAAGAGTAGTTTCAGTGAAATGCCAGGAGCAGAAACTATATGGGCGAAGGTGTAAGGATGTAATTGGAGGACAGAAATCATAGAGAGGGAGTTTAGATATGAAGGAAAAGTGGTAAATCATTTGGAGGCAAAAGAGATCGGGATGGTTTGGGTTTGTTTTTGTTTTTTTTAAAGATTCGAGAGACTAAAACATGCTTGCATTTTAAGTGGGAGAGTCGGAGGAGAATAAGAGGTTAAGAAGAGCAGAAGTCTTTTATGTAGATAGAGGAGAGAGTTAGGAGTGGAAGGGGGAAGGAAAGGAAGACAATGGGGACAGGGAAGGTCATGAGGTATTTTGTCAGTTTTCTCTTGGAAGAATCAGCAAGATCCTATGCAGAGGGAAAGAGGAGGCAGGAGGAGAAGGGTCGGAGGAATGAGTCAAAGGTGAGAAATGACAAATAATGGATGAGGAAATGACTTGGGCAAACTGGTGAAATGGTCTTAGGAAAGTAGAATGAAATTCAATAAAGACAAGTGCCAAGTACTCCACTTAGGAAAGAACAATCCATTGCACATGTAGAAAATAGGCAATGACTGCCTAGGAAGCAGTACTGCAAAAAAGGATCTGGGTGTCATAGTGGACCACAAGCTAAATATGACTCAACAGTGTAACGCTGTTGCAGAAAAAGTAAACACCATTCTGGGATGTATTAATAGGAATATTGTAAGAAAGACATGAGAAGTAACTCTTCCACTCTACTCTGCCCTAATTAGGCCTCAGCTAAAGTATTGTGTCCAGTTCTGGGTGCCTCATTTCAGGAAAGATGTGGATAAATTGGAGAAAGTCCAGAGAAGAGCAACAAGAATGATTAAAGGTCTGGAACACTTGACTTATGAGGGAAGATTGAAAGAGCTGGGTTTGTTTACTCTGGAAAAGAGGAGACTGAGAGGGGATATGATAACAGTTTCAAGTACCTAAAAGGTTGTCACGAGGAGGAGGGAGAAAAATGGTTCTCCTTAACCACCGATGATAGCACAAGAAGCCATGTGGTTAAATTACGGCAAGGGAGGTTTAGGTTGGACATTAGGAAAAAAATCCTAATTGTCAGGGTGATTAACCACTGGAATAAGTTGCCTAGTCAGGTTCTGGAATCGCCATCATTGGAAGTTCTAAAGAATAGGTTAGGCAAACACCTGTCAGGGATGATTTAAGAGGGTACTTGGTCCTGCCATGAGTGCAGAGGACTGGACTCGATGACCTCTCATGATCCCTTCCAGTTTCTATGATTCTATGAGATTTAATTAAGTTAGAGAAGTAGAAGTATTTACAATGAAAGATGACAAAGTCAAGGAGGAGAGATTAATTGGAGGAAGTCATCCTGGTCACAGGATTTCCTCTAGCAATGCTGTGCAACATGAGAATAGGAGTGGAAGAGGTTTTTTGGGGGAGCCACGGCTGTGGTTGGCAGGGCTTATCTTGCAATGAGAGAGAGTCAGGAATGGAGGAGAATGAAGCATGGAGAGACTCAATGGAAGAAAGGGAGAGGATGGCTGAGAGCAGATAAGTTGTCAGGGTTGATGAAATGGAAGTCACAGAGAGGCCAAATGACAGAAAGTAAAGGAGGAGAAAGGAGGATGATGCTTAAAGAGACCAGGTGTTGGTCAGGAACAGAAATTCAGCCATAGGGAGATTCAGGAGAGAAGTGCTTACTGAAGACCAAATCATGTAGTGGCCATTTGTTAAGTGTGTGAGTTGAATCAGGATTGCAGGTTGAATGAAAAAGTGAGGATGAGGAAACATGCAGAAAGGGGTTGGATGGATTAATAATGTGTGAGCTAACGTTACTGAGTATGAGTGTGGAAGATTGCAAGGAGAGAAAAAGAGAGCCAAGAATCAAAACCACACAAAGCCATCTTGGTTTTCCTCTTTTGTCCTAGTGAGGTTTGCAAAAGGGAACATTTTCTCTCTAGAAGCAGTGTTGAACAGCAAGATACAACATAGGAGAATCATAGGTGTTCAATAAAAATATTCCTTTTGAAATATGGTATTCCATCCTAAGCTTTCATGTCTATTGCAAAGGATATTTGCCACTGCTGCTTCAGCAGTGAATTCTTCAGAATGAATTAAGCGATAAAATTAAGGTTGTAGCAGCTGTATAATATAAGTTTGCAACCATGTTTAATCAGAATTAGTGTTCTCTGTGGGTGGGGAGAGATTACAAGGAAGGTTTCATATGCTTGAGGCTCTTCACAGGAAGACCACCAAGAATGTGAGTAAGAATTGGATCTGCAGAAAACTCTGTTACTTAGTTGAATATGAACGCTGATGAAAACCTTTTCCATGTACAGTAAACAAGCACTGAAGCTGGTAGATAAACCATTAATGTATACCTTGTAGACTTTCACATTTTGAAATACAACATGAAATAAATTTAGCAAAATTATCAAGACATAAGGAAAGGTTAATATTTTTAACACTAAAAAACATTTTGAGCATTATTTGATTCTGAGCATTTTGGAAGGCTTCTAAAAAGTGAATAGTCACAAAGGTACTTTCGTCTACTAGGTGTGCTACAGTACATCTGAGACATGATATAAAAGAGAAATGATAGATTGTTACATAATTTTTTCCATTATTTTGTTCTGTTATGTAGGTTTTTATATTGGACTCATCTCTGTACTATCTGAGTGCCTTCCAGTAGTGCTTTAAGCAATGTGATTACACATCTGTTGCATGTTGTTTTGTTTTTTCTCTCATCTTTTCCTTAAAGGGAGAAATGCATGGAGTGGAGTGTCTTGTTTTGGTAAGATGGTTTGTTTAGGATTTTTGTGCTCTTTTTAAAAAAACAAACAAACACTTGTTTCTGTGGGTTTGTGTTAGAGAAGGCCAGGTCAAAGAAATGCCCCTATCACTTGGAGCAGAAAGTGGTCAGTTTTGTGATAGTCCTTAGTGGTGTTCATTCCACAGTCTTGGACCACCCCAGAGAAGATTCAGTCTCCCACATAAGATGAGCTCTATGCTCATTTGTTAAGAGTTCTATTGTGTGAGAGGAGCAAAGTTCTCAAACTTGGTCTTTATCCCAGAACTTTAAACTACTTTTGGGGTTTCCTGGGCCCAGGCCATAGAGTTCTTTGAAGATAAGGACCAAGACCTTGATCTGAAATTCTACTGCAAATCTTTGCTGGGTTGTAACACTAAAGCAATTGCTTTTTGATTTTTCCTTGCGGTTGTTGATGAAGACATAGTGTTCAACAGAATAGTTTTACTTTCATTCAGCAAGCTAACTGCACATTTGTGTTGTAATGGTAACTTCCATCATTATAAATTGTCATTTGAATTCAAATTTCTACATATGTAACTAACAGAATAGTCCCTATGGTCATGCATATGCATATCTTACAATGGAGTGCCTTAACAAAGTGCCTCAATCTCCAAGGGCCTTGGTCTCAGCTCTCCCTTCTCATCTTCTTCACATGTAGTACTCTAGATCTGTGTACAGTGGTAAAGCTTTTTCCTGTGGTTTTCTATTTCTTCAGTCCTTTTCAATCCATGTTTTGTGTTTTAGGGAGGATCCCTCTCCACTTCCTCTACAACTAGGAACCAGAACCACTCAGTCGGTGCAGCAGCACTGATCCCTATAACTTTTACATATCCAGTAGAGTTGCTAAACTTCAATGACATCCTAACTTCATATTGACTGACTTTACAGATACACTGAAGCAGTAGACACTTCTGGCTTGAACCCAGCTGCAAAATTGGGTAAAGGGAAGATGAAAAGCACTTAAGGTGTTGGGTTCCAATCCTGTGGAAGGGTGATAATTATAATAATCAGGGCTGTCCCTGGGGGGGGGGCAAACAGGGTGATCGCCCCGGGCCCCACGCTTACATGGGCCCCGCACTGTCCCGCTCCCAGCGGGGCAGTGCAGGACCCACCCACGCTGCAGCCCCTCCTCCCACGGCCACCCTGCTGCCGGCCCTTCCTGCCCCTAGGGAGGAGCAGGCAGGGCCACGGGCAGAGGACCTGAGGTCTGGTCTCTAGGCCAGCCTGCCCCACACGGCCGGCTCCCCCTTCCCTCCAGGTGGCCTCGGCCTCCTGGCCCGGGGCCGGGACCGCCAGCTCCCTCCCGCAGGCGGCCTCCAGGGCCGGGACCAGAGCCGGCTCCAACTCCCCCCCTCAGGCGGCCTCGGTGGGGCAAGGGCCAGCTCCTTGCCGCAGGCGGCCTCCCGGCCCAGGCTGGAGCCAGCTCCCCCAGCCCCCCAACAGGTGGCCTCGCCTCCAGGGCCAGAGCTGGAGCCAGCTCCCCGCACCAGCAGCCTCAGCCTCCTAGCACAGGGCTGGCTCCCTGGGGGGCGGAGCGGGCTGGTCGGCCCGCCACGCTCCCCTCCAGCATGGGGGGCGGGGCCCTGCTTTGGCCAATTGGCCGTGGGCCCCGCTCCCCCCCAAGGGACGGCCCTGATAATGCCACCCACAGCAGTATATGGGATTCCTGTGGTAGCTAGAATGAGAATACTAAATTATATATTAACACTTGTACTGCAGCTGAGTTACTGTAAAGCGTTTTTGTTTAGTGTTGTGTTGGGTTCATGTGTTTAATACGATTTACATTTGTCATTTTTTTATGAGCGACAAGGTGGGTGTGGTAATACCTTTAATCTGTGATAGAGACTCAGAGAAGGATACAATAGAGTTTTTATTTCCTGCTGTTTTGACTTTGCTATTACTTTAATATTTTCTTAGTAAAAGAAAAAATTTTAATCGTGCTGAATTGAACTCTGTCAAATGTTATAAAATGTGTATTATTTGATTTTTCTTAGGATAACATATTGGCCTCAATCTATGGATGAAAAGCACTTAAGGTTAAAATGAGAGATTAATAATTGGATGAGTGGTATTTGTTGCTGAGGCTTTCTGAGGCAGCAGCTGCTTATTGCTGCATTGATGAAAAAGCTTTGAACAATTTGTAGATGCACAGAGAACTGTTAAGGATTCATACCAGATACTGTTCTCCTGTGCCTTTTCCCCTATGCAAGGGAGCCAGTCAGATCTTATTAAAAAGTGCTCGAAGAATCTCAATTAAGTCCGACTGCACTTAAGAATCAGGTGGAAGTTTCAACATCCTTTCCAGTGAAAAATACCAAATTCACATGGAAACGATTTTTGAATTCTAAGATGACAAAGGTATATTTTGGGGGGCATAAGAGTTTAATAGTTTCCAGTTCTGTGCATTATAGGGATTGATGGTAGAGACTCTCCAAGATTGTATTCCAACTCCCATTCTCAACAGACTCTTTTAAATTTCTCTGAACTTTCTCAAGAAAACTCCTTTCAGGATGAAATTTTATGTTTGTTCTTTGCCCAAAGTTCATGAGAATTATGGATAGTCTGAACAACATTGATTTGTCCATTTTTGCTTCAGTTATGCAAGTTGAGAGTGGGAGAAGAATCCCATTTATTTTATTTAAATACTTGTACTTGTATAATTTTTTGAAAATGGCTAAATGGAGAAACAGATGAATAACAAATCACAGCTTCAATGAGAAACTGCAGAACTCGAATTTATATGCAAATATGACTTAGCTGTCTTGGCATTAAACAGATTTTTAAACAGATTACGGATTTTTCTTTCATTACAACAGGTGATTTGACCTCACCTTCCTTTATGTGCTGTTCCTCAGTGTTTGAATCTTAACACCTATTTTGATTTGCTGTTACAGCCTGACTTGATCCTATGTCAGACACTCCCCTGCATTTAATTTCCTCCCATTCTGTAAGTTTCCCATCTTCAAAGCGTCTGACGAAGTGGGATTTTCTCCCATGAAAGTTCATGCGATAAATAAATCTGTTAGTCTTTAAAAGTGCCACAGGACTCTGTTGTTTTTCTTCCATAGACTAACACGGCTACCCCTTTGGAACAGTGTGACTGCGTTATTGTTGCACAAGAGATCTTAGCTTTTGGAATATCCTGTTGGTTGAGAACTTGATTTTTCATCTTCAGTGTATTAGTATTAATTTTTTGTATTGAGAACTAGATCATCAGGTTGCACGATGAGGTAGGGGGCATGTTATTGTACTACTCCCAGACCTGTCTGGATGGGAGCCTGACTCAGATTCTAACTATATAGCAGGGTATGTGAAGTCAAAGGCTTGGCCCTCTCCCTGCCTCATGCTCAGTTGTGTGGGGGAAAGATGTGGCAACTTTATGATGTTTATTCCTCCCCCCACATTGTACCCCCAGGAAATGGCAATACAGTGCACCACTTCAGGAAAGTAAAGGTACCTTATGACTCTTCTGTTTCTTTGTGCTGCACTCAGAATGGGCTGTAGTCTGCCCCTTAAGTTATATTTACATTTACTGTATTATTACGAGCCACAACAATGACTTGGAACATAATAGAAAATCTCAGGACATTACCATTTTTGTGTAGGATTGAAATTGATCTATGATGTCAAATTAAAGTAATTGTAATAGATATATGATACAGTGAGAATTTTCTTAATAAATTACAATCGAAGTTCATTTCTTGTTCATCTCAAATTTTCATGGCTAAAGAAAACACTGTAAATACAATATTTTTAGTGTGGAAGTGTTCATGCAGATAGAGCTCTGCATGACCCTGGAACGGAGCTTTGCTTGGAGGCTTAAACTCTTAAAGTTCTATTTTGGTATAGGTTCTTAGCTCTCTCTCATTACAGTGTTCTCTGGGCTCCTCTCAGTAGTGCATGAAGTAACATGACAAACATCTGTCACATATAGTTTGCTGTTTCTCTCCCCTGGGGGAATTGTGTGTGCAGTAGAAGGTGGAGAGGTTTGAGTCAGGTAAATTCCTGTGCAGGTTCATTCCACAGTCTCAGACTGGTCCCTCAGAAAGTGCCATTTCGTGCAGAGATGAGCTTTACTCTTATACTTGGATACTCTTATACGTGCATAGGGAGAGGAATTATTGACCATGGAGGTTGGGACAATCTTTTAGGTCATTGAGGACAGGGCATTGAAGATAAAATTTGAAGATAAAAGTTGTCATCTTGAAGTTCACATTTAGGATGTGTATTAAGATGTTCATTGCATTCTGGGAAAAGCAAGGAAGCTGTCCTATATATAATTTAACAGGTACGTATTCTCATGCATTTTAAGCAAAGTATAGTTGGCCTAGCTAATGAAGTAGCCTAATAGAGTTAACCTTGTATCAGAGGCAGATATTTGACTTCTTCTGTTGATCACTTTTTTATTAGGATTTCTTCAGAGCCTTATTCTCTGGGTCAAATTGATAATTATAGTACATTTTCAATAGCAATCTGACTTTCAGATATGTTTTTAGGCTGAATTATCACTTCTTCTGTGACAGCACTGGGAGCCTCTCCTCCCACTACTAGTGAGACCATTGGAGGACTTTTTGCCTCCTTCCTGTTAGTTCTGCTGTAGAAGCCAGTTTACCACTAGTACTGTGGTCCTGGTGCTAAGTGTAGAGAAAAATTGGACTGACTCTGTTGTCTTTCTACAATAGACTAACACGGCTACCCCTTTGGAATTTGACTTTCATTCTTGTAAGTCTTTATTTTTTAAAGTGTTTATAGGAAGCATTTCTGAAAAGTTTTTAAAGTTTTATTTTAATAATAGATCTCAGACAAAGGGGAATAAATATGAATAATCTAGCAGTAACAATAGGAAAGTTACAGGTTATTAAAAATGTAAAAGATTTCCCTGGACAATGTTTAAAAAATAATTGCTTCTGAATACAGCATCAGAATCTGCACTTCTCTAAACTGCTGCTTGCACTTAGTGCCAGCCCCACTGTCCTACTTCTAATCTTTCCAGACTTTCCAGTAGGGTTCATACAGAATCAGAGGACCATTCCAATAAAAACCAGTAAATTGACCCTATCACATGACTAGATTGTTCTTCCCACAGAAGAATCCATGGCAGAAAAAACTTCCCCAAGGTTTTTACCAGATTGGGCTTTTCTTCCCTCTTCCGATATCCATGTGAGTCATTAGGGAAGCCCGGCGTCTCCGCAGTAGTTCCTGGTCTTCTTTCTCCCTCTGGCTCATCTGCTCACAAACTTCTCCTTAAAGGAGAATTTCTAAATGTTAATTTTTTTAACAAGTCCCACCCCCCCTCACTTTAATAATAATTAAAAAGTGAGTCATGTAAGTTGGATAGTATATGTATACTGTCTTATTATTAAGATTACAATAAAGGACAATGACATGGAAAATATATGGCATATGCATTCTACAAGCACAAGTGACCAAATCTTCAGTATTTTTTCACGAAAGTACTCTGGCAAGCAGGCCGAAGGAAAGAAAATAATAATAAAAATGCAAATGTGTAGCTACAGTACACGGTTTCTTGAAAGAACAGTAAAAGAAGCAAAACTTTTTAGAAGTTTCACAAATTCTAAAAGGAAATCATGTCCCATTGTGGGGGTGAATAACAGGTCATCCACCAGTGAAGACCTTGAACCCAAATATATATAATGTGCATGTGAAGTCAAGTTTAAAAGGCACTGTAACAGGCTTATAAGGGCTAGAAGCCTGGGCACAACCTGCCCAGATTACTGAAAAGACTTGCTGTAATCCATGAACCGGTTTGATGGGGCCTGATGGAGACCAGCTGATGTCTCTTATAAAGGGCAGCAGGAAGCTGCAGGGTGTGTGAAAAGGCTCCTTCAGGGAAAACCCTGAGACAAGCCGAGCTGTTCCAGTCAGGAGGACTAGGAATAGCCTGCTACGGTAGGAGGAAGAGAAAGTCAAAGCCTGAGCGCTGAAGTCTAGCCAAGTAAAACCTGAGAAACAGTAAACTGAAACCTTGCTCCAGGAAGGAGGCATGGGGGCTCCCTGGAGGAGAGAAAGACACTGAACTAGGAATACAGCCGGGAGGATCGATGTATGTAAAGAGTAAATACCTTGGATCCTAGAAGGGGAGTGTTTTAAATTACTCTTTGGACTGTGTTATGGAGATATTGAGCAATCCAGAGGGGAACAGATGCAAGATGCCACAGTGACCTGCGGCCACAAAGGGGTGCTTGGGAGGCAGCTACTCTACAACAGGCACAGCTGAAATGTAGTCCATCTTTTTAGATTCATAAAGCCACATAGAGGAGCCCTGACTTAAGCAAAAACTATCCGGTTAGCTATAATTCCCCATCTTCAAGTGCTTGACAAAGTGGGATTTTCTTCCATGAAAGCTCATTCAATAAATAAATTTGTTAGTCTTTAAAAGTGCCACAGGACTCCTTGTTAAGTTAGCTATAGTTATCTTTTGGTTAGCTTGACCATTTCAATTAGCTCTCCTTTTCTAGGATAGCTAGTTTTATACAGATTTCATCCTTTCCTTGTGAGCAGGTCGTCTTAATTTTACAGTTTCTACATATGAAATACTTGTCATCGGGTATTGCATATATTACACTGATTACAGGAAAATGTTGAAACCTTAATGATCTACATTTTATCAGTGTTAAGAATTTAGCAATAGCCATCAGAAGGTAAGATTGGTTTGACGGTTATACTTTGGAGAAGATGGCAAAGCTAATATCTAATCTGTAGTATAATTAATCTCAGGGTATCATTTAGAATGATTTGGGGCTACCCTCATCCCAGTGCTTCCACTGTGTTCAGCATTTCCAAGGATTTATATTTCCTTTTGTTAATCTTTCCATTTTACATTTTAATTACCTGAACAATACAAGTAATCATTTCTTATTTCTCTTTGAGTCTTATATTTCTATAACAGATAATTATGTGTAAAATATAGAAACTCAAAGAACTTTTCCTCATATATGGTTTAAATTTGGAAGGCAATGTATGAAAAGCTTGCCAAGGCTGTAGATTTAACGGGGTTTATGTGACATTGGTATAGTGATGCTACTGTGTGATGTTACACTGCACTTAAAATAATTTTAAAGCTGGGGAAGTGACTGTTGGATTGACAAAATGAAAGTAGTGGTGAGGAGGGGAGGGGATGAAGAACTATGTTAATTTAGGGCTGGGACATCTAAAATCTTGCTAATAGTTCTTTTAGGTCATGTTGATATTTAAAAGGAGTGTTACTGACCAGACAATTTTCTTGTATTTTAGGTCAATTTCTATCCAACCTTCAGTGGACTGCTTTCAGAATTCCATAACTTAAAGTTTATCTTCACTGTGTGGCACTTTGGAGGGGTGGGTGGGGAAGGAGTCTAAAACATATTAATACATTGCACACTACCCAGCCCATGCAGGCCCTGCTGGCTTACACTAAAACTTCCCTGTTCTTGAACCTAGTCCATACTATGCACAACAGGTTAGTGCACTTCAGAATTCCCACTCATGTACTGTGCATTGGAACACTATGACGACAACCCCTTACTGCCCACTCATTTCATTTTCATTTTGTTGAATCTCAGATTGAGGTATTATTATTTATTGTTATATATGTTGCATTTTATAAACAAATAAGTTCCTGCCCCAACTCTACTGTGTAATATTAAAAAGCGGGTTCCCAAAGGGGTAGCCGTATTAGTCTGGTTCAGCAAAACAAACAAGGAGCTCTGTGGCACTTTTAGTTAATTGATAAAGTGCCACATGACTCCTTGTTTGTTTTAATAAGAAGCAGAGTACTTAATCAGCATAATCCTATTGATTACAGTTGAGGGCTCTCTCAGTTGACTTGGGTAGGACTATGCTCTGCAGTAGGTAAAATGCAAGGTATTTAGTATTGCAGGATCGGGCCCTAAATTTCTGATGATGGAAGATATTAAGAGAACTGAAGATTGTTGGGCCATGTCTCTGCCCACTATTACCAACACCAATGAAGCTTCACAGGATGTAGTAGTATTGGGAGCCCAGCCTAGAAGAACCACCACCATTCAGCACCATGACGTGGAAACCTGCTCATATCCTAGTTAAAATGGCTCCCACAGGCATCAGCTCATCTACTCTAGGGCACCTAACATTGCTAACTCCTGTGAAGCTGAACTTGCATGCATGTTTCCAAGGTGCTTTTAAAAATCTTTCTTAGTGCAGAAGTGGCCCTTGAAGGAAGCAGGTTCAGATTCTAGAATCTGGAGGAAGAAAGAGAGTGAAGTTTTTGTTTATTTGTTCAGTTCCATGTTTTTAATGCTTAATTTTAAAGTTCTCTTGTCACTGGTTACATCTGTTTTGAAGCATAGCAAGGAAGCAGTACAGATTTTCATTCACCATTTTCTTTTTCAATTTAGTCTGTGATTTTTAATGGTGTTTACAGATTACAGAACTAAGGGAAGAAAAATGTTGCATCACCTTGCATGCCTCATATATTGTAGCCCCGTTATGCATCTAAAGTAGAGTTATAAACTATGGTTGCAAATTAGATTGCAAACAAACTTTGCTTAAGGCATGAACCATAAATTAAAGTAATAATCATCTCTGTAAGATACAACTTTTTTCCACTGTTCTTTAAAAATAAAAAGAAAAGTAGGTCAGGGAAATTTAGGATATTTTAGAGTACGTACAGTATTGTATTGTTTGCCAGTACCTAATTTACAATTACAGAGCCCCATGAATATTGAAACGAGTCAGCTTCCCATTATAAATGTATGTGGCAGTTTGGTTGTTGATCAGTTTATGAAGTTAATGCAAATGAAACTGTCTTCCTGTCAGCATTTGAAATATATAATGCAGTCATGTTGTATATTCAGGGACAGGCCATTGACAGTCAATTAACAAGTTTGATTGGTATGTCAACTCATTCTTTTGAATTGTTAATAGTATGTTAATAGCATTCATTTCTTTGTGCAGTCCCATTTGCAGCTTCACAGTTACAGCTATTTTTTATAATTCTGAGTAACCTAAAATAGTGCCTTAATAATAGATTATTAAACACCTGTCTGGTGTAGCTTAGGGAGGTTTTTCTAGACTGGGAGTTTGCAGTGGATCCCTTTGATATTCAAATCAACAAATGATAGCCTTTTTATTCAAAACGTAAGTTCTTTTGATGGTTAGCTTGTTAAGAAATCTTCAGCTCCAATCTGACCTGATCTGGTTTCCCATGGAAAAGATCTGATGCTGTTTGAAGGTTCATAAATGGAATGCCAATGACAATTTGTTGTTGACGTTTTGCTGCCTCAGCCTTCAGATGCGGCTGGTTGATGTGCCGCGTTAGCTTCACCAAATAATGCTTGCAGGTAAATGATCTTCTGATTGATCAGCTAGTTTCAAAGCAAAGAGTTCTCTTCTGTGATCTGCAGCCGTGGTTTTTTAGGCTTGGAGGGGTACTTTAAAAGATGCATCAAAAGTTGACAGATGACTCTTAAGGCAGGGACTGATGGGAAGCAGCAGAATTATGGGAATATTTTTAGTGAATAACATATTACCGAGAGTTTTGAAGACCTTCAAAGGTCTATCAAACCAGTTCCCCATAGCAGAGTTATTTCTCCTTTTAAAAAGAAAACAAAAATGAGAAAGAAAGAAAGAAAGAAAGAAAGAAAGAAAGAAAGAAAGAAAGAAAGAAAGAAAGAAAGAAAGAAAGAAAGAAAGAAAGAAA
>ML685764.1:9775064-9849895 GCA_007922175.1 Pelusios castaneus
GTGCTACTCACCGGCTCTCCGCGGTGGCTGCACAGAGCAGCTCCCACATGGTCTGACCTGGAGCCAGGACAGAGAATCCCCGACAGCGCTGTCGAGCCAAGAGAAGGCGGCTTGATTGCTCTTATGGCTCCAGCCACCGCCTAGGACCTGCCTTCCTCCCCCCCGCCCCCTCCATCCAGCTGGGTCCTCTGTACCAGGGACGGATCCTGCAGCTGGAATGGAGGGGCTGATTCTTCGGCCGCTGCCCACGTGGGGATCCAGTCCATCTATATAACTAAACCACAGTTGTATATATGCACGGCGGGACGTGGACGCAGCTCCTGCGCGCGCATATAACTGACACAGCTATGCGCACGCAGCAGCTGAATCCACGTGCATAAGTCTGTGGATTAGATAGCTCGCGCGCACGGCTGCCCTCCCTCACACCCAGCGGTGATTACCATTCTTCAATTTGCGATTCTTTAGAGAATCAGGGGGTTACTGGTATATTATAATACAGTCTTTAATTATATAAGCAAAAATTACTTCTTAAATAATAGAACTGAATTTGGGCTGGACATAACTGGGCCAGGATTGCATTTATCAGAACCAGAGGAAAAGATGCTGCAATAACTGAGTGATGACGAGAGCTGGAGTAAGAGTTTTAGTTGTGCGGAAAGATAGGAAAGTCTGAAATTTAGAGATGCTATGCAGAAAGAATCAGCAAGATTCAATATTGCCTAAATATGAGGTCTTAGAGAGTGGTTTAAGTCAAAGATTATGCCCAGGTTATTGACCTGAGTGATGGCAGTGTTGTCCACAGTGATCAAGGAAGGAGGTAGTGTGAAGAGCTTGGAAGAAAAATTAAGAGCTCTTTTTTAGCCATCTTAAATTTAATTTCACAGGGGATGGCGAAAGACCAAAGTTTTAATTTGGTCATAAACAGAAAGGTCTGAAGTAAAGAGGTGGATTTGCAAATCATTAACATAGAGATTGTAATTGAATTGTGTTTGTGGATAAGGGATTTGGGGGGAAAGGGTTACCAAGAAAAGAACTCCCACAGAAGACTGGAGCATGAGGGATGAAGAAGATCCTGTAAAAGAGACATGCTTAAGGCGTAGTTAGATAGGAGAACCAGGAGGCTAGAGTCATGTAAGCCAAAGGAGGACACGATTTCGAGGGCATAGTTGATGACTTTATCAAAGGAGACTGATAGGTCAAGGAAGAAGGGGCTGGAGTACTTATTCTGTGGTTTTTGCTAGGAAAAGGTCACTAAGGACTTTGGCATGAGTCATTTCAGTGGAGTGCAAGAGAAAAAGCCAGATTGAAGAGGATTTAAGATGGAATTGGAGATAAACTCCAGACAACAATTATAAACAATGCATTCAATGAGATTAGTAAATAAAGGGAGAAGAGAGATTCAGTGATAATTTGAGCGACAAAGTGAAATCAAGAATGGGGTATTTTAAGATTGGAGAAACTAAAGCATGCTTGTACTGTGAAGAGAAGAGCCAGAGTAAAGTAATTTCTGCCAGAGAAGCTTAACAGTGTGAGAGCAGGAGATGAGAAGAAAATATTGGAGCTGCTGGGGTTTGGTAGGGTGGGCCTTACAATGGGAGAGAGAAGCAAAATAACAAAAGTCCTGTGGCACCTTAAAGGCTAACAATTTATTTGGGCATAAGCTTTCGTGTACTACAACCCACTTGATCAGGTGCATGAAGAGGAAACTACAGTTAGGAGGTATATATACACGGGAAAGGGTAAGAAACATTACAATGGACAGAGCCTATTGAGAGAGGAAAAGCTCACCATCTCACCATAGTCTGATCCAGGGTGAGGAGCTTGAGATAGAAAGACCTCCATAAGCTAGAGCAGAAGCCATGTCAGACAAAGGGGTCTAGGTTTCTGGGAGAGCCAGGAGCATGGGAGAGTGACACATGAATGGTTGGAATGTCCACTCCCCATCACTGCAAAAATCATGGAGACAAAAGGGGAAAGAAACTTTAGCTACATGCTATGCATAAAGGGGCTAATCCTGTGTTTGTTAATTCAGTAGGTCTGTGCACAGGTGATGGAATACATGCTAGTAGGTCCTGATGCAGATTACAATATATATAATTTGCATATTTGTTATCTTTTGCACTAGATGATTTACATTGTACTTTTCCGATTACATATCTGTGGGGTTTTAGTCCATTTTGTACAGAAGATGAGAAACTTCTGATATTAACTGAAATAAGAAGTTCAGAGCTTTAAATGTGCAATAACTGTTATATGCATTTTAAATTTAAATGTACCTTACTATTAACACATATTTGTAGCACATACTGTAGTGATTCTGTAAACACAGCTAAACTTTTTTTGTATATTTCGATTCATAAATATAAAAATTCCTATTCATAATAATCATTATGTATTGTTATCAGTGGGCAAGTGGAGCAGAAAGAAGCGCACAGTAACACAATTTGGTATATCTTACCACAATTGTTAATTTGACAAATCCACATTAATAAAAAATACACTCTCCTTCCAGTCCCCTCCACCTCTGAACACACGCTCAACCATGCACAGCCAAATGGTGAACTCATATATTGTTCTGGGCTCTAAATAATATGTATGGGGCCTTATGCTAGCAAAACTCCACCCACTTCAAAAGATAATTACCAGCATGCAACCAAAGTGAACAGTCAGGCCAAAATGTACAGGAGAGAATAAGGTCAATTTCAGCCTCAGTTCTGTATTTTCTTACTTATGCATGGTTAAGCCCAATCATTCTATTATTTGCTTCTATACAGCTGTGGACGTAATAGTTATGTTTAAAGCTTGATCACAGGCAAATCAATTTTTCTCTGTTGTACAGTATGGTCTATAAGTGATTGATGTAGAAAACAGAAATTTCAGATTTATAGAGGACAGAATTTCAGAAACTTAAGTTCTCACATAAAAGCATCACCCGGCCTGGATTCACATTTCTGTTCTCAGAATGTGGAGATAATAAAAAATACCAAAACTGTTCTTTTAAATGATGGCTGAAACTGTAGTTACAAATGATTATGCTCCACCTAGGAGACCCTTGTAAATTGGTTAGGTTGGGGTTCCCCCCGTCCCAACCAAATCCAAACCAACCAGACACAATGACTATGGACATGGCAGATGACCAGAGGCCCACCTGAATTTACCCCTCTTTGCAACCCTGTGCAGGTCCCAGCATTTGGTGGGAAGGAGAGGGAGGAAGTAGAGTTGAACTCTGCTTCCTTTCCCAGGCCAGATCCCCAGGACAGTGCAGTTTCTTCTGTCTGGTTGGCCACAGCCCCTCATTGGCACACAGGGTGGGTATTGTTACTAACTTGAATCCTTGTTGGCAGCCTAAGCAGAGAGGCTAATGGCTCAGTAGGCATAAAGGATGGGCTATTCTCTTATCTCAAAATATGATCCCTTCAATACAGAAAGAAAAATCTCACAGGCAGGACAGTGTAAAAAAGGCTGTACTGGCTTTGTCTGTGACAGTCTGTGGAACAATAGAGAACTACATTCTCCATGACTATCATTCAAACACCTTTCAAAAGGCCTATGTTTTCCTCTCAAGCACTGAAAAACTCAAAAAACTCCCACACTATTGCATTGGCAAAGACTGCCAACTGTTTAAATATGAAATACATTTCTGATGTCTACAATCTGGAGTGAAGTTACCAGAACTGGTTCACTCAGTTTGAGTGAAGACAACAGAAACAAAAAACCTATAACAAACCTACCCCCATGAGAAACTAAACTCCTTTTAAAATCAGTGAGAAAGCAAGCAAGCTAGCTAGCTCTTTGGGTAGGTACTGTCTTTTCGTTACATGTTTGTCTAGAAGAATGAGGCTGGAGTTTCTAAATGCTAATCCAATTAAATAATAATAATAATAATAATTAATAATTAATAAATAAATAAATAGTGATTAGAAATGGACTAAATACAATCACTGGAACTGAATATCCCCTGAAACTTGGGTATGGCTAGACCCAAACTTGAAGCTTATGTCAACCTCTTACAAAAGGAGTTCTTTATAAGAATAGGTGAGGGAAATCTTCCAAACCCGAATACATATAAATCAGTAAGTCTCAATAATATGAATTTGAAATTGTAACAATGACTTAACTATTTAGATAGTTCCCCAGATCAGTGACAATCTTTTTTTTTTTAAACTAGGAAGATACCAAAGGACCAAAAAAAAAGTAAAATAACTGTTGTTCTTATATTCTCATAAAAGGAAAGAAATATAACTTTAATTCCTTGTTTAAAAAAAAAAGTAAGTAAAAGAGGGAGAAAAACCAACCAACCTTCCTTCTGTTCTAAACTTCAAAAAGTTAATTAATAATAATTTTATTCAGTGCCCCTGAAAGAGTGGTTGGCTATGTTTGACTAAAATAAATATGATATAAACACCATCACCTTAAATACAAATAAATAGTTCAACTTTAAAAAGCGGTTCAGCTGTCCAAAGGGAAAGAAAGGGATTGAAATAGAAGGTAATGGTAATTATAGATGGGATTCTGAGCAATGAATGTCAAGTGTTTACGAAGTATATATCATGCCAACTATGCTTGATTGCTCTATTATTTCTAATATTTGCAATTACAAAATTATAGGATGAATGGGATAAAGTACATATAATATCTGGATTTTAACTATATTTGTTATAATGTCTCAATAAGTTAGTTTAAATTGGCTTGGATATAAATATTGTTAATTATCAGAGGGACTGCAAGGAATGAAAAATTCCCATACACAGTGTTGGGATAGGTGTTTAGAGGGTGCTTTAGGGGTTGATGTTAGGCCACCTTTTGTTTAACTCTTCATTAAGTCAAGGAAAGAAAGGATTAATAGGATACTAATGAAATCCACAAAGAATGTTAACTTGAAAGGCCTTATGAACCCCAGCGAAAATACAGAAATAATATGAATGGACCTAGACAGGTTAGAAATATGGACAAAAAGTAACAAAATGAGATTGAACTTTGGAAAAATGAAAAGCAACACCAAAACATCTTAAAGACTAACAAATTTCTTCAGACAAACTTTTGTGGGCTCCAACCCATTTTGTCAGATGCAACTGGAGCCCACGAATGCTTATGCCTATGTTAGTCTTTAAGGTGCCACCGGACTCTGATTGTTTTTGCTGTACACAGCCTAACATGGCTATTGCTCTGGAACCAAAACATCTGGGGAAAATGTATTCTGAAATACAGATATTTAAAGGAAGGGAGAAAAATTGACAAGAGTAGTGCTGAAAGTGGCCTTCGATGGTAGGGTAAGAAATTAGATGTGAATTTGCAAGAAAATATGGGCTTTCATAAAGCTTCATATGACAGATGGGGACTCTAAATGGTACTGGTGAAATACCACCCAACATACTCTGTTCAATTCTAGGCACCTCAATACTAGAAAAATGTGCATAAATTGGCAGCAAGACAGAAAAGAGGAACAAAAAGTGTTCAGCAGGTTGGTGGTACTGATTGATGCAGTAGGATTTGAAATGCTAAGTAATACCTAAATGGTCTAGAAGCTTGAAAATTACAATTGTATTTGGAGAGGTATAAATACCAAGGAGGGAGCTAGAACTTTTCGGGGGCGGGGGGGGGGTGTCTAAATTTTCCCCAGAAAATCTCATGTTTTGGGCAAAAAAATGAAAACAGTCATGCAAAATTAGAAAGGTTTTCGCCAAGAACCTAAAATTTTTATTCAGAAAAACTGCTGCAGTGTCTCATGGTAGGTGTAGTTTTGCTGCCTCACACCCCAGTGAACACAATGGCTAGACAACTTCCACCAGGATGCATTAGTATTCCCTCTTACTGACACAAACATCATGAAAGTTCAAAGATGTTTCATTTTGACAAAGTCAAAATATTCTTTAGCAATAAAATTATTATAAAATTTAGGAAATAAATAAATAAATTCAGTTTTCCACTGAAATACAGTTTTGATGGAAAATTATCAATGAACCCTCAGATGAAAAGGAAATACTGTGCGGGTTGTGACATGGAGTGTGCATGACTCTACAGGACATACCAGCCCCCCTCCCCTCCTCCGGCCAAATCCAGTTCTCCATCCGGCTCAAGCAATATACTTACCGCTGTGTGACAACACAATAATGTTTCCTGACACAGTGGTTGAGAAATATTGGTGTAGAGGACACCTATACATGTTCACTATATTGAAAATAGATATAGAGAAAGAGACAGAAGATATGGTGCTGTGATAAAAAGCTTATCTATTGGCATGAATTTGGAATGGCCACATTATATAAACAGATAAAAATGAGAATATGATTCATCTCTCTCTCAAGGTAGAAATTTCCCGAGGGGTAGCCGTGTTAGTCTGTTGTACAGCAAAAAACAACAAGAGTCCTGTGGCACTTATAGACTAAGAGATTTTCTTCAGCATAAACTTTCGTGGACTATAACCCACTTCGTCATATGCATCGTGGGTTATAGTCCACGAAAGCTTATGCCGAAGAAAATCTGTTAGTCTATAAGGTGCCACAGGACTCTCGTTTTTTCTCTCTCTCTCACACGCACATGTACTATGAAAGGAATCTCATTGTACACCTACAGTAATGAAAGGATATTTCTCCTTTTAATAAATTAATTCATACATCACTCCAAAACTTGTTATAAAATTGCACTGGAGAAATTTCTAGGCTGCTACCATTCAAGGCTGTGACATTGTGCTGAAATCTGGCATCCAAGGAGAATCAAGATTACAGTCATAAAATTTTATGAAGAATGAGTTAGGTTTTTGCCATTCCTACCTGTCTTTACAATCTTTACTCATGCCAACCGTCTCCATAGATTAGTATGATTATAAACAGAAGAAGGATAGATAGGCAGCCAAAATACTCTGTTTTGAAAGGTGAAAACAGTATATCATAGTACAGTAATTCACAGTGTATGAAAACACATTAACAATGACATTCCATTCTTATGGTAAAGATGCACTTTCCTAGCAGCCACTTGACTTAATATTTTTACTAAAAATATGCTTTTCATGAATGTCACCAACTGTCCTAAGATTCTGCTTTGGGGTAAAAGGGAGACAGGTAAGAAGCAGCATTGGTCCTTTGGTATCTTCCTAGCTTAAAAAAAAAAAAGATTGTCACTGATCTGGGGAACTATCTAAATAGTTAAGTCATTGTTACAATTTCAAATTCATATTATTGAGACTTACTGATTTATATGTATTCGGGTTTGGAAGATTTCCCTCACCTATTCTTATAAAGAACTCCTTTTGTAAGAGGTTGACATAAGCTTCAAGTTTGGGTCTAGCCATACCCAAGTTTCAGGGGATATTCAGTTCCAGTGTTTGTTTGTATTTAGTCCATTTCTAATCACTATTTATTTATTATTTATTTATTTTGTTATTGGATTAGCATTTAGAAACTCCAGCCTCATTCTTCTAGACAAACATGTAACGAAAAGACAGTACCTACCCAAAGAGCTAGCTAGCTTGCTTGCTTTCTCACTGATTTTAAAAGGAGTTTAGTTTCTCATGGGGGTAGGTTTGTTATAGGTTTTTTGTTTCTGTTGTCTTCACTCAAACTGAGTGAACCAGTTCTGGTAACTTCACTCCAGATTGTAGACATCAGAAATGTATTTTATATTTAAACAGTTGGCAGTCTTTGCCAATGCAATAGTGTGGGAGTTTTTTGAGTTTTTCAGTGCTTGAGAGGAAAACATAGGCCTTTTGAATGATAGTCATGGAGAATGTTCTTCCACAGACTGTCACAGACAAAGCCAGTGCAGCCTTTTTTACACTGTCCTGCCTGTGAGATTTCTCTTTCTGTATTGAAGGGATCACATAATCATTATTATGAATAGGAATTTTTATATTTATGAATAGAAATATACAAAAAAGTTTACAGAATCACTGTAATATGTGCTACAAATATGTGTTAATGGTCAGGCACATTTAAATTTAAAATGCATAATACAGTTATTGCTCATGTAAAGTTCTGAATTTCTTATTTCAGTTAATATCAGAAGTGTCTCATCTTCTGTACATAATGGACTAAAAACCCACAGATATGTAATCTGAAAAAGTAAAATGTAAATCAGCTAGTATAAGACAGTAAACTTTGGGATACTGAGGAAGAATATGATAAAAGTAGTGTTTGCACTTCTGTAATATGCATGGCCAAATATATATTAATTTGAAACGCATATAAAATTCTATCTCAAAACAAAATGTGGCAAGTTTCCGTCAGTTGGTATCGTTCTAAAGCTGTGTCGTAACCTTCTGAAAATTGTCAAAGGGGTAGCTGTGTTAGTCTATTGCAGAAAAACAGAGTCCTGTGGCACTTTTAAAGACTAACAGTTATCTCTATTAGCCTTTAAAAGTGCCACAGGACTCTGTTTGTTTCTGTGAAAATTGTATGTCTGTAATAGAGATGTTGATAAAATTTCACTAGAACAAAGACTAATGGGCACTACTGTTATTAACTGTACTTCTACAGTCTTAGCCAGGAGAAAAATCTTCTTTGGTTAAAGGACAGTTTTAGAAGTTAGATTACAATATTTTTAAGTAATATACATTTTCTTATGTTTTTCTTGGGGCTTTTATAGTGGCCCTGGGTAGTGACCATTAGATATTCCATTTTTCAATTAAACTATAGTTTGTTTTCCAGCTACTGTTACAGTAGCCATTTCTCAGAAAGGAGATTTAAATTGAGTATCCATTAATACATTTGCACAGAATTTTAAAATGAAATTTGTTCTAATTCAAGAAAGAGAATGTATGTTTCTACATGAAGATCATAACTTTTTAAAATTGAGTTATTCATGGCATTCAAGTACATGTTATGTACTGAAAACATTTTCATGTTGTTTAAATGATACCTTTAAAAAAAAAAAAACCCTTATTCACAGAGAGCTGAACCAAAAATTCCACATTACGGAAAGCAATTTCACCATCATTAACTAAATAAGAGGGCCCTAGGAAGAACGGATTATCATATATTAAATTAAAAGTTCACCATTTTACAGCTCTAATCCCGTTAGAAAAGATTATTTCTATCTAACTTAATCAGCAAGAGGTTTTTATTGCCTGAAGTATTAATTGATTTAGGTCCTCATTAAGGTCAGAGGTACACTTGGCTGACCAGGGGCAGCCAATTAGCACATTGTCAGTTGTGCTTATTTACATTGACTGAACATAATGATAGGTTATTTGATTGCTAGGTCAGAGGGTCACTGAATCTTTTGTGCACTGTGACCTCTGAAAGGGCAACAGTCACTCAGACACCAGACTGCATTTACAACAAAGATTTAGTTTATTATGTATTGACTTCATTCAGTCTTAGGAACAGGTGTTTTGTTCCTGCTGGGCAATTAGTATATTATTACCAACATAAATGCTTTTAGGTGGGTGGGTGAAATATCTCCCTTAGAAATTTTTTTAAATTCTTGTTCAGATTCCAGTTAATCATTGGAAACTTTTAATAGCACATTTATAGGAAGTAATTAAGCTTTTAACATCTTCACGCCTTACTGCACACATTCTTTATTCTAGTTCCGAAGGGGTAGCCTTGTTAGTCTATTGCAGAAAACAAACAGAGTCCTGTGGCACTTTTAAAGACTAACAGATTTATTTATCGCATGAGCTTTTGTGGGAGAATATCCCACTTCATCAGACGCTTTGAAGATAAATACATCTGTTAGTCTTTAAAAGTGCCGTAGGCTTCTGTTTGTTATTCTTTATTCTGATACAGTCCTGACATGTTATTTTGTTAGGCACCCAAGTTCAGGAATGATCTTGGGACTTTAACTAGTCAAACCACAAGCAGTAATACTGATGGCTAACTAATATTACATCAGAAGACTCTTCTTAGCAATGAGAGGGGTGTACTAGAGCAGTGGTTTTCAAACTTTTTTTCTTGGGGCCCAGTTGAAAAAAATAATTTATGCCCACGACCCAACAGTTACATCTTTGAGCAATGCATTCTAGTCTTTTGATGGCAGCAGCGACGGGGGGTGCCACAAACCAGTACTTGAGGGTCTGTAACCCAATACTGGATCCCGACCCGTGGTTTGAAAACGACTGTACTAGAGGCTTAACACTGGTGAAAGCAGTAGAGACTAGGGGCTTAAAGTGAGACTGTTATCTTAATAAAAACATAGGACTGAAAGGGAGTTGAATGGGTCATTTAGTCCAGTCACCTGCATTTAGGCAGGACTAAGTATTATCTAGACTAGTGGTTCCCAACCATTTTGGCTCAACGGCCACAAATATCATTTTTACAAATGAGTCTATCAACTCATAAAAACTGTATTGATGTATTTGTATACTGTATACATCAAGAAGAAACTGTCTGAATTCTTGCCTATTTAAAGCCCTAACACAAATTTTGTTCACACATTTCAGTACAACATCCATCACAGGCTTGAGATTCAAACTTTTCACACACAATGCGTCTTGATGAATGTTGCAATGGTACTTTAATGGTGGTCAGTCAAGAAACTACTCCAACAGAGAGAGACATCCAACATGTCTGCCTGTCAGTGCAGGTGAACCGTCTGTCCAGATGCTATCCAGCTCTCTCCACTCCAGATTATTTCTTTCCATGCATGTCTTCAGGGTAAGAAAGAAATGGTGCTGTGCTTTGACAACTATAACCACAAGAGTCAGAAGAGTTCTAGATAGCTGGGAGCAGGCAATGCCATGTTTTTCTTTTAGATTGGTTCATTGGCTGATCATCAGTCCTAATGGAAAGATCAGTTAAAGTTGCTAGGCTAGATGGATGTTCCAACCATGCAGTTTCATCTTTGACAGAGTCTTCAAATCCCTGCCTGAGGTGGAGTCACTGAATGGCCACATTCCACTGGGTATGTGCAGCCAGGCATTGAAATTCTGCTGTATATTTGGCAGTGGATCAGAGTCCCTGATGGAGGTCATGAAGGGCAGCTTTTGTGGTACATCCTCAATTAGGGTAATCAAAGATGCCCATCTTTGCCTCTACAGAGTTCTCAAAGAGAGGACAGGGCACCTTCAATAGTGGAGGCATCCACTTCAGGGCCTCTCCAGTGAGCAGACTATCTCAGTTCAGATTTATTTGTGCTTACAGGCGTAACTGCAGCACAAACTGGAGATGGCATTGGTATGAAACATGAGACTTGACACAATCCCTATCATACTTGTCAGTCAGGGCCAACTCATGGAAATTTGTGTGAGTGTTGGGGAGACAGAAGATGCTGCCTGGGTTTGTACCTGGGCCTGGCAACTTCAACTCATAGTTCCTGCAGGATTCTGACAATGATTGAGAAGGTGGGATGGTCAATTCTGGAGGGAAGCTCCAAGACATTAAACTTCTTATCTTCTAGTGCAGTGGTTCTCAACCACTGTGTCAGGGCACATTACTGTGTCACCATACAGTGATAAGTGTGTCACAGAGTGCCGGGGAGATGGCTAGATTCATCCTGGGGGGAGGTGGACTGGTGTGTCATGTATGATCACATCCCACAGCCAAATGTGTCACAACACGAAAAAGGTTGAGAACCACTGTTCTAGTGGGCTGCTCCAGCTGTCAACACTAGTGGCTGGAACAGGAATCTCGGTCAGTATTCAGAGCAGACTCAGGGCAGAACTGGAGCCATGGTCAGGAGAAAAGCCAAAGGTGGGAGCCAGGAGTTCAGAGTAAGAATGGGACTAGAGCTGGAGTGGGAGAATGCCCTGGATGGACCAAAGGCCGGTCCAGGTACAAAGTCATGATCAGCGCAGATTGGTGTACATTGATAAGCCTGTGCTGCAGTTGCTACAAGACTTAAATGGTGATCTTTTGGCCCATCTGCTCAATCAGAGACTACAGTCACTTCATAAGGGTTTATCAGACCCAGCCAATCTTATTGAGTTGCTAGGCAACCAACCCCATAGTCAGTTGAGTTCCTGACAGTCCCACCTTGCCACTCATTAACTCTCAATGCAGATATGCCTTAAATCTACAGCAAGCATTTAATTCTGTGATCACCTTTGTTGGTGATTTTCCAATAAATAGATTATACTCTATGGTAATTATTTTCTTCTATTTGTTTATGTGTAACTACCATTAATTTCAGCTAGACACGCCTTAATGTTTTACAGGGCAGTGTGCAAAAATTGGGGAACATATCAGTTTTATGACATTTTTCAAAACATTTCAATCAGGTCCTCTCCTTTGTAGGTTAAATAATCCTAGATTTTGCAATCTCTAATCATAGCTATGTACTTCTTTGCCTCTCATTTTGTTGTTCTTTCATCCTGTTTATCTTCTTAATCTACTCCACACTGGATAGATATATTTGCTGCCATGATAACATATACAACCCTGATTCCAAATGTATGTAAAGTAAATACGTGCATTGGTGTTTGCAGGACTGGGAGCTACATTTTTTCCACAAGAAAACTGTCACCTTCGGAGTCCTTAAATTTATTAGAAATGTAGTCTTCTTTTTATGTGCATTATCTTACACTTATCCAGGTGTAATTTCATCTGTGTTGTACTACCAGATTTCTTAATGAATTTAAATATACCTCAACATTGTCACAAACTTGCTAACCAAAACAATTTAGAACTATAACATTAAGTTCACATTTCCTCTTCTATACCAGTAATAAATATATTAAATAACAATAATCTCCATGCAAAACATGGAGCATCGAGCTATTAATTCCTCTCATGTCTGAGTAATATAGTCACAGCTCTTTATCCTCTCACTAACCAATTTTTCATCCATTAGAAAGCTTTTCCACTGGTTGTTTTCTTTAATTATCTTTTATGAGAGACATCTTCTTGAAAATCCAAATAAATTATGCTTATTGGGTCACTTACATGTAGTGTTTGAAAACCTTTTCAAAAGATCTAGTAATTTAGAAAGTCTTGGTTTCCTTTCAGAAATCAGCTTGATTTGACCTTAGCAGGGTATATTTGACCAAAGGTTTAGTTATTCTTCTCTAAATAAGACTCTCAATTATTGTTCCTGATATGAAGGTGTCCCCACCCCATCTGTAAAGATCAGCTACTTTAGTAAATAAGTGGCACCCAAGTAGCCCCATTAGACTCCATTTTCTGGAACAGTTTCTCAATATGTAATTATTAAGTTTAAGTTCACATAACTGATAGAAACATACGGTTGGTTTGGCATGATTTATTCTTGCTAACACTTTGTTGGCTATTATGTATCATCCTATTGTCCTCAAGATTCTTACGAATTAATTGTTTGATACCTGGAAAGACTCTGGAACAAATTATTAAAGTTAGGCTGACTGGTCAAATTCCCCTGATACTCTTTGTTCCCCCTTTTTAAAGATAGGTACTATATTTGCCCTTCTCCAGTCCTCTGGGACCTTACTTGTTCTCAAATATTATTGCTAATGGTTCTGAGATTCTTTCTGCTAGTTCCTTAAGTGCCCTGGGATGAATTTCATCAGGCCCCACTAACTTGAATACTTCTAACTATTCTTTAACCTGCTCTTTCCCTATTTGAGCTTGTATTTCTTCCTCCTTTGGTCAATATTAATTGTGTTAAGTAACTGATTTCCCAAGTGGTGTAGCAACGAGGAGGCAGTGGTGACCCTCAGCCCTGACTAAGTGAAGGAAAGTGCAGTTCCTCTGTTTTTCTCTTGCTTCTTATACATTTATAGAACTACTTTGTGCCTTTTATGTCCCTTGCTAGGTATAACTCATTTTGTGTTTTGACTTTTCTGATTTTGTCCCTACATGGTTGTGCCATTCTTTTGTTTTCTTCTTTAGTGTTTGTCTATGTTCCACATTTTGTAAGATTCCTTTTTTATTTTCAAGTCAGTAAACAGCTTTTATTAAATGGTATATTCTGTTTTATACACGTGACCTGTTTCTTATGACATAATAAATAAGAGGTACAATTACATTGTGTTTGAATTTAAGTAACAAGTATTTTTGTTTCCATGTGTGATAGATCGAGCCTAGAGCTGTCCCCCGAGAAGGAGTTTTTTGATCTGCTCCTGGGCTGTGCAGGCCCTGAGGTGTTGCCCTGAGCAGCAATGAACTCCTATGAGCCTGGCTACGCATAGCGGTACTCAACCAGTAGTTGCACTGGGTCTCAATGAAGTCCCATGGCTTCTCTAGGCATGGCTAAGCTCCTCCCAAGCAGCGATGCTGACCCGCTTCATAGTGCGGAAGCCCCTGGGTGACTTCCTGCTAGGGAGCGTGCGGCCTGCATGCCAGGGAGGGACCTTTCTGGCCCTTGACGAAGGTGAGGACTCCATCTCTGGTAGGAAAGGTTGATACACGCCATCACACCATGCATCTAGCCCCTTCTAGTCTCAATCACTCATAGCTTTGCCATGAGCCCGAGCAAAAAACAGTGCATAGTTGTGGTGCTATACAAGTAGCCCAGCAGGGGATTTAAGACTTGATTTATGAGTTTCTCTGTCATGAGAATACACTGTGCCAGATCTATTCCTGTCACAGCAAACACCATCTGATGCACTGATGCAGCTATACTGCCTGGCATATTGGAGAAGCAGAACCAAGAACCCAGCAATTCCTTCCTCCTTACGTTATTTTGGAGGGATGAGAGAGGAAGCATGTACATTGTAGCTCTGCAGAATCTGCTAGCAGCTGGAAGTAAGAGGGTACCTCATATACCTCTTTACTCTTTTGTTCTGTCATACAGAGCATTCCATGAGTTGACCTGGTATTGTGCTTAGATGTTGTAGCCCAGCTATAATATATAAAAGACTACACCCACATGAGACCTTGGCATTCCTAGCCATAAGGAGGTGAACTGCAAACTTACACAGCCTGATTCTCCTCTTCCTTGAATTTTGTGTAGTCATTTACATTTACACAAAATTAATATAAAATGGTGACAAATCAGAATGATAGTTTATTACATCCACTTTTGCACTTTGCACAGGTGTAAGGTTCAGGAATCTATAGAATCACAGTGACATCATTTACGACTATCTAAATTCAAATCAATTCTATTGACACCAATGGAGTTATTCTGGATATAGATTGGTGTAGATCTGGCCTAGAAGCAATGCCTGTAAGTGAGAGAATGCTTTCATTGGCTGGTTTATCAGATCTTTACTGTAATTTTAACATAGGAAATATGTTAATGGGCTACAGTGGAAATGAAATTCAGGGTGTAAATGTAGTCCACGTTATGTTGGTATGTGGATGCTTAACAGATATATTGCAGTTCTCTTTCCACTGGTAATTTTGATCATCTGAAGTCAATATTCTGTGAAACTGTAGTCTTGTTTGCTGCTTTGCCCTTGTGGGTTATTTGTTTACTGATAGTTGTATTTAATGACCAAGCCATTGGAAAAGAAGAGGAAAGGGATATGCCTCCTCTCCCTTTCCCTTTTAACTTAAGCTATGCCCCCCTGCAAAATAGTTGCTGCAAATCTGCGTCCTTGTTTTGATTCCTTCTCCTTACTGGCAATCACCTTCGTTATAACATGGTGGCATCTTGGGAATACAGTTTTTCTATTAATTATGTCTTAAGATGCCAACAAGTATTTTAAGAACAGAGGGATAAAGAGGTGGTTTTTTTTTTTAATCTCTGCCCAATTCCCACTGAATTTGAGCCAAAACTGTTGCCAGTTTTGCTCAAATTTTAGAGAGTTTTGTTTTGACCCTTTTTATGACCAGCAGAGGTAATTGTATTAGTACTATTAGGAGACTTTAAGAAAGTGCTGTCTTAGTGCATATTTCAAAACCCTGACAGATATTTTATCATTAATTAGTATTCATATTATGTCTCAAACAATCTGTTCAAGAATAGAGGAAATGAACTGGTTGAACAGCTCTTCTGTCTATCTAGTAATTAACATGGGTGATGCATGTAAAGCCAGGGGCCTAACAGGGAAAGAAGTGGTGCCGGGGAGATTTCCCTTTAGAAGATTACAAATCACCTGCACTGGAGGCTTTGTCTTATCCAAAGATTTAATTTAGCAGAGGTGAGAACAAAGGCCTCTTTTCAAAAATAAACCTGTGCCCCTCTGAATCATAACTTCCTGGATTTGCTTCCTATCTTGTCAATATGCCACTTGATAGCTGGCTGGACTCCCTTGTTCAGTGGCACATATTTTAAAATAGCAGGGTTTAAAAAAAAAAAAGACCATTTGTTCTTTTTAACCAAAATATTGCTTGCATTTCTTTTTTTTAAATTCAGGGTTATATATAGCATTATCAAAACAATATTTTAGACATCTTATAATACAATTTTAAAGGATAGTTTGATGGGTGTCAGTTAATCTATTATGCTTCCTCTGTGCCTCCTCCCCCTCTTCAGCTGCTAATCATAGAATTTGTATGCCAAATTGTGTAAGACACTCTTCCAATAGTTACATGTGTGAGTCTTTTGTGAGACACAGACAGTTATGAGGACAGATTTGGAGTTGCATATGGGTCTGTCACATGGTTTGATTGCCATGTCTTCCAGGACACAGATTTCTTTATTACTTAGCCTTAAATTCTGAGGAATTGATACAGTTTATACAAAAAGTTCTGCAAAATTTCTCAGAGAATTTTTGCACAATCCATTTTACATAGCAAAGCAAAGCTTTTCCTCTACTCTCTCTACTTACAGAAATATGTTTCCTGTGCTGGCTTCAAAGGAACTTACATCTACTGTGTACCCAGCCAACTTCTGTACTTACTTTTTATCTGATAAAGAGAACAGTTACTGCTCAGAAATTTTATAGATTCTTAGAGAAATACAGAATAAGAGGATGATCAGTCTAGATATTTTCATTGAATTCATAATACTCCTGAAGATTTCTGAACAATCGGAACCAGTGAGACCTAGAATCAGTTCTGGGTCTGGTTCTGTTTAATATCTTCATCACTAAGGTGCTAAGCAATAGTCAGCATGGATTTGTCAAGAACAAATCATGTCAAACCAACCTAATAGCTTTTTTTTTGACAAGCTAAGAAGCCTTGTGGATGGAAAGAAATGATGGATGAAGTATACCTTGACTTTAGTAAGACTTTTGAGACTCTTTTGCATGATCTTCTCATAAACAAACTAGGGAAATAAAACCTAGATGGAGCGACTATGATTTAGATGCGTGTCTTGTTGGAAAACTCTTTCCAGAGAGCAATTATCAGTGGTTCACAATCAAACTGGAAGGGTTTAGAGAATGGGATCCCACAAGGATCAGTTCTGGTTCTATTCAGTATCTTCATCAATGATTTACATAATGGCATAGACAATATACTTACAAAGTTCGTGCATGATACAAAGGTGAGAGGGATTGCACGTGCTTTGTAGGAAAGGATTAAAATTCAAAGTTATCTGGACAAACTGGAGAAGTGGTCTCAAGTAAATAGGATGACATTTAATAAGGACAAATGCAAACTGCTCTACTTAGGAAGGAACAATCAACATACAAAATGGGAAATGACTGGGTAGGAAGGAGTACTGTAGAAGGAGATCAGGGGTTCATAGTAGGTCACGAACTAAATATGAGTCAACAGTATAACACTGTTGCAAAAAAATGGAAGGATCATTCTGGGATGCATTATCAGGAGTGTTGTTAGTAAGACAGGAGAAGTAATTCTTCTGCTGTGCTCCACACTTTTAGCCTCAGCTGGAGTATTGTGTCCAGTTCTGAATGCCACGGTTCGGAAAAGGTGGACAAATTGGAGAAAGTGCAGAGAACAACAACAAAGATTGTTAAAGATCTAGAAAACATGACTTATGAGAGAAGACTGAAAAAAAATTGGGTTCGTATAGTATGGAGAAGACTAGGGGAGCAGGGGGGAGGCATAACATTTTTGAAGTATATGAAAGGTTGTTACAAAAGGGAAGGAGAAAAATTGTTCTGGTTAACCGCTGAGGATGGGACAAAAGGCAATGGGCTTAAATTGCATCTAGGGTGGTTTAGACTGGACATTAGGAAAAACTTCCTAACTGTCAGGGTAGTTAAGCACTGGAATAAAATTACTAAGGTGGTTGTAGAATCTCTGTCGTTGAATATTTTTAAGACTAGGTTAGACAAACACCTTTCAGGCATAGGCAGCTTTTGGGGCAGGCAAAGCAGGTGCCCGCCTAGGGCCTCAAGCAATAAAAGGCCCCCCTTCACATACCCCAAAAGCTGCGACTGCTTCCCACCCTGCAGGATATGTGGCAGAGAGTTAAGGCTGGGGCTGCAGGGGGCAAGGGTTGGGACCCCCAGAGGGGAGCCCATAGGGGGCCCCGCAATGGGCCTTTGCCTACGGTCCCAGATAGTCTAAGGCCGCCTCTGCTTCAGGGATGGTCTGATATTTAGTTCTGACTCAAGTGAAGGGACTGGATTAGAGGTCCCTTCCAGTCCTACACTTCTATGATTCTAGGAATGTTTCCTCTGTTCACTGTGATTGAGAAAATAGGTCTAGAGGTGCTGCCCAGTAAGCTTGTGAAAAGCAGCCCAATCTAAGTACACTTTAGCCCCAAAGTAAGATACCTTGATCTGACATCCTGTCTGAGTTGTATATCTGGTCACCAATTAGCTCTTGGAGCAAACAAGCATTGTAGTTAGATATCTGAGAAGTGAAGCCAGTTCTGTAGGTTCCAGTAATATTCTTCAGCTTATTTTCAGTCTTCACTGTCCTATTTCTTGATGGTGGATTATTATTAATTGTACAGCTGACCTTTAGCTGGGTGTTATTTTTAATTTATACTTAAGTTATGCCAAGGAGACCAAGAGTATTATAGATAGTTGCCTTTTTATTGTTTGTATAAATCTAAAGAAATAAATGTAAACAGCAGCAAATCAGATATCTGTTTTAAAAAAACTACACGAAACATACCCGTCCACAACTCCACCTGTTTTAAACTCACGGGAACCTTGTGTGAGTATACTTGGAGAAATCAGAATCAGCCAACCGTTCAGCATATTTGGGGATTGGTATATTGTAGAAACAATAGCAAAATGTAATGTTGGAGCTGTTTTGGGCTAACATACTTATCTTGACCTGATTGCCTTAAAATAATGAAAAATACTATTGTCCATAAATTGTAGAAGTAAAAAGATCCATTTTTCTGCATACATGAGTTGATAAACTGTAAGCAAAGCTTACTTGGAACTTGACACAAACCTTTCAGTGATTGCCTGGAAATATTGTGACATTGTGAAAGGTTAAATTTACATATTTCTAGACGTACCTCATCACTTCACAGCTGATTCTTTTGAAGATGATTATGCACATTTGACCATCCATGTATGAACTCTTAGGTTAAAGTTTATTACAATGCAATACTTTTCTAGTGTAACTAAATCCCTGTCAAAAATGACCTTTAGATTGGTATACTTCTTCCTTTTGTGACAAAGTCCAAAATATCTCTATGATGGCAGAGAACAGCAAGTGCTGAAAGAGGATGCTTAGAAAAAGGGGGAAATATTTTTTCATACTTGTTTTTTCTTATTCCCTTCTAGGTTGGAGAAGTTCTATACTGTGCTGGACAGATTGCACTAAAACCCTGTACCATGCAGCTTGTAGGTGGTGGTATACAAAGTGAAGCTACAGTTTCTCTACGCCATGTTGAGAAAGTCCTTAAAGCTATGACCCACAACATTGAACTCCACCACATCCTTATGGCAAATTGTTATGTAACTGACAGCAAGCACATTTCTGTCGCTCGCACTCTATGGCAAAAGAAATTAAGCGAATTGAAAAAGGTATGTGTAAGATCCATTTTCTTCTTTCTAGTTTAAAAAAAACAATTTATAAAAAGGTTTTTCTAAGTCTTGCAGTAATATCAGAATTTGCTCAATGCATTTCAGAGGGGTTCAAGTAAAACTGATATAATAAGGTTTGATTGAGCTGTTATGTTCTGGTTCATAAGTGGCTGTGCACAATTGAGAAGGAAAATTGCTTAATAGAAAGTTATAGTCATCACTAACTTTGTCTTAATTCCCCAAAGCAATAAGTTAAAGAATTCTTTAAGAACAGCCAAACCCTCCTGGAAAAATCTGAATACTAAATTTAAAATAGTTCTACCTGTGTATTTTCTGTAAGGGTGTTGGGCAGTTCTTTATCGTAACATTTTATTAATGATTCTGCTGGTTTTCTTGTTTGCATGCTTATTACAAATGATGTTTTCATGAAAACTGAATTCATCTGCTTTTGTTGCTTATTTTTCACCTGAATGCATAAGGCCACATTCTGTCTTGAGGAAGTTAGCATGGCTATTAGTAACCCCATGATCTCTCTGACAATGTAGTAATTTCCACAATGATTTATTGTGGTGGAATAACAATATATTCTTCTTCCATTTTTTTCTTTAATGACCTACACTTCTGCATAGTACCCAATTTACAGGTAGATAAACTTGAGATAATTACCATAAGTGACTCAAAGTGTTCTGGTTTGTAAAGTACAGATAGCTGGAGCAGAAGAAAGTGTTTGAAGTTGAGTTTGTGGTTAATACAAATATTCAAGGAATCCTCTGAATTCTACTCAGAAACTTTCCCTTTGTTCTCCCCTCCACTTTCAGAGGCTCTGAATGAGTGCAACCCTCTTTCTCAATGAAAAGGGGTACACACAATTTTACTCAAACCCCCTCACGTTTCTCCTTCATTTAATGGATGGAAACACTAGTGAATAATGCTTTCCATTTCTCTGAATATGTGTGTGCTGCCTTTCTTAGAGTTTCTGCTATTCTTTTGCTCTGCCAGCCTTTCATCTCAGTTTCTTAATTCAATTTGTGTTATTTTCACATGTTGCACTTCCTGTAGCTGCTGCTTTGGAGCATAAAGTCAGATTTTTTCATCTGTTCTAGCCCTTTTGGGGGCATGTACTAGTGAAAAGGTGAATGCCCACAGCGTGATCTGAAAAAGGTGGATTATGGTTTATCTACACTTGGAAATTTACCAAAATAACTATTCCAGAAAAAATTATTTCATAACGGGTATTTTGTAAATTTCCAAGTGTAGATAAACTCTTAAACTCTTCCTGTTTTGTGTGTAGAATGTTGTGAGAGCTCCTCCTTGGAATTTATTCCTGTTAGTCATATTTATGTCAGAGGATTACAGCTGCTATGGTATCTCCTTATAGTAACTTGGGCCTTAAGCTAATATGCTTCTACTCCTTTAAGTATTTTGTAGAGCACTATCATAACCTCTAAGTGGAACCATTAGTGAATAGAAATCTAGTGCAGATTCCAGAGCACCAGTGTAATATACTCTCTTCAGCTGGTATCAGTTAGGAGATGGATCATCTCATAATGCATCAGATGCAACAATTTCATGAACATCTCAGACAGTCCCATTCCAGGACCACAAGAATTGTTAGGGAGAGATGGGTCAAGTTTTTCACGTTAGCTGACAACTGGAGGAAGGTGCTTTTAGTGTCTCTAGCTATTTGACTGTCAAGGTCAGTGATAAGTGCAATCTTGCCATGAAGTTTTACATCATTTTGACTACAGCAAGTGTATGCCCTCATTTGAAGGCAAATTGTGAGAGGCAAGTGGCTGCCAATTCTTAGAAATGCTTCTCTTTTCCTCCTAGTTTAAGTCTTTATTGGGTACAGTGGGACCCAGCCATTCTTCATCCACTCTCATATTTTCTCCATGTACTGAGACTGCTGGGAGACAGTGCTGTCTGGGCGAAGTGAAAAATGCATATAGAACTGCATGACAATAGCATATTGCTGGCACCATAGCAGCTTTGTCAATCCATGATTACCTCATAGAGAGTTTAAAAAAGAACAATGACAAGTTTGGACCTTGCCAGATTCCACTTGTGAGAGTTTTGGGGGAGAAGGATTAGCTCGCCAGCAGGACTTCCTGGGATTTGTTAGAAAGGCCAGTTTGAACCATTTCATCAACTCCTGTCAAGACCGATAGGGAGGTCAATCCCTCATGAGTGGCAATGTCAAATACAGAGGAAAAGTTAAAAAGCATCACATTTTTCAGTGTTGTGAGTCGTCATGGGGAGGTCGTCCATCATTGGAACTGTTCTTTTCCATAGCTTAGAGATGGATGTGAGAGTTTTTTTAAAAAATTCAGTAGAAGTTAAATGATGCTGTAACTGGTCTCCTATCACTTCCTCAATAATCATGCTAAGGAGTGAGAGGTTTGAATGTTGTGTTTTTCCTTAGTGTGTTGGGTCTTTACTGGTGATGGTTTTATATATGTCATAACACAGGGATAGAAGTAATTCCCTTCTATCAGAGGGAACCAAAGGGAGGCCTGTTCTGCCCTGAGAGGCAGCTTGGCCTGCCAACTAGAAATAGAAGGGTCTCACCTTGGCCCATCAATGTTTATATGGAAGGGGAATTAGTAGTTTAGGCATTCTTAAGGAGAACTGACTGTTCTCTCTCTCTCTCCTTTGACCAGGGAAGAATAAAGCCAAGGGGCTTCAAGCAGGGGCATTGCTGGATAGCAAAAAAATCCAGGGCTGTGGCCCCCAGCCCACCCCTGCCCCCAAACCCCCACTCCAGCCCTCCTAACTCCCCAGCTTCCCCCATCTTCACTCCACCCCCCTTCAGCCCCCAAACCCCCTCCACACCTCCCCAGGCCCCTCTGTCCCTAACCCCCACTCATCCCCCAACCTCCTCCATCCCTCTCCAGCCCCCCACCTAGTCCCCCTCCAGCCATCCATAATACCCTCCACCCCTCCCCAGCCCCCACCAGTCTCCTTATCCCCATGTCCCCTCCACCCCTCTCCAGACCTCTAACTCCATCCATCCCTCCCCAGCTCCCCACCCAGTCCCCCTCCAGCTGCCCATAGTCCTCTCCACTGCTACCCAGCCCCTACCCAGTCTCCTTCTCCCCATGCCCCCTCCACAGGCCTCTAACTCCATCCATCCCTCCCCAGCCCCCCACGAAGTCCCCACTCCAGCCGTGCATAGTCCCCTCCACCACTACCCAGCCCCCAGCCAGTCTCCTTGTCCCCTCCACCCCCCTCCACCCCTCTAACCCAGCCACTCTCCTTGTCCCCTCCACCTCTCTCCAGGCCTCCCTCCAGCCCCTTCCCAGCCCCCTTACCTGGCTGGAGGCTTGGAGCTGCAGGGACGGCCGGCAGAGCTGCTTCTGGGCCAGGCCGCTCCCACTCTGAGCACGCTCTGTCTGAGCATGCTCAGGGCGGGAGATTTGAATCTCCCCAGCCTGGCCGCAGCAGGAGTCTGTGGCTTCGCTGGGGCCCCTGGGCGGAACGCAGCGTTCCACCTGGGTGCGCATGTGCCTGCTGGGGAAAATAGATTCAGGGCTCAGGATTTTCTACCCGCCTGGACGACAACGACACCTCTGGCTTGAAGGCTTTGGGAAACTACAGAGCTGTGCTTCTTCCCCTTCTCCTAATCTGTGGAGGCAAGGAAGATAGGAGACCTCCAGACTTCCTGGGTCTGGCGCACACGTAACAAATCCCTTTGAAACAAGCTGCCGAAAACCTTAGTACTACCTTTCCCTGAGCAGGCTGGGTGACTGGCTGCATATTGAAAGGTATGTGCATTAAAGAGGCAAGATTTTCTCTCTCTGTTTTTTGTGTTTTCTCTTTTTTTGCTGGTGTCCCAGTGCTACAGACTTGGACCACTTTCATGCAGCATAGTATGAAATAGTGTTCTATTCTAGCCAAGTTAAACAGCCAGCCAAACCAAAACATTCTGTTATTCAAAAGAGTTTTCTTCATTTCAAGCAGTGGCCAAAGATAGGCATGAATGAATAGCAACTTATTGGTTACCTAATAAGAACAAACAGTTCATAGACTGGAATTATTCAGTTTCAGTCATTCTGTGAAAAACGGACTCTGTGTAACAGTGCAAATAAAACTATTCAGTTCTGAACCCATGTCTTCCAGACCAGACATTATAAACCATAGACTTAATTAAATTTTTAGAGACCTTTCAGACTTGTTTTCTAGTGTTGAGTGTTCTGAATGTAACAGTGAAATGATAGTGTATTGTGATTGTTGAGGTTTTCGTATTTGCCTTTAACATTCTTCCTAAATAATATACATCATAATTCTCAAACTGCCAAAGGCTTATTTATGGAATGCCAAAAAATTATTAGTGCAATATCGTAATTATGGGAGGTAAATTTCTCCTGCATAAATAACATTTTTCTAAAACTTCAGTGGAATCATTCTATATGTCAATAAAATAGAAGAGTACTCAGTACAATACATTGAGGGTGTTTTTCTGAGTTTTCAGATTACTTCATAGAATCATAGAAGATTTGTGTTGGAAGGTATCTCAGGAGGTCATCTAGTCCTACCTCCTGCTCAAAGCAGGACAAACCCCAACTAAGTCATTCCAAACAGGGCTTTCTCAAGCCACACCTTAAAAAACCTCTAAGATTGGAGATTCCATCACCTCTCTAGGAACTCACTCCAGTGCTTCACCACCCTCCTAATGAAAAAAATTTTCCTAATATCTTGACTTCCCCCACTGGAACTTGAGATCATTGCTTGTGGTTTGTCATCTACTGCCGCTGAGAACAGTCTAGCTCCCATCCTCTCTGGAATCCCCTTTCAGCTATTAAAGGAAACTTTCAAATATGCTGTTCATTCTTCTTTTCTGTAGACCAAATGAGCCTAGTTTCATCAGCCTCTCCTCATAAGTCATGTGCTCCAGCCACCTAATCATTTTTGTTGCTTTCTGCTGGACTCTCTCCAGTTTGTCTACATCCTTTCTGTACTGCAGGATCGGGGGGCAAAAATGAGGCCGCATCAGTGCAAATAGAGGGGAATAATCACTTCCCTCAGTTTGCTGGCAGTGCTCCTACTAATGCAGTCCAATATGCCTTCAGCCTTTTTGGCAGTAAGGGCACACTATCATATCCAGCTTCTTCTCCACTGTAGCCCCCAGATTCTTCACTGCACTGAAACCCACTTTAAAATGTGCATAAAAATATTACAGAATCTTATCATGTAGAGGCAGCATTGTATAATAGATATGGTACTAGCCTGGGAGTTAGAAGACCTTTTTTTCCCCCCATCTCTTATTTTCTGGCTATGTGATTTTTTAGCAAGCCACATTATTTCTCATGTCCTTGATTTCCCTCCCACCCTTTGTCTGTGTGTATTATCTGTTTAGATTGTAAATTCTTCAGGGCAAGGGCTATCTCTTACTCTGTATTTGTGAAATGGCTAGCATAATTGGTCCTATAGGATCTTCTGTAATACAAATAATAAATAATATATTTAGTTAAGGAAATTTCACTTGCCAAGTATTGTATTGGGTATTTTTCCTCGTTTCAGATACCTTTTCAGTTAATGTCTATTGCTGGTTGTCAGTGGGTTTTTTTTCTGTTTAAAAAAAAAAGATGCCAGTACTCAGCCAGGGACTTGGTGGTGGGGCCTCACTGCTGTGAAAAAAAAAAAGGTGCCGGTACTCAGTACCCCTGAGTACCATCACAAAAAACCCCTGCTGTTTATTATACATACCTTTTCTCCTTCCCTACTCAGTGGCAGCAATTAGAGATAGCACATATACCTACCAGAAGCAATAAGTAAAAAATATACTAACAAAGGCTAGTATATAAGCACCAATCCACCAAGTTCCTTTTAATTTTTTTTTAAATCTAGAAAGCTGAAATGACATATTATGCTTTCATTCTCATTCACATATTTCTTTCCTCTAACTTCTTTCCCTTCCAGCTCTTGTACATTAGAGGGAAAGCAAGGAAGACATTCAGTTATGGGAGAGTAATATGGATTATGGAGGGTGGGAGGAGAACGGGGAAGGAATGAGAGGAAGAGTGGGAAGGGAAAATCCTTCAGGACCATCTCATAACTAAATATGTCACTAGCCAGGTGAGTGTGAATCCTATAGGGAATTGCCAGGAAAAATCCATCTCCCTCTCAAGGGTTCTAAATTAACATGTGCTTTATCTTCAAGTATCCTAGAGCTCAGTTCTGTGTCACGGCAGTGTTGTCTGACTTCTGTGCCTGAACAGAAGACGTCAGAGTTCCTTACCTGAAAGTTCTGCAGACAGGCACTGCTGAAATCTGGGACTTGAGTTTTAGGCTTGCTCTTCCCTTAAAGTTTAGGTCAGTGTAGTTACAATACTAAGGGATGTGAAAAATCCACACCTCTGAATCTCCTAGGTATTCTGACTTAACCCCTGGAAGAATGTTTCTGTCAATCTAGCTACTGTTGCTCAAGGAGGTAGAGTTTCTACAGCAGTGGAAAAAACTTCTTCAGATACCTGTAGTCTGATCTACACTATGGGGTTATGCTAGCATAATTATGATGCCATAAGTATGCCACTGTAGTCCATGTAGTGTAAACATGATCTGAGCCAGTGCCATTACCATCAAGTTAAGTCCTGTTGTGCAGGCTTCTTTCTTTATTTTCAGAGGCTCCAGGCTTCTCATGCAATCTCATGTAATTTCCATTTGGGCATGAGTTTGTAACATATTCTTGAGAGTTCTTACCTCCAGGCAACCCCATTATATCATGACAGTCTTTCTAGTTAGAGAGCCTTACTTTTTAGCCAGGGTGTCTTGTCTCTCCTTATCTTCAAATTACCTATCTCAGCATCAACATCCTGAAGGGTTAGGCCTTCTGCTGGGTCCTAACATCCTAGGAACCTCTAAACCAGTACTTTGTGAAGAGTGACAGCCTGATGATTGTGGCCTACCTGAATAGGCACACCAATACTGGGAGTCCCATTACACACTGGGGTACTATCCAGACTAGTAGGGGGCTGTGTCAAGCCTGGCCTATAACCTGGGGTTCCTGGCAGTGCCTTCTTGTTGTAACCTCCAACCTAGACTGCTCACAATCAGCCACCACATATATGCCACCCCCAGATGTGTTTGTGTAATTGCAGACTACCAGTCATTCCCTGGTTTTCCCTATTCTTGGTTATACTATCGGGTGGCCCCAACTTACTCCTAGACTCAGACTTCCTTCCAGAAATACATGTCCTGCTCTGTCCAGCTCCCTCCCAGACAGTCCAGGTATATTAAGTTTGTTATTCCTTTAAGAAAATAATATACATCAGGTTATGATAAATGAAGTTCTCCAGAAACTTTAACTTAAACACGCTGGATTAAATTAAATAATAAAACAAGTTTATTAACTACAAAGAGAAAAAAATTAAGTGAATGCAAGTAATGAGGCATAAAAGTCAGAAATGTTTAGAAGAAAAATACAAATAAAATGCTTACTAGTACCTAATGTAAACTGTATTAGACTCAAGCATAATTTCTCACCAAATGATTCCAGTGAGATTACTTCCTCCCACTCCCCTCACCCAAGTCCAAAGACTGTTTCCTTTTTCTTTGCAAGTTCAGACAATGTTATGGGCAGGGAAAAAGAGAGAAGGTGTCTTGGGTGTCTACCCCTCCTTTTTATAGTTTGTCTCCCTTTTGAAAAACATTTTCATGTGGGAACCAGGAAACTGTCTGTGGAAGGATTTTCCCTGGGTTGGTCAGTCAGTCAGTTTTTTGCGCCTTTTGGAATTTTAAATTAGTTAACTCTTATTTTCCTGGTCTTGCTTTGTTGCAGCAGAGGGAGAGAGAGCCTCCTTGGATATAAAATAAATTCTATCATTTTACCAAGCTTGCACTCAATTTTAAGGTTAAAAGAAGAGCAGAAAGTCACAGTGGCTCAATAGATTAAATACTTTCCCCATAAGGTTAAAGACTTATTATCCAGAAAGATCAAACTATTCTGTAAGTGGTATGCTCTATAAGAGGTTTGGCTATCTGTATTTCCAATTTGTCAGTTGACTACTAGGGCAATGCACACTTATATCTGCCATGGCCAGTTATCTGCTGACTTTTTCACTATGAAATAAGCCCAGATCCGTCATCTCCCTTCTTATGTCTTCAGCCATCTGCAGTTGCTGTTACTATATCAAATGGGGAAAGTGAGGTGTATGGCAAATAAAGAGTATGTACTGATTGATCTTTTTGTCATAGCCAACTCTATATCCCTCTGCCTTCTATCCAGCAGTATCACTTGGAGCTTTTAGTGTGCTCCTCTGTTTTCATTCTCTATACTTTTGCTCTGTACATCTCTAATTTACAAGGCAGTGAGCAGATCAGTACTCCTATATACTAGTGTTAAATGTCTTTTTTTTTCTTGCTTCTGTTAGATGGAATCGTAATGCTATTTATAATTGCTGTTGGGACTGTCTGATAATTGGCAAGTACTTAAGAGATATTAAATTAAAAAGAGACTGAAAGAATGTGAAAAGGGAAAGAAAACTCCTGATGCCTGGTAAAAGATTTTGCAGAATACTTCATTTTACTTATCCAGTAGTTTAACTTCAAATGGAGGCATACAGATCCAATTTACTGCTGTTATGAAATATATTGCATATTATCCTCAGAAAATGCATTTCTCTTGTTCTTTAAAAATGTGTTTATCCCAAAGTAAATTAATAAATCAGGTTTAAGAACTTAGTGTAAAATTTTGAAAGGCATCTAATTTCTAAGATTTTGAATTTAAAATTTACTGGGTTTTGAAAGGCTTCTAATTTCTAAAATATTAAGATTTAGAAAGTGGATTACCATAATATTCTTGTATAGCTTCTAACTCAGTTTTTTGCTCCAAAGGCAAGGTAACATCAGAAATACTGAATTATGAAAGAGAGGTGAGGGTAAAAGATATTTTAAGAATATTCATGCAGGGTACCATCATATATTATATAGTGTCTTATAATTTCTTATCATTATATAGTTTCTTATAGCTGTAATCTCACTAGATTTTAAAGTTTAAGTAATGACAGGCCTGGGCAGTGCATTTATTAGACTTTCAAGGAACACAAAGATACTGCATGAATTCAATCATGGCTCATCACACACTGTTCCCTGTGATTCAGTACTGAACCAATGCCTCAGGATGGTGTTAGCAGATGATGGTACTGCTGAAGGTGATGTCTTTCAGATGAACCGGGAGGTTAAGATCCTTAACATCTGTGGTTGTTAAAGATCAAAAGGGTCCTTTTTCTAAGAATAGGAGAATTAACCCCTGTGTGTAAGCTAGTTTCACTTGTTATTTAGATGTCTACAGTTTTCATATTCTGTAAGCTGTAAGCTTCTCTGTATCATAGCTGGGTGCTGCTGAACAGCCGCTTTGTTCAACACTAAGTATGGCAGTATTTCAGTATTGATAAGTGTTTCTTTACCTATGCAGATTGTTGAGCACTTTGGGATCCTTCTGGATGAAATGTGTTACAGACATGTAAATGTTAATTTTCACAAAATGCCTGTAGAAGTATTGAGTGTTGTTATATGGTGGTAATTGAAAAGCATCCCTTGTTACTTTTGACATTGTGGGAATACGAATTTCTTAGCAAACAAGGTTTCACTGAGAATTTTTTGAAAAACTAGAGAGATCAGGGAGATATTTAAATTCAGCACCAGTTCTTATGTCTTCAAAAAGGCAATCCTTTTAAAAGCCCAGTCCCCAGGGGTAAACAGCACCAGCAATGAGGCACATGGGAAGCCCATGAGGCAAAGGAGAGTTCTTTCTTCTTTTCCTTCCCTGTCCTCCCATCCTCTCCCAGCACAGGGACAAAGGAGGAAACAGTGGGTCAAGAAGGCATATGGATTGTTGTTATATAGTGATTGTGGTGGAAGTAAATAGTTGAGGGGCATGCAAGCGTTAAAGTCAAAATAAAACAAAATAAAAAAGCAGAAGCAATAAAAATAGAATATCAACAGAGTCAGAATATGAATAGTCAAATGCCAAAAATAGAAAATATAATTGGAACTAACAAGCCATGTGCCAATCACCCAAACCACTTTGTACGTTGTAACCCTTCCCCACTCCTCCTCTATTCTTCATGCATCCTGTACGTTCTTTGGGGCAGAGGCCATGTCCTCTTGAGTGTCTGTAAAGCATGTAGCACACTTGAGGAGTTACTATACTATAGTAATTAGTAATAAATATTTTGTATATTTGTGTGCTAGGATGGGCAGCTTCTGGCTAACCCAGAAGTTAACATTTAGAGCTTCTGCTCCTTTTTTTCTTTAAGTTTATAATATAACATTTTTAAAACTTCCTGTAGATTGAGCTGACAGTTTTCCAGATAAGTATCATCTTGTGTTTTTCTTTTCTTCTCATCTTTTTAATGACAGTGTCATGTAATATGATGATTTTGTGGGTGGTTTTGCTAACTCATTCATCAGAGTAATCAATAGAAAAAATAAGCCATATGGATTGTAGTCCATTTGTATTGGATGGGACAGATGGCGTTATTGATAGATGGAAATATTCCAAATATTTATTGTATAATGATATAACAGTGACTCTGGATGCAAAATTTTATTAATTTCTTCTGTTTAAGTAATTTACTCCATAAGGTTGAATTGTATGTTTTAGGCACAGTTTTCCCTTTTTGCCCCTAGGGGAGCTCCAGAAGAAATCTTGGCAGGATTCCCCACAGCACAAAGGGAACCAATGTTGCCATCTTTCAATTGGTGCATTATTCTCCTCGCCTGTATGCCCAGCCAGCTGAGCTGGATAACGTTGTAAGGACATGGCTTCACCTTCTTTCCATATCTCTACATCTGCTTGAGGGCATCTTGTTCCTCAAAGTGCGCATTAAGGAAACAGTCCCTGCTCTCCAGGGAATGCAGGCACTGCAGTTTAAACAGCTGCAGCTCCTTATGCCTCCCACACCTTGGGCATCTACAATGTAGCTGGTTACAATTGGCGAGTATATTAGCATATATCTATTTTGATCATCTCTGGGTAAGAGTTAAGGCTTTTAAATGTGTTTTTCTCTCTATTACTAGTGAAAGTGTACATTTTGTTACAAGTACTAGTAGTTGGAATTCATCCATGAGATAAGGGTATGCTAACACCTTTTACTACTTTTAAAATGTTGTTTCCCACAAATGGTAGCTGGATAATGAAAGTGGTTTCCATCTCTTATTCAGATTTATAGACTCATAGACTTAAAGGTCAGAAGGGACCATTATGATCATCTAGTCTGTTATCCTATACAACTTAGGCCACAGAACCTACCCACCACTCCTGTAATAGACACTTAACCTTTGACTGAGTTATTGAAGTCCTCATATAATTGTTTAAAGATTTCAACGTTCAGCGAATCCACAGCAAGTGATCCATGTCCCATACTGCAGTGGAAAGTAAAAACCACTCAAGGACTATGCCAATCTGCCCTGGGGGAAAATCCCCCCCTGAGCCCAAATATGGTGATCAGCTAATCTCTGAACATGTGGGCAAGACTCAGCCAGACACACAAAGAAGAATTCTCTGCACCCACTTAGAACTAACCCCATCTAACATCCCATAACAGGCCATTGGGTGTATTTACCACTGGTAGTCAAAGTTCAGTTAATTGCCAAATTAGTCTGTCCCATCATACCATCCATAAACATGTCAAGCTCAGTCTTGAAGCCAGCTAGGTTTTTGTGCCCCTATTACTCCCTTGGAAGTCTGTTCCAGAAATTCACTCCTCTGATGGTTAGAAACCTTTGTCTAATTTCAAGTGTAAACTTCCTGATGGCCAGTTTATATCCTCTAGTTCTTGTGTCCACACTGGTGCTGAATTTAAATAATTCCTCTCCCTCCCTTGTATTTATCCCTTTGATTTATAGAGTGGGGTTACCATAAGCCTAGTTTTTCCCGGACATGTCCTCCTTTTCGGACATTAAATCTCCATCTGGCCGGGTTTTTTAAATAACAAAAAATGTCTGGAATTTCAGCCAATCCCAGCTCAGCTCTGCTTGCGGTCCACCAGCCAACCAGAGTCTCAGTCACAGCAGGTTGGGCTCCTGGACCCCATCCCTCCACTCACTGTCAACCAGCCAGCATGTTGGCCTTTGGTTGGGCTCACTCAGTCCCTGGCTGGCCTTTGATTGGCTCGTACCCCATGCAGGTCCCACCCACTTTTTCTATTTTTTGTTTGCAGTTTGCACACCATGCATGACTTATAATAAGCACTCCTGGTCACAACTGCCCAGAGCCCTCCTCACTACCACCCCAAACATCTTTCTGACCCTGCCCTCACTGCCCAGAGTGCCCATCTTCCCTGCCCATAGCCCCCAAATCTTCTGATCCCCACCCATTGCCCCTGAACTTCCTTGACCCCCCACTCACTGCCCAGAGCCCCCATCATCCCCTCTTCAGAGTGTCCTCTTTTTGGAAAGTTCATATATGGTAACCCTTTACAGAGAGCAATCATATCTCCCTTCGGTCCTCTTTTGGTTAAGCTAAGCAAGCCAAGCTCTTGGTGTCTCCTTTTCTTTTTCCTATCCTAGAAAGTGAAATATTTGCTTAAATACTTAAATTAATATGTGGTGGTTGTGGTGTTGGGGGAGGCTTTTTACTTTTACCGGATTTAAATTTCGTTTTTAAATTTCATACTAGACTTAGAGTAATAAGTGAAAATTTCCAGATTGTTACATACATCTTGAGTGATAAAGACACAATAGTGAATGGGGAGTTTGGGGAAATGGATTAAACAAGGATCAGAGTGAACTGGAAAGATCAGAACAAATACTCCCTGACAAGATGTGGAATAAATGTGAACTCTACAGAGGAAGATAACATTTACCATCATTGCAAGATCTATCGCTAACTTTAACACCAGTTAATCTACATCCATTGATTCAGCAATTCATTTTATATTTTCACTTTCTTTCTATAAATTATGATATTACGACTGAATGTGTTAGTTCCATGTTGGGTTAATTCTTTTACTATGACTGTTCCTGGTATATCCATCATCATCACCAACAGTTAACTTTGCGTAGAAAAATCCAGTTTGTCATAAAAAAGTATGTACATGCTGGATTTTTGCGTGCAGTTTGGAATTGTCAAAACAAATAAAGGACTGCTTATCACACTCCAGTAAATACTTGCTAACAAATATAATACTAAACCAATAAGTCACTCTATCCTCAGCATAAAGGGAGAAATATACTGCACCAGTTGAAAGGTGGTAACCTAGCAATAAGTGCCACTAATCACTTTTACTCTTCCAAAAATACCAGTTAGGCTGCTGACAATATGTCTCTTAATAGCACATCATGTAGAAAATCAGGAAAGAGATTTGCTTTGTATTATCTGATGGATATCATGTTGATATAACTTGCTCACTCAAATTTTGTGCAAAACTGGTTTTCCAAACTAAGCTCCTTAGTACAAGTGTGGTTGCCTGAATAAAGGTGGCCTGATTTTCAGACTCATTAAGCATCAGCAACCTCTCTCTGAATTCAAAGGGTGCTGCAGGATTTATGAAAATTGAGCCACTCTTATTTAGGTATGTAAATATGGATTTCGGACCCTAACTTTAAATGTCCAAATTTGAACTTTTTGGCCATGCAGCCAGATTTGCAAAGTATTTAGGTTCCTAAAGATGCAAATAGCTATCTAGTAGGATTTTCAAAAGCATCTGAGGAGGTTAGTAGCCTAATCCCATTTTCTCTGTGGTATTTAGGCACGTAACCTACTTAGGAGCTTTTTGAAAATGCCTCTGTGCATTGTTAGGCTCTCTAAATTCCTTTGTAAATCCCGGCCCTTTGTGTTTTTAGTATACTGACAGTGATTAATTTGAATACAGTTTGTAAATGGCCAAAAGCTATTCATTCTGGTAAGAATAGGAAGGAATTACATTGAAACAGTGGTCCACAACCTGCTAAAAAGGATTGGTCAGAGTTTTAAGATCCTCTTTATCCATGGAGCAAATTACCTTTTATCTTAAAAAGATAAAACTTTTGAAGAAAAATGGGCTCCACTGTCAGATTCTAGATTGGAGTGCATGGATGTGTATTCTTTCACTACTCAGAATATATGCTATAAAAATATAATATCACAGAACATGTTTCTTTATACATATGTTTTAGTGCATGTATTTATATTTTATATGAATATTTATGTTATATAACTTTACTTGAAATTATGCCATATACTTTGACCTATAGGCCATCATAAAGGAAATGCCAGTTAAAGTCACCACCTTCTTCACCTGGTAATTACAAAGAGAATAAATTAAGTGTAAGAAATAGAAGTTAATGAACATTATAAAGGTGTAAATTGACAGGTAGATTAAGCTCTGCTACATTTACATTGCTGGAAAGACCTCCTACATTTTAATTACTATAATTGATTGTGTGATCCAAAGAAAACTAATAATTTTGAAAAATATTGCCCTAAACCAGTATCAAAAATTCAACAGTATGAAAATGCATGTTTGCGTCCTTCTCTCACATCAGGTTTATGATATTTATTGTGCACCTAGATGATATTTTGAATGTTCCATGATTTGAGGTATTATAACAGATCTCTTTTTTACAACCCATGTTAAGAACATGCAGTGCATTCAAACAGCTCGCAGTAGTAGTGGGTCTTTCATCTTGTGCCTAGTGTATTTCATTTCCCCAGGGTTACAATTAAACAAAGCTTTTGTATTTATTTGAAGTAATTGTAATGAGAATATTTAACACAGGTCAGATGCAGATAATGGAACTCTGGAGGACCTTGGAAATATTCTGCCATTTGACACTTGCCCACAGTGGGCTGTGAACGGGTTATCACTATTTTTTAAATTTTTTTGTTTAAAGAAGGGAGATTATAATATTCTGTTTGTAAAAATGGTGAAATCTTTGTAGACTGATGTTTTAAAACAGAATATAATTAACAAAGAGAACAATAAAACCTTTATCACAAATTAAATGTATGTGTATGGAATGAAAAAGCCATTACAGCGTATTTCATGTTTTAATAATCATGGATGAAAATTATTTTTAAAATACATTTTGTTCATTCTGGAACATAAATGTAAAATAGTTATAGTCATGTGCATGTGTGTTTCATGTACTTCATGGGAATATGAAACACCAGACCACAGTGGGTGTAAATCATCATAGTTCTGTTGAAGTCAATAGATTTTGCTGATTGCACCAGTTGAGGATCTGGCCCATATACTTTGTGATCTATTTAGAACAGAGGCAAAGGATTTTTTGTTTGAGTTAGACATAGTGAAGAATCACCCGTCGAGGAGTTCAGAGTGGTAAACAGCCCGGTTCATCAAGACTGACTCTTTTTCCCCTGGAGCAGCCTCTTTATCTGAGTGCTGAGAGTGATTTTTCATCTTCCTTGAAAAGGAGATTAGATGTGTTTTAAGGCTGTCACTTTTGTATTAAGCAAGAGTGCATGAATGCATACACTGTCCTGGGTGGGTGAGACAGTATCTTGCCCTATGACAACTTCTGGTCAGATTCCTTACCTGTCATGTCTTGTGGATGCTATCAGTAACTTTGTCTCATTAGCTTGGCCCTGTTATTTGCACCTTCTAAAAGAGGGCAGAATGCCAATCTGTTTAAGAAGTGCTGAAGTGCAACCTTTGCTTGAAAAACAAGCTCATGAAATTGCAGACTTAATTACACACAGTCATAACGTCATCATAGTTGACCCCAGGGTTGGAACAGGGTTCTCCGTTACCTTCAGCCCAGAAACTTATCCTAACAGTGTATAGTTAACATTAGTTTATGCAATACGCACTCTTCAACTGAAAGATGAAATATGGTGTTCTTTATTGATATCTGTTAATTTGCAGCTTTTGATATCTTTAATCATTAGACTAGTAATTAAACAGATGTGGTTCCACTCCATCCTTTAAGATACAGTAGGTTTCATTTGGTGGTGATATAGGAGCAAAAAAGGCCTTCTCCTATTGAATCCCTTAGGAGTCTGTTTTAACAGTACATTGCTGCTGTACTATAATTTATCAAGATAGGACTTTGTCAGATCAACAGGAAAATGAAATCCAGAGCCTACAATCTCTTGGTGAGAACAGCCTGTCTTCAATGTTAACGTTGCTGTCTGGAAATCCATGTATGACCAAGGATCCACAAATAAGTGGATTTTTAGTCACCAGAGAGCTTGCATTTGATATCATGAACTGCACAACGGAATCCCTTTCAGCCAACATTGAGATTGCTCTGGAGAGGACACTTCTAGCAAGATTAGTGAGTTTGATATCAAATGCTAAATACTTGGTTGACATCTAAGAAATGGTCTCTACCTAACGGATCCTCTTGTACTCACCTCAACAAAGATCCAAGAACTGAAGTCTCAGGAACCAGGCAACTCCCATAGTGGGCCTCACATCCCCAGTGTATGGGCAGCACCATTACAGCCACCACTTTGATGAGGTATAGTAGTTGAATTAGCAAGAACCATCCTTCACAGCAGAAACCAAAGCATATCTACTGTATATGGACAATAAATTGCCTGGAAAAAAAAAACACCACAATGAAACAGGAAAATATGTTATACTCTCCCCCATCAAACCCCAGTCAAAGCCCACTACCCAAAACAACCCTCATGGATCTCTCATCTCTACTGGAGTGGGAAGTTGTTATAGAACCTTATTATTCTACCACTGAGGCTGTGGTCATGAGTCAGAACCTAAAAGAGGAAACCAAAGGAAAGGTTCCCAGGAAAGTACCTTTTCTAAAGGGGAATTCTCCCAGCCGAATTTATACTACAATCTAGGTTATCCTACTATGTTCCAGTACCCTATTACCATAATCTCAGACTCCTCAGTGCTGGCCATAATGTGCAATTTCATTCCACTCCTTTCTCTGCAATCTTATCATATGCACTCAAAAATATAAATCCATATTTTTACCAATTTACTTACTCATAAAAGTCAAAACAAAACAAAAAATTGTTGTCCTTTTCTCTACTCCATTTTCAATCTAGTACTCGTAGTGACATGAATGTGAACTAACATTATTTTGATGCCACTTTAAACTTCTGCACATCACAGTGCTAACTCTTGACCCAGTAACATGTATGCCAGCTCAACAGTGAATAATTACTTTAACTTCCTCTCTTTTGTTCTTCTTCATCCATGAAACAGAATAAATGCTTTCAGCTAGTGTGGTACATTCTCGTAACTCCCTGTCAATCTTCTAGTTGTAATTTTTCAAGCAAAGCTGAAAATAAACTTGAAACCTAGTTCGTGTTTTGTTTTGGACATATATTAATAGTAAATATGGTGTAGGCGTTTTCGAGTAGGTCTTGCATCTGTAAAATCTTTGTAGAAACATCCAGGGCAGTCTTCTGTGATTGACTACAGCAGACTTTTGTGCATATAGGATAATGTATCTCAAATTAAAAAAATCTAAAGCCACATAATTTAGAAAATGAAAGAAAACAATATTAACTATTTACTGACAAAAATACTAATTAACAACATTTCTCAATTCCTGTAGTTTCTGGTAATATTTTTATCAAATTTTAAAATTTGTCCTTTACAGTTTTTGAGCACATTTGTGTACGTAATTGTATAAATATAGATGTCCATATCCAATGTAGCTACACATGTAGGCTGTGTGTATTTCTGTCTCTGTGTGTACTCATGTATTTTTAAAAATTCTTAGTGTAACAAATGGTAAGTATGTGTGTATTAGCAAATCCAGATTATATTTGATCAATATCTGAAGTGAGTTCCAGAGTAAGGGGCCCTGTACTAAAAATATCCTATCTCAACCTCGTTAAGTGCCTAAATATAGGAATTGTTATCATCTGGTCTCAACTGCTGGGGCTCTGCGTTCAGCACTGCCCTCTGGTCTCTCAGAAACTAGGGTTCAAACTATATAGGATTTTAATAACAATACCAAGACTTTGAATTCACCAGGAAATCAGTAAGAAACTAGTATGATCCATGCGGAACTAGTGTAATTTGCTCCCTCTCCCTATAGCTGACCTTTCTGTATATTATTATATACAACCTCAGCAACATTAGTGTTGACATGTTCACAGGCTAAGTGGGTGGTACATAATGTATTCTGGAGGAAGTATGGAGTTGTAATTAAGGTTTTGTGTTTGAAAATAAACCCCACAGCTCAAATAAGTTTAGGATTTCAGATGCAAAGCAGATTTGCAAAGACAACTTTTATCAAATCTGACATTTCCACTGCAAATCTTAAAGTAAGCCATTTTAATGGCCATGAAAGATTTTAGCCATTAAATTTTCTCTTGTCCCTATTTGAATATAGCTCTTCTGCTCCTTTTCATCAGGTAGAACATTTCCACCTTTAACATCCTTCATTCAGTTCAACTCTTTTTCCAGAAGTTCTCATTTTTGACACTGCACATGAAGAATAAAAACCCTCAGAGTGACAGTCTGTGATCATGTTTCATGTGGCAGACTTCATTTGCTTTCAGTTTATATTGCTATCAATTTATGACTTTGTTCCTTGAATAGATATCTTTTTTCCACATTGTGACTGATATATTGAATGATGTATGTTTGAGAGGTATTTCAAGGAACCTTAACTTTATTCATTAACTGGTTTTATCTTGGCTCAGGAACCTTCAGTTTGGCAGAAGGTTAAAATTTAACCTGGAGAAAAGTTAATATTTTTAAAGCAAAGAAGATTTTTGATATATAGGTTTTTGATATATAATTATTTTCTTATCAGTTTCACATTTTCATATCCTTCTGATCATCTGGCATATAGTGCTTGACTTTACATTTAGCTCTTTAGGAACTGCTTTAAACATTATTATTACAAAGAAAGAAATCAGAAATCAAAGTGAATTCTTAGTACAATACTGAGATATAAGAAGGTGCAATTGCTGTAACAGCAGCCTGCATTATACTATAGAACTAACTCACAGCTTGATAGAAAGTCCCTGCTGGGGAGGAAATGTAGGGGAACTGGCAGAGTTTTGCTACATCTGCTTCCTGCTGCTAATAAGCTTTAACCTGTTTCATTTTTATTATGCTTATTCTTTAGATATTTTGCTTCCAAAATTATTTCCGTAGCTATGAGAACACATAAAAGAAACCATGACATGGGCTGTTTAAAAATTTAAAACTATCAGCAAGGGAGATTAAAGGCCATAATGAGTAAGATGGTTGCTTTCTCAGTGTGGGTTTTTAGTGTTCAGGCACATAGGCTCTGGTGGGAAGACAGAATAAGCAGTGGGTAGTACATGAATCCCCCTCTATATTTTCAATGCTTTGCAAAGGATGCATTCATTTTTATAGCATCAGTAACTATTATTTTCTTCGTTTGTGTGATGAAAGTACAGATTCACTCATAGCAATATGGCACTAAATGAAAAGAGGCAAACACTTAAGATTTTGCTTTTTTAAAAACTCTAGCTCACTCTGCTGTAAATTCATCAAAATTATTAAACTCCAACTTGTTAGACCTTTTGATAAACCTGTTGACTTAGAAGCGGGTTATTCCTAATTTTACATGATTCTGTTCTGTGTGCAATTTATGGAGCTCTGAAGAATGAACTTCTTCAGATGTCTCCAGTTTAAATAAACACTCAAGTATTGTTTACAGGAAATCTCTCCAATTCTTGTAGAATCAGGACTCTCTTAAAGTTATTTACATCTTAAATTGTAAGAAATGTTCTTGTATACTTTCCAGTTGTTATTCTGTGACTTTCTTTCCCTAGGTGGGTGTCCAACAATGTAAAAATCTTGTCATGCCCTCTTGCTTATATTTGTCATACAATTATAAAATGTGTTTTGAAAAGAGATTGAAATGAGTAAAATTAAATGGCTAGTTGAAAAATCACAGGTTGTAGGGTTATTGAACCTTTGTCACTTGACAATGAGACAGAACAAAAATTATGATTCTTAACTGATAAATTAAGCAAAAGAAATTTCATCTTAAATAATGTATGGCTTTAGGTTATCTATACAGAGGAATATTTAAAATTTTTACAGAAATAGGCAGGTGGTAACTTTTTTTTTAATTTTCTTTTTTACATTTTATAATTTACCATAATGAAAAAAAAAATGTGAATTTCTTGTTCAAGAAAGCTGCCTGACTGACAGCCTCAAAAGCAGAACTCTGGTATAACAGAGTTATTGTGATCTTTCCATGCAGTCTTTCCAAAGTTCCTTGAGTTTTCAGTTGCTTAATTGTTTTAGAGACAGGGTCAAATACAAGCTCTGTGAGATGGGATTCTGGTCTCTGTTGTTTTTCAGTGGATATTTATTCACATCACACAATCTAAATGTAGTTAGCATCCAGCCTCTTAAATTTCTCAGTAAATTATATTTAAAAATCCAGAGATATAAAACAGTGTAGAAGAGAACCAGAACTAGAAATAAAATGCTACACACCAATCTTGGTATCCCTTATATTAAAAGTACACCAGAAAGATTTTTGTAAAATTTATGCCTTAAATTTCAACATGAGCCCTTCTGAACATCACACTCATCAAATAATTTAATGCAGTTGGCAATATCTGCTCATGGAAATCTTAACCACTAGAATAGCTGTCTGTAATGCATTAGCAGAGTTTTGTGTAAATAAAAACCTGCACTATACTTGCGTCTTGCGTCAGACGGTCTAGTGTCTGAGTGCTCTCAGTCATCATGGGCATCTACATTTGCGGATCTTTTAAAAAAATCCTCTGAGAAAAAGTGTGTACAATACTGATTATTCAGATCAGAATTATTTGTTTAGGACATTAGTCACTGAGTCCCATCCTGAAAAGACTCCCAATGGTTTTGGAACTCCTCACAGTGCATGTAGTTGAGCATATATGAAGTCTTTGCAGGGCGGGGCCTAATGAGGCATCTTTAGTTAATTCTCTTGTGAGTTGCTTTTGACATGCTTGGTTGACGACAAAAAAAGTTTAGGTGATCTGTCCTCATGACAAGCCCTGACTTTAGCCAGTTGTGTCCCTTCCATATACCCCAATTCGCTTACCTTTCTTTTGTGTGTAATTAGAGTTGCACTCATTTTATACACCCAGAAATGTCTTATCCGCAAAAGCTAAACAGAACATCTTACACCTGATAGTTAACTTCACAACTCCACAAGGTCGCTCTATGCAGAGTTTTGCCAATTGATTATGCAAGAGCCTAATTTGGAAATACTGAAATCAATGCAAGACAATCATCTAAATTCCTTTAAAAATCTGGCTCAAGTGTACAAGTCTATTTTTGTGGCTCTGTGACCATTTTTCTTATTTTAAAAATGTACGCAAAAGACCAACAGAAACATCAGGGACGACTTTCTATAAACTGGATATACTGTATAGTGAAATGGGCCTTTGAAAATATGCTGTCAGATGCACTGAGTAAACAAATTAAAAAATCAGAGGCCCTTTTCATCTAATCTCTATCATCACAGTAACACTGAGTGTTACTTTTGATAACAGTAAATAAATAGGGTCCCAGTTATTGAAATGGCCCTGCACAAAGGACGCTGCTGGGCCCACATAGAGCCTCACTTAAGCCAAGGTATACACCACTCTGTACAAAACACGTGAGCATTAGGGCATAAAATTTCAGATATAAACATGATTTTTAAACAACAAATTCCTTTTTGGTTTTCTAATATTTAAAAAAAAAAAATTTAATCTACCAATCTTTGATAGTGCCTTTAAATTGTGTTAACATTTTTTTTTTTTAAAGTACATGACAAACTGCAATTTTGGAAAGAAATTCAAATACCAAACTCTATTATTTCTTCATGCTCACAACAGAAAGCTTTGAAAAGAAAATATTCTTCACGCTTAATTTTATCACTATGAAAAACTGGATCTGCCAGATTTACCCGCTGAAATCAGTGGAGTTATAAATGTATTTGGCCCATAGATGTTAGACATACTAGAAAAAAATTAACCTTCTTTTCGGCAATCTTACTTTTCTCGGGAATTCACTTTTTATTTCTCTGCAGTTCTCCTAATGGGATCTCCACTTATAAAAGTCATAAACCTATTGTTGTAGGAGACTGTAGCAAAGCTTAAACTAGATCTCTGGAGTTTGGTAAAATCTGTTTTATGCAGACAATGTAAAGGAAATGTTAAATGTATTATTTAAAGGCACATTAATCTTGCCTCTATAATGGTGTAATAATGCATAACAGAGAAGGCTTTCTTAAACTAAACTTTGAAAAGAAATATTACAGATTTTGTTTTCTAAATCAGTTCTTTGTAGAGCTAGCAGTTATACATTTATTTCTCTATCTTTCAAAATGTAGTTAGATCCCATATTCATTGTGAAATCACCAAACCTTAACCTCCACACATACAGCAAAAGGATGTCCTTTAATATATTTAAAAGGAAGAAACCCAAACAAGCAGATATATGTAATAGCTGTTAATATGTAAAAAATTTTCATTAGGTAAAATACCATATTGAATTGAAAGCAGAGTTGTCAGATCTGAATGTTTTTTAACTCCATCTTTCTTTTGGAAGTTGAATGACTTCAGCTTTTACAACTTAACAAAAACAACTTTAAAAATTAGAGCAACTTCTTTTAATTTAAACATTTTTGAGTGTCACATTCTTAAGTTAATTTACATCACTTACAGTGCCACGTTTTTTAGTTAGGTGGCTTCACTGCAATGGCTTCCATTCTGGTTTTGTAGTAATGCAATACCCCATTAGGCATTCATTGAAATAAGTGTTGGGATTCATGTAGCTTTCATATATGAAGAATGGAAACAGAATGAAGTCTAATCATCATCCCCATAATCAATTCAGCAGTCAAAAGGAAAGGCTCTGGAACAGACTGGAGGCGGTGCAGGGTGTGTGGAATGTAACACAGTGGGTGGAAAGACCGGAGATGAAACAGCACAGGTGTGGCAAGGGGCAGGACTACCCATCCTATCTCAGATCTGCCACCTTCCCATTGACTGGGGATAGGCTTTTCAAGTTTTTCAAGTGCATTTTGTCCCATATAGCTTTACCACTCTTCCTTCCTTTAGTTGTTACATAGAAGCTGTGTTTTTTAGATTTGCCCAATTGCCTGGTATAGAATCAGGAAGGAGTTTTCCCTGTTGAACCAAATTGTGCAAGTTCTTCTTCGAGTGATTGCTCCTGTCCATTCCATAGTAGGTGTGTGCGCGCCTCGTGCACGGAACGCCGGAATTTTTTCCCCTAGAGATCCCGTAGGGGCCGGCTGTAGCGCCCCCTGGAGTGGCGCCGTTGCGGCACCTCTATATAAGCTACAGCCGGCCCTACCCCCTCAGTTCCTTCTTACCGCCCTGACGGTCGCTGGAACGTTGGCTAGCTCGCTAGCAGTACCCTAGTTTACAATTGTGTTAGATAGCTTTCCAGTTAGTTAGTTAGTTAACTGTTCTTCCATCGAAGAGCCCCGTTCGGGGCCGGGGCATGCCTGGCTTCAAGGCTTGCGGAGCCTGTCGTAGGCCCATGCCCCTGGACGATCCGCACCGTGAGTGTTTGAGGTGCTTGGGGGAGTCCCACCTCCGAGAACGGTGCAAGATTTGCCGGGGGTTCCGCCCAAGGACCCAAAAGGAGAGGGAGCACAGACTCAAACTCCTCCTAATGGAGGACGCTTTGCGGCCGGCAAGCACCGGGGGAGCCGGGTCCAGCGCGGCACCGTCGGTGCGGAGCGCCCCGGAGACCATTGGCGAGGTACCGAGGCCCGCCAAATCGGCGAAAGAACCACGGCACCGAATACCGCCGCCGGCACCGAAACACTCGGCACCGCCACCACGGCACCGCTCTCTCTCTCCTGGTCCGGCAAAAAAGAAGAGGCGCGCAGACAGAGGCAGATCGCCTGTCAAGCGCTCAAAGCAAGGAGCGCAAACGGTACCGGGTTCGGACCGTCAGCTCCAGGAGCTGCAAGCTCCGACCCCGTTGACTCCGGGCCGCGAGAAGGCTTCGTCGAGTCCGGGGTCCAACGCCTCGCCCACCAGGGCGATCCTGGAGGAGGACCTCCAGCTGCCTTCGACGCCAGAGACTTTCGAAGCGGCTCGAGATCTCATTGCACACACGGCACAGTGTGCTCCAGAGACCCACCCTCCGGCACCGCATAGATCGGTGCCGTCGAAGGGGAAACCGGCGCTGTTGCGCCGAAGCCCTCCACGGCACCGTTCGCCGTCGGAGCAGGCGCGGCCTTCACCTACAGGCCAGGCCCACGGGGAGCGTTCCCAATATATTTCGCCCCCGGAGCGGCACCGATCACCTATTCCACCAGCGGTGATGGCGGCAGCAGGGGCCCCACGGTACCGGTCCCCACCTGAGCGCCTGAGCCGTGAATCTTCGCGGCACCGCCGCCCGTCGGCACCGCGAGTACTGACCCCGACGGCGGGGCGGCATTATTCTCCGGTCCGCGGCACAGCCCCACCTTGGTCCCCACGGAGCAGATTTTCGTCCGAGTCGGGCGACAGTATGAGCTCCGCTAGACGGAGCAGGAGCCGCTCCGGGAGGAGAGAGGCTGGCCATGGGGACGGGCGCCCGTGGCAACCACCCCAACAGTGGCCATTCTGGACCCCGTGGGCATACCATCAGGCCCAGGGCCCTTTATCGGACAGGCCTCCTTCCACTCTGTCGTCAAGACACCAGCCGTCTTGCACAGCAAGTGCTCCTCCAGAGTTGGGGAGGGCCCCTGCCCGGGACCGGGCAGGAAGGACCCGGGTCGACCCCTCAGCGAGGGAGGACCCACAGCCCTCAGGAGCGCTGGACCCCCCGGCGGACCCAACTGGGGAGTCGTCCTCATCTCCACCGGACGAGGCGGTGGCAGGAGCGAAACCGGCCACTCTCCCAGATGACAGCAGGTCGCATCAGGACTTGCTTAGGAGAGTGGCGAAGGTTATGGGCCTCCAGGCAGAGGAGGTCATGGAGGAAGCGGATCCAATGGTGGACATCCTCCTCCCAGAGGGTCCCTCCAGGGTGGCCCTGCCACTGATTAAGACAGTGCAGAACACTACCAAAACCCTGTGGCAAACTCCGGCCTCTATCGCTCCAACAGCCAAGCGGGTGGAGAAAAAGTACTTTGTCCCCGCTAAAGGCTACGAGCATTTCTACTCCCACCCGGTCCCGAACTCGCTGGTGGTTGAGACGGCCAACGAGAAAGAAAGGCAAGGTCACCAAGGTCCCACGCCTAAGTCGAGGGACGCGAAAAAATTGGACCTGTTTGGCCGTAAGGTGTACTCCTCGGGGGGTCTCCAGCTGAGGATCGCCAACCAACAAGCGATCCTCAGCAGATACACTTTTAATGCGTGGGCGGCCCTCGATAAGCTGACCGACAAGCTGGACCAGGACTCGAGGTCCGAGCTGGCAGCAATGTCTAAGGAGGGGAAGGTGGTGTCCCGAGCCCTCCTTCAGTCGGCACTGGACGCAGCGGACGCTGCAGCCAGGGTGATGGCATCAGGCATCACCATGCGGAGGAGTTCGTGGCTCCAAGCTTCGGGCCTGCCCGCCGAGGTCCAGTCCACCATTCAGGACCTGCCCTTTGAAGGGCCGGAGCTGTTTGCGTCTCAGACAGACTCCAGGCTTCAGTCCCTCAAAGACTCGAGGGCAATGGTGAAATCACTGGGCCTCCATGCCCCAGCGACGCAAAGAAAGCCCTTTAAGCCGCAGGCATCGGCTCGCCCATACCATCGGCGCCAAGACTGGGATAGGAGGAGAGGCCGTAATGGGCGCAGGGCAAGCCGTCGCCCCCCGGACCAGAACCAGGGAGGGCAGCGCCATCCCTCCGGGCCTAAGAAGCCCTTTTGAGGGTACGATCGGGGACGACGTACCAATTATAGCTGCGGATCCAACTCCCTTGCCTTTCCTCAACAGATTATCCCGGTTCCACCGTGCCTGGGCCCTAGTTACCTCGGACCAATGGGTACTCCGCACGGTGCAGCATGGATACTCACTCCAGTTCTCTTCGCCCCCCCCGCTCCGCCCCCCCCTTACCCCGTCCCTCTTCAGGGACCCATCTCACGAACAACTGCTGGCCCAAGAGGTTCAGACCCTCGTGGAGAAAGGGGCGATAGAGGAGGTTCCTCAAGAACTGAAAGGGAAAGGGGTGTACTCCAGATACTTCCTCATTCCCAAATCAAAAGGGGGCCTCCGTCCCATCCTGGACCTGCGGTTCCTGAATCGCTTCCTACGCAAGATTCGTTTCCGCATGGTCTCACTGGCCTCAATTATCCCATCCCTGGATCCGGGAGATTGGTATGCCGCCCTCGATTTGCAGGACGCCTACTTCCACATAGCAATAACCCCGCGTCACAGGCGGTTCTTGCGCTTCAAAGTGGGAGACAGGCATTTCCAATTTACGGTCCTCCCGTTCGGACTTGCTGCAGCACCCAGGGTATTCACCAAGTGCCTGGCAGTAGTGGCAGCCTTCCTCAGAAAGAGAAGGGTTCAGGTCTTCCCTTACCTGGACGACTGGCTGGTACGAGGCCGTTCGCCATCAGAGGTGTCTCTCCACCTGCAGATCATACAAGACGTGTTCAGTCGTCTTGGTCTACTGGTCAACCAGCGCAAGTCCTCCCTAGTGCCGACCCAACGGATAGAGTTCATAGGAGCAGTCCTGGACTCGACAGTAGCAAGCGCATCACTTCCTCGTGCTCGGTTCCAAGTAATCCGAGATACCATAAGGGGGTTGCAGAAACATCCACTAACTTCAGTAAGGATGTGCCTAAGGCTACTGGGGCACATGGCGGCCTGTACCTACGTGGTCAGGCATGCTCGACTACGTCTCCGCCCCTTTCAGCGGTGGCTAGCGTCAGTGTACCGCCCAAGTCGAGACGATCTCGACATGATAGTGGCCCCTTCCACGCAGGCTCTGAAGGACCTAGATTGGTGGTGCCAGGAGGACCAAGTCTGCGCAGGGCTACCCTTCCAAGCCCCGAGCCCGTCCATCTCGTTGGTAACAGACGCGTCAGACCTGGGCTGGGGGGCACACCTAGGCCAGCTGAGGACACAGGGCCGCTGGGGGATAGAGGAGCTCCCATTACACATAAACGTGAAGGAGCTCAGGGCAGTGCGTCTGGCCTGTCAGGCATTCAAGGAGCACTTAAAAGGGAAAGTAGTCTCCATACAGACGGACAATACAACTGCCATGTATTACATCAACAAGCAAGGCGGTCCCCGCTCCTCCCATCTCTGCAAGGAAGCACTCGCCCTCTGGGAGCTGTGCATCATACACTCAATCCTGCCGATAGCATCTTACCTACCGGGGTCGCAGAACACACTGGCCGACGACCTCAGCAGGAAGTTTCAGACCCACGAGTGGTCAATGAAATGGGAGGTCCTGAGAGAGGTCTTCCAGAGGTGGGGAACTCCCCGTCTAGACCTCTTTGCCTCAAGCTCCAACACCAAATGCGCGAGTTTCTGCTCGTTCAGGGGACAAAGCCCGGGCTCCATAGCGGACGCGTTCACGATCCAGTGGACAGGGAAGCTTCTGTATGCCTTTCCCCCGACACCCTTAGTGAACCAGGTGCTTCTAAAGATCAAGCACGACAAGGCCACAGTGATTCTGGTGGCCCCAGCATGGCCCAGGCAACACTGGTACACAACTCTCTGGAACCTCTCGTCCAGAGCCCCGATAGATCTACCCCTGTTGCCGGACCTATTGTCGCAGGACGACGGAAAACTCCTGCACCCGAACCTCCAATCGCTCCACCTCAAGGCGTGGTACCTGAGTGGTTGACCCCAAACGAGCAACTGTGCTCGGAGGAGGTCCAGGAGGTTCTGCTCAACAGCAGGAAGCCCTCTACTCGCTCCGCGTATGGGGCGAAGTGGAAACGGTTCTCGACCTGGATGGCAGACAAGGGGATTGCTCCGAGGTCAGCCCCGCTCCCGGATATCCTCGACTACCTATGGCATCTCAAGTCTTCGGGCTTGGCATCCGCTTCGGTCAAAGTCCACCTGGCAGCCATCTCGGCCTTCCATGCGGGAGCGGAAGGGGGCACAGTCTTTTCGGCCCCGATGGTCAAACGTTTTGTCAAAGGCCTCGATAAGCTCTTTCCCCCCACCCGTCCACCGGTGGCGCAATGGGACTTAAATCTGGTCCTGACCCAGCTGACGGGCCCGCCATTTGAGCCTCTAGCTTCCTGCTCTCTGCTGTGCATGTCCTGGAAGGTGGCCTTCCTCGTGGCCATTACATCGGCCAGAAGGGTGTCAGAACTTCAAGCCCTGACAGCAGGTCCACCATACACGGTCTTCCATAAGGACAAGGTGCAGCTGCGCCCGCATCCGGCCTTCCGTCCAAAGGTGGTATCCCTTTTCCACACCAGTCAGGACATTTGTCTACCGGTGTTTTACCCCAAACCACACGCTTCGGACAGGGAACGCAGGCTGCATACGCTAGACGTGCGCAGAGCCCTGGCGTTCTACATAGACAGGACGAAACCCTTTCGCAAATCCACACAACTATTTGTGGCAGTAGCGGACAGAATGAAGGGAGAGCCCATTTCATCACAGAGGCTCTCCGGATGGATAGTCGAGTGCATCCGCGAATGCTATAACCGGGCAAAGGTTACACCGCCCCCGATCAAGGCACACTCGACAAGAGCTCAGGCCTCCTCGGCGGCCTTTTTAGGGGGTGTGCCGTTAGTGGACATTTGTAAGGCAGCCACGTGGTCTTCAGTCCACACCTTCGCAGCACACTATGCGATTACGCAGCAAGCGAGAGAGGACGCGGCCGTTGGCAGAGCAGTCCTGCTCTCAGCAAAGCTGTAATTCCGACCCACCGCCTCAAGGTAAGGCTGGTGATTCACCTACTATGGAATGGACAGGAGCAATCACTCGAAGAAGAAGAAAAGGTTACTTACTGTAACTGGTGTTCTTCGAGATGTGTTGCTCCTGGCCATTCCACTTCCCGCCCTCCGTCCCCGCTCGGAATAAGAGCAAGAAGGAACTGAGGGGGTAGGGCCGGCTGTAGCTTATATAGAGGTGCCGCAACGGCGCCACTCCAGGGGGCGCTACAGCCGGCCCCTACGGGATCTCTAGGGGAAAAAATTCCGGCGTTCCGTGCACGAGGCGCGCACACACCTACTATGGAATGGCCAGGAGCAACACATCTCGAAGAACACCAGTTACAGTAAGTAACCTTTTCTTCCAGTGTGTGGGCGGGGGTGTTTGTTTTTGTTTTTTTTTTACCTTCCTTACAGCATCATGGAAGCACTGTTGGATTGAAAGCAATAGGACTTATAAATTTAATATAAAGTAAGGCTGATTAGCTTGTTGCAGTTAGTGACCAGGGTCCAGTGCAGATAAAGGCTAAAAGGGCCAGGTCCCGGGTGTTATCCAGAGTTTTGAACCCAAAATGATGATAATTTAATGTGTCCATCCCCGCAAAGTTTCAGGAAATAAATTGATGGGAACACAGCTCCTCCAACTGATAAATGATTGATACAAATGATGGTGCTTTCACTCAGAGCCTTTAAAAAAAAAAAAAAAAAAAGTCTAAAACACACTTCTAATATAGCAACCCAGATATAGTTACCCAAAAATCTGAGTTGGTTGTGGGTGGTCAGCAACAGATTTCTGGTGCCCAGCATTCCTCCTACCTATTAGAGAGCTGGATGTCAGCCTGCTAACTCATAGAAAAACCCTTCTGAACTTCTCTAAATCACACAGTTAGACTAACTAATCTTTTTTAAACGCTGCTCAAAACCAAGCAAGTAACTCATAGTAACTCTTTGCAAACTAACAATTTTCCTGGCATCAGCAAACCATTCCAGGCCATAAAAACAGCAAGACAATCATGGTCAGAGACATCGAGGTCCTACGTCAACTATCCATATTTTTGCTTATTCTCATGTTTTTATTCTGATTTTACTCTCCATCCTTATCAGGAAAACTGCAGCTGCAACCATTTTGTGTGCTCTTGAAAAGTTCAGGTTATTTCTAACTATGTGATGTTCTGGCTTCCAGTTAATGGGGCTGAGTGTACAAAATGTCTGTAATTAAGTCAAGTCACTTTCTCTCATAACACTCCCCTCCTTGAAGGTTTTATGTTATCAGGACATTTATTTACTAGTATTGTAGGTTACTAGTGAGACCTAGCACTGGCTCAAGACTCAATTAAGACACAGCAAAGCTATTCTCACTGGCACTCTCAGCTTTCACCTCTGATCTTGCCTTGCTAGTGGTCAGGCTTCATGTAATCACCCTTGGGGAGTACCCGGGGTCTATAGAACCGCAAGCTTTGCAGCCATTTGATTTTCCTTACTACCTAAAACATCAAAGCCCAAAATAAAGCCACCACCACTGGAGAACTGGGATCACCACAATTGAACGTAAGGCTAGATTTAAGGTTGCTATGGTAAACCATCCCAACAATGACTCCCTCCATTTGAGTTCCAAATCTTTGCTAATTCTCTCAATTACTTATTTAATTACATTAGAAGAGTGATGGACGCTGACCATGATTCTGGATGCTTCTTGTTTAGTTGAATTTAAATAATCCCTAAAAAGGTGTTGCCATTCCAACTCCTAAGACATAAACAATTATTATCGACATTTACAACTATAAATTCATTTACAAATAAATTAATAGCATAATGAGATTTTTCCTTTGGCTCCTTATATACGGTATTCCCTATCACTTCCTGATTCCATAAAAACCACCTTTTATGCTGCAGACACTAAAAAAAAAAAAAAAAAAAAGTGGAGTGTTCAGTTATTTAAAGCAGTTTGGAAGTAACAACTTCTGCTCACTTTTTCAAGCAAATAAAACATCTCTAAATGAGAGCACTTTTTTGAAAATAAGTTGATAGAGGTCATTGTTTAAATAGTTCCTCCAGGAGCCAATAACAGATGATGGAATATAAAAAGATCTTTAGTCCCTAGCAGCTCCATCGTTTGTGCTATTCTAAGTTAAAGGTTAGGGGTACTGCACAATGCAAGAGACTGAGTGGTGCACAGTGCATGTCTTTCACTCAGAATGATTATCATTTGTTGAGTTTGAAAATGTATTTCATCTTGGCCTTAATTTTCTTGTATTTCCTCTCATATTCTAAATGGCAGCTGAAGGCAAGCAGAAATACTAAGTAATTGATTTAACAACCTAAGACAAGTATAAGAAAGTACGAAAGTTTGTCTCAATGCTTGACTTGACCTGAGAGAGCTTCTTTAGACTTATTTTCTAAACAGTACCTCAGCACCTTGGGCCAACAAAGTGGCCTTTAAGCCTGAATGAGCAAGACTATTTTTTCCAGTGCAAAGCACCAGTATTTCATCTTTTCAAACTGTTTTACAGCACTCAGAACAGAATTATATTGACAAGGTTAGAATTCATCTCCTGGAGGAGAATACTGTGCTACTGTTAAGTGCTAATATAACATTTACGTGTTGGTACCTTAATAACAGCCCCAGTTTACCTAATGAAAGTACTGAAAGCAAACAATACTCAGTGAGATTTTATTATGACTGAAGTGACTGCAATTTGAGACAAATTATCCCTATTTCTGGTCCCATATCAAAAACAGAGATTCTAAAGCAATTGCTATATGTTTGGTATGGAATTAGACTCCACTATTGTTAATCTAGAAGTAAGTGCATTTTTCATGTAAACAGCTCACAAGGGTCAAGTAGCAGAGACTTTTCTGTGGAAAAATGCTTGTCAATAACTTTGTGAGTGAATTTTGAAATAAAGTGCCCCTAACCTGTCATTATTCCTTCCTCTCGAAGTCGAGAGTGAGTGCATGAAAATTGAGCATGTGAATTGAAGGCAGGGTGAGTGTTATGGCCTTATCGACTTCAGGTAAAATGGCTGTTTTAGCTTGTTATTATTTTTCTATTCACAGGTCAGGCAATATACAGAATTACCAGTATGGACTGCAGTGTAAGCAAATTGGTATATAGAAAAGTTATTACCAATACACACAAAGGAGAAGAAAATATAAGTCACTAATATCAAGAGTGCTTAATGTGTGATCTCTTTAAAAAAAATTGAAAAAAGCTGTTGATCAGAGAGAAAACCTAAAACTGGTTTAAATAAAAGTGTGTATACTCAGAAGACAGGTAAAAGTAATTTATTAATCCTTCAACACAGTATTCCTTCAGGAAGATATATTGAGGATATATATTATAAAATAAGATGTACTTTCATGAACAGATTTGTTTTCATTTAACATATTTCATTATTGTAATCTGTTATGAGCACATGCCTAAATAAGATCATACTTATTTGGGCCCCAGTTTTGGAAGGGAGTTAGACACACGTATGGACAACTGGGAAATATCTGGATTGGGTTGAGGAGTGTTTTTTTTTTTTAAATGACTGCTGCACGTCTCTTGTTTATAATGGGTTACCTGCCGTGGAGCTAGATCAAAAGGTTTAATTACAGGAACTAAGCAAGAAGAGTAGAAGAATGGCCTAAATAAGGAGCATCGCGACAAACTCTCCAAGACAACACCGAGGTTCATTCACAACTTTGAAGAGGCAATTCCTTGGTCCTACCCTTGTGACATGGATGTTTTTCCAAGGCTGAAAAGAGGGAGACCAAAGGGAACGCTAAACTATTTCAGGACCCTGGACCTACAAAAGGGAGAAGAGTTGAGTGAATGGCCAGAGATTGCCTAGGGAATGTCAGTGAAAGATGAGGGGGAATAACCAGAGAGATCATGCTGTGAGCAATACGGTGTTTCTCCCCTCCAAGGTAGGGGTTTACAGGTCTGAGGAGTACTTACAAAAGCTGGCGCAGAAAGATTAAGGTGTAAGAGCCATGTATATAGTAGGTCTTACGTTGTTTTCCTCCTTTGCTCTACATATTTGTTACCTTTGGGGAATGAATAAATAATGTTTTGTTTGAAGATACTTCTTTTGAGTCACGTTAGTCAATTCCCTGGTACAGGTCCCTGGAGTAAAAGGCTTTACAGGTAACAAAAGCAGCTGGCTTTTCATGTTAATGCAGCTGGGAAACAAGGGGTCTGCTGTTGATTGGTTGGGCTGCATGGTTCCACACAGAGTGAGTTATAGGAAGCCAGGTTGTCACTTAAGGAGTGCACATCAGAGGACCTAAAAGGGGTCTAAGGTGCAGTTCACTCTATTACTGAGACAATATATTTAACTTTAGGCACTTAAGCCCACAGCTAACTTTAAGACCATTGGAGGCTGAAGTATGCCATTCTCAGTTTTTGTTCAGTTTTTAAAGTCTTAGCGCCTTATGCTGCTATCTTGAGGGAGGTGTGCTGTGAGAATAAGAGAGACAGAAGGTGAGGGGCATCCCTGGATTGATAAGAATTCAGAACAAATTTCTCACTGAAGCACTCAGCTGTTAGATTTGAAACGCCTCAGCTTCTGAAATTCCTCCCCTGATCCCAACAGGAATCTTGAATGAACATGCAGTGATCTGGGGCCCTCTGTTACCCTTCCCATAGGTGTTACCATGGTACAGTAACATTTATTGTGTAATTTTTGCAGAGCTAGTAAAGAGAACAAGAAGCTAAACATTACACCAGTTCTTGTTTACCATTGTTAAATACACAAGGAGTCCTGTGGCACTTTTAAAGACTGGCAAATTTATTTATCTCATGAGCTTTCTTGGGAGAAAATCCCACTTCATCAGATGCTTCAAAGTGGGATTTACTCCCACGAAAGCTCATGTGATAAATACATTTGTTAGTCTCTAATAGTGCCACAGGAATCCTTGTTTGTTTGGCTGACCTAAACTAACACAGCTACCCCTTTGGAAATTATTAAATACAGCTCACAGGCACAGCAGCTGGCTTGCCACATAATGGGCTTTGGTGTAGGACTAACCTCAGATCTGCAGGCAGTGTGCAGGCTTACCTTGGTCACTAGCGAGAGGCTCTCATCCTTCAGAAGGCGTATTTGTTCAAGCCATACTGCTTCTCAGACCAGCCTGTGTCATTGGGAACTGAGTTTGTTTCAAGGACCATATGTATGGTGCTCATCTATTTCCTGGGCCACAGCAGCACCATTAACATTTCTTCCATTCAAGGAACATTGAAATAGACAAATGTCACATTGCATGTTCTGTCTGCTGTTCTTTGATTCCTGTCTATTGCATACGAATGAATGTTAAGTTTCTTAAGATCAGTACTCCTCCTTTGAATGACAGAGGCCTAGTAAGAAGCTACGGTTGGGAAGATGAGCAAATATTTGCTGTTAAACAAACTCTTAATTGCTTGAGATGACTTTCTCAGTAAGAAAGGGTGATTGCAGAACAAACTAGAGGAGCATTCTTGATAATAACATGGAAGTCTGTATATAAACACAATATGAATATCTCATAGTGTGCACACTGTATTTGTTTTAATATGCATATGTAAATATTAATCACTTCTTTTACATTAATGTTTAACACACTTGCTATTTCTTTGTAACTTTGCCAGCTTGATCAATTAAATTCTCACGCTGAAGATTCTGTGAGAGCATATAACATTCTATTTCTAGTGTTTTTCCATTGCTTACTAATGTCTGTATTTTGGTTAATTTTTAGGCAGAAGATGCAGACATGTACAGTGATCTAGTTGCTGTCTCTGGGATTCTAACTGTGGTTGTTGTACCCAACCTACCAAGAGATGCACTCATTGAGTGGCATGTCATTGCAGTAGAGGATGATCCACCAGAAAGGAAAACTTTTGTGATGAAGATGTTGTCAGAGGGCTGTCAAATTGAATGTGAAGCTGTGGAGTCCAGTTCTGCATCTAGTGCATCTATCTCAGTATACCTAAGCTTGATTTCATCATCTGTTTCTTCAGCCAATTTAGACAGGACTCTTCATGATATGGTTGCTGTGTTTAGGCAAGCTGTGGAGAAACTTTCAGAAGACTGCAGTGCGATTCCCTTGTGTTTTAGAACTTTCTACAAGAAGGATAGTTTTGACGCTGAAATACTACAAGCAGGTAAGACTGTTGAGTGGTGGGGGAATATTTGCTTACCTATATCTAAACTTTAGCTGGAAAAATCAAATGAAAAGCCCCTATGAAGACAAGGCATGAATTTCCTTCTCTGATTACCAGCCACATTACCACTTCACAAAAAAAAGAAAAAGAAAAAAAAATAGCCTGGCAAGGAATTTGGCAGCCCAAACAGATGACAAAAACAAAAATGAGTCATATGAATCTTCTGCCTAAAAGTCTTTCAACAGTTTAATTATTGAGCATTAACATTGTAGATCATGTACAGCATAGCTGTTAATTTCCAGATGCCAGTGCGCAAAAATTATTTAGAGCAGAAACAAGATTAATATCTTTAAAAAATGAAGGAACGTCAGTATCTCTAAGGTAAAGAGTTGTGATGAGTGAATGTGTGTTTTAAAATATGGACTGACTGTTTTGTCAATCAGTGACATCTGAAGGAATGAATGACAGCTGAGCAAGCAAATTGAGTATATTATTTGAATAATGTTTGTTTCAGTACTGAAACTCTAGAATTTTGATCCCTTTGTAAACTAAAGAGGGCTCAAACCAATAACAATAATGTTATAACTATAATTTACCTCCTGTGCCATGATATCTAGGGTCTGTGCTATGTTCAGTTATAGAAAACCGTAACAACATGCAGCTCCACAGAAACCTCTTTCATTTGACAGACCTACGATGTGGTTGAAGACAGAATTCTAATTTTATTGAAATCAATTTGAGTTTAGCCATTGACTTCAACAGAAGTAGGTTCAGGCCTGTAGTCTGTAGTCATCTCTTGCACACATGCACCCGCACATACAACAGATATTAGCAAACCTACAAATGATCCATATTAATGAGCTGACATAAAAGTTAGCCCTCGAAGATCTTACTTTTTTTCTACTTAACCTGCAGCAGTTTTTGAATGAAATTCAACTTGACATTGTTTAATAAATTTAAAATACAAGAATAGAAAGCAATAAAAATGTGGCATAGAATAAGCATGCTTAATTCAGGAAGCAAGGAATGAACATATAGCCTGACAGAATGTTGTTGTTCTGCTGTGCCTTTTTAGGAGCTAAGAAGAATCCTGATTAAAACATGTTCTTAACATTATCCTTTTGCCTGCTCTCTTGCTCTCTCTGTCTCTGATGTTTCACAGGGAATATAATAATTACTTTGTGGTAAAGTACATTTTCCTTGTTTAAGTCTAAAATTGAGCAAAATGTGTAAATAATATAGCCAGATGGGGTGGGGGGAAATTTGACTGTTTGTTATTTTATATTACACTAATGGCATGGGGGTAGAATGAGTCATCAAGGCTTTTATTTATTCATACATCCTTGGTTCCTTTTAAATTTCTCTAAGGCCCTAATGACCATCATCATTATCATCATCTGTAAGAAATGCATTCTTGTGAAAATGTAGTAGGCATTAAATTTACAGCCAGCACTAAATTATCAGTAAAGGAAACTTCACTCAGGTTACTTAGCACTTCTGTTTAGGAAGTTTACACTGTGCAGTATATCTGAAAATACAGTTTGCAGTTAATGTGGTTATTGATTAGGCTGTTTTTCCTAATATCTGCCACTCTGACCGTGTACTGTAGATCCCGATATGAGATTTTTTTAAACAAGTTTCCTTTCTGCTGTAGTACAGGATCAGAATAAGAAAAAGCATCTGTAATACAGCATTAGAGCACAACAAGGGGCATGGTTAAGTGCTCCATTAAAATAAATCCTGGGTGCTTTGTGAGAAATAAGGCCTCCAATGGAGTTCCTTCAACCTCTCAAGGGAGGCAGTGTACAAATGGACCACTAAAATACCCCCTGGAGTGTCTTCATGTTGTTGTTATATGGCTCTTGAAATATAAATTAATATAGATTTCATGTATTTTAGCTGTCAGTTTTGCAACAATATTTAGGTTTTTTACATATATAATCCCACATATAATAATGTATACCAAAGGGCTCAAATACTTAAGAAGAAAGAGTATGAAATTCTTTTTGTCCTGTTGTTTTTTTTAAAAAAATGTATCACTTTTCCCGATCTTTTATTAATAGAAACCAGATTTTTTTTTAGATTCTATAATTCCAGGACAATTTAAATTATTAGTTTTTGAGATTATCTGTTTGAATTAATTGTCAAATTAATTAAAGTCTGGTTGAAAGACATATGCTAATAATTAGGTTTTTCCTAAAACCTCTTTGCTTGCCTGGTGATTAGGTTTTAGGAACTTTCCATTTATACTTTGTTAGGACTCTACCTTGCTTGGTGTCACTAGAGTAACAGTAAAGTGCCTTACAAGGAAAGTTTTTAATGTAGTCCAACAAAGAATTCAGCTTTTGCCTTTTGTAAAGCCACACTTGGTGAAACTTAACTATTGGATTTTTATAATTAGTAAAGCTAGCTCCTTTGGTGCTGAGTTTTTAATTTAAATGCTAGTCCACCATTTGAGATGAAAAAATCACTTGAGATAATGTGCCTTGCTAATTTACTGTATAAATAGATTGCCTTTTACCTGGTTGACTGAGAAATAGAAAATTCTTCTTTAAGTATGTGTCAGTGTGGATCCAATTATAGGTGTGCCTATGCCTCAGTGCTCATAAGACTGGAATCTTATGAGTAGAATCCATAGGGACTGCACATGTACCTTGTGCCTTCACATGCATCCATGTGAGGGTATAAATGGCAATTAGAAGACTTCGGCAGTGAGATGGAATCTAGGAGTTTACAACCTACTAGTTCTTAGCTTTGGCTAAACCTCCTGCAGACCTTTTGATTTTCTTCAGAACTCCTTTGATTATCTTTATCTTCAACCTTTGTCATCATCCTATTGACTCATTTTGACTGAGCATCAATGCTAGATCACCCTGTATACAGCTTCCCATGTGGACACTCCCTCCCCCATACAGAACTCCTTAACATGGGTGATTTGAAAATTGCACGTTCCAGGCCCTTTCCATCCTCCAAAGGACTAATCCTCTTCAAAGGAGGATTGGTTTGGGGGAAATAACATGGCTTTTTCAGATGCTTAGCATGCTTATTATTTTCTGTTAGAATGAATAAGGTGAGAGAAATAGGCCTGAAACTCCATCTTCTAGAACAGTTCACGAAGATCTCATCAGAGCCTAAGAAATAGTTCCAGATTCCTGATGGTAGACAAGCACCTCATCTGATAAATACATTATACCTGAGACTAGTGCAGTAAAGATGGCACTGAGAAAAGAAGCAGCAACACCATTCCTGTCGCCAAAGGTAGAGTTGCTTCAGATAATGAGGCAGAGATTTCAGACAGAGCTCGGTAGCCTTCCATAAGGACAGATCCACAAAGCCTTGGAGAGAGAATCCACAAGGCATCAAGAGCTGTGGAGAAGGAGCTCGACACCCTTGGTCTGGGGCTGCCTCCCACAGCATTGACACCAATCCTGGAAGACCAGCTTAGGAGAGACTCAGAGTATTCACTCATGCTAAAGCACCTGCCAATAACAGTACAGGCCACAGTATCACCAGCGCCATTTAGATTTGTGTTACTCCTAAAAGAGACTTACTCCTGTCCGCCATTAGTGGGATGCAAGTTCTCCCCGTCTTCAAGCACAGACGCCTCTCCTTTCAGAGGGACCTGCTACTGTCAGGTGTTGGCTGCCTGTGTGTGTTCGCTCTATGTGCTGCACTGGCTCTGGCCAGTATAGCAGACTCCAGTCAGACTGCTCAATAAATCCATACAGACCCAGATTCAGTAGCAAAGTCCTGGCGAGGTTTATTGCCGACGAATCATGGTACTAGTTCCCTGAATCAGTGTCTGGAGTTGCGTTAGGACATGTATACCCATGACAATGGGCCAGCTCAGTGAATGACAGGACTTTCCATTCCCTGCTTGGCTGGACAAAGACACTCCCTTTGAAACCCTCTATTTAGACACCAATACTCACAAGTTCCATATTGCACCTCAGATGTGTCTTGTTACCGCCTTTTCCCTTGTATGTGTTGGTTTGATCAAATCATCTCTATGCATCATCCTGACCATATCTCCAGGAGAGATTAGTGTGTCTTTGTTATCTCTGGGCAGTGTCCTTGTACCATTCTTGTTATTGGGGTGTTCTGGTGTCAGCTTTCAGGAATGTGCTTGCCTAAGTGTTCTGTGCCTACTGCTTCTTAGGAATGAGTGTGTTTTTTGCAACACCCCAGCTCAGTTCTCGCCAATTCTATGAACTCGCCAGCAGGTTCACAGCCTGACTCCTGCTACCTCTGCTTTATAACAGCAGGGCCTAATTACTATCGCTCTGGCCTCAGACCTCATACCTGGCCTGTTATATTAGGCCTCAGGCCTCACTTTCCACTACATCTGCCAGGTTCCCCTACTGATCTAAGTCACCACCAGCATGTCAAGACAGGCACTGAACTGGGTATTAAATTATCTGAAGAGTTCACTTAGCATCAGCTTTGGTATGCCACGCTCTGGTACAATTGTGTTCCATCTTCTCAAGTCCAACTTTATCAAAATTCTCTAGTGGCTTCCTTCATACTTGCATTCTGGTTCATGATCCAGCTCCCACATGGGACCTCAGCGTTGTCCTCCTGAAGCTCACAGAACCTCTCTTTGAATGACTTTCAGCATGTCCATGCACAGCCTTAGCATTGCAAACTGTCTAATGGCCATCACTTCAGCTCTGAGAGTCAGTGAACTCCAGGCTCTCAAGAACGAACTGCCTTATACAGTTTTTCATATGAACAACATGGTGCCCGAAACTACACTGCAGTTCAGCCCTAACGAGTTGTCAGACTTTCACCTAGATCAATCCATTACCTTGCCAGTCTTCTTCCTGAAGCTGCACTTGGCACCACAAAGGAAGAAACTGCTTTATTGTTACCTTAATTAGCTATTTCGTCTGTCTCCCTGCCATTTTGTGGTTATTTCTGGTCTGTAAAAAGGCCAAACCATCTTGTTCCAGAGAATTTCCAAATGGAAATGCATAGAGTGCATTTCCACCCATTGTCAGCTGACTGGCAAACCTATTCATTCAATCAAGGCACATTTTACCAAAGCACAGGCTGTCCCTATCATCTGCTTCAGGAACATTCTGATCCCCTCATATTTGGAAGGCTGTAACATGGACTAAGATGCAGACTTTTGTGAAACATAATGCCCTTGTCATGTGCTGAGGCAGACACCAAGTTTGGAAGAGTAGTACTTCATTCCCTGTTTGACTGATTCAGCTGATGATCCATAATCCTTAGGAGATACTACTTGCCAGTGGGATCCACATTGATACATACTTGCAGAACAAAGAACAGTTACCCTATGGTAAATATGGTTCTTCAAAGTGTTATATTCTATGTGGATACCAGGACCTGCCCACCATCCCTGCTTTTCAGAGTCCTCATTTACCACAGGCTTCAAACTGCAAGGGAACTGAGAGAGAGTCGTGGTGAGTTCTCCTTTTATGTCCTCATATGGGAGCACAAGAAGGCACAATGTACATGTGCAAGCCCTGACAGACACAGCCATTCAAAAATGTCTGTTCTTGCATGCATGGGGCAAATGTGAGATTCACTCTGATTACATCATCTTGAAGAACCACATTTTACTGTAAGGTAAGTAACTGTTCTATTCTAACTAAACATTGCTATATTTCTAGATATTGACGGGCTGCCCTTCATTACTTTGGGATAAGAGGGAACACTTCACAGGAGGCCAGTGTAATAACCATACTCAGTTGTTCCATGCCTGAGGTTAATTCAGTAGCTGGCATCAGCAGACTTTTTGCTGATCTCAGAATTCCAATGAATTATCCATTCTAGGAGGAGATCAATGTGGACATGAAGGGGAAAAAAAGATGCTTTATATAAGTAGTTCCAGAGAGGTAGCCATGCTAGTCTAGTTCAGCAAAAGAAACAAGGAGTCCTGTGCCACTTTTAAAGACTAATGCTATGATTTATCACAACAGAGTCCTGTGGCACTTTTAAAGACTAACAGATTTATTTATCGCATGAGCTTCTTCAAAGCATCTGACGAAGTGGGATTTTCTCCCACGAAAGCTTATGCGATAAATAAATCTGTTAGTCTTTAAAAGTGCCACAGGACTCTGTTGTCTTTCTACAATAGACTAACACGGCTACCCCTTTGGAATTTCATTTATCACGTGAGCTTTCATGGGTGAAACCCACTTTGCCAGCATCTGACAAATGAGGATTCACCCACAAATGCTCATGCAATAAATAAAATAGTTAGTCTTTAAAAGAGCAACGGGACTCCTCGTTTGTTTTATTTAAGTCAAACCTGAAGTCCTTGAGGTGTGGGAAAGGAACACCACCAAAGATCTTCTCAAATGAGATGCTGATTATAAGAGTGCTTTTTTTTTCTTTCCACAAAGAATTTCAATGTTCATGTAACCCAATCCAAGCAAATTAGAGCAGTCTGTTGGAAGCTGACAAAGTAAAATGGAAACTGAGAATATGTGCACTCTGCATTGTCACAGATTACTGGAAAGTATTATTCCAGTGTTATTGATGTCAGAAGCAGCTAAAGGTTTGTGATGCAAATTTGAGAAAGATAGCTTTCTGTCAGCCTAAGACCAAATGTAAAGTCTTATTGAACAAAGTGTACTACTGATGGTGAACTTCTCAGAGGCAATCCCTCATAACATATGAGAGCATTATAGGCACCGTGCTGAGACCACGGGACGTGTTAGAAGTAGGAGGATTAGATTAAGCTGACATATATACTTAGTAAGATGCTGTTAAGCCGTTAGAAGTCTTTAACATAAATTTGACCATTTCTTTCTTATACTCATTTGCATACACATTAATATAAACATGTCAGGATGATTTGCCATACCATCCGGTTGACTAGATTATTCCTCAGTATAGGAATGATGAATGATCATAACTCACACCATTAGGATTTCACAAACCTTGTTCACACACTCTACGCAAAAATACTTTTGAATATTTAATAGGGAGTGCATAATGTCTTGCATTTGCTAAAACATCGTGTTATATAATCCTAATTTTTTTTAATGATCTAGGAAAAAGAAAATAGGGACACAGTAAGGCAAAAGAGAATGTAAATAAAAATTAAATTTGGTAACAGTATAATATTAATATGTTGCTGAATTTTCAAGTGTGGTTCTATTCTGAGAAATAACTCTTCGGAGTAAGGAGGTTTTGTGCACTTAAGTGTTTATTAAACATCAATGATTCCCATATTAAACTTGCAGTGTGCAAGAAAAAGATGTTACTAATAGCCAAGTCTGCTATTTCACCCATGAATCTAAAAGTCCAGCTGTAGCATTTATGCCCTGTGCATCATTTCCAGTGACAAACATTCTGCAAGCTGTATTCTGTCATCAGTTACACATAGGAACATTCACTGTCTGCAATAAGGTTTCAGAGCTGTACCCCAAGGCATAGATTGTCCCTGTGATTGGCTCTTCTTTAGCTGTTTTGTTGATGATTTCGGATGAGTCACAATACAGTATGGGACCCACTGTAAGAGTTGTTAGTCTTCCAGTGCTGTCAGCAGACAAAATTATTAAAACCTTTCTTTTAAATGAATTAAGTTGGTCACTGTGAATACATTCAGGGAATAGGTGTATTAGGTAACAAGATTTCGGTATTGTCTAGTCATTTTTCAAAATAGTACTACACTTTAATCTACAATTACGTGTAACTTTGCCTACAACTTTCATAGTGGTGTATTTGTGCATGCATAACATATATTTTCCTTTGGGAATAGTATAGAAGGAAAAAGGGGGCAAAGCTGAGCACTAGAATTCCACTCTGGCAGTGGTTTGCTTTTTTTTCTATTTGTATCTCATATTTATTTAAGAGATCGTATTTATTATTTGAGAGAATTAAGACAAACATCTATGTTGTTATTGAGTTATTAAAGTCATAACAAGTACTGTGACCTGACAGCTTCTTCAGCAAATCATGTATTCTAAAGCACTTTACAAGTGATCAAAATAATCCCAGCCCCACTTTTTAGCCCAGATTTTTGAAGATATGCTCACGGAAAATTCAGTTTGGATACTGCCTACTGGAGCTAGAAAATAACATGTTACGTTGCCATGTTCTTTTCTAACTTGACATGTTAATTATCTACAAGAAATAAATACAGTGTATTGCTTCTGAACTGGTGGTTTTCCATCAGATTATATGTAGACTTGAGTTTATTCAGATACTATGGCATCTGAACAAAATTTCCAGGTGACAGCTAAGAGGACACATTAAGATTCTGTTACTTGATGGCTGATGCATTTTTTAAGGAATCCTAGTGGGTAAAATTAAAAGAGGAAGTTGAGCAAAATTACAAGGAAAGATTTTCTTCGGGCATGACTACACAGGGACACTTTATGAATTAAGCTAAAGCATCGTGAGACCACTTAACTTCGAATGAGAACCATTGAGCTTTAAATAATGCATGTTAAATTAACACCTTCAGTTAACTCAACTTAACTTTCCTAAGGATCCTTGTTTAGATCTGCCCTTCTATACTGTGAAATAGATTCCATAAGGAACTGCGAGAATCTCTACCACTTAGTGTCCCAACATACAAACACACATATGCTTAACTTTTCTCAAAACATCTAGGGAGAGAAAAATGAATAAACAAATTTTGAATATCTTAAATATGAAAAACGGATCGGGAAAATTTGGGGCAATTTTTGTCCACATGTGTTACATGTTCCTGATTAAAAGGAAATGTGAGTATAACAGTTACAGTGCCAGAGAAAACAGCTAATTTATTGGGAAATTTAGATTTTGAAGGCTTAAATCAACCTTCAGAGGAGTTGTTAATAAGTCGACTTAAGCTGTTAATAAGTCGACTTAAGGAAGCGCTTAAGTCGACTTAATAAAAGCACAGTGCGGATGTGACTTTGTGTAGGTCGACTTAAGCGTCCTTAAGTCGACCTAAGTTGCCAGTGTAGACGCACCCATAGCCTATTGCATCTAAACTGAAAAAGTAAACTAAGGAAATCACTAGTCCCAGACTTGCGTCATAGGCCTTTTTAAAATTTTTATATATTATTTTCTGCACTGTCTTAATAGACATATCCAGTTGGATTCTTGTCCGGAGATCTTGAATAATTAGAAGTATCGTTCCTAATACACCAAGAGGACAACATGTAAGGAATTCAATGAATCACATATTATTGTTTCTATCAAAGCTCTAGATTTTGCAGGAGTTTCTCAAGAAACATCATTCTTGTGATCCTGTCTCTTCGTAGCAGACATGTTAAGAATTTCAAGAATGGGGAGTATGCCTTCTAAAGCCAATGTGAAAATAATGAAATTAGGCGTTAAAAGCAAAGTATATGGAATGCTACTCTGTCAAGAATTTAAGTAACATATATATGTATTATTTGTTTATTCACAACTAATCCTGCATCCCAAAACAGAAAACACACATGCAAATACACAGACAGCTATGGGTCCACACACAGATACAGATAGAATATTCAAATAGGTAACAAAGGAAAAAAATAAAAGAAGGGAAGCTTCAGAAGTAACTCAAATGGCACAACAGCCTTAGGAGCCACTTAAAGACGTGCTTGAGGGACAAACTAAGAGCTTTAACTCTTCCCAATCATCTTCCAGTGTGATGGGGAGGGACAAGAAATTAATCAGCACTAGAAGCAGCGGTGGCTGAGGTGATAAAAAAAAGGGACATTTATCTCCCATCAGCCTTTTCCAAAATAGTTCAAAGGGCTCTGATGCTCAGCAGAGACAGTAGCCAGTATTGGTCCTTTTATATTCTCCTCACTCTCTTGGTCTCACTCCTCAGCACAGAAAATTAAAGACAAAAAATGGTGTTTTTTATTATCAATGAGATCTTAATCAATTATAGATTTCAATCAGAAAAGGAGCCACAAATAGGATTACCAGATACCAAAGCATGGAAAGGAGGACAGGGAAATACGAAAAGGAGGACATGGAGAAAATGTAGTTATTAATAAAACTGTCATTAACATATTATGTCATGGAAAATGGGTAATGATTAATGAATGCATGGCAGCGTGAAAAAAATGGAGAACAAGTTGAACAACAGAAATATTCTTAGGGGGCACATTAACTGCCGTCTGGAGGACATGAAGGTAAAAAGGAAGATATGTCCTCCTTTTGCCTGACGTCTGGTGAGCCTAGCCACAAAGGATTAATAAAAGAAGGGAGAATGGTGTTTGGAAATACTGTTTTCTCCTCCATCATGCTCTCTTAAAGTGTTTTACAAATATTAATGGATCAAACCTTACAGCATCCCTGTGAGATAGGAAAATATTACTACTTTCATTTCACAGATGAAGTAAGACTCAGAGGTTGTGAGATCAGAGGCTGTGACTTATTTGAGATCACAAAAAAAGGCCGTGGGAGAGCCAGGATTAGAATTTACAGACTCAGTTGTGTATGTATAATTCCAATTGAATGCGTGTAACGCCTGCTGAAGTTAAAGAGATTCATGCATGTGCAACTGATGGTATGATCAAACCTTATCTCCTGATTCTTTCCCAAATCTTTGCATCAGCGATAAGAATCATAGAAATCTCATGGAAAAGTTCTATTTGATGTCCCAGTCCATCTCCTAGCCAATGCAGAATTGTTTCCCACAGCATATTTTCTATTTATTAATGCCCAGACTAGTTTTCAAAGCCCTGAAAAATAGGGCTTCCTCTACCCTTGGGAACCTATACAACAGTTTGTTTATACCTCACTCTTGTGACATTTTTTTCTGATATTAAGATGTTAAGCTTAGTTTCTTCATTTCATTCCATTTATTTCTTCATTCATTCTAGCTATAACTCTGCATATTGCTCATATACTCTTTATTTTTGCTGCTTACACCCTTCGAATAATGATAAACTATTATCAGGTTATTCCCCCTCACTCCAACACACATACATTGTATAAAAGAGGTATATATTTGATTTGTTTAATCTTTCCTTAGCCAAATGACTATTTTTGTGGATGGTTCTCTGGACTCATTCCAGGATCTCTTTGGTAATGAGTTGTTCAGTGCTAAATGCAATATTTGCTATATTTTATATTAATGAAGTGTAGGGGCTGGTTGATAATGGCTACAAAATCGGTGTTAGAAATGTGGCTGGTTTGTACCTTATCAGCTTTGCCATCACCGGCAGATGATGCAGAAATGGGAAGATATATGTTGTTGTGACTAAAAGTGTATAATTTGGCCAGACAAAAATATTGTGAATGTGTCATAATACAGTCTAAAATACACTCTGAAAACCAAGCTTAGTTTTCTATCAAACCCTATTAATTTAGGCTAAATGGAAAATGTAGGAAACATTTGCCAAACCTAAAGAAGAAAAAAATACCACTTTTAATTCCCTAGGTTTCCTGTTAAAAAAAAAACAACAAAAAACAACAGAATTTGCCAAGTATACTAGTTCAGGCAACAAATCTCTGCTGTTGTTCCAATAAATAAATAAAATAAATAAATAAAACTGGCTAAATTAGTACTTGGGGAAATGAGTCTTGTTATAATATACATAACCAATTAGGAAACCTGACGATTTATGGTGGTGTTTTGAAATGATGTTTTTAAAAAGGTAAAAATAGAAGGTAAAAAGGTAAATTTGATCTTCGGCCACAGAAGTGGCTTAGGAATCTTGCTATTACTGCCTAAAGTGTCCATGAAGAAACTTCAGGTATTAAATTAAGTGGTTGTTAATTTGCTGGTAGCTGAAATTTTTTACACCAGTTTTTAAGGTTGTACTCTTATTTCATGTTCCATAAGTCATTTTGTAATATACTTTTTGCAGTCTCTCACATTGAGTTGTGGGGAAAAGAGTTGTTCAAATTCATTTTTATCTATGCTACTCCAATTTTGTCAAATTCTTTTAAAAATAGTATTACCAATTGGCTGAATTGTATGAATGTATTTTTGCTCTATGATTCAGTTTTTTAAAATATATTAGTCCTTTCTTTAGGGCATAGGCCCTCTGGTCTTTAGTATTGCAAGTTTTACATTCCAATTGTGGAGCTGCCAGAAAGAGAGATATCCAACTGATTTACACCGCTCAGGACCAAAGTAATGTTTCAGAGCCAGAACCCCTGGGGAGAACACTTAGTTCTGATGAACAAACAAGGAGTCCTGTGGCAGTTTTAAAAACTAAAAAATTGATTTATCCCATTAACTTTTGTGGACAGAATCCCACTTCATCAGATGCATGAAATGGAGGGTACAGTATGAAAGAGGAGGTACTGTGCCCTCCATTTCATGCCTCCGATAATTGGGATTCTGCCCACAAAAGCTCATGCAATAAATAAATGTGTTGGTCTTTAAAATTGCCACAGGACTCCTAATTGGTTTTGCTGAAGTAGACTGACACAGCTACCCCACTAGTTCTGAAGAGTAAACTATCATGTGTCACTCGAAGGTTGTGATAATGCAGTCTCACACCACAGAAGTCTGCCTAAACTTTAGAGGAAAATAAAATCTTTAATCGACTAGCCCAGTGATGGTTTGAGATGACACCTTTTATTCTTGATTCAGAATATTAACAAAATGTTAATGAAGACATTTGAAACAACTATCCATGTTGTTTTTAAGATCTCTGTTAAAGAAATGAAAGAGACATTTATAAGCTACTTTATCCCTCCATGACATTTTCACAGCTGTTTGTCAGGTTTTATAGTCTGTTCCCAAGCAAGTCACAGAATTCACTTTTGTGCGTAATGTGGACTTTTAATTCCCCAGTTCATTTAGGCTATTGTCTTTATGTGATTGGATCCACATCAGTACGGCATCTGCATCTATGCATAATTTTCATAGAAACAGCCATTGACCATATGGAGGAATTTTTAGGTTTGCTACTATGTAGGAAACTGGTTTTGGAACAGCTTTAGGATTATTTTTCCATTGGTGATTGGATGCTATATTCTTCAAGAAGGCCAGTCATTTTCTGTGATGACTTTGGTGATGCTATTTGACCATATAGATCACCAATAATGAAGTATCTGGCTAGTGGGTGAAAAGATTAAGTGAATATATGTAAGGCTATTCAAAATGACAGAATAAAAATCCACTTCCTTATACAATACATTTTATTAGTTTTATATTACCCAGAAAGGAATCTGGGTAACTCAGATTCCTTTAGAAAATGGTAACTTGCATGCCTGAAGTTTACACAGAGAGAGAGAAAGAGAGCATCATGACAAAATGAGGGCAGAGAGGCTTTCTTTTAATGTGGTATTAACACAACATCAGTATATAAGTATCCTATAACTATGACTTCAGGCAAGAAATCATAGTGAAATTAGGATGTAGCTAATTAGTGTGGCATATAGCTCTAAACTATAAGGTAGTCTTCATCCATCCACAAATCACAGTACCGCGTGTAAAACATGTTCAGTGCACTTGTGAATTACGTATCAGAGGCAAAATATTATTTATTAAACTTCCCTGAGAGTAGCTCAGCATGTCCCCACTATAGCTCGCCCTAAGCATTTTTGAGCCTCTGTATATTGAAAAAACTTGAATTTTTTGTTCATGTTTGTAGATGAGATGTGTCACCTATTCCAAATCCTTGTCTGTATTCCTTTTCATTGTTAACAGCAGTCTTCTCAGTGGTAGGAGCAAGTTACAGCAGTGAGTACAAAAGTAACAATCTGTCTTGATGACTATCAGAATGCACATCGTTGTACTGGGGCATAATTTAAATGAGCAAAATAAATGGAAGAGTAAAAGTAAATCACCAGTGTTGCAAATTAGAACGGAGCTCAGAATTACACTGGTACCAACACAAACAATATATTTAATGCTTTAAACATAGTAGGGAAGGCCAGAGACTATTATAATGGGAGGGTTCATCACATATACCTAGATGGTTGATAGTGATGGAGGGAGAATAAAAATAATCTTCATTGGACCTGCAGCTTTCTAATATGACTGTGCAAACACATGACCCTAACCTAATGGGTTAGCAGTGTTGACTGGCTACTGGTAGTCTGTCATCATTCCCATTTGGAACCAGTATTCTTTGGTCTGGGCAATCTCAGTTCCAGTAAGTACTGGCTGAATCCTAGGTAAACAACTCTAACCATTCTTAGCTACTGCTGATTGATAGCTAAGGGAGTCATTTGGCTCCTGTTATAACTGACAACTGCAGAAATCAGTCAGAGCCCTTGACCCTAGTTAACAACAATGCACATGTGTACTGGGAAATTAATATTCTAGGAGTGGACCCAAAGCAGCCACCACTGCAAATGTGCTTTCACCATGGCTGAGGAGCAGGACCAGATTAAGGGGTCCCAGGGCCCTGGGCTGCCCTCTTTTGTGGGCCCCCTGGCCTTGGGCCCCACCCCCTGCCTGCAGCCTGGGCCCCAGCCCCACACCACTCTGGCCTGGGGGTATGCTGCGGCACTCACGCCTTGCCCCCAGGCCAGCAGTTCTGCCTCAGGGGATAGGGCCATCCAATGCATGGCTGTTGTGCTTCGGGGCTGGGCTGCCCATGCACACACCAGCCCTGCCCTCTGAGCACAGCAGACATGTGCCGCTCTGCTACCCCGAGGAGCAAACCAGCTGACTGGGGGGTGGGGAGGGAGTGCCACAGCTTGCTGCAGCCTCCACCACAGGCCTGGGTCAGCAGGGGCGATAGAGGTTGCAGTCCAGGGCCCTGCTTCAGGCTGGGGCCCAGAGCTGCAGCCCCTATAGCCCCTGCATTAATCCAGCCCTGCTGAGGAGAATAGTAAATAGCTTACTTTATTGCTTTTACTCAAGCATGTTTATATCTCATATTTTGTTTCATATTAAAACATACCTACCTTTTTTTAAAGAGATTTGGATTTAAATTTACATGTGTTCTTTTTTTGTTGCTAGCACTTTCTCAAGACTTTGGGAAAACAGCAACTGGAAAACAGGCCTGAGAGAATACATTTTGAATGTAATGTCTGTGTTTTGCAAGTACCATAAACCAGCTCTGACTAAAGCTCTTTTCCACTATGCAGTGATATAAGTGCTAGGTTGTTTTCTTTTTTTAGTTTTTGAAGCACCTTGAAAGCCACATTCTGACTCAGAAGATCCATGAACATTTTGTTTACCACCTATATAACTACTGCAATTTTGTTCTACCACCTCCAATCCTTTTAACAAGTATTTGTTGTTCTTTCTTTCTTTCTTTCTTTCTTTCTTTCTTTCTTTCTTCTATAATGCAGTGATCACAACAACAAAAATTTTACAGGAAAAATAAAAGTTTTGCCATCTGAAGTGGAACTTTTAAGCCATGAAAATAGCTTTAAATAACTGCCAAGAGAGCTGAAGAGAAGGTATTTTTCTGTTGCCACAGTGCTTGAGATTTGGCTTTACATAACGTATATGTGTGGACCCTTACATTCCTAATTCACTGAATTCACTACCAGTGAATTCAGATTTTAAAAAGTCTCTGGTTACTGAGCATTATAACAAAAGTTACTATCATTAAAAGTCAAGCAATGAAGTCTTATTTTGTTAGTCCCCTTCTCCTTTCCTCTGCTTTTCTAGTCATGCCTCAAAGCTGCTGTCTGGAAATCCAATGGATAGATCTAATTTACCAACCATTCAAGCAAACAGAGTGGTGTCTTTATCCAGTCATAAAATAGTCCTTTAAAATATCTCTTTACTGTTTCTGATTATGGAATGGCCTAGTAACTATATGCAATAGTATATATTTAGCTGTGAAACATATGTATATGCACAGTTAGTTAATATCATGTGAAATAGTTAGTCAAATTTAAGAAATGGTCTTTCAGAACTTTTTAATTTTTTCTCAAGATAAATTAAATCTACCTTACTAAAATTATAAAAATAATATTTTAGAGAGATTTATTTTAATATTTTTATAATTTTAGAAGGATGTATTGTAATATTTTGGCAAGATTTATGGAAAACAGCCATTAGAAAGGTACCTGTACAGTGTCTTATTTTAAAAAGTGGGGAGGTATGTGAATACTTAAACATTAGTTCTTCTAAGGCAGGCTTTTCCAACCTACGGCCCGCGGGCCGGCCTCCAGCCTGCCAAGGCTTTTCATCCGGCCCGTGGAGTGCTGCCGCAGAAGCCTGGGAGCTGGAGCAGCTGGGGCCCTTTTAAATCTCGCGCCCTGCTCTGAGCCGCAGTGCAGGAGTGGCCTGGCCAGACAGCTGCCTTCAGGGGCTTGACTCAGCCCCTTTTGGGGGGGTGCAGGGTGGTGAAGGTATTGGGGAGCCCCCGTGGCGTGCAGCCACAGAAGGGGAGCCCCAGCAGGGAAAGGGATGGGAGAAGGAGAGGAGGAGGAGCCTCTGCGAAGAATTTGATGGGGGAGAAGGAGAGGAGACATGCGTGCGAGGACAGGGAAGGAGAGCGGGAATTGGGGAGAGGGAGGGTCAGGGGCTGCCGGCGTGCGCAGGGATGGGGGCAGTTGAGGAGATAGAAAGAATTGCTGCGTGCAGGGAAAGGGAAGGAGCCGCGCAAGGACAGGGAAGGTGGGGGAAGAAAGGAGTCGCCGTACTCAGGGACAGGGAAGGGGGGCTGACTGGGGAGAGGAGCTGCTGGTGCACATGGAGAAGGGAAGGGAAGGGAGGGGATTGGGGAGAGGGAGGGGTTTCAGGGAGGGAAGGAATCACCGCACATGAGGAAAGACCAGGAAGTTCTTACAGTTTTAAGGTTTTATGAACAGTAAGATCAATTTCTATTACGCCTTATCTATTCAAAATTTGCTCACTGACCCTCCAAGTGAGAGAAGAGTTACAATGTGGCCCCTCACCCAAAAAGGTTGGACACCCCAGTTCTAAGGGGTGGAGTTAAAAGGGTGGATATCCATTGTATGGTCTTGAAGTTGTGTGTGTGTGTGTGTGTGTGTTCCATTTTATAACTATTTACAGGCTTCCATTCTTGAAAGCTAGTTATTGCTAGTTTGCATTTATTCCCCACTTTGTATAGGAAAAAGAATAATCCCTTTGAGGAATTGCCTTCAAAGGACACTTCTTTAAAAAGATCCCTTTCCTCACCCCCCTCCCTATGCCTTATGTGTTGCTCAGAAATGCAACTAAGGAAGCAAAAGACTTGCTCAGCCTAATGGCTCACTTGGTGAGGAATATACACTTGGAGAAAAATATACAAGACCATAAAAGATACCTCAGGCCTCTGCTCCTAAAAAGAACATCATTACATTTTGAGAGAAAATTAGAAAAGAGAATGGGGACTTTTTCATGTTTGTTTACTCTTTAGAATTGTTCAGTATGCCACACTTAAATTTTTTGTACTTTTTGTAATGAAAATGAAGGATTTAAACATAAACTAATGTATTACTGCAAACCACTGCTCATGATTATTCACTATTATTTTGGCTTCTTTATTTTGTCTCTTTAACAATACTTTATATATAGTCATTTTCCCTGGTTTTTATCTAGATCTCTATGCAGTAAGGGTTTGAAGTTTAATATCTTTTTTTTTTTTTAAATGTTGTTGAAAAACCACAAAAATTAGTGACAGAACTCTAGAAGAGAGGTGTAGGTCTTGAAATTTTTTTAACTCCTTTTTTCAAAATTGACTAAATTTTAGATTGACAGTTTAATTCAAAGAAGTGATTCAACTCCACAATGTGTGTGTGTCAAAAAGACTTTTAAAACGTTGAATAACAATAAATGTTTTTACAAGCTGATGCTTTTTTTAAATGCTGAGCAGTTACTGTACCAATATTCAGTTTTTAAAAGTCACTTTCCCTGTTGTCTGAAGAGTGAACATTATTTTTTGTATAAAACGCTGTTCATCCTTGAAACAGCACAAAAAAGCTGTATTCACAGTTTCACTTAATTCCATCCCTTGTATCTATTCCAAAAGCAAATGTAAGACTAAAGTAGTAGACCTTTTCTACTGTCTCTTTCATGACCAACTAGGTTTGCATAAATAGCCCTTTTCTATTTATGAAATAATTCCAGTAATACCAAATTGGACTCATATAAATGACAATAGGTGGGTGGAGTGATTATGTTTTTAGAATTTTAACAAATGTTATTCCTATTCTGTATCTGCAGTATGTTTGAATGTTAATGAAAAGTAAAGGTATAATTTCCTATATTATTTAAAAATATTTTTAAAAAATTAGAACATGTAGATTATATCTCAAATTATTGCTTTTATATGAATACACCCTAACCCTTTTAAAACAATTATTATGGGACATGCAAAATGTTTGGATAAATGAGTTCAGACTGCCTGAGCAGAAAATTTTAAAAAGTATAACTCCTTCGAAACTAAAACATTATAAAAAGGAGACTGCCTGCTTTCAAGACCAGCCAGTTCTGGAGACTTCACACCATACTTAGGTAACATAGGGTCAAGTCCTGGCCCCAGTGAAGTCTATGGGAACTATTAGCTTGGAAGGCAATGAGAGAGTATTTTAGATAATTGAATAAGAGACTCCATACTACTCTTAGGGGTCCAAAGCACAATTTAAAACACAACAGAGTGCAACAACCAAAATTGTGCAAACCTGGAATTTGACTGACTGGAATTGTACTGTATCTAAAATTAGAAATGATTGCTAAAAACATTTGGATGTAAATAACCAACAGGAATGCCATTTAATTGCTAATATTCTGTAAACAAAATATCTCAGTCTGTTCACTCTGTCATGAATACAGCTCTCTAGCATCTAACATTTTTTTATTCCAGTATTCAGTACTTAAACAAAAAAAACCAAACCTTTTCTACTGCAGTATTTCCAGAGAAGGGACTAGTTTCTCGAGAAGTGTCAATGTTTATTTTCGTACTCATTTCCATGGGCTGTGCAGATTTGTCCCCTTTTTTTCCCCGTTTCTTTGTCTCAATAGAACCTTGTAAGTGCACGACTAAGGATTATCATTGGCCTGTGCTGTTTCTGCAAGACTTCTTATAACAGTGTAAAACCAATGTCTCTCCAGGGTCTAATACATTTAATGATGTTGGAGACACTTGAGATTGAAGCAAGTTGTTACTATTATGAAGTTGAATCGTTTATATTGTCAGTAGATTTATATCTTGAATTTGCAAAAGTCTGTAAGTTTCCTTCATTTAAAGTGTTTCATGTACCAGTTATTGTCAGATTATCAGAAGATGGCACAGAGGTTAGGCCTACTAAATTTCTTTAGATAATCAGAAGGGGGAAAGTTGTGTTGTGAAAATGCGGTCTATTTCCTTAAGTTCACCTCTGATAATAAATGAAAATCAATTTCTCCCTAAGAGAAGAAGCAAGTTGATAACCTTTATCAGAAAGTAGGCCTTGGGAAAATAGGAATGACCCTGACAAAGCTGTCCATAGTACTTCCTCTCCTCTTATTCCTACAGCACACCATAAATTCATGAGTGTGTTTCTAGCACTTTATTGAACTTACTGAACTGTAAGTGTTCTTGGTTTATGAGATAAATATATAAATTAGAACATCTCATTTGATTTTAGCACAGGTTTTCAAGGGTTTCTTGCTTTTTGTACTCTGTTAGCATTTCTGTCTTGCTCCAGGTTTGAATAGAAATAGACTGAATTGATATTCCATGCCTTAATTCTTGGTCTGCTGTTTCTCAATGTGTGGATTTAGAAATGCCTTTTATAAAGTTTGTTGAATAAGTGAATAACTTTGACCTGTCATATTAGTTTGAAACATCTATAAGCCATAGTCAAGATGTTTCTTGTACTTGCAAATATTTGTTATGAGTGACAGATGTGTGGCTGCTCAGGACTTTGAAGAGATATTGGCAATCTCTATCAGGAAGGAAAAATAGAACTTTTAATGGGTTCAAAGACGTTTTCACAGTGTATTTCCAACTAAAATAACTGGGACATTTCACAGATTTGAATTATTTTTTCACAGTTTATTATTCCATGGTATGTCTGAAATATGAGAATTTAAATCTGATCTCTTTGTTGCTTCCTGCTGCAGTAGTAGCTTCTCTCTTTAGCCTTCCCTCCAAACCCATCTGTATTTCAGCAAATGATTTTTAAACACTTAATGTTTTTTGCTTTGCCTGTCTTTTGTCATCTATATACCTAAACGAGAGATGTATATATGCACGGCGGGGACGCAGCTGCACGCGCAGCAGCTGAATCCACGTCTTGCTGAGGCCAGGCTGGGGAGATTCAAATCTCCCGCCCTGAGCATGCTCAGAGAGAGCTTGCTCAGGGTGGGAGCGGCCTGGCCGAGAAGCAGCTCTGCCGGCCGTCCCTGCAGATCCAAGCCTCCGGCCAGGTAAGGGGGCTGGGAAGGGGCTGGAGGGAGGCCTGGAGAGGGTTGGGGGGGGACAAGGAGAGAGGCCGGGTTAGAGGAGCTGGGGGGCGCTGAAGAGGGGTGGGGGGCCGGTGATGGGGGCTCTGATGAGGGAGTGGGGAGCTGGGGGGTGCTGAGGAGGGGTGGGGGGCCGGTGATG
>ML685764.1:9850295-9864339 GCA_007922175.1 Pelusios castaneus
CCCGGGAGCGCACGGCTGCCCGCCCTCCCTCCCACCCAGCGGTGATTACCATTTTTCAATTTGCGATTCTTTAGAGAATCGGGGGTTTACTGGTATAGCAGAATTCTTTCATTTTTGTGATCTCATTCCATTTATCTTAGTTCGGTGTTTCTTTTTATAAAAGAAGTCAAGGCCAGAAAAGGTTCAGCATATATTGCGTGAATAGGTCAATAAAGGCAAAAAAAAAAAACCAAAAAACCCCCAAACCTCACTTTGTTGAACTAAAATGGTGCCCCTTTATTGTCTTGAAAGGGTAGATAGAAGAACTTGAGAAGAATTTTTATATAGCTATAGATATAGGTGTAAAAGTGCAGTAAAATAACATAGTTCCATTGAAAAGAAGCAGCTGGGTGTGAAGTAGGTGCATAAGAAAATCCTTTACCCCGCTCCTCAGGTCACAAAGGGAAATTAGGGTGACTGCCACTGTGCACATCTTCAAGGCAAACCACCACTGGAGAGCTCCACTGGATAGCAGTGGCCATAGATCTCAACCAGTGAGACTGGAGTATTCTGCCTCATTAAACACCAGGAAACAGCTTTGCACAAATCCCATTTTCTTAGCTTTGCACAGAGGAAAAGATTTGAACCTAAGGAACTGAAATTGCAAACGTTTGCTGCAATATATTTTTAGCTCTCCAGTGAAATGTAATATTTATTTTTTCTCAGCATCTCGGCTTAGCAGTTCCCTAAAGCATTATATATTTTACATGGTGTCCTCTTACCTGGCATCTGAGTGCCGTGATTTGTGTATTTTTCATGCAAAGAGATGCAGTCACAAGAAATACACTTTCCTCTGATTTTTGAGGTTTTCTCCATAATAGTGATTCAAAATTAAAACTTATCTACAAAAATATGTAAATAAGAGATTATTGGAAGTCTGTATGTGAAAGATTTTGTGACTTATAATTCACAATATTAAAGTGAAACTTCGAGTTTTGTATAGTGAACTCACTGGGCCTGAACATCAGTTCATCTCAGGTTATTGTTGTATTTTAAAAAAATAAATAAAGTTGTCATCCTTTTTAAGTCTTTAAAATGAATTACCTCTGCACTGGACTACTTCAGTAGGATGGTATAACATGGGTTTGGCTGCTGATGAAGTAAAGATAGTATGAAATTGGGAAATCAAAAATTAATTCTCTTCAGCTGATTGTTAGTATTTCTGAAAGAAACAACTGACAAATATGTTGAATACTGTTGTATCTAATATTTACGACATACGGTATTGTATTTAACAGTCCCTCCAGCAATGTATTCTGAGAAGAAAAAATATTTTAGTTTGTCTCAACTCTATTATCTGTAATAAACAGACATATAATATGTCATTTCACAATTGAGGGGAAATATTTCAACATAATCCATGTTTACAAGTGTGTTATTTTAGCCAGTCTTATATTAATTCAGCCGACTGACCATTTGGGTGAATTCACACTTAAGAATAACATCAGTATCTTGCCTGGATATCAGAGCATGTTATAGATACTAATGAAATAAGTCCCCTGGAGGTAAATAGGATTATCCTGATATACTCACAGGGAAACTGCAGCATAGACAGGTTAATAACTGAGTTGCCCAAGTTCACACAGTACATCCGTGATGCAGGATGCAGCTTTATTTTCATCCGTAGCTCACATTGACTTCAGCAGATGTTGCAGATGCTCAGCATCTCTGAAGTCCAGAGCCTGTTCTTCAGAAACAATAGCATTCTAGTAAGAATAGATTAACAGAATTTTAAAGGTCTGTAGTTCATTTAAATGCTCATCTTGTCATAGAAAAAGAGGTATGAGATCAAATCTGTTATGAGATTGCTCTTCTCTTAGGCACCAGTTTATTATTTTAGAACTGTCAGAGGGTCTTGTCACTTGCAGATTTTTATGAAATGCATGACTAATGTATGGAGCCTCAGGCATTTCCCACAATTACATGTATAAAGATAAATGTATACTGTTCTATCTGATTAATCCAATTTTTCTCTATATTAACTGCACAGCAATGTGTTCTTCATGCTCTTGTTTCATATTACATACTGTAGCTCACCTGCTGTGGTTTAATCAAGCATTTGGGCCGCTCTAGATGAGTCAAATTATAACAACATCAGAAATAATCAGAATCACTGTCTTCAGATTAGGTTGGTTTTTTAATTATTTTTCTTTTAAATTTGAATCTTTTGACTCATCAGAATCTATTATGAGTTGATTTTCCTTAGCTGTGACAAAATGAAAATCACTAACTTTTGCTCCTTCACACCTCAACATCCAGAAACAATAATCTAGGCTTTTTAATAGTGTTCACTAAAAGCGTGCTTATCACTTTAAGGCTTAATTTGTTAATAAATACCGTATATGGGAGGTGTGCAATTCCTTGCAGCTATTAAGCTCTCATTGCAGTAATAAACGTGCTATGTAATGCATCCTGGGTATTGGGGGTAAAGTTATATTGATTGTCATGGAATAAAACTCATTTGGTGAGCATTATCAAATGCTTTGGGTGGATTCTAGATTAATTGGCTGCGAGACATGAATTATTTTGTAGTAACACACACTGATTAGAACTCATTAGAATTTTTCTATTTTATTTTTTTTTAAGATGTCATTTTACATGAATATGCTACACAGTAGGCTTCTGGGCACTGCAGAAGCTTGCAGCATTGCAACCCAGAATTGATAGTTATTCTTAGAGCAATTTCTTTTCCCTTGTTTGTTTGTTTCCATCTTAAAAATAAAGTTGTCTTCAATTGTCTTCTCTACTTAAGACAAGTTTTCCCCCCAGCTGCATTGGTTTCAAAGAAAGCGTTGGTGTGATCTCATGGAGTCTGTCTACACAACCCACAGGAGCAACCCTCCTAGCCCAGGTTGATGCACTTGGACTAGTGTGGCTAGGGATGTAAAAACAGCTGTGTGGACTGTGCTTTAAAGTTGCTGATAAGGCTGAAGCTCAGGCTCTGAAGCCTAGGATCAGTGGTGGGCTCTGCCCATGGTCCCGCCTGAGCTGCAACACCATCTATTCAATCTTTATAGTGCTCCTGTGAGCTCTGCCAGCCTGAATTGGTCAGTCTGCGCTGGGAGACTCACTGTGTGTGCTGTGTAGACTCACACTGGCTATGTCTACACTTGAAAATTTAGCTTGACTTTAGCTAAGTCGACTTAACTAAGTCGACTTTAAGTCGACTTAGTTAAGTCGACTTAGTGAGTCTACATCTAAATTTTAAGTCGACTTTGGGGGGAACTTACGAAGTTGACCTAGAGTGTTCACACTGGATGCCTAGGTCGACTTCTAGGGTCTAGGGGGACCTAGGGCAGGTCCACGGGGGTGGAGGGGCACCCCTTCCCCAGTGCCAGGAGGCTCAGCCTTTGCCCCATTGTACATAGGTACAATAGGGCAAAGGGGGACAGGGACCCTGGCAGGGCATAGGGGCAGGGTGGGCAGGGCTCTGCCCTGCCCTTTCGGGGGGGAATGCCAGGCTCACCCTGTGCCCTCCTCCGCCCCGCCCCCCAGCAGAGAGGGCATTGGTACAGTCCTGGGGTAGCCCTAAGTCGATTTAGGGCTACCCCATGGCTACACTGGCTTAAGTCGACTCTAGGGAGTCGACTTAAGCCTTAAGTCAAATTAAAACAAGGTTTAATAAAGTCGACTTAATTTTCATTAAGTCAACTCTATTTTCCTTAAGTCGACTTAAGCAAGTTGCTTAAGTCGACTTAAGGAAACTGTAGTGTAGACGCAGGGTAAATTAAGTCAACTTAAGCAAGCTTAAGTCGACTTAATTTACAAGTGTAGACGCACCCACCTATAGTAGCTTGGAGGTGGTGTTTTTTATCACAACTGTAGGCTCATTAGGGACCTTCAGTTATTTATCTTCACCTTTACAATATGTATGTTTCTACAGCATTCAAATCCTTGTCTTCCAAGAAGACGTGTAAGAGAGAGGACTGAACTTAACATAATTTCCTGAAGTTAATAAGATTTAGTTATGCCTGCCCTAGGACAAGTGTGCTAGAAAAGAGGTGGCCTCTTTCTGCCCATCTAGCACAGCTGCTGAAGGAGTGTGTGTGATTCCCTGTGCTCCAGCACACAATGGAAATGGATGAGGACAACTGGCTGTACTGGCAATACAGCTCAGCCCAGAGGAGGTGTGGTAGTGTCAGGACCCATGTCTCTTCCACATCAGGGGGATTGTGCTGAAGGTTATGCAACAGGGACTGCTTCTTATTTTGTTAATTGTTAGGTACCCAACATGAAAATGCTGAGCAACCTCCACTCTGAATATCAGGACACATTAGGATGTCTGTAATTGGGCACCCACAATCACTAATCATCTTTGAAAATCTTGGTCATATTTGCCTTTTGCAACTTAGAGTGAAATCCTACCATCATTGAAGTTAATGGGAGTTAACATTAGTGGCCAGAATTTCACCCATTAGTGTCTCCAGGCAGTACACCTCTTTCCCTTCCTTCTTTCCACCTGTTCTGCCTGTTAAGAGGCATAATTTTGTCCTTAATTTTCAAACAGTTGCTCCATTCTCCTCTTAGTCTCTTCCTTTTTTATTTCCAGTCTTCCCTAGATGTCTTTGAATTCTACAAATCACCTCTTGGGTTGGGTTTGTAATTTATAATTAAACAATAAAACTTTGAGACAAATACAGTGAACCAACTGCAACAAAACAAGACTAAAAATCAGGAAGCAGCCCAGGACATGCCATGGTCCAGAAAAAGGAGAGGTGGCTGACACATACCGAAATATACTAAACACCACAATCCAGCCAAAGCTTCTGTTTGAAAATGTGTTCAACTATGCTCAAAATGTGATGGGTAGATGAAAAGCAAGGATGAATGGTGAGGAAAAAGATGTGTATAAGAATTCACAGCTTGGATTTTACTGGGTGTTATTTATTAAATTAACAGCAATTAATATTTTTCTCCACCCACACTTCAGAAGAAAAAATAGTGGCATAGGAAGAAAAGAAATTTGATAGATCACACATATTCCTCACCCCCATCCCAAACACAACACATCCTGTTGGTAATGGTGATGTTAATATTGAAAACTAGAAATGTGGGGGAAAGGATATTTTGAAGTAAAATACCCCCATTACAGTGAAGTGCTGTGTCTCCCCTGAGAGAAGCCAAACGGTCTTTACTCCCATTGACATCTATATTCCCTCTAAGCTGTGCGGGTGCACGGCCATCGCACATCCGCGCAACTATTACAGGCTCCTGCGCAGCCCAATCCCGTGTCCCTTCTTCCTGGCCTGACCTTCCCTGGCCGCAGGTCTCCCCTTTTCCCCAGCCCAGCCTTCCCCGGCTGCGGCTCTCCCCTTTTCCCCAGCCCGACCTTCCCCCGCCATGACTCTCCCCAGCCTGATCTTCCCCAGCCGTAGCTCTCCTTAGCTGGATCTTCCCCAGCCACGGCTCTCCCCTTTTCCCCAGCCCGAGCTTCCCCGGCCACGTCTCCCCCAGCCCAATCTTCCCCGGTTCAGCTCTCCCCTTTTCCCCAACCTAATCTTCCCTGTCTGTGGCTCTCAGCTCAATCTTCCCTGGCTGCAGCTCTCCGTAGCCCGATCTTCCCCAGCCGTAGCTCTCTCTAGCCCAGTCTTCCTCGCCCACAGCTCTCCCCAGCCCGACCTTCCTTGCCCACAGCTCTTATTCTTCTCTCCAGCTTGATCCATAGTAATAAATAATTAAATTAAATTAAATAAGTAAATTAATAAAACTACAGTATTTCATTTTAACATTTTTATTAAAGTTCAAATGCAAAGATAACATTTATGCATTTCTTTTGAATTAAGGTAGTTAGGCTTGCTGATGCTTCCAGCACCAAAAAACTGTTGCCCGTGAGGCATCATGCCTCACAAATTGCTGCTCAACAAGTATGATAACTTGCTCAGCTGCATCATCAGCTTAGAGGAAACATTGTCAGTATGCACTGGCAGATGGGCCCTATCCAGTTTCAGCTTCTAAAAAGTGTTTGGTCAGAAGCCGAGGAGAAAGGGGTCATTGGTGCATAGAGGCGGAGTTTCTCAGTTTCCTCTCCAAATCCCCATCCCCTGCAAACTGAAAGCTGTACCCACAGCAACATGATCAATGGTGTTAAGTTTTCATAGCATTCTGCAGGATCAGGACCAGCATTTTTAGTTCCCTGAGGTGGTACACGAAGATAGCTGAGCCACATCACCCCTCAGCATACGTCTACAATCCACCCCCCATTAACCTCTGATGACCTAACTACTTTTACACTAAAAGTTAATAACTTAGCATCATTTGGGATGCTTAATCTCGATCCTTTACTATAGTAGGTGTAGAGTACAGCTATCGTTAATATGTCATCCATGTGCTTGACCTTATGCCGAATATCTCTGGATTCAGTAGAATGTTTGTGCTGTGCAAGTGCATGCCCTAAGAAAACTCATGGCTCCTGAATATGTGCCTTGTGTGATACTCAAAGATGAAAGTGCTGAATACTTCTCTAAATTCATAATTGATCTCTGCTTTGTTAGTATTTTTCAGAAGGTGTTCTAGCTCTCTGAAGTGTAGTAGCAGAACTCTCTTTGCACTTACTGAAGAAGAAATGGAAGAAAAAATGGATACAAACTGTCCATCAGGAAATTTAGGCTTGAAATTAGGCGCAGATTTCTAACCATCAGAGGAGTAAAGTTCTGGAATAGCCTACCAAGGGGAGCTGTGGGGGCAAAAAACATAGTTGCCTTAAAAACTGAGTTTGAAAAATTTATGGAGGAGATGATGTGATAGAATGGCTTAGTTTGGCAATTGTCCATTTTTTTACTAATGGTGATAGATATGCCAATGACCTGAGAAGGAACATTAGATGGGGTGGGTTCTGAGTTATTATAGAGAATTTTTTCTTGACTGGCTGGTGGGACTTGCCCACATGCTCAGGGTTTCACTGATCGCCATCTTTGGGGTCAGGAAGGAATTTTCCCCCAGGGCAGATTGGCTTGGGCGCTGGGTTTGTTTTTGCCTTCCTCTGTAGCATCGGCTATGGCTCACTTGCTGGTTGATTCTCTGTATTTTAAAGTATTTAAATCATAATTTGAAGACTTTAATAACTCAGTCATAGGTTAGAGGTTCATTACAGAAGTGGGAGGGTGAAGTTTTGTGGCCTGCATTGTGCGGGAGGTCAGACTAGATGATCATATTGGTCCCTTCTGACCTTAGAGTCTATGAGTCTATGTTTTCTTTCTTTTAAACAAATACACTATCTTATCAAATTTGCATATATTGCTGCACCGCATGAAAATGAAGGTTCCTAGGGTTTAGAATGAAGGGAGCTCAATACATCTATTTTCGATTTAAAAGGGAGATGATGCTTCAGAGACCAAGCGGTAGATGATCCTAGGTACAAGCTGAGATGGCGAGGTTGCACATTTCTCCTATAGGGCCTGATCCTGCAGAGTATTAAGTATCCTGTACTTCTATTTACTTCCTAGTATCCTGGGTATTCTTTTCAGTTTGCCGATGTTGGAGATGAGGGGTGTGATGATGATGGATCAGGTGCCAGCCCCTGCCATGCTCTGTAGGACTCAATGAATGTTGACAAATGCATAGCTGGAAACCAGTCTGGCTCAGCCATGCGTTAGTATTGTTAAAACAGATATTCAGTTTATAAGAATGTGTTTAGTCTTGATGAAATGCTGCACATATTGATCTCACTTATAACAGCTGTATCATATATTGAGTTGTAAACTCCTGTAATTGTATAACTCATCCAATGGAAAGGAAGCAGTGTTGGTCCTGCACACCAGAAGGTCCACTGAAACCAAATAAGCCATTATGAAATATCAAAAGACAAGACTTTGGAAGAGGAGACAGGTGTAACCACCTGTCCAATCAGTTTGAATTCTGTAGGAAGCAAATAAAAATCCCTGACTAGAAGGAATTGTATTACTATGTTGTTTGGAATTTGAAGAGGACAATATTACTAAGAATAAGCAAGGGATCCCCAAGCTGCTTAGCTTGGATTGTCTCTCAAAGATGCAGCTTCTATTACCTTTTGCAACCTAAGACTGTAAATTGTTTGTGTATATTTGCCTGATTTAACCTTGTAATTAACTCCCCTTTCTTCTTCTTACTTAATAAATCTTTAGTTGGTTTACTATAAGATTGGCAACTAGTGTTGCTTCTGGTGTGAGGTCTAAGGTATATTTGACCAGGTGTAAGTGACTTGTCTTTTCCTTGATCGTAGGAACATCCTAAGTATTGTGATTTTTAGTGTAAGAGACCATCTATAACAAAGGTACATTTGCCTGGGTGGCAAGATAGACCAGAGTGGCCCAGAAGACTCTCTGTAACTCCATAGTTAGTGGCTGCAGAAGTACTTGTTACTTGATTTTTTAATCTAAGTATAGAACTCACAACCAGTTTTGGGTTTGTGCCCTGCTTCTTGACAGTCTGTCCTGAGGTTGGCTCTTATAACCATGAGCTACTCCAGACAGCTTGACAGGGCAGGTGTCAGGTTACTGGCCGGAGGCAGACAAGTCTACTGACACAAGCTTGGGATTATAGAATCATAGATTGCGTCTACACTGGTAAATTAAGTCGACTTAAGCTTGCTTAAGTCGACTTAATTTACCCTGCGTCTACACTACAGTTTCCTTAAGTTGACTTAAGCAGCTTGCTTAAGTGGACTTAAGGAAAATAAAGTCGACTTAATTAAAATTAAGTCGACTTTATTAAACCACCTTCTTAATAGACGTAAGGCTTAAGTCGACTCCCTCGAGTCGACTTAAACCAGTGTAGCCATGGGGTAGCCCTAAGTCGACTTAGGGCTACCCCAGGGCTACACCAATGCCCTCCCTGCTGGGGGGGCACGGGGGAGCCTGGCATGCCCCCCCACAGGCAGGGCAGAGTCTGCCCACCCTGCCCCTATGCCCTGCCAGGGTCCCTGACCCTAGGTACAATGGGGCAAAGGCTAAGCCCCCTGGCATTGGGCAAGGGGTGCCCCCCCTGCCTCCATGGACCTGCCCTAGGTCCCCCTAAGCCCCACAAAGTTGACCTAGGCATCCAGTGTGGACGCTCTAGGTTGACTTTTTAAGTTCCCCTTTAAGTCGACTTTATTTTTAAGTGGAGACACACTAAGTCGACTTAATTAAATCGAGTTAAAGTTGACTTAGTTAAGTCTACTTAGTTAAAGTTGACTTAAATACACAAGTGTAGACGTAGCCATAGAAACTGGAAGGGACCATAACAGTTCGAGTCCAGTTCCCTGCCCTCATGGCCGGACCAAGTACCCTCATTAAACCATCCCTAACAGATGTTTGTCTAACCTGCTCTTAAAAACCTCTAATGTAGGAGATTCCACAACCTGCCGAGGCAACATATTCCAGTGTTTAATCACCCTGACAGTTAGGAATTTTTTCCTAATGTCTAGCCTGAACCTCTCTTGCTGTAATTTAAGCCTGTTGCTTCTCGTCCTATCATCTGTGACTAAGGAGAATAATTCCAGAACCGAAGCCAAGGATCAGAGCCAATGTCAGGGTCAAGAGTCAAACTGAGTGTCAAGACAGAGTCAGGGTCAGGACGAGGGTCAATATCAGGCCTGTGTTGGTCAGCTGGGACTCAGAACAGAGCAGAGGTTAATATCAGAAGATCAGGAACAGCCAACAAAGATAGTCATGGCAGCTAGGTAGGGATCTATGTTGTTGCCTGAGCACTTCCTAGTATACCCCTTATAGACATAGACTTAAATAGGAACATGGAGCCAGTCAGGGATCAGTAAGATCTCTGTCAGTGAGATCCTCAAGGTGGAACCTCCCCAGATTCCTGGAACCTCTGGACTGTGGGTCCCAAGGAGTGGCAAAGTTACAGCTGCTACTGGGTGACAGTGTGGAACTATTAGCTAACTGGTAGGCTTGTATGCCTGGGGTCAGTTCACACCAATCTTCCCAGAAGGAAGTTGAAGAACTCCATCTCTCTTTACCCATGTTGCTTGTCTCCTGGCTTTCTGATAACATGTTACCTGTTAGGATGACACTTGGTAGAGTACTGCAGCCTCTTTGTGTAGACTTTGTGGGGTTGACCTGCATCATGCAGAGTTGAGTCTTTTGGTGTATCATCATCAATAGCTTATAAAATCTATCGAGTAATAATATTGTTTCTGAAATCGGTTTCTGTTGTAAACCTTCATGCCATCAATGAAAAACATGAAAGTTGGATGATTAAATAAATTTTTGTTCTAATTATTATAAACCACAGGTGGATAATATGGTGAATGCTAGGAAATGTTGATCACCTCTTTAAGGCATAAAATATCCATGAATTATTATTATGTATTTGCAGGAAGCTCTTCAAAATAACAAATTAAATTAAACATTTGAGAAACTATGTGGGTATCATAGAAAATATCATAATGTCACACTTAATTGGTTCATACTGGCATCATGTCAGCTGTGAGGAAGCTTTTGAAAATGACATAAATATGACAACAGGCAGTGTCATAGAGTCCAGCGTTAGGAATGCATTAAATGCTTGTACATGTACTTTGAGAAGTGGCAAATCTATAGCAACCTTAATTTGTAAAAAATGTAACTTAATATTTTTACTGCATGTATTCAAGAAAATTACTGCACTAAATATTGGCCCAATGGAGAAAAGCATTTAAGACATTTTTAAGTCCACCTTGAAGCATGTATGTAAGTAAGTCCCTGTACTTTGGTGACTAAGCATACTTTCATGCTTTGGGGCCTATGTCTGAAAAGGGTACGGCTAGCCTACAAACAGTCAATAGAAAGAGCTGGATGATGCACAATCACTGACCAGTTGCCACAGGCAACATGGAGCCAAAATCAAACAAAAACTAAGTGGTTTCTTGTAAACAGGGTTGAAACTAAGTAAAATAGTACGGTTTCTTGTAGCTGGATCATGGCTAAACTCAAAGAAGCTAATTCAGAGGGGTGAAAATTACAAAATGCATGTAAAAATTTCAAGTGCAGATTCAGGGCAGAAGTCACCTTTGTTCGAATACTGTCTAGAGTCAGCTCAAAAAAACCCTTATTTCTGGAAAATAGGTCAAATTTTGAGTTATTAATGTCCTCCAAAAAAAATTGAAATGCTATACAGTTTTGCATTTGATTATGCATGTTTTGTATAATGGTTTTTTTAACCTCCCCCCTTTCCAAGCACAAAAGATGACTTTAATTAATAGACTATGTCTCCACTTGCTAAAATTAGTTCAAATTAGTTAGTTCGAACTAACTAATTCAAACTAATTTTAGTTAGTTCGAATTAGCTTAATTTGAACTAGAAAAAGTTAGTTCGAACTAAGCAAGTGCCATTCGTGGCACTTGCTTAGTTCGAATTAGCGATCCCCATTCATTTCAATGGCCGGTTAGTTCAAACTAAGAAATTAGTTCGAATTAACATGGCCACATTGGCTAATTCGAACTCGTTAGTTCGAATTAACTCTTTAGTTCGAATACCCTATTCGAACTTATTAGTTCGAATTAAGGAAGCCCTTAATTCTAACTAACTAAAGCCTAATGTAGCCATGGCTTTAGTTAGTTCGAATTAAGCCTCCTTAATTCGAACTAACTTGCCAGTGTAGACATAGCCATAGTGACTTGTCACCTCCTTATGATATAATTTTAGTGCATTCATTTATAGTCTTCTTTTTGGATATTTTGGATTTTGTTGTTGTTTTCTTAAATGGTGTGGGTCTTTGCTTATATAATGTGCAAAAGACTAACAATGGGCAGCAACAGGTGTAATTTGAGCAAGTGTTCCCCAAGCTTTCCTACACAGTTCAGACAAAGCATCTCAATCCTGACAGTGAAGTGCCGAAGGGCACTGTTAGAAAGAGTACACCAGTTGTGTGATGAACAAAGTGTTTTCCCCAGGAATTGAAATTGGGAGGGTGTTTGAATTTATGGGGGGGGAGACGGGGAGGGCCAATGTGGTGTGAAGAAGGGGGCGGGGAGGCAAAGGGAGGTGGTATAGAACCATAGTGAAAACTGAAAAGTCCTTCATGACCATTTTATTAGATTATCACACAGAGTTGCTACTCAAGCCTTCTATGAAGCACTTGATCTACATCCTTCTGGGTTTTTTGTTTTACAAAGGCATCTTACAAAACTAGGAACCTGGGCAACAAAATGGCAGATGAAATTCAATGCTGATAAATACAAAGTAATGCACAGCTGAAAACAGAATCCCATCTATACATATAAAATGATGGGGTTTAACTTAGCTGTTACTGCTCAAGAAAGAGATGTTGGAGTCCAGTGTGGATAGTTCTCTGAAAAATTCTGTTCAGTGTGCAATGGCAGGAACAAAAGCTAATTGCATGTTAGAAACCAATAAGAAAGGAAGGGGATAAATAATAAGACAAAAAATATCATAATGCCACTATATAAATCGATGTTACTTCCACATCTTGAATACTGCATGTAGATCTGGTTGCCACATCTCAAAAATATATATTAGAATTGGAAAAGGTACACAGAAAGACAACTAAAATAATGAGTATGAAACAGCTTCCATCTGAGGAGCGCTTCATAAAACTGGAACTTTTCAGCTTGGAAAAGAAATGACTAAGGGGAGATATGATGGAGGTCTATAAAATCTTCACTGGTATGGAAAAAGAGAATAAGGAAATGCCATTTAGTACTTCACATAACACAAGAATTAGGTGTCCCCCAATTAAATTAATATGCAGTAGGTTTAAAACAATCAAAAGGAAGCATTTCTTCCCATAACACACAGTCAACCTGTTTAACTCTTTGCCAGAGGATGTTGTGAAGACCAAGGCCAAGTGTTCAAAAAGAGTTAGATAAGTTTATGGAGAATAGGTCCATCAATGGTATTAACTGGGATGGGCAGGATGGATGAAATACTATGCTCTGAAATGTTCCTAGTCTCTTTTTGCCAGAAGGTGGGACCAGATGACAAGGGATGATGCATAGCTCCATGACTGCCTGTCTTTTTCATTCCCTGAAGCATCAGGCACTGGCCACTGACAGAAGACAGGTTTCTGGGCTAGATGAACATTGGTCTGATCCAGTATGGCCATTCTCATGCTCCTATGTAAAAGTTAATTAAAACATAAAAAAATTTTAATACAGAAACTATCCAAAATAACGACCTCTCAAGATGGTGATAATATGAGATAATGACCTTGGCAAATAAAGCATTTTAAAAATCTTGGCATACTAGGAAACATTTATATGAGTTTCTCAGTCACAAATCTAGCATTCTGGAAAAAGTCACTAAAACACAGTTCAACAAACAAAGGTTCCTTTAATGTGCCTCTCCCTTCTCCTGCCACCCTACCCCACTCACCATGTTGTCCTCCTTGATCAGTACTGGAGACCCACAGTACAGAACTGCTTTTGCATGAGTTCACCTTCCAGGGAAAGGGGGGAAAGAAGGCACCATCTGCTGCCACCTCCACACTGTGACCTTACCTTTGTGATTTTAGGTCTCAGTGGGGGAACTTACGATGATGCAGGCTGGCAGTCACTTCACAGAAACACTGTGACTGGTCTAAGCACTAGCACTTATCAGTGATTTCAGTTATAATGGCAACAGAGTCCTGTGGCACTTTTAAAGACTAACAGATTGATTTATCGCATGAGCTTTCGTGGGAGAAAATCCCACTTCGTCAGACGCTTTGAAGATAGGAAAGTTACAGAGTGGGAGGAAATTAAATGCAGGGGAGTGTATGGCATAGCATCAGGTCAGGCTCTAACAGCAAATCAAAATAGATGTTAGGATTCAAAACACTGGGGAACAGCACATAGAGGAGGGGGAGGTCAAATCACTTTGAAGATGATCTATACCTTCAAGTCAGTGGCACTGCCACAGGTATCCGCATGGCCCCACAATATGCCAACATCTTTATGGCCGATTTAAAACAACGTTTCCTCACGTCTCATCCCAAAGCACCTCTACTTTACCTACGCTATATTGATGACATCTTCATCATCTGGACCCATGGTAAAGATGCCCTGGAAGATTTCCATAGAGATTTCAACAATTTCCACAACACAATCAAACT
>ML685764.1:9864739-9905542 GCA_007922175.1 Pelusios castaneus
CAGTCTCTGCGCCAAAGAATCAATGGACACAAATCTGACATCAGAAATTGCAACACTGCAAAACCTGTAGGGGAACACTTCAATCTCCCTGCTCACTCCCTTGACGACTTGTTAATAGCTGTGTTGAAACAGATGAATAACAAATCACAGCTTCAAAGAGAGACTGCAGAACTCGAACTTATATGCAAATTTGACTCAGTTGTCTTGGGGTTAAACAGGGACTATGGATTTTTCTCGCATTACAACAAGTGATTTGATCTCCCGCTCCTCTATGTGCTGTTCCCCAGTGTTTTGAATCCTAACACCTATTTTGATTTGCTGTTACAGCCTGACCTGATGCTATGTCATACACTCCCCTGCATTTAATTTCCTCCCACTCTGTAACTTTCCTATCTTCAAAGCATCTGACGAAGTGGGATTTTCTCCCACGAAAGCTCATGCAATAAATAAATCTGTTAGTCTTTAAAAGTGCCACAGGACTCTGTTGTCTTTCTACAATAGACTAACAGGGCTACCCCTTTGGAATTCAGTTATAATGGTCACTTAAAATAACAAAAGACTCTGTATGGAGTCTAACTAAGAGCTACAAACACTATTTGACCAGCCCAATCCTTGTTAAAAGATAGAGGTGATTACTAATCAGATAGTGCTTGTAACTCAGGCATCCGTCCACGCCCCATCCCCACCCCCACCTCCTCCTCTCAACTGAGAAACTATCTGGCATGGCATCTGAATCGCCTTGCTCCTTAGTGAGTTCAGTTTAGTCATTTCCAAGTTTCAACCAATGACTAAATTGTTATAACACTATGTTACTAGCGGCTGACAACTAGTGGGTTTTGGAAAAATTCAGGTAGGGTGTAGGGAGGTGTAGATAACATACATTAACTAGAGATTAGACTGAGACCATTATTCCTTTCCTTTTAGAACCTAAGACAGATTTAAATTAAGTTCTTCACTTTGAGCACCCCATTCAGTTTCTGTCTTACAACGTGTTTTTAGCTTTCTTCTCACCTACCTTAAATTCACTATAATACTCCAGCAAAGCATTTCTTTTAGCACTTAAAAGCAGGACTCCCAGGCAGGGGTTGTTATTAAGAGTAGAGTGTTTAGTAAAATATCGAGGCAGCTGTAGCTTCTAATGACTCTTTTAGTGGGGGAAAGGTACCTGAAGACAGATATTCTGTAAAACTCCAAAATTATTGTAAAATTACATTTCCTTCTCTATATTATTTTAAGAGTCAGTTTGATTTATCCCAGCTTGGCATATTAGAATAGACATGAGGGATAGAAACAGTCCTATAGGGTTTTAAAAAAAAAAATCTGCACATTAATCTCCTCTGGCTCCCATCTCTCTGCCAGGAAAATTTTTCCTGATGTCAGTCAACTGATCCCAATATCATCTGAAAACATAACAAACATTTTAAAGTGCAGACCTCTCTTTCCTCTCAACCCCTTTGAAGAACCCCCATTCCTCAGCAACGTGTGGAAGCAAAAGAAACTTCTTCTTTTAACTAGGAATTTAAACTGTTTAAATGAGTGGCATTTCATGGTCACAACCAGTTCTTGACGCATTTAATTGCCACGCATATAAGAAAACATTGAGGGAATAACACGGCCAGGGGTTTTGAATGACATTTCTTTTTAAGGAGCTATCTAGGCCATAAAACATTGCAAGGCTGTATGTCTTTGTATTGTCAACCCTAGTGTAATATTAAAGTCATACAATACTTGTGGGAGGATGAGTGGGGAGTTGTTGTCACAATTTTTTCTTAGTTATCGTTCTTTTCTATACTTCCTTTAATACTATTACTCTAGGTAGTGGAGAAGGGATGGTGTGAGCAGAGAGCTGGAAGACTTGATCTCCTGAGGCATGATCCCAAGCTTGTAACACTAGTTTCCTATGTTGTCTTGGACAAGAGGCTGATCCTTTCTGTGTCTCAGATGCTATTACTGTGAAATGGGAATAATCTATTTCTGTTGCTTCATGAGGATGCATGATGAGATGACTGGATTTGTGGATACGGGACTAGCCGTTGATGTGATATACCTCGACTTTAGCAAAGCTTTCGATACGGTTTCCCACAGCATTCTCCTTGGCAAATTAAGGAAGTATGGATTGGATGAGTGGACTGTAAGTTGGATAAAAAATTGGCTAGATCATTGGGCTCAGTGGGTAAGAATCAATGGCTCAATGTCTAGTTGGCAACCAGTAACGAGTGGAGTGACCCAGGGGTCAGTCCTGGGTCTAGTTCTTTTCAACATCTTCATTAGTGATCTGGATGATAGGATAGATTGCATGCTCAGTAAGTTCGTGGATGACACCGAGCTGGGGGGAGTGGTAGACACGCTGGAGGGCAGGGACAGGATTCAGGGAGACCTAGACGAATTCGAGCACTGGGCCAAAAGAAATCTCGTGAGGTTCAACAAGGACAAGTGCAAAGTCCTGCATTTAGGACGGAAAAATCCCATGTACTGCTACAGGCTGGGGACCGATCGGCTAAGTAGCAGCACTGTAGAAAAGGACCTGGGGATTATGGTGGACAGGAAGCTGGATATGAGCCAACAGTGTGCTCTTGTTGCCAAAAAGGCCAATGGCATATTGGGCTGCATCAGTAGGAGTGCTGCCAGCAGATCGAGGGATGTGATTGTTCCCCTTTATTCGGCACTGGTGAAGCAGCATCTGGAGTATTGTGTCCAGTTTTGGGCTCCCCACTATAGAAAGGATGTTGACAAATTAGAAAGAGTCCAGTGGAGGGCAATGAAAATGATTAGTAGGCTGGAGCACATGACTTAGGAGGAGAGACTGAAGGAACTAGGCTTATTTAGTCTACAGAAGAGAAAACTGAGGGGGGGGATTTGAGAGCAACCTTCAACTACTAGAAGGTGTGCTCTAAAGAGGCGGGAACTAGGCTGTTCTCAGTAGTAACAGAGGACAGAACAAGGAACAATGGTTTCAAGTTGCAGCTGGGGAGGTTGAGGTTGGATGTTAGGAAAAGCTTTCTCGCTAGGAGGGTGGTGAAGCATTGGAATGGGTTACCTAGGGAGGTGGCGGAATCTCCATCTTTGGAAACATTTAAGGCCTGGTTAGACAAAACCCTTGCTGGGTTGATTTAGTGGGAGTGGTTCAGCTTTTAGCAGGGGGTTGGGCTAGATGACCTCATGAGATCCCTTCCAACCCTATGATTCTGTGATTATAATTAGTTAATAGTTTGTAAGGCATTTTGAAGCAGAACTATAAATGCCAAGTACAAATATCATTGAAAGCAAATCTCAGCCCTCCTGCCTGTAAACAGCAGAGTTCTTAACTTCTAATCTTTTATGCTTTTCTAGATACTTATAAATAGACATTAGTTTAAATATTTCTAAATATACTACTAAAAATCATACATTCATTACATGTGGCAGACAATGGGCCGAGATCAGAGGGAGACATGAAAAAGGAGATAAAGGAGGATTCTTTATCTAACAGTCAGTAGACCTAAACTCTTGTTTAAGCTGTTGCAATTACATAACAAGGAGCCAGAGAAAAGTAGAATTTAAAGAAGGTAGTTTAACATGTTCTTAACCCCTCTTGTTAGTTGCATTTCCTTCTGCGCTCTTCTCTTCTATCCACCTGAGGTGTAAGCTGCACCAAGTTAGAGACCATTAGAATCAACCATGTGGGGCAAATTCAGAGATGGTGTTTCATGAAAGTCGCATGTCAGTAATTGCAAACTGGATTAGTATAACAAGTTTGATCATCTTAATCACCTCTGGATTTGGACCATTGTGTGCATGTGAATAATTATTTTAACAGAGAGAACCAGACCACTGGTGGATGATATCAGTTCACATTTTACCATGGAGCTGTAATGATGGCCCATTTACCCTTTAAATGAAAACATATATATTCAGGCTCTTGTTAGTCCTAGAAGGGTATATTTCAAATAAAATATAATGTGCAATTCCAGGGTGCTGAACTAAATTCTACATGCCCATGAAAAGTTAACAGGACAGTTTCATTTTATAACTGATGGAGATGTATGACTTTGGGGGATTCGTTCCATGATTCTGTGACTTAGCTTTTCTGCATTTTTCTTTGTTGCTGGTTTAATAGCTTTGAGAACAGAAATTTTTCAGAGGGGTAGCCGTGTTAGTCTCTGTACAGCACAAACAACGAGAGTCCTGTGGCATTTTATAGACTAACAGATTTCTTTGGACATAAGCTTTCGTGGGCTATAACCCACTTGGTCAGATGCATCTGACGAAGTGGGTCATAGCCCACGGAAGCTTATGCCCAAAGAAATCTGTTAGTCTATAAGGTGCCACAGGACTCTCGTTGTTTTTGAGAACAGAAATGCCCAAAATGGCACAGCAAATGGAGCAGCAGTTCAAGCTTCCCCACACTTCCTTACTGAAGGGCCTCCAGTATGACTTGGAAGAAACCTTTATAGAGCACTTTCCTTCCTAGAGGTGTCCAGGCATCTCACTACCACCTGCCCTTACTGTGGGGAAATGTTTTGTGTTCCTGTAATGGGTCAACATCCTGACTCCTCTCCACCAGTCTCTGGCAAGACAAGCGCTGCCTCTCTGGCTTCCTCAGGCCTTGCTCTGTCTGTACGTGTAGTGATAGGCACTAACCAACCCCTGCAGCCTTCCAGCATCCCCCTGGAGTGCCCTGCCCCTGATCCACCCAACACTCCTTGAATTCCCAGGTTCTCTATTCCCATAGAACACCACTGTACTAACTTTAGCTCAGATAGCACTTAGATATATTTTTTAGAGAAAACAAGAACATGTTTATTATTAAAGAGCAGAGATTCAAATGATAAGAAAGAATATTAGAAACAAATGGTTACATATAAAACAAAATCTAAACTAACTCTAATCTTAACTCTTAAGACATTAATTTCCCTTACCTCTACCAAAAAGCTTACGTCAAGTCCTTTTTCCAACATTTTCTGTCAGGAAGGTGAGAGCTTCCTTTCATACAATCAAGCTTGCTGACAGCTTGTCTTCCACTTCTGTGCAAGTACAAGATTTGTTCTCTTACCTCAGGAGGTCCTCTCATCTAAAGCTTATCTTGGGGTTCTGTTATCCTTGTAAATACTCAAGTCTGTGCCTGACTTAAACAACTAACAGCACTCCTCCAAGTATGTCCATGTTTTATATTGATTGTGTTGGCCCAGAGGAGTACCATATGCAATGGTCTGCCAGAGAGATAAGTGTTTATTACCCCCTTGCTACTTAAAATTTGTTTATCACCTTCTGGTGATCTGTCTTAAATTACCTACTTTAGAGACACTTTTCAATATACATATCTAATTTCTTACAAATTATCCACACATACGTTTCACAATGATTATGATGACGTGCTTTCATCAGAGACCCTACATTTAGCCCCTTTTCTGAACTCACAGGATCCCTGTAACCCTATATAGCCCATTTGGCACCAAAAGTCTTCTTGGTCACACAAAGTGATTTGAGCTCCATCTGCATTCATCTGCGAGCTTACAGACAAGAGTTCCGCTGGTACCCTTCATGGTGGTTTTGTGATGAGGATAAATGTCCATTGAAAGACTCACATTCAGGTTCCCAGCCCCAGGAATCAGTCAGTTCTATGTCCTCTCCCTTCCCACAAATTACCCTCATTCTAAGATTTCTTTTTTTAATTTTTGCTGTAACTATTGGATTTTCCTCAAGATTTTCCATGACAGTAAGAGGGCTCTAGCAATCTCTGAAGAAAAGTACAAAAATAAACAATGTAACCTGAATTACTTTTAACCCAAAGGGTGCATTTCAAAACCTCTATTCATCCCTGCTCTTGTGTTTACATAGAACCACAAAACAGAACAAAAGCCACACTTCCTATACCAAGGAGACTGCCAGGGCCAGTCACCTCCCACTGCTGCAGATCAACTTCAGGATTTCTCTAACTTTCTGCTGTGTCTTTCTTCTTCTTATCTGTATTCTCCAGCAAGGTTTACATTGGGGATTCTTGTAGCCGCTGGTGGGACCAGAATGCAGTGTGCTCCAGCCTCGCTTCTTTCCCCCAAAACACCCTCCTATTGCTGGGTGGGGGAGAACAAGTTGTCCACTGTGACAGCAAAAAAACAGACTTAAAGCTGGACTGAATGGCATAAATCAGACTTATCAAGCGGAGTACTTGGCATATAGTGTTTTAAGTTCCTATTAAGGTCACTACTGAACCTGGTGAAAAGAAATTCCAGATGAACTCAGAAATAGCTCTGACTTCATCAATTGTGTCTAATTGTTTCATGTAGTCTAGTAGGCTATGTCTACACTAGGAAAAGTTAGGTCGACTTTGTTAAGTCGACTTAATAAGGTCAACTTTAAGTCGACTTAAACTTGACCTTATTAAGTCGACTTAAATTTAAGTCGCCTTAGTCCACTTTGTTAAGTCGACCTAACCAGCCTTAGGTCGAATTAACAAAGTGGACTTAAACGTCCACACTGGGCTTAGGTCGACCTAAAGAAGGGTTAGGTCGATTTAAGCAGGCTGAAGTCAACCTAATAGGCGGTTCTTATTAAGTCGACTTAAGCGTTCATTAGGTTGACTTAAGGAATTTCTTAAGTCGACTTAATGAAAGTCTAGTGTGGACGCGGCTTAATTTAAGTCGACTTAAGCCTCTTTAAGTTGACTTAAATTGCCAGCGTAGATATAGCCATTGTGCTTACAAAAGTTGTACAGTCATGTTACTTTACAATAGGTTTCATGGTTTATACTTTATCACACTAACTATATTCAGTTGCTGTGAGCTAAATTCAGCCTTGGTGTAATCAATTGAAAATCCTGTTGACTTAAATGGGAGATGGGATGGCACATGCCAGAGTGGCCTCATTTTGATTATATTTAGTTTCTTTATTAACCATTCATTTCTTTGCTTCTGAAGTCTTGCTGCATTACTTAATGTTTCCGGGATTTCTTAATGCATTTGTTTTTTCTTAAGTAGTATAGCAAGATCCTTCTTAAAAGTTCCCAAAAGAAAATTTTCTTGGGCTGAACTGAGTCCAGAGACTGATAGAACATCATACATGTGTATGAACTCTTAGTCAATGATATGGAGGACAGCCGCAAGTTTCTTTTATTTCAAAGCCTACCTAGAGTTGCCTCAAACTGCAGTTCTCTCAAGTATTTACATATCCAGTTGGTTCAGTTTTCAAGTTAAAAAAAGACATTTTTATAATAAGTACCAGCACTGCAAACTAACCTGGGGTTCTGAGATGTAGCTTCTTTTGGAGTTGATTTTTTTCTCAGTTCTGCTTATTAACCCCAAGGTCTGAAGTGCTGTGTTACAGAAACTACAGTAGCAATACAAGCTTCTCTGTGCTCCATTTTTAATATTGCTCAACCCTAAACTGGAGAGACTATTTTCAGGGGTAGAAATGGAGGACAGCCTCCATTCTTTTTCAGTCCTTCGTCTGCTACAAACCTATTTCTCTTCAATTATGCTGTAACTCTCTTGCTGCAGAGAGGTTGAACTGGGTGCCGCAGACATTTTGCCCAACAAAATCAGGTGTTGTGTGAAAATAAAAACTCCCCGTTTGACTTTCAGATCCCAGGATGTGTTTTGAAAACTCATCAGAGAGAACAATGTGTTTTTCTTGTATAATGAACAAATTTGACATGGGAATATGTAACACTGTAAACATGGAACCACACTCAGTCACTTTTGCTGAAGAAAATGAAGCAGACTCGCTGCTGGCACACGCTGATCCCTACTCAGTATTCTGCAAGAGGTTTACTGCTGTCACTGCAGTACTAGGTGTTAGCGTTACTAATAGTGTTATGTTTGCAAACTGACAATTCTTCATTAGGGCATTTGAGTAATGCTGAGTTTAGACCAGATTTAAATAGTATCCCCTCCTAAAGGTTAAATATTCTGCATGTTTGAAATTAATTGCATCTGCTTCATTAATCCTTTATAAACTCTTAAAGATACTCGGAGTATTTTAATTTGATATTTGATGTAACTTCCTTGGTCAGCCGTCTAGCTCCAGTTCGTAGGTGTGAACTGGAGTTGGGCACCATGACTGACATAAAGCTGTTTGATTGTGTGGTGGTGTTGCTTCCTTTCTTTATGGATCAAAGATTTTATCTGTTAGCCGAGTCTAATGAAAAGTTGAGTAATGAAGAAGAAAAGAAATAGCATTCATTTAAAATTGATGATAACCTTATATCATCTCTTAATAAACATAATTGTGGTGTACCACTGAAATCACAGAGACTCCGCTCAGCCACACAGGTCCTCTCGCACAGATCTCATTGCAAGGTTGAGACCAGAGTGGGGTGCCAGATGAATTGTCACCCATTTTGAGAGGTATGGACCAAAAAAGTTGATAACCCCAGTGCTAGAGAATAGAAATTGGTTATGACTGAAATAAAGGCTCTGATTCTGCAATGAACTTCTCTTTTGTGGATATCATTGCAGGTTCATGATTTATAAGATGCAGCACTAATGGCAGAGTCACCTGTACCCAAAGGTTCTGTGCAGGATGCTTCATCAAAGAGAGAGGTGTTTGAACACACACATTCAAATTGTCCATCTGTTTTTTACTATTGCACTAAATGGAATTGTGGGATCCCATGTTTCTATGTCAGTGATTTCCCTAACAATGATACTCACTCTACAAGATATTTACAATTATTGCCAGCGTTCCAAACCAACCTTGAGAGCCTACCATCAGATCAGAATCTTTGCTTCTTATCCCTCAGCATTAGTATTAACGATTCTATAGACCAAAGTACAGTTACAATTTGTGCAGTGTTGCTGGCTACAGGCAGATTACACTCACATAACTGATTGGAATTTAGTAACCAGTTTTATGGATGATAGACAATAGTAATAGTAATACCGAATTCTTATATCCTGCCTGATATCAAAAGATCTCAAAACACGTTGCGAAGTAGTTCAGTCCCATTATCCCCATTTTATAGAGGGGGAAACTCGAGTACAGATGTGGGAAGTGATGTGCTCAAATTCATCGAGGAAACCACTGATAGAACCAGGAATTGAACCCAGGTCCTCATCAATTATCCTATCAATCCCACTCTGTCCTAGCTGTGCTGGCTCTGCAATGCTAAGCATAGAAAAAAAGCAGTAAAAAAAAAAAAAAAAATCTTAGTCACTAGCCATGCTTTGTTTCTTTTTTTTAAAAAAAAAAGCTGCTGGTATGCTGGCAGGAGCGGTAGTGGGAAGGGGTTGTCAGCAGGGGAAAGGAGACCCTGATACCGCCAGGCCCCCCAACACTCCCCGGCCCCTTCCCCCCAACTGCCAGCTCCCCAGCCTGCCCCCCCTCCCCGGCCTCTTCCCTGACCCCTGCCCCCCAGGGCCCCTTCTGTGGCCGGCTGCCAGCTCCCCAACACCCTCCAGGCCTCTTCCCTTCCTGGCTCCCTGACCCCCTACCCTTCTCCCTTACCTGGCCGGAACTGCAGGGGCCTCACGAGTTGCTCCCTGACCAGGCTGCTCCTGCCCTGAGCATTCTGGCCTGCAGGTTGGACAAGCCTGCTGTCCCGTGCCAGCCCCTCTACCCAGCTGGGGACCGGGTTCTTTCCCTTGCTGATCCCAGTCTCCAGCTGAGCAGCAGGGCCGGCCAGGGAAAAATAGGTGCTGGTACACCGGGGCGGTGCTTACCGGCTCAAAAAAAGCCCTAGTCACTAGAATAAGCAGATGTGACTTTAAATACACACAGGTGGTGAGAAATCCTGGATCCATAGAAGTCAATGGCAGAACTCAGATTGACTTCAGTGGAGCCAGAATTTTACCCAGGGAATAGATTGGTTGAGTAAAATGATGCCTTTTTACAGTCACTTTTTAAAATCTAATCTGTCTGCTTTAGGTTTTTCTACAGAGCCCATTGCCATAGAATCTAAACATCTCAGAGTGAAATCATGCTTCAAAATTATCAAAAATCTTGGGGTGTAATTTTCTATAGACGTGTAGTTTTTAGCCAATGCTTAATATCACTTCTTTGTATGTATAAATTATGTTCTTATGCAGAAAGGAATGATAGATTGAATATCTTTAACTGAGTTAAGATTTATTTTTATTATGAACCTGATTGATCGTGTTCAGGCCAAATTGGATCTTGCTTAGTTCCTTTACAGATATTTTTTATTCTGAGTGAATTATTGATATTTTATTTGAACTGATAACAAAATTCATTATTGACTTAAGGTTCAAATCCTTTGAAGCATAGATGTTGTTGATACAGGACAAAACTAATATAGGAAGAAAAGAACCGCTCTGAAAACATCTCACAGAGAACTTCATATGTTTTTATGAAAACTAAGCACATGCAATATTTGGCATTAAAATTATTACTAATCTTTTCGGATTAGTAATTTCTGCTGATGCTAAGATGTCCTTGAAGGAGTGTTATTTGCTGGCCAGTTACCCAACATATGGGTCACACACCTTATGACAGTTACAGATAGTTCATGAACCTGTAATTAAAGTTTGGTTGCAGAACATGCAGGGCCCATGACAGTAAAGCTGGTAGTAGTGGCTCTGACCATTAACTTTCTCGTATGTGATTTTCACGTGTTTCATTACCTTTGCAGTTAAACTGAGCTTTTTTCCTTTCCCAATTAATAGCCTGTGGCAGTGGGAGATGAGAATTCACTGAAACATGGAAGACAAAAAAGGAAAATGGATGACAAATGAAATAATTTGTATTGAACAGCAATGAATTGTTCTCTGAGTAACAAAAGTCTTAAAAACATCCTGTCATAGCAAGTGTTTCCAATATTCCCTAATATTAATTGGAAATAGAGCGATTAGAATTTGTTAAACCCATATAGGGAAGGGCTGTCATACAGCCTCAAAATAGTGTTTCACACAGTATATTGATAACGTAATACGTAGTCACTTGTGAGGGCAATTGTTTTCTTGAATTAATCATTTTCCTAAGGACATCCTCCCCTCATGCATTTCAGCCACTCATCATCTTCAGGGAATTGTGGCTAGTACTTTTCTTAATGAAAGTAGTTCCAATAGGCTGCCAGAAAAAATATCGCTTACTATAACTCACAAGAGAATTTAGCCTATTTAGGGGAGAAGAGTTGAGGATTGGGATCTATGATAGTAAAGAACATGTGTGAGACAAACATACCACAGTATGAAAAAGGGAAAGGAAGAATCAGAGGGAGATGCAAAATGAAGCAGTAATAGTAGTAATTTCTGCATAATTCTAAGTTTCAGATATTCCAGTAATTTGCTTTTCATCTGAGAATCTCAAAGCCCTTCACACATATTAGTAAATTAAGTCTGTTTCCACTCCCCTACCAGTAGCCCTCCTTCTAAAATACCATCTTTACAAGATGTAGCTAAAAAAAAACCAGCAATGGTAATCATAAGGGCAACAGATACAGAAACAGAGGTAAAAGCTTTCTTGACCTTTCTTTCCTTTTTGTGTATAATTACATGTGGTGAGTCCTAAATACGTGAACCAGAAGCTGAAACCCAAAAGAGGGACATTTTAGGTATCCCAAGTTCATGGTGTATAATAGGACCTAGACTAGCTTTTCCTAAAAAAGACATCCCTTAGTGCCTAATTTTACAAATAAATTATCAGACATGCTTATGCATCTTAAATCAGCATCAAACCCACAGACTATGTATATTCTAGTAGTAAGAAGTGGAATCATATATCTAGATTATGTTTTAAGTAATCTTAATAGAATTACATTACATTAAGCTATGTAAGCACCACCAGTATTTTGTGGTGTGAAGCTACTGTGGACAAATAAGTCTCCTTTTTCATTGTCAAAACTGATATTCAAATCATGTTCCCATTATGTTTCATGTTAAAGACATATCATGCATATGTAAATTTAACCATTTGTTTGTATATACAATGTCTTTTGAAAATGACACACACACACACAACCAGAAGTACATAGATACAGTGGAACTAGGAAATGAGAAAGGGATGCTAGAGGTTGATTTTAAAGGAGAATTGAATGCAAACTTTACAAGTAATTGAAAAACCATTGATGTGTATTACAGTTACAGCTACTTACCAGACGAGTAAACCCCAATATGTTCCTTGACACAGTTTTTAACATTTAAAATAGCTCAAATCTGCAACCCAGAATTGGATTTGGGAAGTGGCTTTAATAGTCAAAATTGAAGCTATAACCTTTCACTTTTCTATGGGAGACTGAAAAATTATAGATTATATTATATTTTATTTACTATCATAAAAGATTATAAAATTATGTATTTTATATGTTGTTTCTTAGAGGAGGAACAAGCTGTACTTTGCCATGACTTAAGATTGGGCTAGATTCTCAGCCCCAGTTACATTCAACTATCTGAGCAACACAAAGGTGCCCATATAGGGGAAACCAAGATATAAAAGCAAAACACACTGTGGTGCTCTTGTTTCTTGGTATTTTTGTCGTCTTGTTTAAGGTATGCATAGAAGTTTTCCTTTGGTATTTGAAAGAGGCATGATTGGGGTAGATAATTTCTGCTTCTCCTTTCTGGTTGTAAATTTTCTACTGGGCACTTGTTCCAGTTTTTTCCATTCTGCAGCATCTGATGGCATCATACCTGTTGATACACTGCTGCTTTAGGTAACTGTGATGCAGGCTAATGCAGAGGAAATGTAGATCATTAAATAAAGTCCACGCATAGGCTCTATACTTTTGGACCTTACAAATTTTTAAATATCTTAAAAATAAAAACTGCCTCTTTATATAAAATCTACGGGGTTTTTTACTGCCACAGTAAATAAAACAAACCTTGAGCACCACTACTGGCCACACTTGAAATAAATAGATTTTCTTGAGCAATATGGTCATTTTTATAGCAGTAATTTTCCTCAATCCAGACAAGAGAAGGTCCATCCACTATTTAAGATCTCATTTATTGTCTTCTATCAAGGCTAATGTGTGGCTATGTAAGGTCTTTAACAATGTACAGTCCTTAGTACTTAATATGCGAATTAGTGGTCTTAAATGGTGATCCTTTAATGAGATCAGAATTATCCATGGTACCTAATGGATGTATAGTAAAATTAAACTTGTCCATTAATGATATAAAGGTGTCCAGAGATGTTTTAAGGTGAGATAAATAAAGCATATCAGTATATGGGGTATATTATGGTAATCGTACTCGAAATATTTTTAAGCTATCATCACACAACTGGCAGAGGAATTTCTTGATGGTAGTGGCTGAAGTGCAGATAACATAAAGGAGAAAGGACACTTTTGTCTTTCAGTGCATTAAATGAGAATGGTTCCATATTTTTTAAAATAAGTAATAAGAGAATTCTATTCCATTTCAAGGGGAAGCATGTTTAATTTACTTTGCCATAGATGAAGAGGTGTAATAATTGCTGCTCAGTTGATCACCTATTTAATGATAATATGGAGAGATTCTGTTTATTACGACACCAGTCAGTGAAGTTGGATTCTATCTTCCTTAAGAGCTAGGATAGTGTTTGGCCCAGATGTTCAGCTGTGCTGTAGTCACTTTGCATAAATCTATTAGCTCAAACCAGCCCTAAATTTAGTGGATCCAGCCTTGGGAGCATTTTCCCTGTGCAGGGGAAACCATTATATCATCTCCTGCAACACTACCATGTCCTCTCTTCCCCAATGTAGAGAAAAAGTGGGCATGATTTCCTAGAGATCCAAGTGCCAGGTTCATTCCTTGGGGACTCTTCACAGCCGGCCTGGCCCTGCTCTGCTTAGAACAGAAACCAAACAATGACTACATGATTTCAGGATTGAGGGAGGCATAAAGGTCAATAGCTATTCTTCCCCATTCTCCTTCGAGAGTGTCCCTGTGGGTGCTCCACAGTGGGTAGTGACGCGTCCTCGCGTTACAGCTCGGAGATTTCAAGCAGTGTCTGTTGGGGGCCACGCGCCGGGTGCCGTGGTCTCGCGAGATCTTGTTCGCGCCAAAGAGACGCGCGCGGCCCCAACCGCCTCAGTTCCTTCTCTACCGTTCGCGGTTGCAGCCGGAGCGACTCTCTTCTCTAAAACCTTAAACGGAAAACAAAGATCCTTTAGCCTATTTTTCGCTCTTATTTTCCCTTCTTTCCCCCCGTTTACTTTCCATTTAATTCAGTAACCTCCACGTAAAAAAAAAAAAAAAAAAAAAATTTCCTCAGACTCATGCCAGGGTCACCAGGCTTCAAGCGCTGCGAGACCTGCCGCGATGCTATGCCCGCTTCCGACGGCCATAGCGTTTGCATAAAGTGCCTGGGTGAGGAGCACATCGCCCAGAAATGTTCCCACTGCAAAAATTTGAGTGCGAGGGCAAGGAGAGATAGAGACCTTCGTCTCAAGCTAATCCTTATGGAGAAGTCCCTCCGCCCCGCCTCAGATCCGGGGCAACAACAACAGGACTCCTCAAGCTCGCGACCCTCAAAGCGGCATCTAACCCCATCGCACTCATCTCTTAAAAAGACAAAATCTCCTGCCAAAGGAGTCCGTACTAAAGAGGCTTCTGGTCCCTCAAGTACGTTGACCACCGGACATGACAAACGGCACCGACACACTGTATCGGAACCGAGACAGAGACCTGACAAGAGAACCAGGTCCTCACTCGGCACGGCGCCGTCATCACCGGCTCCGTCCATTACGGCACAGTCAGCGGTACCGATATCAAAGCTATCGGCACCGCAACCAGTACCGACACCGGCGCCGATGGCACCCATAACAACGGCACCGCCGGAACGCCAGCAAGAGGTACCTCAACCATCAACACCGGCACCGTCTGTGGTCGCCGCACCGCACCACGGCACCAACACCGCGGTTCCTTCTAAAAAGAAACACAAGTCAAAACACCTCGGAACTGAAGAAACCTCTGGGCTTCCCCGAGACTCGCCGGCCCAAAGTAGGGCCCCCTCCATGCCAAGTTCCCCACCTTGTAGGAGCCCTTCTCCCATCCCCTTCTCTAGTGAGGATGAAGCAGAGCACGAGGAAGCCAGATTCTCTTCGCCACCCAGATCGCCACAGGGACACGGAATGTCAAGGCAAGCTTGTCACCACATGCCACCCTTTCCATGGTATAGCTTCCCATGGTACGGTCCTCATTCCTCTTCTGTTCCCCCTTGGCACAGATGGGAGCAATTCTCACAATTCTCTGCCAGAAGCAGCAGACGTCCCATCTCAAAGGCTCACAAGCCTCAGATAAGTGAGAGAAAATCAGAGACTCAAAGTGTCATAGATGAGGAGGACGTTCCACCCTCACCTTCCCCTCCCCACAACTCTTCATCCTCACCGGATGAACAAATTATGCCATCTCCACCCTCTGCTGCTGACGATTTTAAGCAATTCCAAGATCTCTTCAAGCGCGTTGCAGAATCTATGGAAATTCAAATGCAGGAAGTAGCTGAGTCTCAACACAAGATACTTAGGATTCTACAAACTTCTTCATCTGCCAAGATTGCCCTACCAATGAACGCAGCTCTGCTAGAACCAGCTAAAACAATCTGGCAAACACCTGCATCCATTCTGCCTACGTCCAGGAGGGCGGACAGAAAGTATTATATTCCGGCAAAAGATTCTGAGTATCTGTTTACGCATCCACCACCAAATTCTCTCGTCGTCGAGGCAGCAAATAACAGAGGTAAACAGCTCTACAACAAAGCAACCCCCCATGAAAAGGAGGACAAAAAGATGGATCTCTTAGGGAGGAAAGTCTATACATCTTCGACGCTTCAATTCCGCATCTCAAATTACTCAGCACTTTTGTCAAACTACGATCATGACAACTATCTAAAATTCGCGGATTTTATCGATTTCATTCCAGAAAACAGGAAGCAACAGTTTCTGGCAGTAATTTGAGAAGGACAGTTGATATCCAGAACAGCCCTCCAGGCTGCTCTTGATATGGCAGACACCTCTGCATGTATCATCGCGACGGGAGTGGTCATGCGGCGTTCTTCATGGCTGCACTCAGCAGACCTCCCAAGACAGCTACAATCAACAATTGAGGATCTCCCTTTCGAAAAGAAGAGGCTTTTTTCGGACAAAACCGATGAAACCATGCACACCTCTAAGGATTCTCGAGCCACTTTAAGATCTTTTGGCATTTATACTCCAGTTACTAGAAGGCGAACCTATCGTTACCAACCATACAACTCACGCTACCAATACCAATACCCTTACAGAAATAATAGGAGGCAAGACCAACCACGCGGCAGACAACGTCAACCACGCCGCAGACAACCGACTAACCCGCCCTCGACATTACATCCACCTCAACCAAAACAGCAGTTTTGAAGGGGTGGTCGAGGGTCTGCACAACCACCATGTCCAGATAGAGCAAACCATCCCTGGAACTTATATGAACAGGCTTCGCCCTTTTTACAACTCGTGGGCTCTGATTACCAACGACGGATGGATTTTGGAAATCATAAACACCGGTTACACCATTCCCTTCATCCAGAAGCCTTCCCATTCTTACCCTTCCCCGTCCCTCTTCAGGGACACTACTCACAAACATCTCCTTCTAGAGGAGGCAACTCGATTGTTGCACATCGGAGCAATAGAGCATGTTCCAGTACAACACAGGGGAAAAGGGTTTTACTCCCCATACTTCCTGACAGAAAAGAAGTCAGGAGGATGGAGGCCTATCCTGGATCTCAGGAAATTAAACAAACTGATAGAAACCAAAAAGTTCAGAATGGTTACCCTTTCAACTATCATTCCTGCTCTGGAACTAGACGATTGGTATGCAGCCCTCGACCTACAAGACGCCTACTTTCATATCCCTATCCACCCGTCCCACAGAAAATTCCTAAGATTCACCATCGGCACGGACCATTTTCAATATACGGTCCTCCCCTTTGGCCTTTCTTCTGCACCAAGGGTCTTCTCCAAGGTCCTAGCTGCGGTTATGGCACATCTAAGGGAAAACGGAATTACGGTATTCCCATATTTGGACGATTGCTTGATAAAAGCAAGATCCGAGATACAGGCAAGAGACCACCTACACTTCTCTGTAACCACACTCCAAAAACTGGGATGGCTCATAAATACGGAAAAATCAATCCTCATCCCTACCCAGACCATAGACTTCATAGGGGCTCGCCTAGATGCTCAGGTAGCAAGAGCATTTTTACCACAGCAACGATTCGAAAAGATTACACAGATAATCTACTCGATTCGCCTAGCTCCATCAACAATGATAAGGGAATGTCTCCAATTACTAGGTCACATGTCTGCAACCACATTTGTGGTCAGACATGCAAGGCTACGCATGAGACCCCTACAACTTTGGTTTTCCAGAACATACAAACCAAACAAACACTCCCTGCAGAAGTCAGTCCATATGCCCCTCGAGATAAAGAACTTACTTCTTTGGTGGTGCTCTCCAGAAAATCTTCTGGCCGGGGTACCATTCTTAGCTGACAACCCCACGATAACAATATCTACAGATGCATCTCTCCTCGGATGGGGTGCTCACATGGGTCACATCACTGCACAAGGCAAATGGTCAAGGCAGGAAACCTGCCTACACATAAATCTTCTCGAGCTCCGTGCTGTGCGGAATGCATGTATACACTTTCGCACACACATTTCGCATCAACATGTTCAGGTCATGACAGACAACACGGCCTGCATGTATTATATAAACCGTCAGGGTGGTGCACGCTCCAATTCCCTGTGTATGGAAGCGATAAAGCTATGGGACTGGTGTATACAATACCACATCACCATTTCAGCGGTCTACCTTCCAGGAACTCAGAACGTCCTGGCAGACCACCTGAGCAGATCCTTCTCGGAACAACACGAATGGGAAATTCACACATCAATCGCAAACATGATATTCAAACGATGGGGTCATCCCCAAGTAGACCTCTTTGCCACTTACAAGAACACCAAGTGCCGCCTATTCTGCTCCCGAGGAGGAAGGGGAAAGAAGTCGTTAGGGGATGCCTTCACACTGCACTGGTCCGGAACACAGTATTACCTTTTCCCTCCATTACCTCTTATCCACAGAACTCTAATAAAAATTCGGAGGAACGACGCACGAGCAATCATGATAGCTCCTGCCTGGCCAAGGCAGCCGTGGTTCACCATGCTCACTCAGATGTCAGTGCAACCACCCATCAAACTACCTCTTATCAACAATCTCCTGACACAGGACTCAGGGAAAACAATCCACCCAAACCCACAGAGCCTTCATCTAACTGCATGGCTCCTCCATGGTTCCAACACAAAGAGCTACAATGCTCTGACAGGGTTAGACATGTCCTGTTGAATAGTAGGAAGCCAACTACTAGGCGATCCTACTTACAGAAGTGGAAAAGATTCGCAGTATGGTGCAGCACTTCACAAATTAACCCCTTTTTAGCACAAATCCATACAATACTCGATTATCTCCTACATCTAAAGGACGCCGGTTTATCGACAAGCTCACTACGGGTTCATTTATCCGCAATATCTACATTTCACAATGCAATAGACTCCTATTCTATTTTCTCTCATCCATTAACAAAGAGATTCCTGGTGGGTATCCAAAACCTTTACCCAGAGGTCAGGAATCCGACGCCATCGTGGGACCTACATTTGGTCTTACGATCACTAACAAGAGGACCCTTCGAGCCATTGGCATCCTGCTCCCTACTACACTTATCCATGAAGGTGGCGTTCTTAATTGCCATAACTTCTGCCAGACGCGTCAGTGAGCTGGCAGCCCTCATGGCCCACCCTCCTTTCACTATATTCCATAAGGATAAGGTCACTTTACAACCACATCCAAAATTCATCCCCAAGGTATCATCACAATTCCACCTAAACGAACCTATTCACTTACCTGTTTATTTCCCGAAACCGCACTCCAGTCCGCAACACGCTCTCCTCCATACCCTCGATGTTAGACGAGCTCTAGCGTTTTACCTAGAAAGGACAAAAACATTTAGATCAACTCCTAGACTATTTGTCTCCATAGCAGACAGATCTAAAGGGAAAGAACTGACATCTCAAAGAATATCCAAGTTTATTTCCGGATGTATAATCGAAAGTTATAAATCAGCGGGAGCTGAGCCACCAGATAGCATAAGAGCGCATTCCACAAGATCTCTCGCCACAACTATGGCATTTCTTAATAACGTATCTATACATGAAATTTGCAGGGCAGCTACGTGGGCTTCAGCTCACACATTTGTTAAACACTATGCCCTACAACAAACATCACGATCGGACACGGCGATTGGCCGATCAGTACTACAATCGGTACAGAACAATGATTCCGAAATCCCACCTTCCGTGTGAGGATACTGCTATAGGAGTTACCCACTGTGGAGCACCCACAGGGACACTCTCGAAGGAGAAAGGAAGGTTACTCACCTTGGTGCAGTAACTGGAGTTCTTCGAGATGATGTCCCTGTGGGTGCTCCACTACCCGCCCTCCTCCCCTCTCTATTTCGGAACTCCTCGCGGGGCTACCGGATAGAGAAGGAACTGAGGCGGTTGGGGCCGCGCGCGTCTCTTTGGCGCGAACAAGATCTCGCGAGACCACGGCACCCGGCGCGCGGCCCCCAACGGACACTGCTTGAAATCTCCGAGCTGTAACGCGAGGACGCGTCACTACCCACTGTGGAGCACCCACAGGGACATCATCTCGAAGAACTCCAGTTATTGCACCAAGGTGAGTAACCTTCCTTTCTCTTTCTATGATGGGCTGAACACAGCTTGAACACGTCACAGGATCTGTCCTCTTGACTTCAGTGCAAGTTTTGCCTTCACAAAGACTGCAGGGTCAAATTGTAACAAAGTTTCAATAACAAGGAAAACTTCCATGAACCATTACTTCAAGGGTCCTTTTATTCATGAATATGGGTTAGGGAGTAAGGGAAATAGATTAAGGGAAATCGCACACACAGAATACATGAATCAAATTAAACAAGAATTAATGTTAAATCCTGAAGTTTTTTCACCAGGCCAAACTCCCACTGATACCAGCTGAGTCAATAGGAATTTGGTCCAAATAAAGGCTGCAGGATTAGCCTTTAGTGCTAATGAGCTCCGAAAGGAGTTTTATTGTACACTCTTGGGTGAAATCTTGGTCCTGCTGAAATCAATAGTTTTTACTAACCCCTTTAGTCCAGGCCCAGCACTTGATTGCTTTAGCAAAAGTGCTACCCAACTCGCATCTGCTTAAAACAGCTTCTCAATACCATGGGTAAAAAGAGCACAATACAGCACCATAAATCATATATTCCTTTTTTTTCCTTTCTACTTATTTATTGCTATTTTTTAAAAGTACAAGAAAATTAAATACAAATAAATAACATTACTGTGGTGTAGGGTTTAGAAATAATGGAATCAGAAGTCAGCAAATTCCAAAAATTAAGGTTCTTCCCACAGTTTACTCAGCTGCACTACCTAGACCTTGGCCAATTTCTCCATTCAGTTCCATTGGGGTAACTGAGGAGTGCATTAGCTTACAATATGCAGCGTTTTCTTTTCCAGTTTTTTCGTTAAACGCATGATAGCTTGCTGTTAAAGTATACCATACAATATGCAGCATGTTCATTGTAACCAAATGTAATCTTCTGGGAACAACCTTGCACTTTTAGAATGTACTGATTTTTGAGTGCTTGCTCTCTCAGCCGCCAAATTTCATTAATACCATTTTTTGCCTTTAATATATAATCACATTTAAACCCATATTGGTAACAGCATTAAGAGAAATACTGTCCTTTCTTCATTGTAGCCATTTTTTCAAAGTTAAATAGTTCATCTGTGCATTCCTCTTCCTGCCCCCCAAGGGTCCAATTAACTATTTTGGCTGTTTTACATTTTACTTCTTTCAAAATTCCACAAAGGATAAAATTGTATTAGGGACTAATTGGCTGCCAGATAGCATTATTAAAACTGAAGGAGAACATCTCAGTTGTTAAGACTGTAACATGTTCCACACTGCAACTTTAACCATTTCAGGCACCAAGTGTGAATGTTGTTATAAAGATGTATTTATTGTAATTTTTTAAAAGGGTCCAATGTACACTACAACTCACTCATCTTGTTGATCCGTGCTCTTATCCACCTTAATTTTGTGCATCCTTTAGCTGTAACAGTGATAGATGCTCATAAGTGCCTTATGTTCATTAGCTATATTGCGTAGTTCCAGCAATGTACTATGCACCTTACCTTCAGATACTAAGACAGGATCCATGCTACAGAGAGCTTGTAGCCTTACTCGGTAAAATTCTGCAAATGGAACTTAACACACCCTACCAACATGACTCCTTGAGCTTGTACTGCTATTTGCTGGAACCACTTGAGGCTGCTCAGTAGCAGCCACTCGAGAGAGGTAAAACATCTCCAAATGGATTAACCTCTGCTCTATCTGCATGGATTTACCACATGGGCCTAGAGAAGGTGTTACAGAAAGTGCTGGTTCTTTCCCTCTCAAAAGCTTCATCCCACCTCCCAAGCTCTGTGGAGCACCTGCCTCATAGAACTTCAATAGAGAAGTTTTTTTGAGGATTCCTCTAACACATGGAGATAAAGATATCACTGATGCAGCACTTCCATTAAGGCGGAGGAGATCTGCCTGTTGAGGGGGACAGTATAACCCTCAGTAAATAATTAGAACAGAATCCTACATACTGCCTCTTAGCTGAATTGTTTCTGCATTGCTAGAAAGAGTACCAGTAGAGTGTGTGTGCCTGTGTGTTTAAACAAATACATACTACTACATCTATAGAGGGGGTACCGAATTGCCTCTCTCATGTACCTTTGACTGCCTCATTTAACACTCTTAAGCAGAAATAGCCAGCTAGCGTGCTTATTCTGCACTTATTCCCTAGTCCACTGAAATGTCACCTACTTAGTTGCCTCCAGCACCATCTTGACTTTCCACCTGGTAGAGCTGAATGTAATCATTATAAACAACAGTAAGCTGTTAAAAATATGGATATGATTTAAAATACATTAATTTTATAATCGTGAAATAACAATGAATCATAAAACAGAGGTTTGTAGCAAAAATGAAGTTGCTTCAGCAAAGTGCTACACAATCTAAAGACCTTGCAACTGAATTTGTATCCAGCTTGCCAGAAAGTACATGGAGCCTTGAGTAACATGCATGCAGTGGATTTGAAACTACTTAATTGAAAAGAAAATCTTTCAATCTAATCACTTTTAGTGCATGAGTTATATTCAGTCCATAAACTCCTCATTATTCATCCACAGAAGTATGTATTTAATGATTAAGACCCCAAGGATTTAGTTGATAGAATAATCTGCATTTCTAAAGAAAAAATGAGAAGTGTGGTTTTTAATTCTTTAAAAGAAAAGTTGTGATGCCTGTCAAAATATAATACTGGCTCTTAGTTTTTAAAACAATATCCACAATTTACCTATCCATTGGCCGATTCAGTTGGATATCTCTAATGTACAGTCTTGATCTAATAATGGCTAATTATGCAGTTGTTTATCAGCTCATTTGAAACATGTTGAAATTCGGTCTAGCTCAGCAAATTGCTGTGCTTAAGGCATTTCTACATTCTAGGAAATTATAATATCCCCAGAAGGCAAAGAATTAATAATAAAAATCCTCTTTTGTAAAAGATTATCATTGCAGAGCAAATGGAGCAGATCTTCCCTATCCTAGTGCATTTAATATTCTCATTTTTCCCCCTGGAAGTTTGATGGAAAGACTATTTGAGGATCACTGTTTTATTAACTTGTTAAGAGACACATTTACTGAACCAGTGCAGCATATTGATTTCAGTATCTGCTATACAGTATGGAACCAAGAGAAACAGATAACTTTTAAATATTGTCATTTTGGAACCAAAGTATTCTTGAGATATTTTGTAACCTTACCTGTATCAGCAGAATATTAACTATTCTAAAAGGGCATCTTCTCACTTATAAGCATTTATGACTCGATTGTCTAACCCTTCCACAAACAATTTCTTTCTAGCATGAGTAACCCCACTGAACCTACTGGAACTACACATGTGACCAGGCGGTTACAAAATCAGACCTATGGTTTACATTATTCTAATGAAAATGATCAGACTAATCAATGGGTCACAAGCTTGACTAGCAAATGAATAGAGAAGTGACTTCCCATATAGCTGTTTCTGTGATTGGATATCAAACATTATTCAACTGATCCATTGTGCAATCTCTGAAGTGAGACACTGAACGTTATTTCATATAGCCCCTCATGCTACACACATTAGTCTTGAGCTCATTGTCTTTATAGCTGATTTGGGATATTTTTGTTGAGCAAAAATCCATCCATCGTGAACTTGTCTGAAACTATCAAGACTCTTTTCACACACTTCTTCCAGTCCAGTATCTTACCTATCTACTAACCTAGGCTATGTCTACACTAGAAAAGTTAAGTCGACTTAACAAAGTCGACTTAAGGATTAGTCCATGTCCACACCGTCCTTAAGTCGACTTAAGGGTTAAGTCGACTTAATGAGTGTTAGTAACAAAGTCAACTTAAGCTTTCATTAAGTCGACTTAAGGAATTTCTTAAGTCGACTTAATGAAAGCCTAGTGTGGACGTCGCTTAATTTAAATCGACTTAAGCCTCCTTAAGTCGACTTAAATTGCCAGTGTAGACGTAGCCCTAGTGCTGATATCCTACACATTTGGGGGAGGGAGGTTAAGATTGTTAGTCACTTATATCGTTTAATCAAGGTGTCTAATACTCTTTTGAACACAATAATTCATCTGAACATTGCATGTTTACATATTGAGGAAAAAATCAAACCTAAGAGAGCATTGAGGTCTCTGTGACTGTTCACCCTACAAAAGAGAGTGATCTGTCTAGGCAGGAGTTGACATCATTGGGAGACAGTGTGCAGAACTAATTTCAGTGTGTCTGCACTTTATCAGGCTTGTGGATAAATAGAAAATTCCACTTTTCTGCTGAATGTGTTGATTCCCCCGGCAGTCACGAGCATAATAGTTCAGCTCCTTCCTCCCACTCAAAGAAATAATTTATTCTTGCTTTGAGAATATGCAGACGGATATTTAAGTGTTTCTGTATTGTTTTTACTCCAGAAGGCAAGTGGCACTTTGGACAGAAGGGCAGTAGTTCTTAAATTTAGATTTTGTGAGTGTGTAGATTAATTGCAAATTATTGGGGAAAGAGGTGACGTGGAAGGAAACAGCATGGGTTACTGTGAATTTCTACTCAGGATATCACTTTGATTCCATTTACTAAGAAATCTTAATCACATGTGCAGAGGGAGTAAACAATAATCTATATATTAATAATATTAGAACTACTGAGTTTTTTGAGTATTAATTATGTATTTTGTAATTATGTTTGCAAGTCCATGAAGACATGAATTTTGAGATCATTCATTTCTCATGTGTGGCTTTAGACATTCTAACACTTTACCTGGATAAAAATATATATTCTGTCTATTACAAATATCAATACAAAGTTTTCCCTATATTGTTTTTGTTCAGAATAAAAATAGCACTTACTACAGTAGACCATGATGAATATACTTCAGAGTTAATCTTAGTTAACTTCATCCTTAAATTTTAAATAACTATATATACATAGCCTAGAAACAGCATTTCTGACATAAATTGTTACCATTTACAAATCATTAGCGCTTTACACTTCCTTTTACCAAAAGATTAGATTAATATTTATTATTTTTACTTTATTGTGTGCAAAGAAATCGAAACAGGGGTAGGCTATATTTATTCCTGCAAATATAGTGAAGTGTTTTGTAGATACAGATGCAACCGTTTGTTTTGATATAAAGCCCCATAACAGCAAATTTCTTCTCAAGGAATATACTGAAACGGTATCTTTGCATGAAACTCTCTGCAATCCAAAAGTTCTTGCAATAACAATAATATTTTGTACGTGGATACTGCTATTCTTCTGTAGATCTCAAAGCACTTTACAAAGGTGGGTAAGTATTGTTAATCCCATTTTACAGACAGGGAAACTGAGGCGACAGAGAACTTAAGGGCCTATTTTTTAGAAGAGCTGAACAGCCTCAACTACAGTGGAAGGCAACAGGAACAAGTGTTCAGCACTTCCGTAAATCGGGCACCAGGATTCTGATTCAGCAAAGTGCTTGAGCGCATGCCTATCTTTACATCAGTGGGAGTACTCACGGCTTGAATATAGGCAAATCCTTGCATACCTTGTCCAGCTTGCCTGTATGATTTACCTGAAGTCTCACAGCAAGTCAACAGCAGAGCTGTGTAGAGATTCCACATATCTTGACTCAAACTCCTGTGTCTGTTCCACTGACCAGTAGCTGATCATTCTACAGAAAGTGTTGTATGAAATGTGAAGTCCTTTTTGTTTCTATGATAGATAGATAGACAGATTCTATTAGAGAGAGAGAGAGAGAGTAAAATTAAAGTTAAGGAACGATTAAATATGATAAGGTAGTTCATTTTAGAAATTCTGACAGTATCTATAGTATGCAAGTGAAGCAGAAGCAGTTTATGGCATGTTCAGAATTTCAAGACTGAATTACAGTTTTAGTAATCATCAGCTCCCCTTCTCCTCTGTCATTTTTTGGTTAATGTATTGCATGGAAGAGACTTATGGCACAAGTTTTATAAGCTTGCAATAAAAGTATAACTACTGTTGTATTAAATTATTTAAGTTGTAAACCATTGTAAAAGGGGGGAAAGATTTTATTGACGTGGAGGCAGAAAAAATGATTATGATGGAGTGTAAAATGTATTGTGCTGATTACTACAGAGTTTTTGCCCAGTTTAGCATATTGTAAATCTTCTCCAGGCCTTGAAAAAGAAACTCTGTATGAGAGGGTTTCTTTAAGAAATACTGGCCAGTGGTTTGAGAAAAATGAAGGCACAGTAGGATTTATAATTTGCAACAAGTCAGCAAAGTTCTTACTGCAAACGAAAAATGTCTAAGAGGTCAAAGGGGAAGAGAATGGTGACAAAGTTAAGGACCAGTGAATGTCTTTACAATTTCCAGATTTCCCCTGAGAGAGAGAGCTGGAATTCTGGAAAAAAATAAATAACCAATGTCTATATTTCAAGAAATAGTTTATTATATTAATATTTTGTCTGCTTGTGTATAGAGTAGAGGGAGAAATAAATCGTTTTACATCAGGACTCCGATCTATATATTTGTTGAAAATTGTACACTTACCTAAATTAGTTGCTAAAACTAGAAGAAACATCTTATAAAGGTAGATTTATTCTGAAGAAACCTCTGACATGCATAGGTGTAGATCAAATTGATATTCTTAACTATATTTTCCCTCAGCATCTCTGCTTTTATTAAATCAAAAAAACCCAGCTATTTTTAAAGAAACTAAACAAAAAACCTTAAGCTTCTTCATGTTTCACCTTTTCATCCTGCTTTAATGACCACAGGTGATCTCATGTCATGTTGCAGGTGAGGTTGTTGTGTCCCACAATGTGATCTGAAGTTTGTTTTATTTTCCTCCGCCCTTTCCATGTGTGACTTATGAACAGAAGCAAAAGGAGTTGGTGACCTCATTCCAGTGCCTGCCTCTCTTCCAGCACAATTTAAAAAAAAAAAAGACATGGGAAACAAAATAAAACAAACAAAAAGACATAGGTAATGCAGCTGAGATAAAGTTGTGTCGTACATAATGATAGATAAGTGGAATAGTAATATCACTGGAGAACACAGCCCCTTTCTGGAATGATTTCAGGACCTTCTGGAAACTGTCCTCACTACCATGTCCCATAAGACAAGAAGGTATGATATTCACTGACAAGTTAAGGCCCATGGCATATGATATCAGTGCCGACCAAAGAGAGGGTTACATGGGCATCCGTGCTTTACTTTTAGACTGACATCTCTTATTGGACACTTTAGTAGCCTCTAGCAGTTCTGCAGCATTGTTAGAACCAGATAATGTACCAGAGATCACATCTTTTCAAAAACAGATAGAATATATCAAAACCTTGTTTCACTGTGCCTCATGACGTGGCTGTCTGTTTGTGGTGAAATCTTTCTAGCCAAGATAAAGGTCATCTTTCCATCACTCACTCGTCAGGTTTCCTAAAAGCGATTAGACCGTCACACCAGTTTTCTTTCTGAACATTCTTAGTTTCATTAATCCAATGTCCGTTTGAGGTAGCGTCCTGTCGTAGCTGAAGGTGGAGGATATGACTTAAGGCTCGAGAATTGATCATTCTCTTGGGCCAGTATCATGAAACTGTTCAATGTTGCTGAATCATTATTAGTCTTTGTTGGTGTTGAGTCATGGGAGCAACAAGTGTAAATCCTTTTCCTGTGCTGAATGGAGCCCTTAGGCAGTAGGGCAGTTCCAAACAGAGTTTTATGTTTATTTTTAGAATACTCTCTTTATGATAGTGTATTTTCAATACACTATCTTCAAATCAAACCGTTTTGCAAGAATTATACCAGGCTGTATAATCCGCATAATGCTAAAAGTTTCTTCACAGAAGACCTTTTTTTAATAAGTGACTGACTGCGTGTTCTGATATCCTGATTTTAATGGGTGACTAACTAGGATGCTCAGATGTCCCAATTTCATAGGGACGGGTCCGATATTTGGGGCTTTATCTTATATAGACGCCTATTATGCCCCATCCCTTGTCCCGATTTTCAAACTTGCTATCTAGTCTCTCTGGCTGCGTCTACACTGGTAAATTAAGTCGACTTAAGCTTGCTTAAGTCAACTTAATTTACCCTGCGTCTACACTACAGTTTCCTTAAGTCGACTTTCTAACACCACCTTTCAACTAGACCTAAGGCTTAAGTCGACTCCTTAGAGTCGACTTAAGCCAGTGTAGACGTGGGGTAGCCCTAAGTTGACTTAGGGCTACCCCAGGGCTACCCCAATGCCCCCCCCGCCGGGGGGGGGGGTACAGGGGGAGCCTGGTGTGCCCCCCCACAGGGCAGGGCAGAACCCTGCCCACCCTGCCCCTATGCCCTGCCAGGGTCCCTGTCCCTCTGCCCCATTGTACCTAGGTACAATGGGGCAAAGGCTGAGCCCCCTGACATTGGGCAAAGGGTGCCCCCCCTGCCCCTGTGGACCTCCCCTAGGTCCCCCTAAGCCCCTAGAAGTCGACCTAGGCATCCAGTGTGGACACTCTAGGTCGACTTTTTAAGTTCCCCTTTAAGTCGACTTTATTTTTAAGTGTAGACACACTAAGTCGACTTAAATTAACAAGTGTAGACATAGCCTCTGTGACTGAGATCCATACAATGGGGTGCTAATCTTTTTCATAATTTGAATTTCACAGTGACCTTGTTGTTTTTTTGTTACACATTTTCTCCAGCTGTGTATAGCCTTTTGTTAGGTGATATAATATTTAGGCTATAATCGTGTTTTTTAAGCTCTCCTAAAATTATAGCACAGGTATCCTGCTGGAGCCCAGACCTAAGGTTCTTGCTCATTATCTTGAGACTGTCTGTAAGGATGCCATTTAGGTTATCAATCAGGAGGTGAAGGATGATCGTCTGTGTAACAGACTGGCTGGGGATGGGAGATACGGATTCAGCTGTTGGCTTTGCCACAAACTTCCTGTGTTATCTTGGGAAATCACATAATCTTTCTGTGCCTCAATTCCCTATATGTCAATGGGGATGATACTTCTTTTCTCCTACACTCTGTCTTACCTAGTTTGATTTTAAGTTCTTCGGGCCAAGGACTGTCTTTCACTATGCGTTTGTTCAATGGCACAACAATTTTCTTTGGACCTCTAGGCACTACAATCATTCAAATTATATTACTAATAATTTGGAGCTAGATATATGAATACAGCCCAACCTTTGGCAGTTCAGCACATCACTACTCGGCTAAAATTTAGGCCCCATGCAAGTATATGGCTGTTTTGGGATTCAACTGTATAACTTCCCTATCCCATTCCTCCAACTATATACCTGTCAGTTTCTCTTTACTGGAAGTTAGGGAAGGGACTTCACCATCCTAACATTTGACGAGGTTTGTGACCCAAGATGATCTTGATTCTTCTTCCTTCCTTCCATGGAAGGTGCCAGTGCAGTAATTTTCACTCCCCCTCCCTAAAAGCTATAAGACGAGAGTTAAATAGTTTTCTTCTCTCTGACTCCTCTTCCTTGATTATGGTCTATTTATCCAAACTCAAATATTGGTAATATTTTGGAAATACTTGCCTAGCCTCACTAGTAACTTAATCAAGACTCTGCCAACTTCTTTTATATAAGTCATGAGATACAGTAGTAACGATGTCAGTCACTAACAGCCTGGTTCTGGATCTGATGGAAGGCTATGTATTCCAGGGCCAATCTCCTGAGCCTTCCATTCTCCTTTCTAGGCAACTTTGATTAAACTGTGCCATGAAGCTCAGTCTGGATCAATAGAAATGGCCTACCACAACCTAACCTAGTAGTTAATACATTCCAGTGTAGTTTTCTCTTGTTTGCCATTATATAGTCTTTATATTAGTGAAACAGATTGATTTAAATCTTCAGAACAGTAAACATCTAGAAATAACCTCACTAGCATGCACATGGCACTATATAGAAATATGAAATGTATATAATAGACCAGCTTGTCCAGTGGTGTAAATCAGTGTGCCTCTAATTCATACCAGCTGACACCCTGGCATAATTACTGAAAAGTGTAGCTTGATCAGTTTTATATAAAATGACCATCTATTATTTTGAAGATAATAGGTGTTCTTTATACAGCTTGTAATGTGTAGCCCTCTTGGTATCAATTGAAAAGAGTTAATTGTTGACCACTAAATATTTTTCAGACACTTTTTCTGTTTTCATGCCAAGTTCTGCCACCAGATACATGCCTATAATTTTCACCAGAGTTTCACATAAATCTGTTGTGGTCTCCTTTATATCCCATTGTCTCCAGTTTGGTGTTTCCAAAAATCACAGATTTTTAGAGAGTACTTAGAGTGGATGAACAAACCAACAAATGTTGAATTTATGCAGAACATATCATAGTGGGATGTCAAAGCACTTAACAAACACTGTTACAACTGAGTCCATGTGTAACCATTGAAGGACATATTTGCTTCAGTATGTCTCATGACAGCTTCTTTTAAAAAATATTTAAGTGAATTTAACACTGTGAAAGATGCCAGATTGGCAGATCTGGAGATAAAAGTCCTTGATTTACCAGCAGGCACAAGCAGAGCTTCCCACACAGTGCCCCACAAGCATTCCGCAACCCTTACCTGAAGGGCATAGTTACCAACTGTGTTATGAATAGTAAATGAACAGCGAGATCTTATTCAGGGGGATAAGGCACCTGCGCCACATTTATTGTGAATACAAGGATCCAAAAAGCATTCTAAAGCGCATCACACACACAAACGCACACACAGGAGGGAGATAGTTACCACACACACCCACACAGAGGAGGGAGATACTTACCACCCTCAGCGTTGCTCGAGTCAAATAACTGGCCAGGTGGATGAGCTCGAGGGTGGAGCGGGGTCCAATCAGTCACAACACGATGTTCCTTGTAGTTGCAGAATGAACCCAAAGTCTCTCATTTTCATCACCTTTTTAATAGGGCCCAGACCATGTGCAAGTCTATGAAAACTGCTATGTCATGTTGTTCCCATGTTTGACATAATGATCTGTCACTCACAGATGTAACAAACATGACGTTTTTACTGTTCTGTTCCTGTTCCAAACTTTATCATGCCATCTCCTTGGGGAGGGGGGATGTTGCCTCATCTGTTCTTTTCTGTTAATTTTTCTTACATTCTTCAGCCATATGAACCCTCATTGTTTGAGACCGCTACATCTTCCTCCTTGCAGCTTCTTATCACTTTTTTAACCTCTGTTCACATTCACTCTTCAATCACACACATTAACATCCTTGTTTCTAAATTTTTTTTTGTTAATTAATTAACTTGTACATTTTGACAAAGACAGGGGAGATTATTTCCCCTGCATTTACAACCTTGGGAAATTGCTCAAGATGGCACAGTGTTATTCTTTTGCGTTACAATTTCAATCGACAATTCTTATCAATTGCTCTCAGTGTTTCTTTGACTTTCAAAATCAAAATGTAGTAAGACAGTTTGTTACTGACCAGTTCTGAGAACTGTATGACTACAACTTAAGGTCACGAGATGTTACATTGCAAAGATAGCCAGCCTAGCTGGCCTTCTTCTAACCCTTTGTTTGCTACTCAAATTTAAAATCTTACATTTAGAATGTTACTTAATTTCAGGCAGGCCTATAAGCCTACATTGTCCCCCTCTTGATCCTTGGGTCACCGTTGTTGTCTAGGCCTTAGAGCTAAGTATTGTGTGGTGATTTCTACCTGTGCTTCTAGCTTCAACATACAGGCGTCTCACCCAACACCACATGACAATCATTCCAATTAGACACATACAGCTCAGGGCCAAAACAATTAACAATAGCTGAAGGACAATGGATAGTATACCCTTGGTAGTTTGTGACTATCTCAGAAAAATATCATGCCAATGTTAGTTTTTTTTCCGTATTTGCGATTTTATTTATTTGTTATTGGTGTGTGTATTATGTATGATTTAGGTAGAGGCTTTTGCTGATGTTTCTTTTAGCAAGTTAGTGACCTCTTGCGCCTTAAACAAATGGTTAGTAAAGTTATTTCAGTCTGTTTCAAGACTGACAAAAAAATTACTAATTTACTGATTAGGAATATGTATTTCTTTTCAGTTTTGAGGAGGTAATATGTATGATTTACTGTGTAAATTACACTTACATTGCATTTATATTCATTTACTAACCTCTTCATTTTTCCAGTAAATATTCTCCTATGCACTAATACATGCACAAATTTCATTGTACATATTTCTGGTTGAATTATCCAATTTATCCCAAAAACAATTTCCTAAAAAGGTATCAGAACTGCATGGCTCAGGCACAGTTGGTATGGAAGAGCACACTCACCGTAGGAGGTTTCAAATGGTACACACCCCCAGTGTTCAATAGTTTCCCACTCTCTCCCGCCCACTGGCTCATAGTACAGGGCAGCCAGAAAGATCCCACATGCAATATTGGGAGCAGGCTAACTTTCCACACCTTCACCTATGTAGCCTATTGATGAAACAATTTAACAACAATTTCCCCTGATAATGCTTCTACATTAACAGTGCTAGAAATATACTGCATTGATTCTAATTGGTAGGTATAAAACAGTGTTACCTCTGCTGTTTTAACAAATGTGTGAGCATTTTAACATTTCCTAATATTACCCATAGCATTTCATGTTCAAGTCTGGCCAAACTTAATATTTGCATTTCAGTACATTCTATAACCAATGCTGTTTTTTTTCCATTTCCTTTTGTTTCTTAAACATTAGCCATGAAGTGGTAGTTAACGATTGCCACATATTTCATGTAGGCCACATATTCCATTTAGCTTTAAAGTTTCTCAGACCAATTTGTAGTAGATCCACATTGGTGCGTACCTACTTTTGTATTAAATTTTCTTATAGCTGGGACAGTGAGCTCAATTTGTTCTTGATTACTAACAAGTCCATAGTATTTAGTAATCCCATCCCTGCTCCTATCCTATCCCTCCCTAGAATGATGTCTGCTATTTTTTTTTTTGTGTGTTTGGTGGATGTTGGCTACTGATGAGTTTTACTTCAAGCAGACAAAATAGGCAATGATTATGGGAAGCATGAGGGTTCTACCTTAGACACATTTAACCTGGACCAGTCCATATTTACAATTATTTCTATAATTAGGGGGTTCACAAGCAATTTTACTGAATTATGCTGCAGTTTAAATAACTTAGACTTGTTTACTTTTGAGAGTGTGCGCACGCCTGTTAGAAACACAAATTTCCATTTTCCTAAAAGTGAGCAGTTATCCAGGAACCAAGGATTGACTGCTTGTTTTACGGGGGGCAGTAACCAATAAGCACAAGCACTACCCGCCCTGCAGTTATATAACCACCCCATATATAGAAGCAGGGGATAAATAGAAGGTTCCAATAAACCTCCTAATGATATTTCCCACTTAACCCATACTTGCCAGTGTTCCATAGTATTAGCTGGTGCTGTGATATTTACCTGCATCCCAACCATCCTTTCCCAACTGTACACGTCTGTTTCCCAATGGTCTTGGCAGTTGATTTTTCTTTAAATCATACCAGGTGATGTCAGTGTGAGGGTCTTCAGGCCATGGCCATGATTGGTTCTCAGCTAGGTCAGTATAGTGAGTGGTTTGGATTGCCGGGTCTTTCCTGACCACTAAATCCACTCCAGATATGAGAATGGCTGCGATGAAAATAGTGAACCACAGGCACAGTTGTTGTCGTATTCTCTGAGGGTCATCGCTAGCATCCTATGAAATATGTGTACAAGGGGTGCTGCTTGACTTGGGGATCAGCAGCACAGCCATGGGGACACCAACGAGCAGGATCCCAAAACTATCAGGAACAAAAGCCAGCTTCTCAAGGCTTCTAAAGCTAATGGGAACATGCAGGCAAGTTAGACTGCACTGTGATTTCCTGTGAACTATAAACAACATGCGTTAAGCATATAGTTTTAACTGAGATTCATGTACCCATTTTAGCTTACCATTCTTGTCTATTCGATAGACATGGGGACTTAATTGGTCCACTATGAAGTATGGGCCGATCCACTTTGACTCCAGAGCATGGTCCCTTTTCCCCAGTTTTAGATACATTACCTGGTCTCTTGTTTTTCATAATACTGATTTAGAACACGTTTGTTGTTTTACTTTCTTAGCCATATGCTAAAGAGCTTGGCAAATTTGATATTGTAAAGTTGTCTTGTCTTCCTGCATGCGACTTTCAGTGTTTGCTGCAGGAGTTTCTTGAAATTGCTCAGATATTTGTTCATGAATTAAGGGGAGCTGCTTTTCCTTACTACCCTTTGTTCTTCCAAATCCTTAAATATTTGAGCCAATTGAACTTCTCTCTCTTTTGGATATCAATACTGTTTTTGTGGTGGCACCAATTCCCCAACAATTTTAACACAAGTATTTGTCTTACCACAGTCTGTTTTCTTTGAGGTCCATACCTCCGGGCATTTTCTTCTTCAGGTTTCCATAGCTTCAGCAGTCAGCGCTGCAATTCCTGCTTCTCTGTGCTGAGTAACAAAAACATGTTTCTCCTCCACTCTCCAGCTGGGAGCTAAGATTTCCATATTTTTACAGTGCTCCCCGTGTGAAGTCTATGATGATATTATTGTGGAACAGCCAATCTATACCCAGAACAATATCATCACTTATGTTTTGGGTTTGGATCAGATTCCCTCTGGTGGGATGTCCTTGTATGGAAAAGGGCATGTTAACCCATTTGTTCCCTAAGCTCTGCTCTCTGTTGAAGGAGCTTAATGGAACAGTCTGGGATCTGATCCCTGCTCCCAGAGCATTCTTGACTAGAAGAATGCAGCACCAGTGTCTATTAAGGCTACTGTTAGAGCTTTATTTCCCTGTTGAACAAAAATGTGGGGCCTTCCTTCCCCATTCCATGACAGGCACCCCAAGAACCTCCACTGCTGTGCTCCTACAGTGTGGGTAATCCCTTGTTCATAGGGTTACCCTAGGCACTCATTTCTTCAGGTGAGAATGGTGGTGAAAATTCAGGGGTGCTGGTGTCACCCCGGCTTTTTTCTGCTCTCGGTGAAAGTTTTCCTTTTGGATTCAGGCTGCCTCTTTTAGCAGATTTTTGGTGGATGCCCCATCCCACTTATTCCAGTCTGCCTGGGTCTGGACCACACTCTCCTAAAGCTAAAAGGTAAAGCTGAATGGCCCCCATCCTTATTTTCAATATCCTTGTTACTGGTTCCTTTTCTGGTGCTGGTAAGTAACTTAGGAGATATATAGATACAGATAGATATATTGGTTTTCCACATTCTCCTCCTCCCACCTGCACTGATTCTTTTTCTTTTTTTTCCTAAGGGAAGCAATCAGCTCCTGATCTTCTGCTGATCAGAGGTAGCAGTCATTACACGCTTCCCAGAGGAGCCAGATGGCTGCTCTGTCCTTCTTGGTGACCCCAGATGGTTGTTATATAGCGTAGAATTGAGCCAGTCTTTCCTGTAAGTAAGATATGGTCCAAACATCCGCCAGAGCCTGTTCTGTCCATGGGTTTGGCCCAAATTTATGCAGTATTTTACCAAACGGGGTAATTTCCTCTAAAAATAGAAAATCTTTTGGGGCAGAACTAGGCTCCTCGGGAGAGGGGGTCTTGGGCTGTTTTTTCCTAAACATTCTCTCCTGCTCCGGGTGGATATCTGACTTACAGTTTAATCAAAAAGAGGTTAAGGTGATTGAGTGCAGGGCTCTCGCCCCGTGCGGCTAAAGGTATACGGCTACAATGCCCTGAATTTGGCCCAGATTTTTGGTGTGCACACCTGATTCTGAATACCTGAGGCGGGATGCCAATATTCTCCCCCTTTCACATTTCTCCACCAAAATGTTATGCTTAGTAAATGAACAGCGAGGTCTTATTCTAGGGGATAAGGCACTACACCACACTTATTGTGAATACAAGGATCCAAAAAGCATTCTAAAGCATTCATTCTCTCTCTCTCACAGACACACACACACACACACACACAGAGTTGCTCGAGTCAAATCACTGGCCAGGTGGATGAGCTCGAGGGTGGAGCGGGGTCCAATCGGTCGCGACACGATGTTCCTTGTAGTTGCAGAACGAACCCAAAGTCTCTCATTTTCGTCACTCTTTTATAGGGCCCAGACTATGTGCAAATTATGAAAACTGCTATGTCATGTCGTTCCCATCTTTGACATGATGATCTGTCACTCACAGATGTAACAAACATGACGTTTTTACTGTTCTGTTCCTGTTCCAAACTTTATTATGCTATGTCCTTTGGGAGGGGGGATGTTGCCTCCTCTGTTCTTTTCTGTTAATTTTTCTTACATTCTTCAGCCATATGACTCCTCATTGTTTGAGAACTACTACATCTTCCCCCTTGCAGCCTCTTATCACTTTTTTAACCTCTGTTCACATTCACTCTTCAATCACACACATTAACACACAATCTCTAATTTTTTTTGTTAATTAATTAACTTATAAATTTTGACAAAGACAGAGGAGATTATTTCCCCTGGATTTACAATCTTGGGAAATTGCTCAAGATGGCACAGTGTTATTCTTTTGCGTTACGATTTCAATGGACAATTCTTATCAATTGCTCTTAGTGTTCTTTGGCTTTAAAAACAAAATGTAGCAAGACAGTTTGTTACTGACCGATACTGAGTACTGTAAGACTTTACAATTTAAACTTAAGGTCATGGGATGTTATATTGCAAGGATAGCCAGTCTAGCTGGCCTTCTTATAACCCTTTGTTTGATACTCAAATTTAAAATCTTACATTTAGAATGTTACTTAATGTCAGGCAGGCCTATAAACCTACAACTGACCCAGATTTTGGAAATCTGTGCCAGGTGATTTCAGTGTAATTCCGTGCTCCAAGTTTCTGGGCAACGGTAAGCAGCTGTAACTCAGCCTCAGAGCTGAAAAAGCAAATGTTGTCATCACTGCACACGTGCTATTGTAGTTGATAATTTTAGGGTCATATTTTCAATCTACTATCAAAAATGTGTGTGCAATATTTGCATGCTTATCCATTTCCACTCAGAAAGATCTGCATGTAAGCATAAGACAGGTAGATGTATGTGTTAACCAACAGCTCGCGCCATCAGCACAAGCAAATTCTGAGTTCTTTATGAACAAACAAGTGCTGCCAATATTGCAAGTGATTTTTAGATTCCTGCTGAAAAATTGGTCCTTACTGTTTTACATGCTTGTAAATAATCTGTCTCCATTCATAACTCATCCCAATTTGGTAGCGTTATACCCTCTACTACAGCTTAGAAGCTTAGTAACCATGTATTTGTTAGAGAAAGAGAACCTTATATAAGGCTTGAGGCCACTGGAAGATGGTATACAAAGAAAATAGGCTTGTGATCTCTGCAATCTGTCATGCCTTTAGAAAAAATGGGAAATCTCACTGTGTTCCCTCAGCAATCACATTCATTAGAGTTCAGTTCCTACTTTCCTCTGGAAATTATATTTAGCCTTCCCTGTGAGTACTGAAAGGGAATGTTTAAGTAATTCTTTATTCAGTGTAGAAGGTTAATGACATTTTAAACGGGTGTGCACATTTTTAAACTTGTGTAGGCCAACTATCTACAGTACCTTTATATAGGGACAACACTAAATATAGAACATTAAAGAATACAAGGAAAGAGTGTTAAATGTTGTTGCTGTGCTATTTTCTAAACTACAACCAACAGCTTGAAAAAATATTATGGAAGCTGAAACTTACTGTTGTTTCCTAAAAAACAGCCATAATAATAGGCTGGGGTGTTCAGTAAGCATTTGTTTATCTTTAAAAGAGTGACCTTTCTTTCCGTGACCTACCATTGATGTGCACAATAAACTATCTAATTTGACTGGTGGTGTGTATTATGGAAGATGGTTTTACATATGTCCAGAAAGAGCTATGTGGGGCATAAATATTGTAAGAAAATAATTTGAGATTGTAATAGTAATTGTTTAAAATATCCATATGAAGAATGTGTCATGTTGGTGATTATCTTCATTCATGAATTCATGAACTCCATACAAGTGTCCTCTTACAGCCAGCCTCATTCTCTTTCTCAAGCCACTCTATCATAGGAATTAGAGATGGCAAAAGCCTGTTAGGTCAACTAATCTCACCTTCTGCCAGCATAGGAATATTGTTCATAGAATATTATTTAGGACTTTGTCAATCGTCATTTTAAATGTCCCATATGACTTGAGTTCCTTCTCCACATATTAGCAGACTTCATTATCAGGATGTTTTTCTTGAAATTCACATCCCTTCACTTATTTCATCGCATTTCTCCAAGTTTCGTGCACACCTTGTACTGTTCTATGTATTTCTCTCTTGTTGGTATTTGTCTCTTTCAACATTTCTGCTTCTTGTGCCTCACACTTCCTCCCAGGAGGCTCAGCATGGTATCTAAGGGAAATTCCTTAGCTACTGCACTATCCTTCATGGGCTGCTATGTAGTCTTGCGTTGAGTGTGGCAACAGCCAGAACAGAAAAGTGTTTCCTTCCTCTCCTGCTGTTGAGGGTGGGCTCAAGTCATTCCCAGAGCCTTTCCTCCTTATAAGGGGAGTGGTAGTGGTGTTGTCTAACAGTTATACACCGTACCCACACCAAAAAAAAAATACAAGAGGAGAGAAGCTTTTACTTGACATCCTCCTTAATATCTACGGATAGGGACCACTGAAAACATCATCAGAAGTGTTGCCTAATTCACAACGGTGTTCTTAGGGTATCTCTTGGTGCATCACATTGCAAATGTACAGCTTTACATAAGTTACTAATTTTGTCTGGAACAGGGACAGAACTAGGGCCCCAAAGGAGGTGGGAGGGAAGAGAGATTTTCTGATAGGTTTGAGTTAGTCACAGTCTAACCTTCAAATGAACAGAACAGGTTTGTTCCCTCCTACCCCCTTGTGACTTCAATTATAGGGCTGAATAAGTGAAAACAATCATAACCAAACCCTGCGAGTCTGCAAAGCAGTAATTAACACCCCCAGTGAATAACTTCTCTGAAACTGGTCTTTAAGCAAACTTTACTCTAAAAAACAAAACAAATTAACTTGGCGGCCTGATAAAAGAGACGCATTGCCACGGCTGACAGGCCCACAATTGAACCAACTCTAAAAATAACTTTTTTTGCCCTATTAAATTACTTTAAAGTGCTGGAAAATGTATTAGCTACAAGTTTCACACACACACAAATGCCACTTTCTTAGCTAAGTGACTCAGCTCTAGAAAAACAAAATGTTCACACCCACCCCATCCCTGAGCATGCCTCCTTCTCTCCTGCCCCCCTTCTCAGCAGAAGGGAAAGGAAGTTAGTCAGACTGGCCTGAGAATGTCCATCTGCTGGGGTCCTTCAGAGCTGGGAAGACAGTGATGTCCTCTGATATTGGCTGTTATCTCACCCTACTGTTTTATGGAGGGATATGGAGTCTATGCAGGGTAGAGAGAATGGAAGCCCTGGCTATTCAGTGGGCATTTTGAAGGACCGGGAATCAATTGTCTCTCTGTGCCACCTCTGCATAAAGCCCCTGTGTTCCCATAGCTGCCATCATGAGTGCCTGGAACTCTGCCCAGATCATTCTGCTCTGTACAGGAGAAACACTGCTCCTCTTCCTCCTATTCGAACTGTATGGGAAGAACTCCCCCATTCCTGGTGAGTATGTAGTGAGAGTTCCCTCATCGATTGCTCTACTTTAACCACTGCAAATGGATATAGTAATTGCTGGATCTGTGCATCATGTTGTGGGCAGTCTAGAGTGAAGGAGGGCAGTCCGCCCTTACACACACACACGTTAATGATGAAAGTTAATACAGTTGCAGCCTTACTTATCCCTGTATTTGAGATGTCATTCTCCTGCATGGCGTGATCAATAGAGGGAAGAGATGCAGTTTGTGTGTGTCCTTACAAACAAAATCAGTCACCTACCAACTTTGATGTCTCTTTATTATTATTTTATTTTAATCATAATAATTAATATGAGCATTTTGGTAAGGGGACAATGACTAGTGGCTTCATGAGGTTCAGTGTCATGAACGCAATCCCTGTGCTGAAGACCAAACAGTCTAGAATAACCCTTTAGGTCTTCAAAGAAGTTGAATCAGTAGTACTATAACTATGAGAATTTGCACTGTTCCTTCTTGTCCAAAGTTTATTCTCATCTGCCATATGATTATGTGAAAGGGAGACTATATTTATTCTATCTGAAACGGGTTTAATGGGAAAATTTTGTAGCAGCAAAAATCTCTGCACAAATTGGATGAGTCCATAGACAAGAAATTTGATGAGACAATTTTTCAAAGCCGAATATTAAGGTCTACTCATTTGCCCATCCAAAACAGACAGATACATCTCTGAATGGCAGTTATGCCATCTGAGTGGGTTATTTGTACTGATATAGACCTAATTTCCATATATAATCATGGTAACTGAGTTTTCAATTGCAGCTTTACTTTTTGCATCTGCATTTTTTTATTTTTTATAGATCTGGGCTTTTGTTTTTTAACCTTTTGAAAATACATCCTTGTGTCCAAATCTTATCATTTACTTTCTATTTTAACAGCATATAAATATTCTGGATGTAAAATGCAACATGACTGCTCATGTATAAAATGTCAGTGTAGAAAAACACGATAGTAATTTTGAAGCAACTTGTGAAATCTTCAGAACATAGACTGAATTTTTGAGGCTCAGTGGCAAGTGGATTCATACTTTACTTCAGGAAAGCTCATTGATTCATGCTTTTATATCAGGCATACTTTTAAATCCTGACTTAGTGTAGCTCACAAATAAAAAGGAATTTGTGGTCTTACCCTAATCCCTGGTGGACATTTGTGACACACATTGCCACATCAGTAAACCACCTAAGAATTCAGCACAATTGGTAGCCCCTGATCCAGAGCAGAGCCCCAGGCAGGGCAGCTGAAGTTTGGAACTAATATTTCCAGAGTGCCATATCTGCCCCACTCATGTAGGTAAAACAGTCTGAATGAGGTAAAATTATAGGTTTAAAAATAAAAATTAGCACATATACAGTGCTTTCTATACCATTATTTAGCCCTGAACTGCTGTGGGAGATAGGTAGATCAGCATTCACTTCATGTTACAGATGAGGAAAAGAAAAAGAGACCTCGTGACCTGCTCAAGACCACAAGGGCCAAGGAAGGGTAATTGCTATTATAACTGGGATAAGAAATCAGTACCTGGCACGCAGCCCTGTGCTCCAATCTCATTTTTCCATTTTTCCACAATATGCCAACATCTTTATGGCCGATTTAGAACAACGTTTCCT
>ML685764.1:9913115-9939255 GCA_007922175.1 Pelusios castaneus
TAGCCGTGTTAGTCTATTGTAGAAAGACAAAAGAGTCCTGTGGCACAAGACTCTTTTGTCTTTCTACAATAGACTAACACGGCTACCCCTTTGGAATTTACCTGTGACTGTAAATGAAAATACAATATTTACCACTGGGATAAATACGTGGTTTTTTGCAATTTAAAATGAATCACTAAATTCTCCATCAGTATTGGAAAGTCTGGTGCATGGCACGTTAAAGAGAAAGTTTGGGCTAGCACAGATCATAAATGAAGTATATTTGTTCCTCCTAGCCCACTCCTCCAACCCCACCTGAATACACATGGTCAGTTCCCCCTCATACACACACATCACCGCCATCTGCATCCATTTCCCTGATGTTTTAGTTTCTAAGAAAAATATGTACAGGAGTGACATGCCAGTGAACAATTGGTTCAATATGCAGCATTGAAATCTTAGTCATTTACGCAAAAAATTACTTCTTACAAAAATAATAAATAATGCTGACTTGAGTTAAGCATAATTTGCTGAACACCTTAAAGATTTGTTTTTATGCGTGCTAAATTAAAAATTGTGTAAGTAATAGGAGAAAGGACTTAAAGTATCAACTGTTCTTTTAAATATAACAGATAAAAGATGTAGCCTTTATAGTCTTGAATAAATCAGGTATTTCCCCCTGATGCAATTTCACTAATAGTGCAGTGTCTCTCTCCCCCACACTTTGGCTTACAGTTTTATTTTTAAAAGGCAGCTTCCCTTACTCCCAGTGTAATTTTCACCTGCCGAGTTGTAGATTCACAAAATGAACTGCAGATCCAGAATTCTTGCCCATCTGCCTACCTGATTTTCACCTGTAGTAAGACAGTGGGAGCTCCAAGTACCCAGATCTTCACCCATAATTTAACCAAAGGTGAAAAACTTGAGTGAAGATTTTGCTAATGCACCTACAGTAAGGTCGTCTTTTGAAAATGTGGTCTTTTCTGGTTCCAAACTCACCGGAGACTTTTCCAGACTAAATATTTTGTGTCACCTGCAAGTATTAAAAGAGCTGAGTTTACTTGCAGAACTACCGACACCCATGATGATGCCTCTCTGAAAATTACACCCACTTTTCTTGTGGTGGGTTTTAGTATTAGCCCTTGGCCACAAGCCTGTTGAAGAGTTAAACTGCCAGAAGTGATGGTTTCTGAATGTCTAAAAAACAAAAATAAAATAAAAATCACCTATTTTAAAATGTAATTTAATTGTCTTTTTTCATTGGGCTGAGAACTTTCTTCCTACTTTGACCCAATGCCTTTCAAGTCAGCAGTCATCCAAAATCAGAGTTCAGAATAGAAATGCTAACTGACCTTTAATCAGAGTGTCACTACTGAATCCCGGTGATACATAGATTGAGTTGCTTATTACACAGAACATGAAGTCCTTTGACCCTGAGATGAATATTGATCTCAGATTCACCTTTGTCAATGTTCATCTCTAATGTCAACAATTTTCTATGCAAAATAACTCAAACACATTTTAGTAGTTTTAGTCTGTTCCTGTGGTTGCAATATCTATATGGCAACATGTTACATGATATACAGATGTATTCCTTCTGTTGCTGTTCAGTAAAAACAATAAATGAAATCCTGCCCTACTGAAATCAATGGCAATACTCCTATTGGCTTTGGTTGGGCCAGAATTCACCGAGTACATGTTAACACTTTGATTGAACTGTATATTCACAACCTCACAGTCAGTGGGGAAAAAAATAAAACTTTGACACCCATCAAGTTCTGCCCTCTTTACACTATTTGTCTAGCCAGGAATTTTTAATGTCACAAAGCGATGTTAAAATCATAGAATCTAAAGACAGAAAAGCCCTATTAAAACCTAAACCATGCAGCCCAGGATCGTTCCCTTCGGTATAATTTATAGCATTTTTTCCAATTATGCTTTTAAAATGCTATGTAACTGGGCTTCTATCACTTCCTTAGTGAGGCTACATGTGATGTTCCTCATAACTAGTCTACATTTTCCACTCCTTACTTCCATTCCATTCATCTTCTCCAGTCATCTCAACCTTTTTTCCATCACGACACACCTGACAGATGATGCTCCCCTGTGTGACATGCTACAATTTGCCAGTGACGGTGGTGCTTGGGCTGGGAGCGCTTGGGAGACAGCAGTGCTCAGGATGATGCAGCATTCCAGGACTCGGGTGGGGGCAGAGTCAAGCCAGCGCAGGCTGTTGCTCTGGCGGTTTGGCTCGATGGGGCTGGGTTTATTTTTGTGGGGCAAGCAATGTCCCTCCCCTCTCGCAAGCCCAAGATCTCTGAGTTACAGCCCCTAAGTCCCTTTACTCAGCTTGCCCTGGCTACTGCCTGTGTTGTGCAGCAGAAGCGGCCTTTTGAGGGCAGCGATGAGTGGCAGGCGGCAGGAGCCCCAAGCCAACACCAAGCTGAGCTTCCAATTTTCTGTGACACACCTCCTGGATCTTCACGACACACCTTTGTGTCCCAACACAGTGGTTGAGAACCGCTGATCTAATGAGACACTTTCTATGTATCACATGAATTCCTCTCCCTGCATGATGTTTGCAGCCTTTAACCTTCGTTGTCACATTTCCCTCTTAGTCTTCACAAGTCAGATTCTGTATGTCTAGTTGTTTTGATGTTTTCCATAAATCATAAACTCCAGATTCCTAATCATATTTGTTGCTCTTCTCTGGACTGCATCCTAGAAGCTTTATCCCTATTACATTTTATAGGACAGTTCCATAATAAAAGGCAAAGTATCTAATGTAATTTGTTACATTTCTAGAACTTGATAGCAATAAAGTTGTATAATACTGAAGTTGATTTTAAAGGTGACTTGCGAACAGTTTAAAAAAAAATCAATGAGACACGTTTCTTCTAGGATACACCACCGCAGCATTTAACACAGTGAGGTGGTATACATTCAGTAAAGAGCAATTTGATCTGTAGAGAGCTATGTAGTGAATATTCAAATGTGAGGAGTAAAAGAGGCAATTCAGCACGTAACTGAATTTAAACTTCCCTCCTATATCCCCACAAATTAGGTAAGGATAAATAAAAACTCAGTAATATACTAAATACCTCTGTTATCTTTGCTATTTGGGACATTAAGAACCCTACAATTAGTGATATATATATATATATATATATATATATATATATATATATATATAAATTTTAAGACATAACACGTTTCTTACAGTATAAAATGCATTTGTTTAACATAAAAACCAGAAGGTATTCTTCATTCATTTTGTTCCTCTTTTAGGACTGCAAGATTATCTAGAAGAACAGTTGGGTGAGAAGACTCCTGCTCTGATTCTGGTACCTGTTGTGGATTTACCTGAAAAGGAAGTTATTCATGTTGCATGCTGGCTGGGCTAGTCATGTATAAGTAATAAATTGATATCAAAGGATGTATTCCACCTAGAAGAGAGTGAAGAGAAGGGTGATCTTGATTACATTGAATATTTTCATTAAACATCAAGGTGTGCATTGCTTGATTTGGGCAGAGCCTGTCTAAAGTGTTACTGTTTTTCTATGGACAATGCCTAATGACAAATGTCACATTTAGCCTTTGGATAAAAAAATAAAGATTTAAATAAAGATTTTTATATATATATATATATATATATATATATATATATATATATATACCCCGTCCTGCTTTTTTCTCTGTTCTAGAGTGTTTTCTGGCCTCTAATTACAGTCAACTCACAGGAGATGATAGTGACCCTGCTATCCTAAGGCCCTGGGCCCACTAGACCAGTTGTAATTTACAGCCATTGTTCGGGGCATCAGTATGTTAGCTCCAGTACAGTCTTTTAGATTTCTTACATTAGTTTTGCAATGGATACAGTGACTTAAAGTTAGCTCCTAAGGGCCTTAGGATTGTGACACGCTGCCCCCCCCCCCCCCCACACACACACACACCTTTTCTGATGCTGGTGACTAATTACTCACCTTCTTCGAGGCTAGTCAGCATGTGCCAGCAAGCCCCCCTCAGTTCCTTCTCAACCATCCCTGAGGAGAGATGGAACCATTAGCAGTCTGTTTGTGGATCATTCTCTCTTTCTCTCTGATTTAGTGTTTCAATAGCTTGTTAATCCCTTTTTCTTCTTACTTGCAATTTTTTTTTATTCATTCTTCTCCCCTTCCCTCCAAGTGGCAACCTGGGCATCTGCGCATACTTTGCAGAACATTATGCAGTTACCAGGGACTCTGCTTCCGATGCCATCTTTGGCTCCATGATATTGTCATCCATAAAAGACCCAGCTCCAAAGCCCCAGCCCTTCAGTGGTGACACTGCTCAGAAGTCACCTCCAGTGGATCCTTATAGATGCTACTCAAAGAAGAGGAGGGAGTTACTCACTTAGTCAGTAATGATGGTTCTTAAAGGGGTGCTCCACTACCCACCATCCTACCCTCTATTTTGAAGTTCTTGTCAAGGATTATCTGTTAGAGAAGGAACTGAGGGGTGTTCGCCCATGCACACTGGCTATCCTCATGGGGGGCGGGGCTTGAGGGAAGGATAGGCATGTGTATGCCAAACAGACACTGCTGTCAAGGTTCTTTGGTCAGCAGCACAGGGTCATACATCTCAAAGCACCATCATTACTCTTAGTCAGTAATGAATAACAGGGATCCTAACCAGCTCCTAATAAAGTCAGTGAGAGTTTTGTCTCTGCCTTTGGTGAAGTGGGATCAAATTCTAAAGGTGTATCTCAGCATCGTTGAAGTCAATGGCAAAACTCCCATTGTTAATGGTTCACTATATTACAACTAACCTTCTTGATTTAGCTTGACTCTGCAAGGCACTCTAGCAAATGCCCATTCTCAGGCAAAGCTAAACCTTCAGGCAAGAGTGATGTCCTTATCTCCATGTTACACATTCATGAATTCCCACCTTAGCTTGGAAGGTTCTTTTTTAAGAAAATAAAATCTGATTCACAGTCAGGCATGTGTGATCATTCCTGGAGGAGCTACGCATACAAGGGCTCCAGTTGGCTTCCGGTTCCATCAGTGTTAGTTTGAAGAAACTCTTCTGAAGTCAAATGTATGACAAATTTACATTGAGGTGAGACTGAGAAGAGAATTTGGCCTTATAGATTCATGTATTAACAGGACTATTATAAATAAAACACAACAAATAATTATTCTGGTCTACTCCATGCTGATTAGGCTCAGCTGGAGTATTGTGTCCTGTGCTAGGCGCCACATTTCAGGAAAGATGTGGACAGATTGGAAGAGGTCCAGAGAAGAACAATAAGAATCATTAAAGGTCTGGAGCACTTGACTTATGTGGGAAGATTAAAAGAGTTGGGCTTGTTTAGTCTGGAAAAGAGGAGACTGAGAGGGGACATAACAACAGTTTTCAAGTACCAAAGAGGAGGGAGAAAAATTGTTCTCCTTAACAGCCCATGATAGGACAAGAAGCAATGGGCTTAAATTACAGCAAGGGAGGTTTAGGTAGGACATTAGGAAAAAATTCCTAACTGGCAGGGTGATTAACCACTGAAATAAGTTGCCTATGCAGATTGTGGAATCTTCATCATTAGAAGTTTTTAAGAGCAGGTTAGCCAAACACCTGTCAGGGATGGTTTAAGAGGGTACTTGGTCCTGCCATGAGTGCAGGAGACTGGACTTGTTGACCTCTCATGGTTCCTTCCAGATTCTATGATTTTTTCCCCATTCCCAGTTCTGTTCTCAGCAGCTGATACAGAGTCAGAGACTAAAGACGAGAGGATCTTCCTCTGTATCCTCTTGCCTGGCATATCTGAGATATTGTGCTAATTTTGATCTGCGAGTCAAACTGTCATTATTATCCCTTACCATCACAGCAAGAAAGTACAGTAGAACAGCCATTGTATTAAGCGAGGCTTAGTTTGGTCATAGCTATTCTCTGTAACAGGTACAAAAACTCATCCTGAAGTTTTTTCTAATAATTGGGATTTTTTTTTTTTTGTTTAAATTCGTAACTTGTAAAATGTTCTAGTCAGTTAGGCTATGTCTACACTAGAAAAGTTAAGTCGACTTTTCTAAAGTCGACTTAAAAAGGTCAATTTTAAGTCGACTTACTCCACTTTGTTAAGTCAACCTAACTTGCCTTAGGTCGACTTAACAAAGTGGACTTATGCGTCCACACTGGGCTTAGGTCGACCTAAGAAAGGGTTAGGTCGACCTAAAGAGGCTTAAGTCGACCTAATGAGTGGTGGTTACTAAGTCAACTTACGCTTTCATTAATGAAAGCCTAGTGTGGACGTGGCTTAATTTATGTCAACTTAAATTGTCAGTGTAGACGTAGCTTTATTATTTTATCTTAATTGAGATGCTTTGGGAAGAATGGGGAAGACACAGATGTAGTTAAAGACCTTTACACAATCCACATGCGTAGACAGTTTTAAGCTAAGATTCTTGTGCCTGATTCATTCCCTGAGAAAACAGGAAAGAGTCTGGTACCAGGGAGGTGCTGTTATCAGTACATTAGGTTAGTAATAGTCAGTGTCATTTTTGATTAGCCTAAGACGTGTTATAGTAATATGGATGGAATAAATGTGTCCCGGGCCTTCCCTAGGGAGCAGAAGGGAGAGCAGAGTGACTGCCCTGAGCCCTACAATTTGGCGGGCTCCATGCTCCTCCCCTGCTGCCTTTGGCAGCAAGCTGGCCCACGGGTGGGACAGGAGCACAGGGCCCAGCCTCTGGGCTGGCGCGCCTCACCCCCAGGGGCAGACCAGCCAGCCCAGGGGTGGGGCGGGAATGTGGACCCAGTCCCTCAACCGGGGCAGTCCCCCGTCCCATCCCCCTCACTCCAGTGCTGGGGACTCCTAGGCTATGTCTACACTTGCACTTTTAAGTCGACTTTAACTAAGTCGACTTAACTAAGTCGACTTAGTGTGTCTACACTTAAAATTAAAGTCGACTTAAAGGGGAATTTACAAAGTCGACCTAGAGCATCCACACTGGATGCTCTAGGTCAACTTTGTGGGGCTAGGAGGTAGAATGGTCCCAGGGAGTATCCTGATGAGCCATTGAGAACATAAAAAATACAACCATTGTATCCTTAATGGCTCATCAGTTTACTCCCTGGGACCATATCACCTGGCAAATTCCTAAAGATTAAGGAGACAATGATTGTTCACACCCTCCCGTCTAAGACATTCCTCCAGAATGACACAAGTTAAAGTATGGATATAACATCAAATTCTTAACTTCTAATCAAAATACAATTCCTAGACATAAACTATATAATCATTCCCAGCAAATTACTACCTTTCTATTGATACCAAACATGACATAGTTCCTATGGATTATAGCATTTATGAGATATCCATAGAAAATAATATCATAAATGCTTCCCTAAATCCAGACAGTGTCACACCGTGCCCACATGCCCTGCCCTTTGGGGGGCATGCCAGGCTCCCCCTGTGCCCACCCCCGGCAGGGAGGGCATTGGTGTAGTCCTGGGGTAGCCCTAAGTTGACTTAGGGCTACCCCAGGGCTACACTGGCTTAATTCGACTTTAGAAAGTCGAATTAAGCCTTAGGTCTAGTAGAAAGGTGGTTTAATGAAGTCGACTTAATTTTCATTAAGTCGACTTTATTTTCCTTAAGTCGACTTAAGCAAAGTGTAGTGTAGACGCAGGGCACATTAAGTCGACTTGAGCCAAGCTTAAGTCGACTTAATTTACCAGTGTAGATGCAGCCCTAGGGACTGCCCTGAATGTGCCCAAAGAGTTAATATTAGACAACGGTCCAACATTAGACGGTTTTAAACAGGGTTTGGGGTTTAGTATACACAAATCTCAGGCAGCTTAGTACCATGGCTTAGTACCATTAAACATCTTTGTAACCTTTTACTGAGGATACAAAGAAAAACAAAAAAAAGGACGATACAGTTGAAGCATTTAAAATGTAAAATATTAAGTAAGGCTTTGATTTTACAATATCCCTTGTTCCCTTTCCATTTAGCTGGAGAGAGTTTTTAAAAGAAAACTCCTTGTTTGGTGGTTTATCAGATCTGTTGAAGAGGGTAACTGCCCTTTGAGAGAGAAGGCGCGGCAGGGAGAAAAAAGGTTTGTGACGCTGTGGTTATAGCTGCTGCTGTTGAAGTTTGATCCCATTTTCTTAAAGACAAAATAAGACAAATACACACAAAAGGGATGAGAGAAAAGACCAGCAAAGATGGAAAATGCATCTTCAATCTCTAGTATTGATTCTCTCACTTGAAAACGCGCTGCTGGAAAACCACAAGCATGGCCCCATGGTCTAACTGAGGACATTGCCTATGTCTACACTGGCCAGTTAGTTTGAATTAAGGAAGCTTAATTCGAACTAACTAAAGCCATGGCTACACTAGGATTTCATTAGTTCGAATTAAGGGCTTCTAGTTAGTTCGAATTAACCAATGTGGCCATGTTAGTTCGAACTAATTGCTTAGTTCAAACTAACCGGCCCATTGAACTCAATGCAATTCGCTAATTCGAACTAAGCAAGTGCCATGAATGGCACTTGCTTAATTCGAACTAAATTTTGCTAGTTCGAATTAACTTAATTCGAACTAACTAAAATTAGTTTGAATTAGTTAGTTCGAATTAACTAATTCGAACTAATTTTAGGAAGTGTAGACATAGCCAGTAAGAACTGGCAAGCTTGTAGGCTGTTTAGAGCATTGCTTTTATCTACTCCTGTGATCATGGGCTTATGACAGTTTGCAAATTATGCAGCCTTGACCAGCTAAACCAGACTCTTATTTGACAGAAGGCAAAAGGAGAAGGATAAGAAAGAGAAGAAATAAGATGGGGAAAGGAAAGAACACACCTGAGATGGGGATGTTGGCAAACTCACACATTCCGTGGGGTTCGGGATTTAGCCAACCACTGGTGAAAGTGGCAATATCTTCTGGGTCCCTTTTGGTTGGGACATGTCTTGGGATCAGGATAACGGAGGTCTACCGGTATCACATGGATTCTAGGGTCCCAGGAGATAGGGAAGGTAGCAGTCATCTTGTGAAGTTCAGTCCTTTGCCCTCTCTCAGCCAGTGCTTCTAGTCCATTTTTCCTCAAAAGGTTAAGAACCCCAAAATTCGATTCCTTGCCTGCTATGGACTTCCTGTATGACCAAGTCATTTAGATTCTCTGTGCTTCTGTTTCCTAGCTGTTAAACAGGAGTTATAATGGATGGGTATGGCGAGGAAAAATATCTTAAAAGATTGTGAAGCACTTTGAGCGCTCCCGGTGAACAGAAGAATATACAAACCAGGCATTATTAGGTGTTGCCAGAATAATTGCAATGAGAGAGAACTTCTCTGTAACTACTGTCCTCCTCCCAATAGGGACTGTTCCTTACCTGATCCAGCCACTTTCTGTTCTTCTCTCCTCCATCCAGTTGAACCTATCTGCCATCCAATTGCAAAGGTGTCCCAGAAAAGGGACACACTTCCCCACCCCTTTCTCCTGGCCAGCCAACTCTCACCACATTCTGCTTCAATGAACATGCTTTCTTTTCTCGGTTTTAAAATACAAGCATTTTATTAGTTGCAAATGTAAAGAGCAGACAGAGACCACAAAGCTCAAGGAGGAGGAGATGGCAGTAAAGCCTTTCAAGTGAGGATGAGTGCTTTTAGCTTTACACAAAAAGAGATGCAGAGCCAGAGAAGGGGTATGAATTTACCCATCTCTGTACCATATCTCACTAATCTCGCCCTACTGGGCTTAGAAAAGACATCCATATGCATTTTATCCCAGCATTTGCACTACAGTGAATGATAAAATACACACTCAGCGGATAGGATACTTATTCTCAAAGACCTCAGGCTTGTCGGATGTAATCATTCTTTCAAGCTTTAAACTAGCCTCCCTCTTCCCTCAAACTGGTAATTTGTGTAGGTGCTGAAAAGTGGTGAAACAATGTATTGGTCCAGTGCTTCCAGCCAGGAATTCTTGCAGCTAGAAGAGCTTTAAAGTGTTTGCTTTCTGAATAGCTGGAAAGAAAAGAAATAGCTTCTTTTGGTGCTGTCTTGAAAGACTTCATACCTCCTCCCTGTAATACAAGTAACTTGAGGTTTGAAGCTGGGTTTGCTGAGTCTTAAATATGAAGAATACAGTCTGTTCAATATTGAAATTCAAGGTAAAATGCTGCTTCATACATAGAGACCTAAGACTTTCGTAGCAGAAGGAAATGTCTTAGCACCTTTTTATTTGCTGCATGCTTGTTACTTTCATCATAACTACCTGGCCCTGCTGTGAATGGAAGCTTCACAGGGCTCTTTTTCAGTCTCTTTGGAACCAGTGAGCCTTAGCTGAAGGCGAGTGTATGACAGAGAGAGCAGGAAGGGGAGTGTGAAAAAGGACAGTAATATCTGTAATACTGCAACTTTTACCATAGGATTGACAGGGCTATGGAGTTTACCTGAACTAATTTTGATCTTGGATGTGTAAATACATATACTGAGGTAACATATTGGTTTTGAGGGCTTTGAGTTTTTATACACACACACACACGTAAATTCTTCTGTTTCTTTGATTTTTTTATTAAACCCTCAGGAAACTTTACGATTTATTCATGTTATGACACAAAAGGTATGCTGATGAAAATTCCAGCATTGAAAATACAAATGTGGGGAAGAGACATTTCAGTCTAACTGGAAAGCTGTGTTAATAGTCAGGGGGAAATGAATTTTTTTTAATATAACCCAGAGACTTGAGTTCTGCTGTCTGCCTTTCCTTCTGTACCAAGAGCTCAAAATACGCCTTTTTAAGAATGCGCTGCATCTCTATTTCTTTAATTGCCCAGAAACAAGTTTACAGGAAATGAGCAAATGGGACTGCAGGGGTGAAAATTGATTTAATAACTTTGTGTTCAAAAACTGGTGATTGGTGATGGCTACAATATCATTAAGCTTGTACGGTACACCTGGCTAGACTTCCATAAAGCCATCAAAGCTGATCTTCCTAAATAGGTTAAAAGATGACATTGAGATATTTTAAGCAGAGATTATTTGATTTTTTTCCCTTTCTGATTTTATAGTTAGGTGATTCAAGAGCTGATTTGTTACACCACATAGAATTGGTGCATCCTTTCACCCAGCTTTCAGAAGTCTTGCAAGCATTGGAAGAAGAATGTCTCCTGGGTACAAGAGAGGTGAGCTGAAGCAGCTATTCTCCTTGAAGGACATTCTGTTCAATCCATTATCTCCCGTCTGTGTGCAATATTCTATTCCATCAAAACACAGTGACTGAATACAACTTGTATTTCAAATAAATGAATGCACTGATTTAACAGCAAGTTTGTACTGTATGAAATAAAGTTCTCCAAATGAACACTGAAATCCTAAAACATAAAAACTTTTCGTATGTCCTAGTAAAATCATCATCCCTTCTTTCAGAAAGGTTTGGCTTCTACAGATCCTGCTTATTCCGTGTGTGAAAATAAAACTATTCTGATCTTTCTGACTAGTAACTGGCACTTATTTTTTCTCCTTTTTCGGTAACCTGTTTTTACTATTATAAGTGTGTCTGGCACCAGGAATACATATTAAGAACACTTGACAATTTACTAATTTATGATGTCTTTACTTGTATTTTAATATTTTTGGCAGGCCAGCCAGTGTTGATGTATTAGCCAAGCACTCAAAATACAGACTTGAGATCTTGAAAGCTTTTTTTTTCCACTTTCATCTGAACACTGAATATTTTTGACATATTTTAAGATTTAATTTTAAATACCAGACGGGGTACCTGAGAACTGAACCCTTCTGTTTCATGCAAGTGCCCTTTTACCAGTGACTCACTGTTCTGAATTTTTGGCTTCATCTTCTGTGTGATTAATTTATGGGTAGATTTTGCCCATTGTTGATCCTCCTACTATTGCCTTTTCTCCTTTCATACCTATCTGTTTGAACTTTCCTGACATTTTCCTTACTGTTGTTCATTGCTGGAATCTCATTTATTTCAGGATCTCATTCAAAACAACCCTTCATGCTTTTAAAAACCTCTGTCGATTGACTTCCTTCAGCCTACCTCATGTATTCTGGCTCTTCTCTTCAGGCACTGGTTTCTTCTCAACAAAAAAATTTGATAACTGATGGCAAAAGAGCCTTGTTCTCTGCGGCTCATGCAATCAGGAACAGCCATCTTGTTTCATCAACCCATTCATTCTCCATATTATATGAAATCTCTTTGAATTATTCATTTACCTTTGTCTGTCCTAAATAAATTTGCTGTCTTATTGCTGTTTATCTTCGCATTGTATCATTTTGAAGCACATGTTGTATGAAATGAAGCCCTTTATGAGCATTTTGAAATACACCATGTACAAAATAAAGTTAATAGTGAGTTCAGTTTTGATCTCTTTTTTCAAGTTATGCAGAAATCTAAGCCAAAGGTGGGTGACATCTTTGGGGGAAAATTTGGTGTTGTGTTAATCACTGAAGGCATTTATGAATAACGCATGCAAGATTAATTCTGTCCACCACTGGGGTATTTAACAGCCCTGAGCATCAATGTACAATGATGTAGGCCAATAACATGCACAACCAATCCTCTCTATGGGCCTGGATGGTGCTAGACATAGATGAGCATTTGTGGATCTGCTTCATAAGGGGACATAGGGGAGTCACATCAGGGACTGCAAACCTTCTACACTGTGAAGCAAAACTAAGCAAATCCCCAGATCAGCTTTCCAGCAGCACAGTTGTCAAATAGTGTACTGCAACCTTAAAGCTATAGGGGCAACCATGTAACTTTATTATTTTCTGTTACTCAAGGAGGAAGACTCTACAGTCCTCAGACTTCTGCTGTGAGCCCTCCTTCCTGTCTGTCTGACTCTGCCTTTCTTTGTAATTCCTGTTGAGATATGTTCGCATATTGTATTCTGTTGCCAAATTATTATTTCCCAGTTTTTTAAGAACAGTGTTGCTTTGAGATAAGAAAGCCATCGGATCAGAGTTGAGGCCCACCTTTATTCCTGACACTTCCTCCCCCGCCTTGAGCCTAGCCACACTTCCCATCTTTTATTAGTCAGGAAAAATATATTTCGGAGACACCAGAGTTCTCCTGTCACATTAGAGTTGAGGCTCAGCCCCACTCTGTAGAATAGACATTCAAACCCAAACCTTGCCTATCAGTTTGTGATGAGGTCAGAACAAGAATAAATAGGTTCATTCAAATGCAAATCCCATGCAGTCAAATTTGGGAGATTTTGCACATGTCTAGTGCCATGACCACTGAGGTTCAAACCAGAAACATTAAATGGTATGAAATAGTGGAAAGACAGACATGGAAGAAGGCAAGTTCCAAAAGCAAAGATATTACATGAGCTAATAATAAAGCCAAAAATAAACCATGATAAAACCAAAGGAATGAGTATCTGGGAGAATGATGGCTCTGTCCTTACCAGGTGACTTTAGGGAAATGGGCCCTGGCCTATGACCTTAGTGTTAGTTAGTGGTTTGTAATCAGTCAAATATTAACATATTGAGGATCAAAACCAAAATATTATATCCAGGAAAAGATAATTAAATGCATTTCAATATTTCTGTAGTTCTTAAAACAAGATATAAAGTGGTCATGCAAGACTGCCCTTAATCCATATGTTCCATGACTGGGCAAATCAGCAGAAACAATGGTTTCAGAAACTGAAGCAGAACAGGTGCCAAAGGGAAGGGGGAAAAAGTGAGAGATAAGTGATGGAACCACCATTTATTTGCCATTTTTCTGTAAATGAGTAGCCTGTCCTAGGTATTACTGCATAATAAATATTAATCACAGGGATCAGGTGGACAGTTGCTGTCTGTAAAAGCCTACAAAGTGATGCTTGACTGCTCTCATCTTTAATACAGGAAATAAAGTACATGGACTCAGGCCATCTCATTTAAAACTAACTATTTAATAAGAATAGTCAAAATGTCCCCCTGCTGCTGTTCAGGTTAAACAATGCCACAGATAACTCTCTGTAGTTCAATTCTCAGTGTAGAGAAAAAGCTTTCACAGGTTGAGAACCTGCCACTTGCATAATTATTTAGAGAAAGACACTTCTGGTACTTCAGCTTTCGTACTTCAGAAGAGGAATGGAAACATTAGCAAAAGTTTTTTTCTTTGATGTAGAATATGCTGCCACTTTTTTGTTATTAAAATAGGAGCTAACTTTAAATAAATAAAATTTCGCCTGGAGGCTTCTGAAAACTAATGTTGTGTTTTGACAGTGTCATTTTTCTGATTCCTGAAAGCATTATGTGAGTTAACTTAGGACTTCATCATGATTTTTTCCTCTGTGCTATGTACGGTAAATTATTTTTTTATCTCAGTTTTTTTATTTGATTTCTCTCTCTCTCTCTCTCACACACACACACACACACACACACACACACACACCCTTGACAACTTTCTTGTTTGACAGCTGTTACCTAGCACCTGTGCTCCTCTGTTTACTGTAGGGCAGGTGTTGTGGATCCGATGGGGAGTTAGGGGGGGCACAGAGATATTGGGAGGCTGCTTCCACTATTTTTCATTGGGTGAAATGGATGAAGAGAAATCTTCATTGAAAGTCCTTGAAGAGGAAAATAAACTAAGGAAATGAAGAGAAGTCACACACAAAAATCTTTGAAATCAGAAAATCTTTTTTTTTTTCAGAAGAACATTCAAAAAATATGCAATTTGTATATAAAGCCTATTTAATTGGGCTTGTAGGTTTTATATCCTCCAAATACATGCCTTGCTATAAAGGATGTTGATGAAAGGATGATACAGGACTTTCAAAAGAAGCAGTGTTCAAATAACAGTTGCGTTGAGACCCCAGTATTTGATGATAATTTATGACCCTCTTTAAAAAAGCCAAAATTCTTTTAGGACTATGCTCAACTAGAAAACTCAAATAATGTGTGCTTAGTGAGTGAAAAAAATTGGTAACAGCACACTGTGTCTTATAATATAAAGTACAACCTTAAAATTACACATTGCTAAGCATTCTTAATGTGCTGTGAGCAATTTCATATATTGTATTTCAAACAGTGAGTGCATGCTCTCTCTCTCTTTCCATCTCTCTCTCTAAAATCTCTATCAGAGTGGCCAAACTTTTTGACATGTCAGAGTGATTTCAAGATATGAGTAGCTGTGGCCAAAGGACAACATTGTGGATTTTGTTTGTTTATTTTGGTTTGGTTTGCTTTTGTGACAACTGTCAGGATATCACAATTTGTTTCTGTTTGCACTGAAATGAAAATGAAAGATTCTGGACATTGCCGTGTAACAGAATTGTTTCAAAATGTCTGCTTTTTTAGCTACAAACGTCAGGTTTTCAATTCAGGTTTGTTTTCTCTCTCTCTCTCTGGACCTCAGAACTGTCCCATCAAAAATGTAGTCAAAATTGATATATCTCCACAAATGTTTCCGCTTCAACAACACAGCATATTTCTATTAAATTACATGTGATCAGAAATTTTCCTCCCAGCTCTAATCCTAAGGCTCTGGGCTATAGCAGCAGCCATATGTAATTGGGAGGGAGCAGATCAAGCACAGGTCTGGGAGATGGGAGCTCTTAAATTCTAATCCTAAATTCTAATTGTTATGCTCTAAAACAAGATTCTTAGCCTCTCTGCCTCAGTTTCCCCTACCTGTAAGATGTGGATAACAGTAATCAGTTTGTAAAGTATAGTGAACATTTAATTGGTTCATGAATGTGAAGTGCTTGTTAGATATGAAAGTGCTAAGTGTTATTAGCAGAGTGGCAGAGGAGATGTCTGAGGCTATCTAGGCATGTGATGGATTGCAGTGTTAACATGGTAGATAATTTTCGGCCGGCACAGGCCTTCCCACAGCAACTAATTCTCAGCAAAATGAGAGCGGATGATGATATGACAAGAGGAGAGGTGGTACTTCACAGAGGTTTTCAGTCATCAGTCTGGAATAGGAAGCAGCAAATCTCTTTTCCCTCCCCCAAGAAACGGTTCAGAAATAAACGCAATCTGAAAACAGTGTCAGGTCAGAAACAGTCATTCCTCATCTCCTTTTGGTCTGGTTCTTTTCCAGTTGTCTGACCTTGTTAACTCAGGCCAGCACTATTGCTTCAGAAACACCCAGAGTAAGGTTTTTAGAGAGGTGATGTTTTCTGCCTACATGTGACAAGTGTCACTGTTTCTGGCAGTGTGGATTTTCTTTCTCTGTAGTGCCAACCTACATGCACAAAAATCAGGAGAATGGCTTTAAAAATCATGGGATTTAAAAATAATTTTGGAGTTCTTTTCATTTGCCTTCTGGTCTCTGAGCCTTTAAGTTACCCTGACTGCTTCTTTTCCAGCTTTTTCCTACAACCATAAGGGGTAGAAACTCATGCTTTTTTAAATGAAAGTGGATGGTTTCAAATAATCACTTGACTCCAGGGTCTGGGGCTTTAAGAAAGAGATCAAATGCTGTAAAACTCACAATAAAATCATGGAGTCGGCAACACTGCTGTTGCTCATCTCTCTCCTCCTTTTTGGTCTTTGTGTACTACTCTCCTCCTGCTCTTTTGTTTTCTCTTCTCCTCTTTATCCCTCTTTCTTCCCTTCACTACATCAAACTCTCCTTCTCTTTAGTTATCACTCGTTTTTTGCTTCCTTTTCTTCGGTGCTTGTCTGCTGACTCCTCTCTTTCTTCCATCTCCTGCTTCATCTTTTTCTTGCTATTTCCTTTCTTTATCTCGCTTCCCCCCCCCCTCGTTATCATCTGTTTTTCCCCCTCTTCCTCCATGTTGCTTGTTTGTCCTGCCCAATCTCTGCCCAATGCTCTCACTCACCCTCTTTGTACCAGTGAGCTGTCCCGCAGCTTTTCCAAGAAGCATCCCCACTTGCAGTGGAAGGAACTGACTCAAGATTCTCTCTCTGTTATCTGTTCCTGTCTCTTACTGAGTCACTTCTAAGTACTTCTGACATTTTGGGACACGATGAACAGCTAATACATAGCTGAGTTGCTGCCTCCTAGTGGCCTACATGTAAAATCTGTTGAGTCTGCACTTGCCCTTCCTTGGCATATGGAAATAGTATCATCACAAATAGTAAACAAAGGTAATGGCTTTTTCCAGAGCCATGTCAGGATCTCATCGAGTCCACTTCAGGTGAGCAAGGCCCCTCTGATTTCTCTCTGAATTTCACAAACAAGGTTCCGTGATGAAAGTGAAAACTTTAGGTGGGATTTTCAAAGCACTGAGGTTCACAAATCCCATTGATTTCTAAATGGGATTTCTTTGTGTTTCCAAGCCACTTAGGCTATGTCTACACTTGTAAGGTTAAGTCAACTCTGTTAAGTCGACTTAACAAAGGCAACTTTAAGTCGACTTAACGTCAACCTTGTTAAGTCAACAGAGTGGCTACTCTTTAAGTTGACTTAAGTCGACCTTGTTAAGCCGACGTAACAGTAGACATAGCCATCCATACTGGCTTTAAGTCGACTTAATAATGTCGACTTAGTGCTATTCCCCATCCACACTGGCTTTAAGCCGACTTAAGAAGTCGACTTAAGACTTAAGTCGACCTTCAGAGGCGGTATTATTAAGTCAACTTAAGCTGTTATTAAGTCGACTTAAGGAAGCGCTTAAGTCGATTTAATAAAAGCCCAGTGTGGACGCAGCTTTGTGTTGGTCAACTTAAGCGTCCTTAAGTCAACCTAAGTTGCCAGTGTAGACGCACCCTAGGAGTATATCTACACTCCAGTCTGTGGTATGACTGCAGCATGTGTAGAAGACGTATTTGAGCTAGTTTTGCTTTAACTAGCTCCATGAAACAGCAAAGATGTGGCAGAAGAGGTTATATGGACCCTGGGGATATACTTGCAGCTAGCCTGTGCTACCATCTGTTCTGCTGTGGCTTTATTGCTATTGTTATGTAACACATCCTTAGGAGTGTCTGAAAATCCCACCCTTTGTTCCCTGGCAGCCCACGCCATCCTAAAGGCAGGAAGTGAGGAAACTTGCTCACACCCTCCCTGTGTATCTTGAACCAGCTTTCCCAGGTTCACACAAAGGACCATAACAAACATGTGGTTGAATCAACCTGGCATGACAATGGATACATTTACAAAGCCAACTGTTTTTCATTCTGTAAGTTCCCCATCTTCAAAGCGACTGACGAAGTGGGATTTTCTCCCGTGAAAGCTCATGCAATAAATAAATTTGTTAGTCTTTAAAAGTGCCACAGGACTCCTTGTTTGTTTTGCTGACCAAAGGCTACCCCTTTGGAACTTGTATTTTTCTTGTCTCCTTCCTCCTCACAAGTGCTAGATTTTCAAAGGAGTTCAGTACTCATTTATGTGGCTCAAGAAAAAAAATGAAACAAAATTATGATGGGTGCTGAGCTGTTTTGCAAATCTGACTCTTATATAGATGCCTAAAAGGGAGCGTCTCTCTTGTAAAAATCTGGCCATAGTTAGCTACTGAAAACTCGATAAACTGGCATTAGATACTGGTCTGGTTAATGTTGCCTGGGCCAGTAAGTATATTACTGGTTAGGCACAGAGCAAGATGAAAATCTTGTTGCTCAACCTTCAGAACATTTTAACTGCTCCACACACAAGAGGCTGTAGTGATTGCAAGGTGGTGTCAATTTTATGTGATGAACTTGTCCTGAAAGAGACGTCTGAGACAAGACTTGTTCTGAACATGTAACAGACTGAGGGAGAATAAACCAAACAAGCCCCCAAACTCGTGTCTGTTACCTTCCCACACCTGCCGCTTTTGGGGTGCCAGATTTTCTTCTGCCTAGATTAAGTTTTCTTTAGGTGCACAAGCTTTTCTTAAAGTGAGCCTGCTTGCTCTGGTGTGTTTTTCTGAATTCTCTGTTCTAAGTTTTTCCAGCAATATTCAGTGGGCAATGCTGCCCCCCAGTGTCCAAGGCATAGAAGACACTCTCACAATTTTTTTTTTTACTTGCACTTTCCATTTTTGTCAAATTCCAAAGGGGTAGCTGTGTTAGTCTATTGTAGAAAGACAACAGAGTCCTGTGGCACTTTTAAAGACTAACAGATTTAGTCAGTTAGTCTTTAAAAGTGCCACAGGACTCTGTTGTCTTTCCATTTTTGCTTATTCTCTTCCATTCCAAAATAAATTTTGGACAAATTCCGAACAAAACAATTTTTGGAATTGTAAATGCCAGCCATACCAACATCTTATGCATGTATTATTCACAGTACCTAAAGCAATCTTGTGAATTCTAAGTTTCTTTATGAGAGTGCTAATTAATAATATTAATATAATACTAACATAAAGTCCTTGGAAATTTTTGCTTTCTCTATAATTAGTCTTGGTACTTTATGAGAAAGTCTTATGATGCTATCTCTTGGATATTTTTAGCAATGTTTTCGGTGTAATGTATAACTAAAGCCATATTCCTTTTCCGTGTTGAAAAATTTTGATTTTGTTTTGGTGTTGTGTACCTTTGAATAATTTAGTTTTCACTCCTGGAAATTCAAATGCTAGAACCACATTCAGAGGATATATACACATTGGTTTGAGTATGATTTACACATGGAGGGGACAGAAGGACAGGATTGTATCAAGAAAAGCAATCAACAGGAGGGTTTATATGTATGAAAGAGGATTCTGTTTACCTTACACCCTTCTATTGGTTGCTTTCTTGTCCTATATACATCTTACACCCAGTTACACTCTCACAATTTACTAACATGTACTGTAGGTCATCACTGTATTAGTCCCCATTGCATCATTCACACAAAATGAAATAATCAGCTTTCCACAAACCCATCATTTCCTGAGTTGGCATATTTGAAGTATTTGAAAGAAATAGACTGCTGGAGTTATTTGTCTGACAGCAGGTGGCGTTGCCAAGCAAAAAGTTCAGGATTGGATTTAGATGCAAACTGGTGCTCTCTGGGCCAGTTGGGCTTGGAATGGCCTAGCATGGGGACATTTCCTAGGAAAAGTAAGATTTGAATGTCCTCCAAGCAGTGGCGGGTTAAGCTCATATCTTACTGCTAGCAAGCATGGGGCCTAGAGCTCAGCATAGCTTGGATCCATTGAGCTTCTTTCAGGACCCCAACACTGGAGAAGAGAGGAGCCAGGAAGCATGGGAGTTGAAGATCCTGGCGGGGTTGGCTTCAGTTGTGCTGTGTTGCTTCTTATGTTTGAATTTAGTTAGGTCTGAGGCTATGCATTCTGAGACCTGATCTGATACTTCTTATTACACAGGGCAGTAGTAAGGTAAATTCAAAAGGCCAGCGAATGGCAGGAAGGCAGGCCTGGCAAGGAGGCTCTAGAGACAATCAAGATCAAAGGCAAGCATAAAGAACCTGGACTCATCAAAGAATCAGAGACATTTTCCATTAAGCTAAGCACCATTATTGCCTGGCTTTAAGAGACTCAATACTTGAGTTTGCTGGGTCAGCAGTTCAAGAGTGAATTTATCATTTTTTAAGAAATCACATCTTTCTAAAGGCTGCTAAAAGAAGTAGTGGAGCGAGGGGAAAAGCTGAAAGGAGATAGAGAAAAGGATCAGGATGGAAGAGAAGCTATGATGAATGGTTAAGAATGGGGCTGGTGAAGAGTTGGGAAAGAGTCTGTAAGAGGATGAGTGGGGGGGAGTTAAAAAAAAGAGGATATGGGAAAAAAGCAGAGAAGAGGCTGCGGAGAATTGAAATGGAACAAGTAAGAAAAGCAGAAAAACTGGTACACTATTTTTTTCCTGATCAAAATAATTGTCCTGCATTCTTTTACACACAGGAGGCAGGTGATATGGATTATATAAGTGAATCTGCAGTATGTGTTATAGTGAAAAAAATATGAAATACTCATATTTTAAAAAGCAATGTTATGATTTGTTTGTTTGTTAATTCTTTTCCAGAAGTACCAATAGAATTTGGGTTTAAGAGCAAATGCTCCATGATACCAAAAAACATTAGAGGCCTTAGGATACTTTAAAAGGATTCCACATAATCAATCTAAATGCCCTGTAACTACTGAAATTTTCAAGTAGTAATTGCTACTTTCTTTGGAGTATTTGAAAATCAAGCATGCTTCACTGTAGCCAGATCACTAATGATAAAAGGCCTCAGCCAATTCCCTCATAGTTTCTCTTCTCTGCACCCTTCTCATGCAAGTCAGCCACACAGGGAACCAATGTATTGGTTCACTTATTGGCTGACACCTTACTTTAGGAGAGGAAACCCTCACACTAGCTCACCAATATGGAATGGGGAGACCCATTTTATGGTATCCTCTGAATTAGATAGCTTTGGAGCAAAGTGCTCAGGGTTTTCTGAGACTCAGTCACAAAAAGGCAGCTTGTAAACAGTAACTGCAGTAGCATCTTGCTCCTAGAGAAGTGAGGAATAAAGAGAAAACAAGAGAGACAAATGTGCAGTCCCGCTCATCGAGCTTTGGGAAGCACATTTTGGCACCCCTTAAGGGGCACTGCTCTGGTAAGATGTGTTCCCTCTTAATATTTTAATGAGCCAAGCAACTGACAATCTCAACCGAGCACTCTTTCTTTTTTTCATTGCTGTTGCTAAGCAAAAACAAGGGTAAAACCAGCTCTTTCTTCATTGACTTCTCAAGCATAAAAACGATCAGACTGCTTATCTGAGATGTGCAGAAATTCATGCCACTCCTAAACCAGCCTATCCCTCAAGCCCCACTCCATTCTCTCCCGCCCACACTCACACACCCATCCCACACCAGCCTCTTAGACATACCAGTTTAGTCTCAACACATCCCAAACCAACATGCCCGTGTCATTCACCTCCACACTCACTTCCTGAGTCTATCCCACAGCCCAGCCCAGCTTTTTCCATGCCCCATTTTAGCCTTCAGCCCATCCCAACCCAACACACTGTCATCCAGATTCTTTTTTCTTCCTTTATGTGAACTGTCTTGGACCTCAGTCCCACAGATTTCATTAGAGTTCAGCAAGGCAGGGCTCAAATTCTATGACTGACTTCAGGTGCTGCTTTTGTGAAGGAAGGTTTTTCATTAACTTGTTTCTTTCTTCACTTCTTCCATAACCTCCACCCACCCTGTTTTCTTCATCTTTTCTTCGTCTCTCTGAATTCTACCTCCTGACTCCTTTCTCACTTTCCCATTCTTTATTTTTAATCTCCTTTTTTCCTTCTCTTTCCTCTTCCTCGCCACACTGTCTTGGGGTGATCAATGTTCCAGTGAGGGCCACCAAAGTATCTTCTGATACATGAGGAAATTAGATAATGTTCTGAGCCTCCAGTTATTCAAGATATATGTTCTTCCTACCCTCTTCTGATTGGCCTTGTCTACAATGAGTTAATACACTGTTAGAAAACACAGTAATTATTCTTATTTATTATTTATATTACCACAGCACTTAGAGGCCCTAGTCACGGACCAGAACACTATTGTGCTAAGCGGTGTACAAATAGAACAAAATGACCATCCTTTCCCCAAGGGATGTGCAATCTAAATATAAGCCAAGAGACAATAGGTAGCTATAGACAGTCAGATGGGGCAGTAAGCAATGAGACAATATTGGTCAGCATGATAAGCAGTGGCCTCAGTAAATCTAACTGTAAAACCTAACTTTTTTTGGTAGGCATTACAGCAAAGGAGAGGTGCGAATGATCAATATGCAAAGACTTCTGATGCTTTAATTAACATTAAATATGTACAATTTTGCCTTTAGTGTTGGCAAGGAAAGTTACGTTTCAAATATGTTAGGGGTTGTCGTTCACTCCAGGATCCCATTCTCCACACTCTGAAGCAGTCTCTTTCCTCTTTCTTCTATAGATGGTATTTATGTTACCAAAACACATTCAGAGACTCTCAGCACCTACTTGTAGCATTGAAAACACACGTCCCCTCAGTATTGAAAACTCCCTGGGTGACATTGAGATCTAGTCCTCAATCTCTGCACAATGACACACATATTACAGACATATTTGGGACCACAGCAAGATCAGATAGTGCAAAACCATTGAGGAGCTGATGTTCCCAGCACGCCAATACAGCAGAAATTACAACACGGAGATCTTTCAGCTGAGATGAATATCTGGTCCTCACAGATCCATCCGTTGATTACTGATTCTATCACCTCAGTGTCTGTTCCCCATTTTTGCTCCTCCACAGTTGACACGTACAATGGTTGGCATTAAAAAATCCCAATGTTTCTTCATAGTTCCAAAGCAGTGGCATTATTTCCTATACTAAGTACAGATGAGAACTGTGCTACTTAAATCCTTTTTGATACTTGAATATCAACCACTAAACCTCACAAGCCTTTTTGCCATAGCTACCTTCTTGCACATGTGCTGAGTACACATGTTTAACAGGTTACAATGCTATGCCCCTTTTTCATCAACCACTTTCACTCATTTCTGGATTCCATAGCTTTCAAGCCCAGTTAACCAATTGTATAGAAAAAAAGGAATTTCATAAATCACATAGGCAGACAGTCAAGGATTTCACACATTCCTTTCCTATGTAAATGGTCTGTAACTTTTTCATGAATCTGGTCCATAGATTCTTGCTTTCACACTTCAACCCCTCCTACCTCCATCCCCAGTAGAATTACAATTTAAATGATCCTGAAACATTTGAAGACAATTAAAGGTTAGCTTTGCATATCAGTGACCTACCAGCAATTCCCTATAAAGCTCTGATGTATATACTACGTTTGATCTGCAGCTGGATGATTCAAACAGAAGTGATTCCAGAAGTACGCTCTACCCCATGGAGGATTGGAAAATAGACTCAGGAGACACTGCATAAAAGCTGCTACTTCCCTAAAACATTATGCGGTCCTAGGATGCTACAGTAAGTTGCCAGGACTTTTGGCTTCCTTCCTGTTTTGCAAAAACTATAAATCATTCGGATGGTTTGGACTGCCTTATTAGCAAGATTTAAGAAGTTTAATAAAATACACTTGGCAGGTTATATAGTGGCTCTTCTTACACCCAGCCAGAGTACTTTTTTAAAAAGGGAAGCCTCGGTTCCCAAGGGCAGAAGCAAGAGATTTATATAATTGGGGTTGCCTTGCAAGAAACAGTGTTACTGTTTTTTCTTTTTTAATTAATAAATCATATAGAGGGAAGGGGAGATAATGATTAATTTGTGATTTCTGAATTGCAGCCACACCAACCTTGATCTGCATGTTTTCTTGAAGGAATGAAGGCTGCCTGACAATATGGAACTAATGTGTGAGTTGATCAAAGGAGGAATAGGGGGTTGGTACACTACAGTCTACTGGTGTTAGAAAAGCACATTTTGAAATATAGTTGTGAAATATAGTTGCAAAAACTAGCAAGGCCTCGGCCCTTAGTAAGATTTGGCGCAAATTATACAACATTTGGACAAGATTTCCCCAGAGTCCCTCCCCTTATACATACTTTAATATGTATAAAATAAATTAACAGCTCTTCAAAAGAGTCACGATACATTTAAGAAAATATTGCTGCACAGAATAACTGGACGATTTTATTCCACTTGAGACAGCTTTGAAAGATGGAATTTACTGTCATATTGGGTGATAGAACAGCACCAAACCCTTTTCAGATTTGATAAAAACAGGCATAGGCTTGCTACCATTGCCTTAGACTGTGGCCTTACAATATTTATAAATAACGAATGGCAAACTGATCCTCTTGCACAGTTTTCTTTGGGACTTGTATAGTCTCTTCTTAATTGAACCTTTATAATATTTCCATTAACCCTCACTGAAATCAGTCATCTTCCAGCTACTTCCCAACCCCTTTTAAAAAAAACAAAAGCAATGCGATGGAATCACTGCTCTGATTTATTCTGAATTTCAGAGACTGCGATTCTGCCCATGTGTGTTCTGATTAATGTTATGTTAACACCTTCTCTGCTTAATGTATCCCTAAGGAAGGCTGAATGTGATTTGAGCAATATCATATCTTTAAAGCACAGCATTAATTTTAATGAGAAAGATGGATACGGTCACCGGCTGTGTACGAGTAATATACACTAGTGCAGTGGTTACCAACCTTTTTGGTTTGAGGGCCATTGATACCATTTTTACAACTATGAAGGGCCACCAGTCTCTGCCAGCTACCCCTCCCCACCAGCACCACCACTGCAGCTAGACAAAAGGAGCTTCTTCACTGATTTCCAGTCTCCCTGACTGCAGAACGGAAACCACACACATCCTGTAGCCCTGTGTGCTCTACCTGGATCCCTAGGCCGTGGCTCCCATCTGCAGCTAGAGGGACAGAAGATTAATGCTCTCCTCTCCCTCTGGCTCCAGCAGGGACCCCAACACCTAGAGACCCAGGCAGAGCACTTTGCTCTCTGCTGGAGCCAGGGGAGGGGAGCATTGATTTCCCCTCCTTCTGGCTCCAGAAGGGGCCCAGCACCTATGGACCCAAACGGGGCACATTGCTGTTCTCCCTGATCTCCCATCCCCTTGTCTTCAGCAAGGAGCCTACACCAGTCTTTTAGCCCCATGGAAATAGGTTCTGCCTGGATCCCTAGGCAGCAGCTCCCTTCTAAGGTCGAGTGACTGGCCACTTTGAAAGCCCCCACGGGCCACTTTTGGCTCCTAGGCTACAGGTTGGGAACCACGGCACTAGTCATACAGTTAATAGCCTCTGTATTTTTTGGCAAATATTCATACCACAAACCACCACAGTGATTGAAAAGTCTTGCTCAGGAAAGCCCCAGTATAGAGATTAGGCAGAGTGCTGCAGATCAGCATTGAAGCACATTGGGAACCAGACCTATGGGATGTGTGGGAACTTGTACGACACTGACCTGGATTATGCCTGGCTGCTGCCAGTGTCCATCTTCCTCTTCATCTCACCATTGCTCCAAAGACTCTGCTGAGCTTTTTTAATTAATTGATTTGCATATGTACAATCAAAATGCTCGTATTCATTCTGCTTTCTTTTGGGTATGTGTTTCACTTGTCAGTACTAGGGACATGCTGAATCAGTCCCACACAGGATTCCACTAATTCATGAAACTCCACTTCTCAATAGGACATTTGGAATTGCTCCAAAGTGACTCCACAAATCTTAAGACTATCATTTGTTGACATGCATCATTCTCTCTGGTTACATGCGTTTATTTGGCCTGTGATTAAAATTAACCAAACTGGGTCTGTTCAGTGTGAGGACTCCTTTGTATCTCAGTCGAAAGAAAGAAAGAAAGAAAGAAAGAAAGAAAGAAAGAAAGAAAGAA
>ML685764.1:9939265-10122161 GCA_007922175.1 Pelusios castaneus
GAAAGAAAGAAAGAAAGAAAGAAAGAAAGAAAGAAAGAAAGAAAGAAAGGGTTATTTTTCTCACTGAATCAGAGTAACTCAGAGTGAAGTACTTTATTTTTTTTTAAGCTAACCCTTTTAGTGGGAATGCTATGTCTGCACATCAGCTGTGAGAAAACATGTAAAAACTACGCTTCTGGAACTTATCAAAAGAACCAAAGAAAAAGATTAACAGGACTCTCTGTTCTTGAGTTTTGATTCACTAACAGCCCCCAAGAATCATCCATAGGACTATGGAAGAGGATGCTTTCCAAAGGAGGATATGGAGAGTAGATTATCTGGAAGTTGTCACGCTCCCTACTGGATGAAAATATGATGGCTGATAACTAAACAGTTTTAATTTTGGAGGAGTTTGACTTTGGGAGATTGAGATTACTATACCTCCCATGCCCCAGAAAGACCTTCCCTCCTCAAGTTATTTTTTAAATAATGTTGCGCCTGATATGTCTGGGTGAAGTAACCCTCAGAAGATATTAATTCTGAAGTCTGGGATCTGCTGTTTATTCGGGCGGGCACATAGACTCAGAATAATCCCATCCATTTTTTTTTCAGGATGTCATATCCCAATGGATGCCTAAAGATTTCAAAAAGAAAATCAATCATTTTGTATTGTGAGACTTTTACTACTGCAGCCCTTATACTGTATGTTTTCTGGGCTTGCTCAAGAGAGGTCAAATTGCCAGAGTGGCTGTATGATTCTCACTCTAAGATAATGAATGCTCTGAATGCAGTGAAAGCTTTTGGTGACCTTAATCTCCACCGTTTAAGGAGCTAGTCAACATGTCTCCATTGGCTTATGAGGGCCATGGTTTTATGTAGCCCATTCTTGAGGACTGATCCAGTTGATAGCCTGTTTCCATAGTTACAACAGGTTGTAACTGTACATCTTCTAAAACTTTGATGCTTGTCAGTTCAGGGACTGCATTTTACTATCCTATAAATAAGGAGACATCTTTGCCCTATTTCTGTTAAGAACCATCATTTCTGATGAATATTCTAGAATTCTATTCTATTCTAATTCTAGAACTGAGGCAACTGCCAAAGGAATCAGTAAAGTTGCCCCAGGTCCTCCTAAACTCATATGTTGATTAGACAATGTAAAATGGCCATAGTCTGCACAAGCTATGCCACCTTTCATGAGAGTGATCTTGAATTAGCAGATTAAAGGAAGCCCATCTTCGGCTGTGCATTACTTATATCAGTTCTTTGTCAAGATGCTCCTTCAAAGGCACGAGAAAGATGTGTTACACAACAAGGACAACTTCCTTGCCAAAAATTCTGTTCTTCACTGTCTTCTGCTTCCCTGCTGTACTTTCTACTCTTTTTATCACCTGAGTTGGGTGAAACTTATACTTGTCATTTGCTCTTTTGAATTTATTGCTGTGGACACTTTCCAACAGTGCAAGTTGCCAGAGCTCTTATGTCAGTCATAATTAACTGTTCTTTTTGCCTTCTTGTTTGCTGGTAGGTGAGATATACCACTGTCTGATAGTATTCGCTATGATAAGTGAAGAGGTATAGTAGACTGACAAACAGAACTGTCACTAAGTCATTCTCTCCTAAAGATTAAAGTCTTCCTGTCTCCCCAGGGGAGGTGAGGATATTTCTTTTTTTTTGTTTTTAATTCACTGAAGCTTTTACAAAGCTGGAATGAATGCCATGACATAAGTAGCTACATTCCCTCCTTTCTCCAAAAAATAGGGCCTGATTAGCCATTACTCTGACCTCATACTGGCCAAACTCCATTAAAATTAATGGCGACCTATCAGATGGTGGTCTTCTGTGCTGGTGCTATCACATAGAAAAGATTAGATGGAGGGTATGGTGGGAAAACATACAGGTTCTCCTCCCCTTCTGGGGGAACAGCTACAGGATAGGATTAAAATGGAGGTAAAATGTCCCCAGATCCCTTCCAGTGGTTGCTGTAAAACTCTGTTGAATTCAGTGGAGTTACAATGGTGTAAAATTGATATAACAGAGTGAAGAATTAGGCCCACACACAGTGTGAAGTCAAACTTATCACCTCCCTGGGGACTGGTCTGTATTTGTCCAGCACCTAATACAAAGGGACGTGATACATAACTAGGGCTTCTTGGCTTTACAGTGATACAAATAATTAATAATGATAATGGTAATAACATAAATCTTGGACAAAGCTTTCTCACCAAGACAGGCAGTAATTAGGGTTTCCTGCAGGATCTACATATCTGACCAGAGGGTTATGTCTACTTTTCTTATCTCCTAGTAGAGTTAAGAAGTCACACATGCCATTGTGCATCCAAAGAATTTATTCAAGGTTCTCTCCTGCTAGCAGGTTGGGTCAACACAAGAGCCCTGCATACCTTTGTAAATTCTCTGATTTTTGCCACCCGTGTTATATCTTGTGTTTTGTACGTTTTCACACTGTGGGCAAGAGGGACTCCAGCAGAGAAGGAGTATTTTGGCAACACAGAATGACTGCACTTGGGAGTCTAGGACGATGCTGGAATTTTTGAGACAGCGGCCACATATACAAGCACTGGAGGGGCTGCAGAGCCATATATCCAACAACATTTTACTCTCCTGTTGATGTCTTTCTCAGAACAGCTTCTTACCCATGATCTCCCTGAAGCTTCCATCTCCCTTCTGTCCCTAATCCCCTTCAGTCTCCCATTATCAACATGATTCATCTCTAGCAATGCAGTAGTCTTTTTACACTGGGCCCAGGATCACTCCATTTAAATCATGAATACTTCAGAAAGTCTCCTGTGAAGAGTGCCACAACATTTTTGCATGCTGAACAACATTAGACAACATCTGTTTAGAGTGGTGTCTGGTACAAGTGTAGAGCCACAGGCACAATGGTTATGTCTACACTTGGCCAAATAAGTCGACTTTGCTAAGTCGACTTAGCATGTCTACACTCAAAAATTAAGCCGACTTAAAGGGGACCCTGCCAAATCGACTTAGAGCATCCACACTGCATGCCTAGATCGACTTCTAGGGGCTAGGTGGACCTGGGACTGGTCCACGGTGGCGGGGGGGCACCCCTTGCCAAGTGCCAGGGGGCTCAGCATTTGCAAGTTTAAGTCGACTTAATTTGTAAGTGTAGATGCACCCAATATGAGAGATGAGGTCTACTACCCCACCCCAAGAGTGGTGGTAGTGCTAAACTACTAAGGTGCCCATCAGCTATGTATCTGGGTGATCTTTACAGATATTTAGTACTTCTACTTACTCACAAAGTAAAAGACTTCCCTTCTTTTCTCAGAGCCATATTCTTAAATGAGAGAAGCCACAGGTGGAGCCAGGTCAGCAGCAGGATTTTACTGGGAAAAGGCCAGCACAAAGAGATGATTAATTACATCTTGCTGTGAAGGTGTCACGGCTATGACTAAACCTAATGACCAATGAGAGATACCAGTGGCTTTCCACTATTTACAGTCTGTCTCCATTCATTGCAAGATCTATCCTTAAGCAGAAATATCTCTGCCAAACAGAGCTGACAGCAGATGCCAGATGGCAGAAAGAATCTGTCTCTGAAGCAGGTAGGCCCAGACTACAGCTTAGAATACAAGGACCAGGACTTTGCATTGGGCCCCCAATTGAACTGCAAGGTGGTGTAGAGTTCATATCACTGTTGCAGTGTGAGCTTGTCAGCTTGGCTAGTCTGAAATATGCACCACTGCATACTGATCCTGCTGCTGCTAATCATCATCCGATAAAGCACACTGCTTGGATGGGGTCTATTGGACTGGACCACTGCAGATGCCTCAGTAGCCATATTCTAACTAACATGCGCAGAGTGTTTCCAGGTGTTCTCAGTAGGTCTACGTAGAGAGCCGTGTGGTTGTCAAGCAGCATAGGAGAACTTGAGCTAGACAGCTGGAAATATCTTAATGGATACTGAAGTCACCTAAGTTGATGACTTTTGGGAATTCTAACAGTAGCTCTGTGACCTTTGATAAGCAGATGAAACTTCAGGGTGCTGACTTTACCATCATGATTCTCAGATTGGTTTTGTTTCAGGAATCACATTTTATGAACGTATCTGAATGAATCTGGCCACTCTTTCTCCCATGTCCCATGCAGACTTGTACAGCTTACTAAGTTACCAGCAGAAGCTGTAGCAGCCTTAAGTCAGATGAATCCAGCATCCAGATTTGATTAATTATCACTTTGTATATTATTACTTTCCATAAATGTTAAGGTGACATCAGCCTCTAGTGACAATGTAACTTTTGACATTCATTCATCTAATAACCAGGTATAAATCTTTTACTCTTATCAAGCTGCACTCAGCACAGGACCCTAGACACAGGCAAAGGTGACTGTATTTAGAGCATGACCTCTTTCAAAATGCCGCTGGCTAAACCCTCTGTGCTAGTGAGTGCGAATGGGGTTGACTTAAAGCTGCGTAGGCCCCTACTGAAGGGGAATCTACAGCTGGGCACTTGCCCACTTAAAGTCTTTTTTTTTTTTGGCTATTGAAATAGTACAAAGCAAGCATAGAAGAACTCACATTCTGCCTTATGTGCTGATGAAGATCACAAACTCAGGAAGTTATTTTAAAGGAGAACACGGAGTAGCTAGGTTATGGGAAATGACTGAAGATTTCAGAGTTAATTAATTTTGATGTTTACCTCTAGGGAATATTCTCATTATATTCATTTCTGTGGCTGTTCATGACATTTCATGATGACGATAAGAGACCTGGTGTTTGTTAAATAGCTCGATGCTATTTAATTCTTAGTGCTTGCTATTGTGCCAGAGCAGTACAAAGGGACCATAAACCAATTCTAAAGGGGCTTCTAAGGATACATCCTGGGCTGATGTAAAAACAAGCCAGCTTTATGCCATGCCCTCTCCCCATCCTGGACTCATCCCAGTCACCATAACCTGAAACAGCCCTTGGGCTGCTCTAACTTAGGCCAACAGAGTGAGGTTCAAGGAAGTGGAATGATGACTTAGTTGCAGGTCTCTGAAAATTTGCTGTGTGATATCTGGCTGGGGAATTCAGTAGGAAATCACCCTACTGAAAGATGTCTTTTTAAAAAATATTATAATTACATGTTGACTATTTGTTGCCGTGCGCTGCAGATGCAAAGTGGTCTGCAAGACACACATGACTGCTGGACTAGGCACCACAGGATTTTTAAGTTTCTGTAGCAAAGGAATCGATTTTCTGGCCTGCAGAATTAATCCACCTACTCTGAGATTGTAATAACTCCTTGTATGGCAGGGAAGCAGTGTCAGCTACCATGGTATAAAATATTTCCTCTGGAAAAAATAATTCAATCTCAATCTGGAAAAAAAAAATTCAATTTATACGATTAGGGAATGTATCCATTTTGTTGTGGGGAAAGGAAGGTCTTCAGATACAGTTTCAATTTTGGAAGAGTTTTTTTGTTTGGTTGGTTTGGTTTGGAGGAGGAATTCACTATCTGCAACTTTAAATTGTCCCCCAGTTATCAAACCTGACAGCTAGCTACAGACAGCCAAGATAGCTAAAATATCTAGTTTATAACTGGTGTAGTTTTTTTTCAGATGAACAGTGATGTTAAAATTAAAACATCCCATTAGCACACACGATTTTTCTGATTCTCAGAGCTGACCTGATTGGACCCAATTCTCCACCCTTGTGCAGTCACTCACATGTGTGCAAGGTGGGGGGTGAAAACCCATGCTTGGTAATAGAAAAATCAATTGGGCCTGGTTCTCAGCACTAGTAAAGTGATTGTGCACCATTCTGATAATGCCTTCATACAGTGAGCATATTGGGGAAGCACTACTCTGCAGCAACAGCCCTTGGGTCAATTGCAATCAAGCATTAATTAAAGCAGCCCTGCAGCTGCAGCAATTTAGGCAATGATCCCAGGGAGACTGGTGGCTTAAAGTCCATTTGATTCTGTTCTGTGTGCAACATGTAGACACAAAGAGCAGGATAATAGCTCTGCAGTTGGAAAATGGGAGAGGCGCAAGAAGATGGGCAGCCCTTAGAACAGGGGTGTCAAACTCATTCAGTGTCGGGGGCCACACTGGAAGTCTGGACCATTCGGGGGCCGAGGTATGTCCAGGTAGACTTCCTGACCCCTTACCAGCACAGTACCACCTGGGGTCCCTGACCTCTTCGCCTGCTGCACTTGGGGCAGCGTGGGCTCCTCTTTCCCTTCTCCAAACCCGCAGGTTCTCTGACACCTTCTCTTTCCCCTGCCCTGCGGGCTCCCCTTTGCTGCACGGGCTCCCCAACCTCTTCCCCTTTGCTGCACTGCCCGTTCCCTTCCCTGTGCCAGTTCCCTAACCCCTTCCCTAGCCCCCCCCGCCCCGTGGAGCCGGCTCTCCAGCCCCCTCTCTCCCACTTACCTGGCTCAAAGGGGCTCAATCCAACCCCTGGAGTCAGTTCTCTGGCCAGGCCATTCCCTGTCCTGGGCCACTGCCTGGGTGAGCAGGGTGGCAGATTTTAAAAGACCCTGATCAGGTATCAACAAAATTTTTGCCCTGCTAGGTACCCAGCCACAAAGTAAGGTGCCCAGCTAGGGAACCCCCCACGCCCCACCCCGCTGAAAAAAACCACAGCTCACAGCCCCCGGAATCTGCAAGCTGCCGGTAAAGGCACCTGCAGTTTTGACTTTTCGCCACCAGAGGGCGCACCTCCAATGTATTTCTATAGTGGAGGAGCACCGTCTGCTGACAAAAAGTAAAATTGCAGGCACTTTACCGGTGCCTGACACTTTTGGTGTGGGAGAGCTGTGCAGGGCTCTGCGGGCCGGATAAGAGCCCTTGGCGGGCCAGATCAGGCCCGCGGGCCTTAAGTTTGACACCTGTGCCTTAAAAGGTTCACCATTCTGATTTTATCAGTTAAGCATCCAACATCAAGATATTTTACTGGCAATCATCTGATCTGGGTTTGCAAAATTCCACTGGAAATCATGAAGTAAGAGACTTTTACAAGATTCCTACTCCTTCCTTCTTCTAGTCAAGCTACATATACAGCTACAACAGTTGTCCCATTGTATGCTTCTCAGTACTTCCTCTTCTAAATACAGCCCAAATCTGGAACTGGAGATCAGCACAAAAATAAAATGGGAGGAGTTAAATTGGGCCTACTTTCAAGTTTCAGATTTGGGCAAAGGATTCCCCCCCCCCCCCTCCCCAGGTGTGGGAAGGATAAAATCAACTTGCCCTTTGTTAATGGAAGCCCTTCTGTATCCCACAGGATTTTATAAAACTTTGGACCTCATTCTTCAAAGCAGTGAGCTTTGCCTGGAATGTGCTGAATGCCCTCAATTCCTATTGAATGTTTCCCTTGCAAGTATTAAGTGCCACCCAGGAGGGACTCAATACTGCGAAGGACTGTCTAGTTGGCAACCGGTAACGAGTGGAGTGCCCCAGGGGTCGGTCCTGGGGCCGGTTCTGTTCAACATCTTCATTAATGATCTTGATGATCAGATAGACTGCGTGCTTAGTAAGTTCGCTGTGGGGAATAGTAGATACTCTGGAGGGCAGGGACAGGATCCAGGGAGACTTGGACAAATTGGAACACTGGGCTGAAAGAAACCTCATGAGGTTCAACAAAGACAAGTGCAAAGTCCTACACTTAGGACAGAAAAATCCCATGCACTGCTACAGGTTGGGGACCGATCGGCTAATTAGCAGCGCTGTAGAAAAGGACCTGGGGGTTATGGTGGATGGGAAGATGAATATGAACCAACAGTGTGCTACTGTTGCTAAAAAGGCCAATGGCATATTAGGCTGCATCGGTAGGAGTATTGCCATCAGATCGAGAGATGTGATAATTCCCCTCTATTCGACACTGGTCAGGCCGCATCTGGAATACTGTGTCCAGTTTTGGGCTCCCCACTACAGAAAGGATGTGGACAAATTAGAAAGAGTCCAGCGGAGGGCAACAAAAATGATTAGGGGGCTGGGGCACATGACTTATGAGGAGAGACTGAAGGAACTAGGCTTATTTAGTCTACAGAAGAGAAGACTGAGGGGAGATTTGATAGCAACCTTCAACTACTTGAAGGGGTGCTCCAAAGAGGAGGGAGCTAGGCTGTTCTCCATGGTAACAGAGGACAGAACAAGGAGCAATGGTTTCAAATTACAGCTGGGGAGGTTGAGGTTGGATATTAGGAAAAACTTTCTCACTAGGAGGGTGGTGAAGCATTGGAATGGGCTATCTAGGGAGGTGGTAGAATCTCTACCTTTGGAGATTTTTAAGGCCCGATTAGACAAAACCCTGGCTGGGTGATTTAGTGGGAATGGTCCTGCTTTTTAGCAGGGGGTTGGACTAGATGACCTCATGAGGTCCCTTCCATCCCTATTATTCTATGATTCTATGATAGCTGCCTTTGAATTTAGAAGCAGCAGCTAGAGCAGCTGTTATGCAGAGCCAATGAGAACCTTAAAGCTTCTATAGTAGTTTGGCACCCCAGTGTCAATTCATTCCTAATGGAGCAATTAGTTCTGACGGTTCTCTGGGGGCTCATCTTACTTGATGAATTCTCACTGGCTATGTCTACACTGGAAAAGTTAAGTTGACGTTATTAAGTCAAATTAATAAGGTCAACTTTAAGTCGACTTAAAGTCGACCTTATTAAGTCGACTTAACAAAAGTTGACTTAAGTTTTCTAATGTAGACATACCCCCTTTTCAACCTTATTAAGTCAATTTAACACTTTAAATCGACTTAATAAGATCAACTTAGGCACTATTCCCTGTCCACACTGGCTTAAGTCGATCTAATAAGGTCGACTTAAGTGTTAAGTCGACCTAAAATGAGGTGTTATTAAGTTGACTTAACTTTTCCTTCAGTTGACTTAAGTCGACTTAAGGAAAGCCCAGTGTGGACGTGGAGTAGTTTAGGTTGACTTAAGCCTCCTTAAGTCGACCTAACTTGTAAGTGTAGATGCACCCACTGAGACTCCTGCACCATGGCCTGCTTTGTCAATAATGATCAGCCATGTTATTTCACAACACAAAGCTTCTTGACATAGCTTGGTGGATAAAGCACTGCACAATTATTTCATTTGTAAAATGTGCTATTTATATAATACTGTATAATGATAAGTGTATTTTCAACCCCGAGAAAAGTACATTTTATCTCCAGTATTTTACATGCTCTGTAAAGTACCCATAGATATTTAACTGGTCACATAACTTCCCAGACTGTAAATTACAAGTATTACAATTTATTATTTTACTGCACCCAAAATATATAGTGTGCATAATACTGCAAATAGGAAGGCCTGGGACCTGCATAAAAGACCTTAAAAGCTAATTTATTTATTGTATAACAAAAGGAATGGGGTGGCAGGCTACAGCAGTATAGTCATGTGCAAAGGCTAGTACAAAACATAGTGAAGCAATTTTTATATATATTAAATTACATTTCTTTTATAATGGAATTTAATAATAATAATAATAATGGAACTTTCTGTAATGCATCCAGTGAGATTACTCTTGCTATTAGAGTATCCAGTTCAGAAGAAATAAAACTTAACAACTAATCAAATCTAATTAAAATATAGAATCCCCAGCATACCTATTCATCATCTTTTAATGGCATGTAAAATGCACATACATTGAGAACCAAGTGAATTTGAGCAAATCTTTATGCACAGATGTCATGGGCAAAGACTTATTTCAGCCTTGTAAAATGTTCTTTTGAAGAGTTGTAAACCTAAAACTAAAGCCAAATGTATAATTGGCCAGGAAATCTATGTCCAGAGAATTGAACCAGATCTTTTGTGGGGAAAAAATCCAGCCCAGTACATGATAAATCTTCAATTTTTACATCCAATTTAAATGTTCAGTACAAACTTGTATATAAAGAGCAGTATACATCCAAACAGCTGTATAAAATGGGTCAGTCTGACTCCAGCAGTTGCAGATTATCTGGTGGGAGTACCTTTGTATAAATACCTTAAGAACTGCCAAAAAAAACAAAAACAAAAACAAACAAACAAACAAACAAACAAAAAACCACTACAAAATGATCCTAAAAAGACTTTTTGTCTAAAAAGTCAGCTTTCAGTGCGCCTTCCTTATTTCTGTGTTCAAAAAGTTTACATGTAGGTCCTTTCTCTGCCCTTGTTTTCAAAATCCTTGAGACTGTTTCCATTCTCATTCAAATCATTCTGAGTTTTGCAATAGACTTCAGTAGGAACAGAATTTGGTTTTTAATACTGCTTTGGGATGTCTTAACATTTAGGCATTAATCTACTATTATATGTAAATGAAGAGCCTGGTCTTGCATCATTGAAATCAGTGTGAGATTGCCCCTGAAATCAGTAGGTGTAGGATCAAGTGCCTAAATGACCATCAGTTTTCAATAGTAAAATCTCCCAAAGCAATTAAAAAGGAATAAACAAAATCATCCATTTCCTCTCCATTTAGCAAACAGATAAACTTTATTCTCTTTGTCCTTTTACTCTTCTGACCCTGCTGTTCTGTAATTCAGTACCACATTTTCTTTAATCATACTACTAAAGGCATTGGACTAATGATCCATTTTGCTTTGCTGGCTCTCTTGGTGATGTCCTTTAATGAAGGACAGCAGTTTATCAAACTTCTTGCTCAAGTTAGTAATTGCTTACTGGATCAAATCAGAGTTTTCTATTGATTTCCTCCAGGGACATGTGTAGAGATTCATCATGGTTTAAACTTAAAGTGTCGAAGCAAAAATGGTCACCGTTGCAGCTTGTGCAGGTTGAATGAAGATAACAGCTGACCAGAGGATGACAATTCCATTTTTGAGGTTTCAACATTTGTTTTTGGTTTTTATTGGAATAAAAACAAAAGCTATTGAACATTTTTGCAAAAATGGAATGGTGTCTTAATGGTTGGGAAGAAGTAGGTGGGTCAGTCTGTCCCCTGGTGGTTAAGACACTGGCCTGTGAAAGACCAGACTCAAATCCTTGCTTGAATTATAGCAGACTTTTCACTGTAGTTCATTTAGAACAATGACTTGAGCTTGGTCTGCTACATGGTAAGCTAGTATCCGAATCACCTAACTATAGAGAGTCACTTATGTGTGTTCTCAGATACACCTACAAAAGCCCAGAACCAGATGACTTAGCCAAAATTGAAACATCTCCACAAAATGTTTCAGCTCTGATGAAACAGTATATTTCAATGAAATTTCATTTTGTCAAAAATGTTCCAACAAGCTGTACAGCAGACAGGATTGCCTATTACGCTGAAATTTGTGTTGTCATTTATACCTGTGCAAAATCAGTGTCAAATGCTACCACATCAGGATGGTGGGAAATCCCACTGAAGTCAGCATTATCAGGGGTGCAGAGCCCCCATTTTCTGGCAGGGCCCCTGAGTCTTCAGGGTGGGCCCCGCCAGTCCTGCTTCTGGTCATGTGATCAGAAGTTTCATGATTATGCTCCAGTTGCCTAGGCAAAATCCTAGCAACTGGAGGGGGGACGGAGGACAGGCTGCCTGGCTCTTCACATCTGCCTACAGCGCTGCTGCTTACAGCTGTTGGAGCCCGCTACTAGCCAGCCCATGGTCGTGTTGGCAAAGCTCATGCCACTGCTGGGCGCTGAGGTGAGTGGAGGTGGGTGGGCCTGGGCCCACCCAGGCCTACTCATAGCTACACCCCTGAGTGGGATTCAGACATGTTAGATCATGCATAATCTTAATTGCTGTCCTGAATAGGGATTAAACAGGTGCTTAAATGTTCTCCTGAATCAGGGTGTAAATGACTGCACAAGTTGCAAGGAAGCCGAGAATCAGACCCAAACAGACAGTTTGTCTGAACCTATTTCTCAGCACTGTCTATCGCACAGATAGGTGCTACACAAAAACCTAGGGGTCCCATTCTTATTAGGCATTGAATAGCATCTAAATGTGTAGGCCTATGGACTTCAGTGGGGCTACTGGCATGATTAAACGCTAGGACTGCAGAGCATGGCATAGAAACACAGAGAAAAATTAGAAGAAATTCTTGCAAATAAAAAGACCAAAACATCTACCAGCAGGGAATTACTATATGACCTCTTACAAATTTGTTAATGAAACATTATTAACTATATTTATTATGGAAGTGCCTAAGGGACAATCAGGATTGGGGCCCCATTGTGGTACTGTGGAGGAGCAGACCATGTAAATAGATAAGATAGATTCAGAGCTGGGAAAGTCGTGTAAAACACAAGCAGAGGGAACTATGTGATGATGGCGAACATCATGTTAGTTCCATAATATTTTTATGGGCAGCATATTCGTTAGCAGAGGATAAGTAAACTGGAAAGAAAAGTGAAGGGAAGACAGGTGAGGTCTGCAGGTAAGGAGAGATGAGGGTAGGAGAAGCAGGTGAGGGGTGAAGTTAAGATGAACACTCTCTGCGGGAGGGGAAGGGTTGGAGCAAACAGCTAATCAGCACAAGGCAGAGAAAGTCTGGACTGGTCAAAACTGTAGAAAGTTCTCTAGCTAGTCATGGTCCCTGCTTCTGCAGCTTGAGTGTCTGGCTGGTTTCTCTCTGTTTTTCCCCAACAGCATACGGTACACCCAGATTCTAGTCCTCAGTGTGGGGGGATCTCCCCCTGAACAATTCTGGGTTGAGAGGACTTTAGGGTGGCCCCATTTCCCTTCAACCTCCTCCCACCCAATGCTACACTCCCTGCATGGCTGCTTCTATCCACTTGAGTCTCCTCTTAAAAATACTGTTAAACAAGTTATTTGCTTTTCCTCTATTACGTAACCAGCTCAACAGGAGCATAATAAAAGAACTTCAAACTAAACAATCCTGATAAGCTGTCAGAGGCAAAAATTCTCTTCAGCCTACACGTGATTGGCTGAAAGCATCTCCTGTGTTTGTAATGCCCAGATCAGTAGGTTTTGGTATAAAATGCTCACTTTGATGATGAGACTCCTCTCTCTCACTGTGTCTGACCACCAGGTAAAGAAGGAAAATCATGAAATATGTTTCTTAACAATCAAAAATATATATAAATAAAAATCTGCAATGGCAGAACATTTCTTGCAGGGACCACTTTTTTCCCCAAAGTTATGAATAAGGTTTTTTATGGCTGCCTGGGGTAACAGGAAAAATTCCCTCCTTCCAGGTCCTCAGACTTTTCTTATTTAGATTCCAGATGTTGCCCATTGTATTCCTCTATCTGTAGAATCTTTATAAAGAAGATCTATATTAGAAACCAGGGGAGGAGACTGTTTTGATTTCAGTGGCTGTGGGTGTAAAAAATAAAGAAGAAAAGCAATTGAAGCTACCAAAGAAAAATAACATTTCAAACCACTGCTTAAAATTATTCTTACTGGCTGGAAGGGAAGTTTCTTCTTGCCATTACTGAATGTCTTGCTTGTTGGTAGGATGATATAAAACAGTCTTTGAATGCTAAATACATCGGCTATGGAGTTTGTTTCTTAGCTTGCTACTTTCCTATCACATTATGATGTAAGTGTGAAACATGAATCCTGGGGTACTGGCAAGAGTTGGTATCACTGTTTCCTTCCTCTGTGAAATGGATGTGACCCCCAGCACTTGTTTGTTAAGAGGACTTTATATGGCATTGATCACAAGTACTGTCCAAGCACCTCAAAATTATTAATTAATGTAGCCATACAGCTCCCCAAAGATGTAGGAAAGTAGTATTATTCAGGGGCGTCACTGCCCCATAAATAGGTTTAGGGCCCAGGGCCCTCGGGCCCAATCTGGGTCCAATCCAGCCCTCATTCCCAGCTGGGCCCTGGATCAGTCTCCTGCCAGTTCCAGGGCCAGCAGCCCGGCCCCAGATCCCCGGCTGGGGTTGGGGCCAGTACCAGAGGGTACGTCTACACTTGTAAATTAAGTCGACTTAAGCTTGCTTAAGTCGACTTAATTTATTCTGCGTCTACATTACACTTTCCTTAAGTCGACTTAAGCAAGCTGCTTAAATCAACTTAAGGAAAATAAAGATGACTTAATGAAAATTAAGTCGACTTTATTAAACCTCCTTTTAATTCAACTTTAGGCTTAAGTCGACTTTCTAAAGTTGACTTAAGCCAGTGTAGACCTGGAGTAGCCCTAAGTCGACTTAAAATCGACTTAGGGCTCTCCAGGACTCCCCACTGCCCTCCCTGCCAGGGGGGTGGCACAGGAAGAGCCTGAAATGCCCCCCCAATGGGCAGAGCAGAGCCCTGCCCACCCTGCCCCTATGCCCTGCCAGAGTCCCTGTCCCCCTTTGTCCTATTTACTCAGGTACAATGGGGCAAAGTCTGAGCCCCCTGGCACTGGGCAAGGAGTGCCCCCCCTGCCACCGTGGACCTGTCCAAGGTCCCCCTAGCCCCTAGAAGTTGACCTAGGCATCCAGTGTGGACGCTCTAGGTCAACTTTGTAAGGTCCCCCCTAAGTTGACTTAAAATTTAGGTGTAGACATGCTAAATTGACTTAACTAAGTCGACTTAGCTAAAGTCGACCTACATTTACAAGTGTAGACATAGCCAGATTGAGCCACTGCCAGATTCGCCCCAGATCTTCAGCTGGGTTTGGGTCCTGGTGGCCTGGCCCCAAATCTCCAGCTGGGGTCAGGGCTGGTGCTGAATTGAACTGCTGCCAGCGGCTGGGTCCAGGGTCCACAGCTAGGGCTGGGGTGGCGCCGGATCTCCAGCGGGAGTCGGGGCCAGTGCCAGATCAGGCTGCTGATGACGGCCAGGCCCCAGGTCCCTGGCCGGGGCCAGCACCGGATTGGACCCAGATCCCCAGCTGGGGTCAGAGCCTGGTGACAGATTGGGCTGCTGATGGCAACCAGGTCCTGGGTCCCTGCTGAACTTGGGGCATTGGTGCTGGGACATAGGCACAAAGAGTATGTCTACACTAGAAAAGCTAAGTCGACTTACAGGGTCTACACTAAAATCTTAAGTCAACTGCCTGCATTCACACACGCAGGTGCTAGGCCAACAAAGAGCCGCGGCTCGGGGGGAAGGGAGCCATGGCTCCCTGGCAGAAATGAGCCACAGCTCTCCCCGGGGACAAGGGAGCTGTGGCTCCCTGGCTTTTGCGGCTCCCCAAGGGGAAGATATCCGTGGCTCCCAGGACAAGGGAGATGCGGCTTCCCGGCAAAAGGGAGCCACAGTCCCTGGGGAGCCGCGACTCCCTTCTCCCCATGACCCGCAGCTCCCTTCTCCCCAGCCCATCTCCCTTAGGTTGACTTAGGGAATTAGGTTGACCTAGGGCATCCACACTGGCTTTAGGTCGACTTAACAGGTCGCATTAAGCGTTAAGTCGACCTAAAGGGTGATAGTTCTTAAGTCGACTTAAGGAAGTGCTCAAGTCAACTTAATGAAAGCCAGGTGTGGACACGGCATTCTGTAGGTTGACTTAAGCATCCTTAAGTCGACCTAAGTTGCTAGTATAGACATACCCAAAGGGTGCATCTACACTTAGAAATTAAGTCAATTTAAGGAGGCTTAAGACCACTTAATTTACTCCACATCTACACTGGGCTTTCCTTAATTCGACTTAAGCTGCTCCTTATATCGAATTAAGGAAAAACTAGTTCAAATTAATAACACTTCATTTTCATTCGAACTAGAGCTTAAGTCAACTTCTTCAGTCAACTTACGCCAGTGTGGATGCCCTAAGTTGACTTAGTCTAAAAGTCAACCTAGGGCGGTGGGGACAAGGGAGCCTTGCATGGCTGCCTGGCAGAAGGGAGCCACCGTGGCTCCCTTCTACCCTGGGGAGCCCCTGCTCCCTTCTCCCCAGACCCACGGCTTCCCTGCCAGAGGAGCCATGGTCCTGGGGAGAAGGGCTTCCCAGCCAGGGCTCCAGCTGGAGGGAATCCCCCCGGAACCCTGGCTGGAGAGCCCCGGGGGCTCCCTTCTCCCCAGGAAGCCGCTCACGGCTCATCCTGGGGAGAGTCAGTCCCACGCGGGGCTGGTTCTCCCTGAGACTGGGAAGCCGCCAGCCCTGAGTGGTCCCAGGGAGACAGGAGCGCAGGGGCTCCCTTCTGGCCAGGACCGCTCAGATCCCGGGAAGGGAGCTGCAGCCTGAACTCTCTTCTCCAGGACCGAGCAGTCCCGGCGAGAAGGGAGCCCTGCTCTCTTCACTCCAGACCCACGGGGTTCAGGCAAGAAGGGAGTGCGCTTCAGCCGACAGGGGATCCGCAGGGTTTCCCCTGTCAGCCAGAGTGCCGGTAATTGCTGGCACAGCCCTCCAGCTGATAGGGAAACCCCAGGGATCCCCTATCAGCTGGAGCGTGGTCCCAGAGAAAGACCAAGGGGCTCCCTTCTCCTCAGGACTCCATTGTCCCAGCCATAGCGGAGCGCCGGCAGCTGTCTTCTCTGGTGCTCCACGGACGGGGGAATCTCCAAGAGGGAGCCCCAGCAGCTCCCTTCTTGCCCGGACCTGCGCGGGTTCTGGGAAGAAGAGAGACTGAGCCTGCGCTTCCTTCTTGCCCACACCCACAGGTTCCAGTGAGAAAGGGGCTATGGCTCCCTTCTCAATGGGGAGCCAAGGCTCCCTTCTCAGTGTGGAGCCAAGGCTCTATCTACACTTGAAAAATTAAGTGGACTTGTTCAGTCAACTTAGCAGAGTTGACTTAACTTTTTAAGTGTAGACAGAGCCTTTGAGCAACATAGTTAGGTTGACCTAAGTTTCAGGCATAGACCAGACTTGACTCTTCCACTTCAAGTCATCTACAACTGTGTAAGGTGGATGTAAAAAGCTTCAGTTTGGATTTAGCAGCACTTTTCGCTCACTTTGTACAGTGTAAATAACAATACAAGGTTATTTGTGGAGATTTAGGCCCTAAGGACTTGTCTACATTGCAGAGTTAAGCAAGTTATAACTCAAGCGCTGCCCCTAACTTTAGTCCCATCTACACAAAACTCCTTACTTTGCTTTGAAGTTGGCTGGTCTGTCAGTGGGGACAGGCTACAGCTGGCATGCGTAAAACTTGTCAGTTGCTAACACAATCACTCTGTGCAGCCTGAGTGTTAAGTGTTGCTGCTCTCACTTGAGTTGGGCTAACAAGAGCAGAGTTAATACATAAATTGAGTTAGCTCTGTATTGAATACCTAGTCCAGTGGTGGCGAACCTATGGCACGCGTGCCAGAGGTGGCACTCGGCGCCCTCTCTGGTGGCACGCACGCAGCAGTGAGGGACCCCCGCGCAGGCCGGCAGCCCCCACCGCTCCCTGCAGACTCCCCGGGCTGCGGCTTTGCCGCAGCAGATCCAGCCCGAGCCCGGCCTCTGGGCTGGCCCTCCCTGCCCCCAGGGCGGAGCAGGCAGGCTCAGGGCCGGGGCATGTGCACAGGCCTCCCTGCCTGCCTACCCCATGCGGCCGGGGCAGCAGGGTGGCCAGGGCCGGAGCAGGCTCCTGGGTTCTCACCCGCCGGCCGCCTCGACTTCCCAGCCCAGGGCTGGGGCCGGGGCTGGCTCCGCTCCGCCGACAGCCTCGGCTTCCCGGCATGGGGCTAGGATCAGCCTCCGGTGTCAGGGTCTGCCCTGCCGGGGCCGCGTTCGGGTCCCCACCGCCAGCAGCCTCGGCTTCTTTCTTTCTTTCTTTCTTTCTTTCTTTCTTTCTTTCTTTCTTCTCTTCTTCGCCTTCCTTTCTCTTCCCTTCCTTCTCTTCTTCGCCTTCCTTTTCTCCTCTTTGCCTTCCTTTCTCTTTCCTTCACCTTCCTTTTCTCTTCTTTGCCTTCCTTTCTCTTTCCTTCCTATTCTCTTCTTTGCCTTCCCTTCTCTTTCCTTCCTTTTCTCTTCTTTGCCTTCCTTTCTCTTTCCTTCCTTTTCTCTTCTTTGCCTTCCCTTCTCTTTCCTTTCTTTTCTCTTCTTTGCCTTCCCTTCTCTTTCCTTCCTTTTCTCTTCTTTGCCTTCCCTTTTCTTTCCTTCCTTCTCTAACTTCTTTCCTTCTCTCCACCTCTCTTTTCCTACCTTTTTTCTTCCTTTCTCTTCCTTTCTTTCTCTTGTTTGCCTTCCTTTTTCTTTCCTTCTTTCTCTTTCTCTTCTTTGTCTTCCTCTTCCTTCCTTCTTTCTTTCTCGTCTTCCTCTTCCTTCCTTCTTTCTCTTACTTTTTTCTTTTTCTCCTCCTTCCTTCTCTTTTTTCTTTCTCTTCCTTCCTTCCTTCCTTCCTTCCTTCCTTCCTTCCTTCCTTTTTAAAAAGCTTTTTAAAAATTAATTTTAAATAAAAACCTTTCTAAAAATTAAATTTCAATTCAAAATTCATTCAAATTCAATTAATTAAACACAATTAATTAATTCTGTTTACAATCACTTTAACTTCAATTAATGCCTATAATTTCTGTTGTGTGAGTTTGCACAAAAAATTTATTCAGAAAAAGTTTTGCACACGGCTTGAAAATTTTGCACACAAGCCGCCAAACCTTAGAGGGAACATTGGTGAGCGGTGTCTTAACTCTGCCCCTGCCTCTGCCTCTCTGCATCCTTTTGCCTTTCAATAAAAAGTTGTTTGTATCATTGAAAGCTCCGTTATTGTGTTTTTCTTTTAAGACAAAAGATGTTAATGTACAAGTTGTTTTTTTCTAAACTAAAACCTTAGTATTGGCACTTTGCGATAAATAAGTGGGTTTTGGGTTGCAGTTTGGGCACTCAGTCTCTAAAAGGTTCGCCATCACTGACCTAGTCTAAAAGACAAGTGGTGTTTCCACAGTGAAACAGGAAGTCTATGGAAGAATTCAGAATGTAAATCAGATCTGTCTATACTAGAATCTGGAGATGTGACGGTAGCCTGTGTAGAACATACTTAAGCTGGCTTAATTTAGCTAGATCAAAGCTAGCGCAAAAAAACCAGAGTAATGAAGTCACACCACCATAAGCAATGACACAGACTAGCCATACACATCTAGGGTCCTAGGTAAATACTCAAGCAGCTAGCCTGTATCACTCCCCATGGTGCCATGGTTTTACTACTGTTGTTACTCAAGCTAGTTTTGATTCTATTTCTAATTAATTTCTAATTAAATTCATTTCTAATCAAGCTCATAATGAACACCCTGGAGAATGAATGTCATTATTAAAATAGCAGGACCACCACTGCGTCAACTAAAGTGTGAAAGCTTCCTCTATATAACTCTGATATGCCGAAGATGTTCCTTCCTTTCCACCACTGAAAATAACAACAGCAGCTGCTTATTTTTGTTCTTAGAAATATCATCAAGAACAGAAATGCTGATATCATATATATCAGAAAGAACAGGAAGAAGAAAAAGATACAAACACAGCATTTCATGAAATACTTTTCAGATCACCTTCAGTATTGCTTGTTGGTAGAAACCAATGTGAGTATTTATGGCTAAGTTAAAACCCATGAAAGCACAAATCACAATGGAAACACTGACCCTTAACTACCACAATGCTAGTGAGTGCTGCCCCAGTGAAAGTTCTTATAAGCTCTTTGCTATAAAAACATCTTACTTTCAGCTCGTCAAGTGTCAGTCCTCTGTACTGGTTAATATCATCGAGGGAATCCTTGCCTGACAGAATATAATTTAGCATCTATTAAATATGATTACTTGGCCTTGAAAATGATGGATATTGAACAGAATTATAGGATCACTTTACAAAAGAAAGGTCTCTTTTACATCCTTTCTTGTGGGGCATTAAAGCAAGCCTGAGAAACCTCCTAAGGGATTCATGGCATTTATAGTTTACATTTATGAAAAGGGGAATTGATATTCATATTAAAAACTGTAAAAAATGAACAGGGTGATGTAGCAAGCATGTGGATAGCTCTGACATGTATCTAAAAAGTGAGTGGCATGTTCAACAGCTGTTTTACTTGCTTTAATTATATTAGGGATATGAAAAGTACATTTAATTTCAAACTAACCTTTCGTGTTCTCTTGGAATATTAACCCCAAGTGGCTTCCTACAGTTTCTGTATTTCTACTACATTCAGATTCGTAGCTATGGTGCAAATGCTAGTAGATTTCCTGTCTCCCATGTGACGTGAGAGTTTCATTTTCATCAGATTTTGGTTCTTGATTAGGTTTGTGTTGGAAGTGAATTCATGCTATGTTGGAGCTGTTTTAAGCCACACTATACCTACGGGCCAAATTATGTCCTATATGAGGAAACAGCATTGTTGGGCCAGGAAATTCCATGAGCTGAACTGTACACTGTTTCCGTTTCCTATTCATCAGGGAGGGCTGGGGGCAAATCAGTACTCTTCCAATGAGTGGGCGGGGTGTCGGGCCTCCAAAAGCTATTACACAGAAATAAAAGATCATAGAATCATAGGGCTGGAAGGGACCTCATGAGGTCATCTAGTCCAACCCCCTGCTAAAAGCAGGACCACTCCCACTAAATCATCCCAGCCAGGGTATTGTCTAACCAGACCTTAAATATCTCCAAAGACGGAGATTCCACTACCTCCCTAGGCAACCCATTCCAATGCTTCACCACCCTCCTAGTGAGAAAGCTTTTCCTAATATCCAACCTCGACCTTCCCAGCTGTAATTTGAAACCATTGCTCCTTGTTCTGTCCTCTGTTAGCATCGAGAACAGCCTAGCTCCCTCCTCTTTGGAGCATCCCTTCAAGTAGTTGAAGGTTGCTATCAAATCCCCCCTCAGTCTTCTCTTCTGTAGACTAAATAAGCCTAGTTCCTTCAGTCTCTCCTCATAAGTCATATGCCCCAACCCCCTAATCATTTTTGTTGCCCTCTGCTGGACTCTTTCTAATTTGTCCACATCCTTTCTGTAGTGGGGAGCCCAAAACTGGACACAGTATTCCAGATGTGGCCTCACCGATGCCGAATAGAGGGGAATTATCACATCCCTTGATCTGCTGGCAACACTCCTACTGATGCACCCCAATATCCCATTGGCCTTTTTGGTAACAAGGGCACACTGTTGGCTCATATCCAGCTTCCCATCCACCATAACCCCCAGGTCCTTTTCAACAGTGCTGCTACTTAGCTGATCGGTCCCCAGCCTGTAGTAGTGCATGGGATTTTTCTGTCCTAAGTGCAGGACTTTGCACTTGTCTTTGTTGAACCTCATGAGGTTTCTTTTGGCCCAGTTTTCCAATTTGTCTAAGTCCCCCTGGATCCTGTCCCTGCCTTCCAGCATCTTTACCATTCTCTCCAGCTTGGTGTCATCCACAAACTTACTAAGCATGCAATCTATCCCATCATCGAGATCATTAATGAAGATGTTGAACAGAACCATCCCCGGGACCGACCCCTGGAGCACTCCACTCATTACTGGTTGTCAACTAGGCATCAACCATTGATTCCTACCCGCTGAGCCCGGTGATCTAGCCAGTTTTCTATCCACCTTATGGTCCACTCATCCAACCCATGCTTCCTTAACTTGCTGACGAGAATGCTGTGGGAAACCATATCAAAAGCCTTGCTAAAGTCGAGGTATAACACATCAACGACTCTTCCCGCATCCACAAATCCAGTCATCTCATTACAGAAGGCAATCAGGTTGGTCAGACACGATTTGCCCTTGGTGAATCCATGCTGACTGTTCCTGATCACTCTATTTTCCTCGTAGTGTTTCAGGATGGATTCTTTGAGGACCTGCTCCATGATTTTTCCAGGGATTGAGGTGAGGCTGACCGGTCTGTAGTTCCCGGGATCCTCCTTTTTCCCTTTCTTGAAGATAGGTACTATATTTGCCTTTTTCCAATCCTCCAGGACCTCCCCCATTAGCCATGAGTTTTCAAAAATAATGGCCAGCGGCTCTGCAATCACATCGGCCAACTACTTCAGCACCCTCGGATGCAGTTCATCCGGCCCCATAGACTTGTGCATATTCAACTTCTTTAGGTAGTCCCTAACCTGACCTTCCATCACTGAGGGCCGCTCTTCTTTTCTCCATTCTGCGTTACCCAGTGTAGTAGCCTGGGAGCTGGCCCTCCCTGTAAATACTGAAGTAAAAAAAGCATTGAGTACTTCAGCCTTTTCCGCATCATCCACCACGAGGATACCTGCCTGATTCAGTAAGGGACCCACACCATCCCTGATCCTCTTCTTGTTACTGAGATACTTGTAGAACCCCTTTCTGTTATCCTTCACATCCCTTGCTAGCTGCAACTTAAGGGTCCTTAAGATACATGAATTGCTCCTAATAGAGATAAATACATGCAGCTGTCAAAGTGGGGAAAGAGGGAGGGAAAGAAAGAAGGAGGACTACTCCTTAGGCCTCCATCATTGCCTCTATCTCTGTTGCATCAAGATGACATAATTTCCTCAGGGCCCATACTATCATAGGAACCCTGCTTGAATTCAGCTCAGAACTTCTCCTCAGTTAGAGATACACCTCACTGAGGATAATTCTGTACCCTTTCACCTGAAAGTTCTACATTAAACAATAGGGGACAAACTCATCATAACAGCTAAAATAGTGTTTCTCTTTTACTTCAGTAACATAACCAATTCATTTTGGCTATGTCTACACTAGAAAAGTTAAGTTGACTTTGTTAAGTCGACTTAATAAGGTCAACTTTAAGTCAATTTAAAGTCAACCTTATTAAGTTGACTTAAAAAAGAGGCTCCTGTTAAGTTGACGTTATTAAGTCAACTTAACATTGGACATAGGCATCCATAATGGCATTAAGTCAACTTAATAAAGTCAACTTAAGGGCTACTCCCCGTCCACACCATCCTTTAGTTGACTTAAGAAGCCGACTTAAGTCTTAAGACGACCTAAGGAGTAATTATTAAGTCGATTTAAGCTTTCATTAAATCTACTTAAGGAATTTCTTAAGTCGACTTAATGAAAGCCCAGTGTGGACATGGGGTAATTTAGGTCGATTTAAGGGTCCTTAAGTCGACCTAAATTGGTAGTGTAGACATACCTTTTGTGGCTGAGGAGAGCATCAAACATATGGCATATTGACAAATCTTGGCTTGTACTAGTTCTGTTTCAAGATGAGGAACAGTATTCTCTTACCAATGAGTGAAAATTGCAAGTTGGCATGTCAGTCTTATATTTCTAAAGGAAGATGACTTCCTTTCTTAATGCTTTTTTGTTTTGATATAGCTGATATGATAAATATAATAATAGCAGCGTACACAAGTGTCTGGTTGTATAAGAACTGGCATGTAGTGACACATCATAATGCATCTCTAATGTGTATAATAATAAAAAATGTACATGTGTGTTCACTCAATGATACTAAATTATTTCCTTGGTACACTATATCTGACAATAATTTCAGTAAACATTTGAAGCATATTAAACCACCTGCAGAGTTGGGTACTCTGCTGCCTTGCATTTTTGCAGACATTTTGCACCTTTGTGCAAAGTGGGTGTAAAATATCACCAAACCAAAACTGTCCACCAATTGACATGAGTGATTGCTCTTACACCCACTTTGCAAGAAATTTCAACAGCTGTGCAAGGTTTAAGAGAATGTGGAAGGAAGATATGTCTACAAAGCAAAAAGAGCGTAAAGAGACCTTGATCTATGTGCTAAAAATTCTTTATTTAGCTATTTTCAAATGTAATGCACATTAAACTATATTTTCCAAGATTATATATGTATTGTCCTTTAGACAGCAGCCTTGTGTGTCAGGATTGGGTAGGAAGCAATTTTTTACAACTGAGACATAAACCTCTGCAAAATAGGTGCATATAATGGAAATGCTGATACAACTTTAATATTTCAGGTGCTATGGGTATAATTGAATTTAAGAACAATGTATCTCATCCATTGAGCCATTAAGCATATTGTTACAATCTGACACATTTGTTAAGTACTACATGAAAGTGGTTAACAATGATATGCAAATAAAATATTCTTGCAGGATTAGCTGATTTCATATTGTGTTTGCCAAATTTTAATAATAAAATATCTTAAAGCCTTTTCAATATTATGTCATTTATATAAATGTTGTCAAACCTGCTATTTAAGTATTCTAATAAAATGTGATATTACAGCATGATTTTTCTTCCCCTCAGATTCTAAAATTAAGCTTATTTAGAAATTAGGAGATTTGTAATGGGCATAACAGCCTCTAATTCAAATTCATTTTTTAATGACTTGTAAAATAGGAATTGTATTCTTTGCTCTGATATACTTGATTCATCCCATGCAGCAAGGTTACACTATAAGCCCTGATTTCTAGCATGTAAGGTAGAGAAGTCAATGGAGTTACACCAATGAAAATCTTTGTGAGGCCAAAATCAAGTCTTGCATTTTAATACCAATCCTGCAGACCTGCTTCAAGCAAAACTCTATTGGCCAAAAATATATTTCTATTACAACAAATAAATGTATGCACATGAATGTATTGAAATATAATGGAATTAAGGATAGATTATTAATATAGTAGGAACCCCCTCGCATCACTGGTATCATGTAGGGCTCAGCACCACAAAAGTACTTAGTCCTAGATCTAAGTGCCACTGCAATCCACAAAATCCTGCTCATCAGCTCCATAACCCTGTAGGAACCGTGCTCAGAGGCAACCTACCAGATCGTTTCCCGTTCAAACTCCGGCTGGAGGGAGAGGTAGTTGTGCCATCCACCTGATAACTTTTAGTCCATTGGTTAGAGCACTAATGCAGGCTGTGGAACACCTAGCTTCAATTCTGCCTTTTTCTGCTAAGAGTACCGATTGAAACAGCGGTCACTGTTACCAACTTTGCCCACAAACTTGGGGTGTGCTCATTGTTTGGGGTTACTTCATTGCGGGTGGGGGGGGAAGGTTGCAATTCTATTAGTGTACTGCTTGTGTCACTTGAGTTTCTCTATGGAGCTCACTCCTCCCTTCTGCAAGTTCTCTCCCAATGGAGCCACCCTTGCGGGAAATCCACTCACATATACCCATTCACTGATTAACAAGGTGTGTCTGAGCGGACTGGGTCTATCAGCACTCTCAGCTGACCCTCTTATATGTCCCTGAACTCAGCAGGTTGGGTGACACAGCACTTTTCAGCTGTTACCCTTATATTCTCCTGGACTCAATCAGGCTGGTATTCCCACTATTACTTTATAATTATTCTAGTAGTAACCCCATCAATAAGCAAACCTTACAGGATTTTGGGCATCATAGAGATCTTTGGCTAGGTAAAAGAAGTGTTGCTGCAGAGCAATATAGGGAAGCCAAGAACACAAAGGAGAGAGAAAGAGTCTGGCAACCAGCTTGATTCCAAAAGTTACTTTATTGCCAGGTACATAAAACTTATGAATAATTATAAAAGGAAAGAAAAATACCCAAACAGTTACAATATTAATAATCATACAAAAAGAGAAATGGTTAAACAGTTACAATATTACCCAGTTTCTATTATAGCATTAGGGAAATCTAGCCCAAGTGGAGTACAAAGATCAGGTTTAAAGAGTTATATTTGGACTAAGAGGAAAAAGAGAGAAGGGGGAGGGGGGTGTCTGACCACTTGGTGCAGCTCAAAGGTACCCAGGAACCAGGTTGTTCAGCTTAGGGTCTGGAGTGCTGGAGACAGGCAGAACCCCCACCACAATCAGCAAGGAAAAGGTGAAGTCCCAGTGGAACTGATGTAGCTTTTGGGTCCAGGCATCAGAAGAGATTCAGAAATCAGAACTAACTTTAGATTCAGAACTTGGGTAGAGATTTTTGTAGGGAAGAAACAATGGTTCAAGGCAGAACACTAGAGATGTTTTGAAGTAAATAATGACTGTCTTAAGGGCGTATACCAGAGCTGTTTTGTTTAGGTGGACAATAGGAGCTGATCATTTCTGGCTATGGGGACATTCCTCTGAGGGAGCTCACAATGCAATCAGGCAGATTCAGTATGTTGGATATCAATTAAAGATCTATTGACTAGAATTGGTCTGATTGCTGAGCTGAGTGTGTACAGACATGAGCTCATTTGTCTCAGGAGCAGAAATCCCCTATCATGCAGTGCTTCCCTGCTTCGCCAATCCCAGAGTTCAGTGTGACTCCTGCCTTGGAGCTTGGTTCTCCATTCAGCATGCTAATTCTGTTTCTAGCCTTGATGCAAATGATGTTTCTGCTGTCCATTCAGTGTGCTAATGGCTCACATCTTCACTGTAGATGAGGCTAGGGGAGTTGCCCTAATTCCATCACCCTTGTTCCAAGGGATTTAGGTGTGTCTCCCACTGCCTTTTCATTGTTTTTGGTTTCTGGTTCAAGCAGAGACTGATGTTCCTTCTCATGGATTACCAATAGAGATAGGTTACTCCCTGTACCCTCGATTTAGATGCCTAATGTATCATGACCAGTAGAGCTGAAGTCAAACGGCCTCTGTTCCCTAGATGAACTGCTATTTTCTCCCATGAAAGCTCATGTGATAAATAAATCTGTTAGTCTTTAAAAGTGCCACAGGACTCTGTTGCTATTGAGAGGACACATGGAAAATTAGGAATGGCCGGAAGCAACTCACCCACAGGGTTTAATAAAGGCACTTACTCCAGGGTATTTGGATTCCACTGCTAGATATCTAAGGCTATGTCTACACTTCTAAATTTAGGTCGACTTTAGCTAAGTTGACTTAACTAAGTTGACTTTAAGTTGACTTAGTTAAGTCGACTTAGCATGTCTACACCTAAATTTAAAGTCGACTTTGGGGGGAACTTACAAAGTCAACCTACAGCGTCCACACTGGATGCTTAGGTTGACTTCTAGGGGCTAGGGGGCCTATGGCAGGTCCACGGGGGCAGGGGGCACCCCTTGCCCAGTGCCAGGGGGCTCAGCCTTTGCCCCATTGTACTTGGGTACAATGGGGCAAAGGGGGACAGGGACCCTGGCAAAGCATAGGGGCAGGGTGGGCAGGGCTCTGCCCTGCCCTGCCCTGACCTGCCCTGTGGGGGGGCATGCCAGGCTCCCCCTGTGCCCCCCCCTGGCAGGGAGGGCGGTGGTAGAGTCCTGGAGTAGCCCTAAGTCGACTTAGGGCTACTCCAGGTCTACACTGGCCTAAGTTGACTTTAAAAAGTTGACTTTAGGCTTAAGTTGAAGTAAAAGTAGGTTTAATAAAGTCGACTTAATTTTCATTGTCGACTTTATTTTCCTTAAGTCAACTTAAGCAAGTTGCTTAAGTTGACTTAAGGAAACTATAGTGTAGACGCAGGGTAAATTAAGTCGACTTAAGCAAGCTTAAATTGACTTAATTTACAAGTGTAGATGCACCCTAAAAGTTAGGCATTATAATACCTAGGCTGCAACCCCAGACAAGTACGTAAGGCCCTGATTCTGCAAGATGCTCCATGCAGGGAGACTCCTGTGCCTGCACAGAACCCCATTGACTTCAAGGGGGCTCCACATATGTACAAGCATCCATCTACATAGTGCTGCTTGCAGGAATAGGTTATACATTTTTACTAAATTCCTGATTGCATAATTTGTAGCACGTAAATAGACTGCTGCATCCACATAGAGCCCCAGTGGCTTTAGTGAGCCTTTGGTCAGCCACCAATCTGCCCATATTCTGTGACTTGTAGGATCAGGTCTAAATGAATCTATACGTAAGATAACTTAATTTGGAAAAGTGCCTTCTAATTTTACATTTTTTATCTATCTCAAAAAATGGTATTGATGGACAAGATCTTTGTACAAAGATAGTCTTTCTACACATCCATTTTCACATACCATTCAAGACTGTGGTGATGATCAGAGAAGTAATATTGGTTTTTTGGCAAGTAAACAGAAATAAGTTTTGGAGGGCTTGCAGGAGGTGGGGGATGGGTGTGGGGTGGCAGGTTAAATTGTTTCTTTAAAACAAAAAAACAAAGTATTTTAAAAGGCTTAAAATATTTTCGGTGAATTAGGTTCCTGAATGTTGGATGGTGACAATAACAAACATAAAATGGTTTTATAATACAAAGAGTTGTTCATCTTTTATATTACAAAAACAACATGGAAATGATTAGCATGGTCAAGCAAAGCATATAAAAATTGTGCAATTATGTACATGTCATGTAAATGTCACTTTAATTTAAAAAAAAGAAAAAAAATTCCCTTCTTTCAAAATAGTTCAGCTAATGGACTTAGATACTGTCATTAAAACGCAAAACCCCTTTCCATTATATCCACTAATTTTAATGAATTAGAACTGGAAATGACATCAATTTCTAATCTCAAAAATCGTTCCATGTAGAGTGAAAAGAAATAAGCTTTTTTTGTAAAGTTAATCCATGCTAGGGAGGGGCTGTGAAACGAGGCCGGCCCACAAGAGTTTCAAAACTTTTGACCACTTCATTCCCAGCTCACATTGTTCTTGAGAACTCACAGTCATTCATGATTCTAAAAGGGGGATACGTTAAAAATCAAATTATAAAAATCCCTTACTAGGACCTGTATTATATGAATATGTCTTTGATTAATAAACTTGAATGAATTTGAAAATTCTAATTTGCTTTTTACCCTTTCTGTTTACTTTCATGCTTTTCAGCCTGTACAGTGAAAAATAGATCAGTTGATTTCATTTCTGTTTCCAATCACTTTCACATCCACTTTCAGGTACCGGTACATATTGTAATGTTTGGCTTGTAGATTTTGTAAGGGGATGTTTTCTTATGTTCTAGAGCCCATTTAAACTAGCAAATGCCATAAAATGTGAAAAGTCAGAAAACAAAAGCACATAGTTCATAGCACATGCACCATTTTATTTTTGCATTTGTTTCTTTCACTTCTGGGTCACCATAGTTTCTTTTTAAACTGAAACAAATAACTAAGGCTATGTCTACACTGGCAAGTTAATTCGAATTAAGGAAGCTTAATTCGAACTAACTAAAGCCATGGCTACACTACGCTTTAATTAGTTTGAATTAAGGGCTTCCTTAATTCGAACTAATAAATTGGAATATGCTATTCGAATTAAGGATTAATTCGAACTAGTTAGTTCAAATTAACCAATGTGGCCATGTTAGTTTGAACTAATTGCTTAGTTCGAACTAACCAGCCCATTGAACTCAATGCAATTTGCTAATGGCACTTGCTTAGTTCAAACTAAGTTTGAATTAGTTTGAATTAGTTAGTTTGAATTAACTTATTCGAACTAACTTTAGTAAGTGTAGACATAGCCTAGGAAAGGGGAGCAGAAGGAGAGGAAACTTTCTATAGTATATGCCAATCTGTAGATTAATTAATACATTGATTACATTTGAGAGTCTATATGTACCCGTCTTTGCAGTGAGAGACCCATCCTGCAATAAGTGGCAATTTAAAAATCAATTGCTCATCTGTGGTAATTAAATGTGCCCATTTAAATAGATATAATTGATAGTGCCTGCAATTAATTTCAAAGCAGGCATCCTTAAGGGATTCTAACGATTAAGGGATCTGAGCTAATGGTTTTTTATTTTTCTTTCAACAACTGAACACCCAAGGTAAATAAACCATTGGCATAAGTATTGGCTGAAATGTCTTGGTTTTCACAAATTATAATGTAGCAATTATGATAGAAGTTTATTTTGAAATATATTGCCAGACAGAGTCAAATAGTTTCTCTTTACCTGACTTCATTAATTATATTTATTATAATAGTTTAACAATATTAAAATGTAATTATATTCATATTTTATACACTGAAACAAATGTGCTCCTCATAATAATGCATTATGCAACTATACTTAAAATGTATCCCGTTGTCATACCTAATTGTTAACAAGTCTATATAAATAAACTTTTCTTTAAAATCTAATTAAAATGTGTTCTTTCTTGTTGGGAGGGTAAACAGAGAGAGAAAGAGAGAGTGCTTAGGGGACTTTTATTACTCACTATGTTTAGTTCAGAAAAATATGATGCTCACATGTGTGGAGTACATAGTGCTAAGATTAAACACCAGTTTCCCCCAGGCAATTCATTGTTATGAATCAGAGGATTCTAAGGGGAGGACTATTTAGAAAGGGGGCCAAAAAGGCTATGTCCAGCACTGATGCATAAAATATGTATACACAGTTTTAAAAGTCTAAGCAATTTGTTTCCACACTGAGGTGGCATTAACTTATACATTAACAACTTATACTGTGCATTATATGCCTATTTACTGTATTATTTTTACTGAATACTAGCAGAGAAAAAATGTATCACATAGTGGTGTAGTGATGGGGATGGTGGGGGGATGGGGGTGGGCAGAGAGCAAGCCCCTGGGCACTAGGCTGCAGGGGGGCGTCGAGATAGGCGGGCTGCAAGGCATGGGATGGCGTGGGGCACCCAGGGGAGCATAAATGTGGAGTTAGCCCCTGGGTGCTGGCGGGAGCCAGACACCATTGGTATCACGCAGCATATACAGCATGTGTATTTTGAAATACAGAGCACATTCTTTGAAAAGATAGATACAACACCAACACCAATGCGTTCCATTTTACTCAGGACTATCCCTGGGGGGGGGTGAACGGGGCAATCACCCCGGGGCCTGCACTGCGGCGCCCCAACAGCCACACTCTTCCCTGCTCCCCTTCGGCAGGGAGCAGAAGGCAGCGGGGCGGGCAGGGAGCACTAAGCCCGGCCCCTGGACTAGCCCTCCCCACTCCCGGAGCGGAGCAGGCAGGCCCAGGGGTGGGGCAAGTAGCCGGGACCCGCCTCTGGGCCGGCCTGCCCCATGCGGCCAGGACCAGCCCTCACCGGCGACGGCGGTGGCCTTGGGTCCCCGGCGGGGCACCGGCCACAGCCACAGCAGCCTGGGGTCCTGGCTGTGGCCGGCTCCCCCCACCAGCGGCCCCCTTTTCCAGGGCTGGGGCCGGAGCCGGCGGCCTCAGCTTCCCCACCTGCGCTGGTTCCGTGGGGGGGGTGGAGCGGCCCGACTCCCCTCCAGTATGGGGCGGGGGGCGTGGGACTCCGCTTAGGCCAGTTGGCCCTGGGCCCCGCTCCTACCACGGACAGCGCTGATTTTACTAACATGTTTCTCCTGGCAGTTTCTGTTCTAGAACTGCCAGTTGTCCCAGAGTTTTTGGAGACATCACAATCAACATTTTTTTATTCTGAAGGGTCTTAATTTTCAACAAAGTTTTGCAAGGGGCAATCTTCCTAATCAAGTGGAATAGAAAATTATTAGAAAAGGGCACAGTCTCAGCACAAAGAAATTCTGGAATGGGCTCCCCACAATAAGAACAATGGTGTTGACAGAAGCAGAAGTTGACAGAAGCAATGTGGCTTCTCTGAAAGTGGGTTTCATACCCTACATTTAAAATATTAATTTAAGAAATGCCACACAACACTTATGTTGCCCAACAGGGTGGGGGACTAGGCTTACCACCACAAGAAAAAAACCAAAAATCAGAAAACAAAGAGCTTAGAATTCAAGACTTGAAAACTCAATTCTGAAGAATAAAGTTATAGTAGTTGGTTTTTTTCTGTCATGGAAAGGTTTAATGTTCCTTTTTAATGTTGGTTTTCCCCTCCTTTATTCCTTTTTGTTGAAAAATTGGAAGCAGAATCTGACATGTGACAATTATTTGCTATCATTAGAAATGGTTTTTAACAGACTCCAATGCTAAATCAAAACACGTGCATGTAAAGGGTTTTCAGTATGCCCTTATATTATTTCTGTGGTTAGATGTCTGCTGCTGAAACACCACCAATAAGATTTTTTTTCTCTTGTATTTGCAGGATTTTCTTCTGAAACATATTGAAGGAGTTAATCGTTTTGTAATAGTTTGTAAGGAGTTTTGTAATAACTGAACCCTAAGATTACATCTGATATTTTTGGAATATGCTTGGCTCTAACTTGCAGAACTGTACAAATAAATCTTCAGCTGCCATAAATTGTCCTAGGTCCAATGACTTCAACAGAATTATGATAATTTACATCAACTAAGGATCTACTCCATTAACCTGTTATTGGGAATGGCCTGGCTCCAAAAAGCCTTGAAAATCACAAGCCCTGGGTCAAGCACCTAGGATCCCTGTAGGATGCATGCTGAGAGATAGGTGCCTGAGAATGGGATCCACAAAAGCCAGAACAGTAGATGAGGATGCTCCAACTAGTCAATGGGAGATGCTGACACTCTGGTATGTCCTAAGAGCTACCCTTTTCACAGAGTTAGAGGGCTAAGTCTGGGCTGGAGGGAGATGCCTATCTCTGACTGGAATCCACAGATGGGGACCATGTCTTGGAGTCATGCAATAAGCTGTTTTTGCTAGAAGAGCTTTGAACAGGAGTTCCTCACCTCTCAGAGGAATACCTTAACTACTGGATTATGATCAATAGGATATTCTGATGTTGGTCTCTCTCTTATTGAAAATGTTCCCCTTTGCATTAAATAATTGGGCCAGAGGCAGAATAAGAATGACTTGGTCCTATTCAAATCCCATCTCCTCATCAGGCACAAAGGGGAACTCAACTGTGTTCAGACATATACTGGGGAAGTTTGCTAACTACGGCTATGTCTACACTTGTTAATTTAAGTCGACTTAGCATGTCCACACTTAAATTTTAAGTCGACTTTGAGGGGACCCTACAAAGTCGACCTATAGTGTCCACACTGGACACCTAGGTTGACTTGTAGGGGCTAGGTGGACCTGGGACTGGTCCACGGTGCCAGGGGGCTCAGCCTTTGCCCCTTTGTACCTGAGTACAATGGGGCAAAGGGGGACAGGGACCCTGGCAGGGCATAGGGGCAGGGTGGGCAGGGCTCTGCCCTGCCCTTTGGTGGGGGGGCATGCCAGGCTGTGGCTGTGCCAGGCACCCTGGCAGGGAGGGCAGTGGGGAAGCCCTGGAGGCCCCTAAATCAACTTAGAGTCGACTTAGGGGTACTCCACATCTACACTGGCTTAAGTCAACTTTAGAAAGTCGACTTAAGCAGAAAGTCGACTTAAAATGGGGTTTAATAAAGTCGACTTAATTTTTCCTTAAGTTGACTTAAGCAGCTGCTTAAGTCGACTTAAGGAAAGTGTAGTGTAGACGCAGAGTAAATTAAGTCGACTTAAGCTAGCTAGCTAGCAAGTGTAGATGCACCCTACTGGACTAAAGGTTACAAAGCAGATCTTTGCTACCTTTTCTTCCTACCTCTACTTGCCCCAGATGTTTTGTGTGGCGTTGGGTGTGTTCCATGCACACCCACCAGACTGATTCCTGCGAGCAACATAGGTATGACATTTTTTTTTTACCTGGTTTGAGGATTGCACAGAAATTTGGGCATCAAATAGGCCGCACTGTCCATGCCCAGAGGCAAAAATGTTGGTGTCTAGGGAACTTTTAGAGTGAAAATGTAGGCGCTGAGTGAGTTTAAGTGCCTATATGGTGAGATGACAGCAGAGCAGGGACTTTGTGGATGACATTAGTACCTAAATCTGGGCTGTCAGGCCCAGATTCACAGAGATATTTAGTGCCCTAGCGTCTATCACAATCAGTGGAACTTGGGAGCCTAAGTCCCATTGTGGATCTGGGTCCATTGGTACAGATGGTAGTGCTATTGCTACAATATTAGACAGCATGTAGGGTGGACTAGAGGGGCTCTGTTTGGTCTGCTATGAAAGATGCTGTCATTCAGATGAGCTCTGGAAGGGCCAGTAGACACAACAGTATCATTATTTAAGACTCTAAATAGCCACATGAGCTTATGGCAAACATTATTCATCTGTTATAGTTGGTGAACAGAGGCACCGAAAGGTTAAGAGACTTCCCTAAGGTCACATAGTGGGTCAGTGTCAAAGTGAGAAGTAGGTCCCCTGATTCCCCATGCCCTACTCTAACCACAAGACCAAGCTGCCTGCCAAAAGAAATAACTCACGTTATATTAAAGCAATCATTAATATTACTGAGGTTGTCTCATTGCTAATGTAAATTTCTTTGCAAATAAATTTTTTACTGCAGTGCTAAAACTTGATCCATGTGCAGCTGCCTTAGGTCGGACATTATTTAGAACCTCTGCAGACAAAAGACTGTGATTTGATTTCTAGCACTGTCAAACTAAGGAATGGCACCTAAGGTGCAGGCAATAAATTTCTGGACCTCAAAACTCCTGGCAAGAACAGTCCCCAAGAGGTGCAGGAGTCTGGAAAGTACATTTTAGAAACCTATCACATGCTTAGGTCAGTAAATGCTGCTAAATTAGTCTCACATACCCCCTCCCACACACAGAGAATCCATTAAAAAAAAATTAGTGGCTTGTATACAACAATATGGTAAATGGGTGGTAACTGTGACATTACCATACTTGTGACAGAGAGGTGCTTAGGTGCACCTGATATCCAGGGATGGAGTTACTCTATGGTAATCTGTGTTGCCTTTTTATTGTTTAATCATCTGTCACCATAGTGGCAGCATCTGGTAATAGTACTGTAATGACTTGTACTGCATATGCTTCATGTCAGTAAAAGATGAATGACTCCCAGGATTAATTATTCCTAATAACAACAGAACTAAAGATAGTGTGGAGGTATGAATGATAACTTTGACCTGCATTCATCTGTAGGAAAATCTTCCAGGGGAATCAATGAGGATTTTTGCTTAGTAAAGTGTACAGACCTCAGAGTAATAGAAATATGGGTGAAAGTCTCAGGATAGTCTAGGGGAATTAGACATCTTATCTTCTATGTCCCATAGGCTGCTTTGAAAATAGCAAACTATATATTTCGCTTGTCAAAAAAAGTATTTGGCCTGTTCATTAAGCATGTTTATCAATGGATATTCTTTTTAAAAAAAATCAGCAGAGCTTTTATGTTTAATTTGCGTATATGAGAAGCTAAGACACTGAAGTTCCACCCCATCAACTGACTGATTCACAAGGAGATTCCCCACAGCTGGGCCTCCCTTTCCATTTATCCAGGTCCCTACAGACTTGGCTATAATGGCTCCTGAACAGGTGTGCTGCCAGGAGGCCCACATACCACTATTGCCTCTAGAATTCCCTATAAAGTTAGAGTAAGGGTACAGACAACATGGAGGACAAAGACAGTACACGATACTATAGCTGTCTTCGCTCTTGGCCGTGGGAGGAACAGAGATCTATTAGCTGCCAATGAAGTTACTCTCAGACATAGCCTCTTGGGCATGTTCCCTCAGCTCACTGAAGACTTCAGCTCTCCTGCTGGGTTAAGGCTTTGATTTTCTACTTATTCCTCTCTGCCCTTTTACTTTCTACTCATTAGGGGTCAGATGCTAGCCCTACTCTATACATGAGGCAGAATCCCCAAGATCCCCATAAAGGACTTCTATTGTGTTGAAGGAAAGGGTGTCAGTGAAGTCAGTGTGTGGCAAGTAAATGCATGTCTTTTGAAATAAATTGATCTGTTTTCCTGTTCAAGGCCTATGTCAATAAATTAAATAGAATACATTTATGCAAAACAGTTCAGGAAAATCAATCTATGTTGAGAAAAATAATACATAAAGTAGCCATTTTATTGACTGATAATTCTCTCAATTCTGGTTGCAAACTCATTAAGGCTATGTCTACACTTGCAAATTAAGTCGACTTAAGGAGACTTAAGTTGACTTAAAGAAAGCCACGTCCACACCTGGCTTTCATTAAGTTGGCTTAAGCAGCTCCTTCAGTTGATTTAATAACTACTGGTTTTTAGGTCAACTTAACAATTATGTCAATTTGTTAAGTCGACCTAAAGACAGTGCAGCCGCCCTGGGTTGACTGATTCTATAAGTGGACTTAGGGTGCCCCGGGACCCTGTGGGTCCCAAGAAGGGAGCTGCGGCTCCTTTCTCCCTGGGACCCGCTCGGGTCCCCGGCAAGAAGGGACCCGTGGGGCTCTCTTCTGGCTGGGACCTGCTCAGGTCCCCGGGAGAAGGGAGCACGGGGCTCCCTTCTGGCCGGGACCCGCTCTGGCTGGCCAGAAAGGAGCCCCACACTCCCTTCTCCCAGGGACCTGAGTGGTCCTGGCCAGAAGGGAGCCCCAACAATGCTCCCTTTTTGCCGGGGACCCAAGCGGGTCCCAGCCAGAAGGGAGCCCTGCGCTCCCTTCTTCCGGGGACCCAAGCAGTCCTGGCCAGAAGGGAGTCCCGCACTCCCTTCTCCCTGGACCCACAGGGGTCTGGGCCAAAAAGGGGAGCGGTGCTCCAGCTGACAGGGGATCTGGCCCTGGTGCTCCAGCTGACAGGGGAAACAGCGAGGATCCCGTCAGCTGGAGCGCCAGCAGCTTCCTTCTTGCCTGGACCCATGGGGGTCTTGGGAGAAGGGAGTGGGTCTCCCAGAAAGAAGGGAGCCTGTGCTCCCTTCTCCCCAGGACCCGCGTTGGGGTTCTGACAAGAAGGGAGCCCTGGTTCCAACCCGCGGCTCCCTTCTGCTGGGAAGTCTCAGGTCCTGGTGAGAAAGGAGTCATGGCTCCCTTCTTGCCGGGACGCACGGGTCCTGGGGAGAGAGGAGCCTGGCTCCCTTCTTGGAGGGCCCCTGGCTTCCTGTGGAAGGGACCCGCGGGTTCCTTCTCAGTGGGGAGCCACTTCTGACGCATTTACACTTGAAAAGTTAAGTCAACTTAGTCTTAAATCGACTTAACTTTTCAAGTGTAGACATAGCCTATGAGATTATAGGCCAAATCCACAAAGGGTTTAGGCACCCAGTGCTGGATTTCAGCACAAGCAAAGTAAGCCATGGCTTAGGGTCTCACATTATGTCGGAGATAACTAAGAAGATTTATCATAATTGAAATTGATAATGCAAATAAGGCTTTTTGCAAGATGTAAGTTTTATTTAGTTGGTTTTTTGTTTCCTCTTTGCCTATGTATATATAGAAATATAATGGTTTATCATTTAATTTGTTTTCATTTCTGTTATAATGTAATACACTTTTTTCACTTTATTTTTTATGGTATGGGGCCTCTGAGTCTTGACATAATTTAGGGCCTCAGCATGTCTTAATCCGACCTGGTAGGCATCTCAAACCCAGATTTTGATGCCTAAATCCCACTTTTAGTCCTGACTGCATCCACAAAATCCCTGTTCAGCTGCTACCTCAGTAGGCACTTAAACTCACTCTGCAACTCAATTTTTTCCCCAAAAGTTCCTAGAGACCTAGGATATTTATTTCTACCTCTAAACATACACTTTGCTGTCTCAGGCAAGGCATCTAGATGTCTGTCTCACACGTAAGCACAACTAACTTCTCAGACCAAAGGAAGAAAGGCATTCCTTCATTTATCAGCCACCTGAGGTGCTCAATTCTGTCAAACTTCACACAAAATGGGGATGGTGGGGAAGAAGGAAGCAGACACAGACAGCCTCCCTCCCTGAGCCTAGTGGTTAAGGTATTCCTCTAGGATGTGGGAGACCCCCATTTAAGTCCTTCTTCCATCTCAAAAGGAGAAGGGATTTGAAGTGGCATTCTCACTTTTTTAAGGGAGTGCCCCATTCACTGCACTATAGGATCATCTAACGTGGGACTCCCTCAGTCTCTGTTGTTGAGGCCAGCATCTTTACATTCAATACAGACAAATAGGCAGGCATATTTAAGAGGACCAATATGATGTGTTCATGCCAGCCTTTGTTGGTTAATAGGTATCTTATTCCATCCAGCATAAGCTTCCACTTGGTGATGGTGGTGGTGGTCATATTCATCTGCAGACAGAGGGATCTGCAGTAATCAGTAGAGTAAGCTGGACTACAATGGCAAAATCCTTATACGAGAGGAAATCACAATTTTCTGGCCAGAGGAAGATGATAGAAAGTGTTCTTTGCCTCTGATTATTCTATGTCTGCGCTCAGTGAGAAATCCACCAAGATTCAGAAGCTTAGTGCCATTTTAATATTTTGTGTGCAGGTGCCTTAATTTAAGGGGAAGGTCAATGTTTCTCAGATTTCCCCCCTTATCTTTGAAACATCCCTTCCAACGTTCCTGAGTTTGTTCTGTGTTATCTTTATTTAATCACTATTTTCTCCTAGGCATTGGGATATTTTAATGATGACATAAGTTCTGATAGTGGAGAAGGTAATTCAGAGCTGAATGTCTGAGTATTGTTGACATGGAAGGCCATAACTCTGGAGGTTATGGTGTCTGTCTTTCTGTCTGCCTAGGCTCATGTACATCTTTAAGAGGAAAGGAAATAACTATGACTTTGTGGAGTAAAGGAGCATGACATCTCTTCATGCCTTATCTGATAAGCATGAATGCAGCCAACAGAATGCTATTCCTTCCATTCTTGCCCGTTCCTTTACGTAGGCCAGTGACACTTCCTGATGGAGATCTGGGAGCAGTGATTCATCCAGGGCCATCAGTAGATCATCAATTTGGTATTGAGAGGACCGTCTCTGTGTAATGGCCTTGTTTGTAGACTCACAGTGAAGGGTCCAGGACATCACAGGAAGCTAAATGCTTTTGGAGCTTGATCATAGGAACTTCCATACTGGATCAAATCAGTGGTTTATATAGACCAGATAAAGATGGTATACTGTCGTCAGCTGTGTAGTACCAGCTGCTTCAGAAGAAGTTGAAAGATCATTATTTATAGCGAAAATGTATTCCTAGCCCCATTAGTCAGAGGTATCTTTATGTCCTAAAACATGAAGGTTTCTAGCCTTTCCCAAACTCCTATTTTTAATCCTCTCCATTATAATTCTGGATGTCTACATAAACATGCAGTTCTTTTTTGAATCCTGCTCAGTAACATATTTTGGCAACCAGTCTCACAGGCTAAGAGACTAAATGTGCATTATCAGTTTTCATTTGCTACATTGTTTTGTCCTTGTCATAGGTGGCTACCCCTTTAAGTCCAGCTGTATCTGTGACATGAGTAACTCACCTCCCCAGGTGGAGAGAATGAGTAATGCTGTCATATGGCAAGTGGATCTCATCGCTAAATCAGGCCTTTGGTTTGGCCATAGGTAAGAGAGGTTTGCGAAGAACCAGAAGAGAGATTCTAGATAGGAGTCAGAATTGATGTGACCAATTCTACATTAAATCTATCTATCTTTTTAGCTCCCAGGGATCGGGCTTGGGGAATGGAAAGAGCTAATACCAACCAGAAAGTTTAGAGAAAGGGGAACATGTTGACTGATGGGATTCTTTCCTTCTGAGCTTTTTGTGAATAAACTACCCCAAGAAGGATTGGTGTTGGGCATGTGTATGCTTTTGTGAGTTATTGAGGAGTCCAAGAGAAGAATCTGAGGCAGTGATCCCAGACTGGATTGGTGATGTGTTGACAGTTTCCTGTCTGGTATGTGAAGGTCAATATAAGTTTGTGATTTACTCTTTCTATATCATTCATTATTTTGCACCATATTACCATATTCCTCCTTATTCATCTCCTTTCTAAGTAAACTGTTCCTGTCTTTTTCAGTCTATCTTCCTGTGGATGCTTGTCTGTACTTTTAATCGTTCTTAGTCACCTGTCCCTGAACTCTTTATTGCTGCCATATCTTTTCTGAGAAGATATGTACTGAATGCAGTATTCTAGACGATGCACCACTGACATATCAGCACATTCCAAATTCTTCATCCCATTCCATCATAGGCACCAGAAGACTTTATTTGTTTAATTGCACTTGAGCCGCAGAGCTCTTCAGTGGGCTGTCTAATGTTGCCCAGCTCCTCCTTGTGAGTTCAGTGAGCTGCTTGCAGAACATCCCTAGAGCGATCAGACGTTCAGCCCTTCATTTAAAAAGGTATCCGGCCCACGAGCAGCCTCTCCACCTGGACTGCTTGGTGATGAGTGAGAAATGGTAATGTTTCCCGGGGAGGCAGGCGCATGAAAGCCCAGCTGAAAACCTCTCTGATTGAGAACATCACCCTTTGGGACCAAACCCTCCTGGGAAAGTGGGAATGCTTTGCGGGGCTCCGAATGACACAGGCGGTCCCTGCCCAGGGATTTTCCAGTGGAGCGGGGGTTGCTTCTCCCCCGCTGCCCGTGGTGTCCCGCCTTGCTGGGGTGAGGCAGCCCCAGGCCCCCGCTCCCTGAGTCTCCACGTCTGCACGCAGCAGCAGCAAGCGGCGGGGTAGCTGGAAGCCTCGCGGGAAGGGGAAGGAGAGGCCCCGCAGGCTGGGTGGGAACCGAAAGCTCGGCGCTGGGTTTCCCTGAGCGCGGAGCCTCGCTGCCATCCGGGGGGAAGAGTGCACGGCCGCCGGGGGAGGGCTGGTTTGGCCATGAGGAAGGTGAGGGCGCTGCTGCCGCAGTCCAGCTTGCTCTCCCCTCTCTCCTGTGCCCAGCTGAGCCGGGCTCTGGACCCGCCGAATCCCGGGGAGCCTGCGCCCCATCTTCAGTCCAGAGGCGCCCGGCACAGCCATGCGGGGTCGGATTTTTCCCCGCAGCAGGACGCTGCCTGCTGCGCTTTTCCCCAGCTGGGGTGAGACATGGATTCGCTGCTGATTCCTCTCTGCCCTTCTGCTGGTGGGGCTCGCTCCTGGCCCCAATGAAGTTGGGAGTTGTGCCGTGGATAAGAGTGGGAGCAGCAGCCCGATTTGGCCCTGGGTGTAACTGCAATCTGCCCCACCCGCTTGTAGGAGGTGTCCCGCAGTTGCCTTCCCTTCCCCCTGTGAGTTCCTGTAGTACAACAGACCTTCTCTTCTTTGTGGGGTGTGTTAGGACTAGGGAAAGTCCCTGTTGTTTTCACAGTGAAAGAGCTCGTCTTTTACGTAGCCTTTTCACCCTTTTAGATTTACTGAGGCCTCTTTTAGTCGCCCTTAGTTTACTTCTAACTAAAACTAGCATCCCAGATTGTGATCCTCTAAATTTTGGTTAGAAAGGGAATAATTCACTTATAAGATCCAGTCAGTGGGGTTTTTAAATGTATTTAAATTAACATTTTTGATCATAGAAGTACCAGTAAAATGTTGGCATGGGGTGCCAGATAGTCTTGGCACTTTTTATCTAAATAGCCTTGTGCTACTTAGAATCGTCCAGCTTTTTCCTTAGTACGGGATAAAATTTGTGATTATTCTGATAGGAAGCATTTAAAACCAAGTTAAATGTAGCTCATGCTAGTTAAAATAATTGCAGCTGGTTGTCCAGTTGTTTCACTTTTATTTTGCTTCATACAGTGTTTCAAAACATTAATTTTAAGGGAGAATCAGGAAGGAGAGCATACTATTCTGGGGGGGTAAACAGTTCTGCTTCTGGCCCATTTCCAAACAATCGTGGGTGGAGACAATGTGATCAGGTAAACAGTCTTTCCTGTCAATGAGATCTGTACTTTTCTTTAAGGGAAAGCTGAGGAAGAAAGCCATGGTCTGATATGTCTTGCATTGCATTCAGATTCTTATCTCTGTTGCATGCCATGTATCTTGCAAGCACAAGCCTAGCTGCTTATTTTACATGTTCTGTAGAGCAGCTGTTTTCAAACTTAGGGTCAGGACCCAATACTGGATCGCAGACCCTCTGGCACTGGGTCACGGTACCCTCTGCTGCCACCGCCAAAAGACTAGAATGCATCGCTCAAAGATGTAATTGTTGGGTCGCGGGCATAAATGATTTTTTTTCAACTGGGTCCTGAGGAAAAGAATTTTAAAACCACTGCTGTAGATAATTTTACAAGAGGCGTACTGAGTATTTCTGACTATACCTTGGGATCAGGATAATTCCATTTTTATTTTAGGGTGGAGAGTTAAGTATATATGAATATAGATTAGTGGCAACAGGACAGAACTCTTGGGTGAAGTGGAAGTCTTGTTTGAATTATATTTTTGTCATTATAATTAGTGAATATGTATTATTCGATTCCATACGACTTCATGCCATTGTGGCTAAGATGAAATGCAGTGTTGGTTCAATGTCGATAGGACTGCAATCCAAAGACTAGATCTTGGTCACATGGAGAAATAGATCTGATGACTCTAATTATTATGAGTCTGTATTCATCAAGACTTGACTGGGCAGCATAGATGATTCCAGGCTTATCTTCTGCTCCTTGGTTTGCAGAAGCAGCCCATTCATTCCCTGGATGCGAAAGGAGAACGTCACTTGTCAAACAACTGACTTTGGTCACTGAATGGACTCACATTGTTAAGCGACGCTAGGAAGCATATACAGTTAGTTCTCTTTTGGAGGGGGGGCCTGTGAGAGTGATGAGGGATGTGAGAAATTCTGAAAAACACAAAACACAATTATTCTGAATGTTGTATCTACCATTTCAAAGGAGCATAACTGTTTGCCTGCAAAGATTCTGCAAGACAAGGATTGTCAGTGACAACAGCAAGTTAAAAAAATAAATAAATCCAGTATTGCAGGCTGATCAGAAGAGCGTTTCTGAAATTCTATAAAAAGGAAACAGAGCTGTGATAGTTAGATGTCCAGTTTTTCAAAAACTGGTAGCTAATAAAGTCACTTGACCTTGCAGCACGTAAAACACAGCATTGGTACGAAGAAGAAAAACTGAAAACCTTGGATACTGCTCATTTCCACTTAACTCTGATCAACTGGCAGCCATTCTCCACATAACTTTGGTTTGCCTGGGGAGGTTGTTAATCTTTTGAGATTTTTCTAAATGTTTAATATTTTAATTAAAGGCATAATTTTAAGAGTAATTTCTCATGTTCAGACCAATGCTTTTGGAGAATTTGGATTCCTGAAGTTTCTGTATGCACCTGGTTTTGTGTGTGTGTTCTAAAAAAGGTCAGACATCTAATATTTTGTGTTCACTGGTCATTCGTTTCAACACACAGCTTATGGTGAATAATATCACATGGATGCATAAGGAAATGACTTTATAGATAACAATTATGATTTAAGAAGGGGGCTTGTATGTCTGAGGATTGCATATGAATTACATACAGAGTTTGTCACCTCTCTGGAACTGGTTCAAGTACAGGTCAGTTTCAGACACTTTCTGCCATTAGATGGTTTTTGGGTGGTCTATGAAATAAATTGGTAATTTGAGTCCAGTTTCAAAGAAGCAGCTGGCCACATCCCACAAATGGCTAACAGTTATTACTAACTGCCACTTTTTTTGTAAGTCTCAGCAGTGAGGTCACTAACTTGAGTAGGCCAGGAGTCTGAGCTATGTTTTCCTTCCTAGAGGTGATGATATATTGGTGAGTTGCAGAAACTTGTATGGTATTTGCTCTCTCGATTTCAGTTTAAAGGGTTGATTGGCACCTCTCACAAACACTAAATGAATAATTTTGTGATCCAAGAATCTTCACGTTTTCCCTGTTTCTCATCTCAAATATTGCAAAGTTGCTAATAACTAATATTTATTCACAGTGTGGATAGTGAGGGGAAATGTATTGCAAAACAAAAAATTACTTTTTTTAAAAACGAGAGCAGTTTTTTATATACTTTTTTCCCCGTAGCTAACGTTGATATCATTTTTGGAGAAACATGCAGTGATAAAGGGCGAGATTAAAATGAAACTTCATTATAGATGACTTTAACTGACTTGCTTTTTCTGCGTAGTTCAGTTTTTCATTAACACCCAATATAATTTGTGTTTAGTCTGATGGGAAGTATTTTAAAGCAAGTTAAATGTAGCTTGCACTAGTTAAAATGACTGCAGTTTGTTGTCTAAAAAGCAAGAGAAAAGTAGTCCCTAAAACACCTGTTTTTCTTATTTTTACTCCTTTTAGGGATCCGTGATATTTAAGGAATCTTCCTCTAAAACAACTTTGATGCTGTTCCAGTCTTCTTTATCGGTGCTGTGATGAGGGTTTCAACTGAAGTGCATTTCTGAAGAAACTGACCAGATTAGGAGTCGTCTTATTTTTTAAAATGTTCAAAATTCAGCAGTGTATAACAGCTAACAGGATGCCCAGGAAAAGACCATATAGATGTGACATCTGCTTCAAACAATTTGAAACGCCATCAAAATTAGATAGGCATTACCTTATACACACTGGTCAAAAACCATTTGAATGTCATGTATGTCACAAAACTTTTAGACAGCTAGTCCATTTGGAGAGACATCAGTTAACCCATAATCTTCCTTTTAAATGTAACATTTGCCAAAGGCACTTCAAAAATTTAATCACCTTCCTGAAGCATCAACAGCTTCATAAAGAAAACAACCAAAGTGATATTACGCAAGCTAAAATATCAATGGATGTCAAGCAAGATAGGTTGGTGTATGGATTGTATCATTGTTCTGTTTGCCAGAAATCTTTTCCAACAGAAGAGCAATGGATGCTGCATCAGTGCACAGAGTCAGATCATCTGCACATTGTCAGGAGGAGAAAGAAAACTCATGTGTGTGAAACATGTAGCAAGATGTTTCCATCACGATCTAAGCTGGAAAGACACTTGCTGATTCACACGGGCCAGAAGCCTTTTAAGTGTTCCTTGTGCAGCAAATCTTTCAGGCAGTCAACACATTTGAAAATCCACCAACTTACACACACAGAAGAGAAGCCTTTCCAGTGCTGTTATTGCCACAAGGGATTTAAGATCCAGAGCAAACTTCTGAAGCACAAGCAGCTCCATGACAGAAATAAGACTCTTCCCAGAGTTCTTTGCAAAGGAAAGAGTTCTAAGCACACTAGGCCGCAGAACTCTCTAGAAGGAAAAAGGAATGATTTTGAAAATGTTGATACTTGCGAGTCCCTGGACAATGATTTTCACTCTATTTATATTGTACCTTTTCAGTGCCCAATATGTGAGCAGTGTTTTGAAACAGAGCAGGTTCTAAATTTGCACAGATGTTTTTACGTGAGAGATGGCAAAAAGTCAAACAGTGGCAAATCATCCTACAGCCACAAAGCCAGCATTAAAAGTATAGTCCTGAGGAAGCTCAAGCAGGGTGGAGAGAGAGCATCAGATTCTTCTCTCTCTGAAAGAAAAAAACCCAAAACAAGCCACTTTAAAAGTTCTGACCTGGTTGCACCTTGTGAACAGCATTCTGATCAAAATGCTTCCCCTAAAACTTTTAAGAATTATCATAGCAAGCGTGTCATGCACAAGACAATTAGCAATAAGAAGGAAAGGACATTTGTTGTGCCATTATCCTGGCGAGAGCACCTACAAAATCACAAACTAGAAATTAATTTAAAAGGTATGCTTACTGGTGAAAGCATATTAAACATGGATGATTCAGGGGATAATAAAGACGATGCTTTTTATGGTTCACTGGATGCTGATTTCTTTGATAATCCAGAAGCACTTCACTGTGCTTTTTCAGTTCCTACTAAAAATATACATAATAGACACACAGCGTGTAAATGTGACAGATGTGAAAAAATCTTTCCTTCTTCATCCAAACTTCAAAGGCATTATCTTATTCATACAGGACAGAAGCCTTTTGGCTGTAATGTTTGCGGGAAGACATTTAGACAGTCAGCTCACTTAAAAAGACATCAGCTCACCCATACTGAAAAGAGACCATATAAAAGTCCTGTTTGCCAGGTGGAATTTGAAAATCTGAACAAACATTTTAGTCACCAGGGGGATCCCATTGAATTCAAGTTTTCTCAGCCTGTGGGTTATTCCCAAAGACCTTCACAGGCATCTGGCTTTCAAGAATTTGAGTTGATCCATTCAAACCAAGCAGCTGAAATCAAAGTTGAACTAGAGTCTGAGGACTTTGTCCTTGGCACCAGCAATAGAAACACACAGCCATATTTGTGTAGTAAATCATTGGAAATGGAGCAAAGCCATTACAGTCACTGGTATGATTATTCTGGAGCTATGGAAAAAAGTGAAGCTATTAAAAAGTTTTACCAGTGCAGTGTCTGCTTTAAAACTTTTAAGTCGCCTTCCAAACTTGAAAGACACTACATAATGCATGCTGGACAGAAGCCATTTGAATGTTCAGTTTGTGGTAAAACTTTCAGACAGGCCCCACACCTGAAAAGGCATCACCTTACTCATTTTAAAAAGAAATGCTAAAGATAAAATGGTTGCCAGAGTTCCACTGAGTTGGATAACAAACTCTGGGTGATATTTTGTGTTCTAAAGAAGTGGATGATGTCCCATTAGATTGTTGTTGTTTTTAAAGTCTGAAACTTCTGGATTACATAATTTATTAACAAGCTTAAATTCGATTGACTGGTTTATGGACAGTGACTACTTACGTTAAAGAGATGACCTGATGAAAGGTTAATGTACTGTTTTCAGACTGTCTACTTAATATATTTTGTGATGAATAAGGGTTGATGTTAGAAAGGTTGTGAATAGTGTAGTTATTGCCTGAAAGTGTTTCAGCAATCTATAGTGCAATATAAATCACGTGTTTAAAGGTTATGCCTTTTCCCCATCCACTTAATTAATGACCATATGCTTTCTGACCACACCTAACAAAAAGCAAATGTAGAAAGACTGGCCTTGACCCACTTCTGTATGTATGTTGAAAGCATGAGATGCATACTGTGCCTGATCAATACTTTTTTTCTTATGCTTCTGTTTGTTCTGCAGAGACAAGGTAATACAAGAGAAGAGGAAAGGTATTAGAAAAGGAAGAAGTGGAGTAGAAACCTCAGGGAGAGAAATAACTTCCATAAATAGTAACATGAGGTTAATAGAGATCACACTTACCAGCATGGTGGATGATGAGTGCTGTGTAAAAGCTGGGTCTCGTATTGAACACACACACATTAAAATAACAAAGTTTGTGTTCCTGCATCAGTACAGTACTTTGAATCTTAGTTGACTTTCAATCTTGTTGCCTGTGTCTTCTAGCTTTTCGGGCCAGTCCACACAATATTCAAGTATTTTTCTGCCTGAGAACTGGATGAGGCTCTTAATTAAGACCCAGGTTAATTTATTCAGCTAATGATGTCTTTAATGTGTCCCCTTCCTACCCAGCCACACTGTGTCCTTAGTTCTTCTGAAAGACCAAATTTGGAGTAAGACAGACAGCCTCCTTGTTTCCTGGTAGTGCACACTGCGCAACTCTAAAGAAATATTCTTTAGGATGGGATAAATTGATCACTGGCAAATGATGCTGGGAAGTCTGTTCCTTTATAACATGAAATAATGGGACTGTAAATGGCAACTAGCTCCTATCAAGTAAATCCATTTTTGTATTAGTAAAAGCTGTAGTTACAGTATGAATTTTCTGGTAAGTGAAAGTTTATGCCATTGTTCCTCTTGTGTTATAAGAATAGGTGAGCAAAAATAATGATGAATGTGCTGGGAAAGAGTCTTGGAGAACTCAACTCATAGATAAGAATGAAGTTAGTTTTTTTTTTTTTCCCTCTCAGAAAGAAAAGCTGGCTGCTAAAGTTTGTCTTTGTTGTGTAACTTCAGAGTGTTTGAACCCTAAAGTTTCCAATTAACAGAAAACCGGTGAGATTCTTTTCATTGTTTCAGTAGATCCAGATTTTATTTAAATGAACTTTGATTTATATTTGCGGTCTTTCAGCGGCATAAGCTATATGATATTTGGTATATACTCATGAGAGAGAATAAAAATAGAAAAATGGTCTTGCTGGTATGATCTCACACTTGGCTATGAGTTACACTTTATTTTTCCTTCCTTGCCTCACTTCTCCCCTCCCAACCCTAATCTTTTGAATTGTTTCCTGTTGAAGGACAGAATACTGTAAAAGATATGGAGCTGTGTTGTAGAGCTGTTTTGAAATACCTGTAACAAACCATTTTATTTATGTATCACTTTTATTGTACACTTCATTTGAAAACTCTAGCAGTGTGAAGACCAACTGTGTGAAATTTGATATGCAGAAGGTAAAAGATTAGATGTCCCAATAACACATTGCTGCATGTTAGAACAAGTATGATTGTTTCTGAAACTTTTTCTGCTTTACCAATAAATAAATAAATAAATAACCTTTCAATCTATATTTAAAAAGAACCAGGTTTTCATGTTTTGAGAGTCACCATAGTGACACGAAATAAGGTTAAATTAGAGAGCACTGCAGTGCTGTTAATTGGATCAAACTTGATAGAGAACTTAGGGAATACAACCCTGGTAACTTCTGTATCTTCTTTATCTCTGGTTATGTCTACGCTGGAGGCTCTGTTAAGGCGACTTAATGAGGTCAACTTTAAATTGAAAGTCGACCTTGTTAAGTCGACTTAGAGAGTTCACATTGAAAACTCCTGTTGACTGCCTGCATCCACACTGGCAGGTACTAGGTTGACGGAGGAGTGGTGCATTGTGGGTAGCCGTGGGAGGGAGCCTGGAGGCCAATTAGGTCAACTTAAGGGCTTTTCCCATCTACACTGGATTAAGTCAACTTAATAAGGTCGATTTAAGTGTTAAGTTGACAGTAAGAGGTGGTGCTATTAAGTCGACTTAATAAAAGCCCAATGTGGATGCAGCAGTCTGTAGCTCTACTTAACCTTCCTTAAGTCCATCTAAGGCTCCAGGGTAGACGTTCCCTCTTTGTACATGAGACACTTTATTTTCCCCATACATCTGCATGTATAAATATTGTGGAGAAACAGTAACCTCCCCCAAATTAAGGTTGATACACATTTATAGTAAGTGTGCTTTATAATTGATTTTTTCCCCCCACATACAGTTTAAATTTCTCAAGAGTCTTTTCCTTTCAAATTCTGCATATGTGAACTGTAGTCATTGGACAATTCTTTTACCAAGTTTGAAGTGAGCTGGACCAGCTAGTTTTGATAGGTAGGAGCAGGGTTCAGAAAAATGGGAGTTTAATCATGTTTTTAAAATGTGAATGCTTTTTTGCTATCCTTTATCTCAAAAATAGCTTTTCCTAGAAATTTCAATAAAGATTTGAAAGATCTTGGATAGACCTAATGCATAAGCCCAATTTTGAGATAAATAAAAGCACATTTGGGAAGTGTTATTCCATGGTTATTTTTGAAACAATTGAATAATTGTTAGGGCTCTAGGGAAATTTTAAGAAACACCAAGGGTGCTTGATTTAGTAGGAATTTTATTTGTTCCTAGATTAGTGATGAAGACTCTGGAACTGATTTTCCATGCCTCCATACAGTTTGGTTTCATTGCTGTTTAGAGGAAGTATACAGTGGTATGAAGTGGAGAATCAATGTCCTAAAACTGAACAGCAAAAATCTGTGAGAGTGAAAAACTGGCTGTTTTGAAGTCAATGGAAAAATTCAAATGGGGCTAGGATTTTGCCAATGTGTCTCTAAGCCTTTTCCTTGCAAAGATGCCCTTTGCGGTGCATACTTGCATCCAGGCCTGTTAACTCTGCATTTCCATTCATTTGGTGTCCTGGACGTATACAAGTGTAATTCTTTCTGAACGCCAGGCTTTGTAATGTTTGTTTAACTCTTGTTTCTTCTACAAACACGTGGCAAATATGCAATTGATATGAATTGCTGGCCATCCCCAGGAGCAACATGAAATCCCATCTGAAAGAGTGTTCTGGAGTAGAAGCCAGCAGGCAAACCTGTAGGATGAGAGATTCTGTAGTCTTCATACTGCCAAGGAAACCAGGGGGAGGAGCCAGGAAGTCCTGGGAGGAAACACAGAACAATTTTTGCTATTTTAAACATGTTTAAATTACACTTCAGATTGTTTTGGTTTTTCAAGGTATATTGATGAACAAAGGAGGAGGTCTGCGGCACTTTTAAAGACACTCCTTTGTTTTAGTTTTGCTGGAATAGACTAACACAGCTACTCCTCTGGAACTTGTCAATCTGCTGTGGTCATTTCCCATAATGCTTCATGGCAAAATCAAGCCACTAGTCTTTGAACCATCTTTAGATTGTCTGTCTGTTTCATGAAAAGGGACTGATGTCTAACAGGAATACATTGCTAGCATTAAAGCAATTTTTTTAAAATAGCTAAATCAAAGGAAACTGTAAACAGGAAAACAGTCAAACAATGGGTCGTCAACCATTAGTGTTGAACTTTCCCCAGGGAATCTAACTAACTACATGTTTGGCTTCAAGTCAAATGTACTTTGTATAGGGAAAAGAACCTAATCCTCTAGCACAGTTAGACAAAAGGAAGAAGGAAACATATTTTGAAAATAATACAGATAAAAAAGAAAAGTGGGTTATTTTGATTAAATGGCTCTTGACATGCCTGTGGAATAGCACCAAAAGCATTACTGTGAATAAATACTTTGAATCATTAGCCCAAAGACACAGAATGATGCTGTAACCTGGTGGCTAGGGCACCCACATGGGAGTTCTGGAAATTCTTGGTCCTGTATTCCAGCTTCAGTGACTGTTCATGCTTGATGGAAACAGCTTCAATTGGAGAAACCGAGGGAGGCTTACGTAACTTTTCTAAGAGGTAAGAGACCTTGCTCAAATCCTTTCCTTCCCCCCTCATACAGAGGGGAGAATTGAGCCCAGGTCTCCAACATTTCAGCTGACTGCTCTAAAATCACTGGGCTAAAAGTTGTAAAGTGGGCACCACCAGTAACAGCTTCTCTTCCAGCCAGATCTTGAATGGGTTTCAATCCTGTAGGTGGCCTGAGAGCATGCCAACCAGATAGGGCCCTGCACATGGGAGATTTAGGTACTGAGAGAGTTTGGCCACCGAATGGGTTAAGCAGCATCTGAGTGAGAGTTTTGTGGAACACAGTGGAGGCTAAAATGGGTGTAGGCAATTTGGGGGGATTTTTAAATGGTGAGTTATAACTTAATAGACTGGTTTTATGCTTTGATGGCTCTGAGTAATGTATGTCTGAAAAGCAATGATTATAAGGAAAATTGAAATTATGAAGTGACTATTTTTTATATTACCAGCAACATTTTCCCCAGCATTAGTGGATAAATTGTATGACCATATATGATGATTATGTAATAATTTTTCTTTAGCAGCTTTGAATAATACATTTCTGTTTTTTCTAATAAAATTGTAAACCTTTAGTGGTCATATTGAAGGATTAATAATGCTAGTGTCTTGAGTCAAGAAAAGTGTGTGCAGGCAGAGTGACTGCTTTCTTCTTTCCTGCCTTAAAAATCTTAGGCTATGTCTACACTATAAAAAGTTAGGTCAACTTTGTTAAGTCGACTTAATAAGGTCGACTTTAAGTCGACCTAAAGTCAACCTTATTAGGTCGACTTAACAAAGTGCTTTCCCTTAACCGGAACGTTTTAATTCGATCTAACTTCCCTTAGGTCGACCTAAGAAAGTGGACTTATGCGTCCACACTGGGCTTAGGTCGAACTAAAGGAGGGTTAGGTTGACTTAAGGAGGGTTAGGTCAACCTAATGAGTGGTCCTTACTAAGTCGACCTAAGCTTTCATTAGGTCGACTTAAGGATTTTCTGAAGTTGACCTAATGAAAGCCTAGTGTGGACAGGGCTTAAGTTAGGTCGACTTAAGCTTCCTTAAGTCGATCTAACTTGCCAGTGTAGACATAGCCTTAGTGCTGACCTGATGCTGTCACTTGTGGGGCTCAGGGTTTGGATAATGCCCTTTTAACTCTGTTCTGCATACCACACCATTCCCGTTCTGTTCCCCTTCAAAGATCTGTGAATGTATTCTAACCCTTATCTACATGCCTCCAAGACTTCAGTATTTCCTCCCACCCTGCAACCTCGATTCTGCTTGTGTATCTGGCTACTGAGCTGCATACCCCCATCTTTCCAGTCCTTTCTTGCCTACCATGATTCTGTTAATGTACCTAATCCTGATCTGCAGAGCCCCACCATTCCAGTTCTCTCTACACCTGGCTTCCCATTGACTTCTAACACACCTATAGCCTGATCTAAACTTCACTGAAATCAATGAAAAGATCAGCACTAATTTTAAGGGATTTGGATTAGCCTACATCCTGATCTACCTTCCTCTATCATTCCAGTCTGGACCTTTTGAACTGAGACTAAAATTTTGCGCACAACGCTTGTTCACAATTGTAGTTTTGTGATGTGGAGAAACTAGGATGAGATCCTCAAATTCCATTTTACTTTGAACATAAGGGCATGATCTCACAAATACAACTGAATGTAGTGTTTACTGTTATCAGGAGGACTAATAGTGTCCTATTCGGTAATATGTGAACAGTTAGGTCAAATGATGATAGAAATTCATTGGACCACTTAGCCCACAAAAAGCATGGTTAATTTTTAGGGGTTTTTTTTTGTTTTTTTTTTAAAAGCATGAAGCAAGTCAATATGACAATTTTTGTAGAGTGCTTAGGGCATTTCTGAAGGAATATCGGGGCAGTTTTATTAGCTGTAGTGTACATTATCTTTTTCTTTATACTCTGGGTCTTAATTTTATGACACCTGTGAAAATGGTGAAAATAATACCTTAAAGTTCCCTCTAATGTCCATTAGTTTGTTTCATACTAATACAATTAGCAGAAGGAAAATGAGTTAGTTACTAATTAGCTATAATTAGTTGTTTGCACTATTTTAGTTTATAATGCATTAGAAGGTCTTTTTCAGTAAGGGAAAATTGTTAAATATTAAAACTGCATCTCGAAATATTTTATGCATGTGTCACTGTTTCTAGTAAAATTGATTTTCTTCAGCATTTATAATTCTTCCTTAAAAACTTGCTCCACCACATCTGAAGTTTGAAGAATAGGGACAGTGTCCACAAGTAACCTCACTAAAAGTAAAAGAGATGTTAAGGATATCCATACTACTACTTTTGTTATTGTGTGAGTGTTCTTGCCACATTTTTCAGGTCATTCTGGCCCATCAGGCATCTGTGATAGAGGGCTTGTTTATACACACAGTTAGTGCAAGCTGTGCTGTAAATCTACCTTGCACTATCCTGCTGTGCACTGTCTTTGTGTCTCCCACTGCTTTACACTAAAAGTTTGCTGGTGTGCTTTGATCTACTTCTATGAAAAAATTGATTTAAGTGACAAGACTAGCACCATGTAGGAGCTGTATGGTAGGGTCAGAGGTAGGATCCAGTTCTCAGGGTAGCCTTCAGTGACCATAAACATGAAACTGTTCTTTCTTTTTCTGTAATTATCCCTTCATATTCACTGTACACTTTTGGACCTCTGTAACAAATGAGGTAGGGGTCCTATAGGTGACTACTTCCTTCACTCACAACCCTGAGTCATCCCCAAAACTGGTGCACCCTAGGTACTAAAAGAGAATGGGGGTCCTGTATAAAATACAATGTGATCATGCAACTAAAGAATGTATTGTAATGCATATGCAAAGGACGAGCGGTGAGGGGGTGAAAAGGGTGAACTAAGATTGCACAGGTGTGTCTTGGGTGGAAGCTCGAGGAATGAAGGCAACCATAGCAGTCTGTAGTTTATGGTGTAGGTGTCCATCACTAAGTTGTACTATAGTGTCCAGAAAGTGGATCTCCTGTTTGCAGCATTACAGGTTAAGGTTGATTGTGCTGTAGAAATTGTTGAAATCTCTGTGGAAATCTTCAAGGGCATACTTTCCGTGTGTCCAGATGATGAAGATACCATCAATGCAGCGTAAGTAGAGGAGTGGTACTTGGGAACAAGACTGGCGGACAAGTGGTGTTCTAAGTCAGCCATAAAAATGTTGGCATGTGGGGCCATGCAGGTACCTATAGCAGTGCCGGTGATTTGAAGTTATAAATTATCTTCAAATCTGAAATGGTTGTGGGTTAGTACAAAGTCACAAAGTTCAATCACGAGGTGTGCCGTGACATCATCTGGGATAGTTCTCCCAATGGCTTGGAATCTGTCTTTGTGTGGGATGTTGGTGTACAGAGCTTCTACGCCATAGGGGCCAGGATGGTGTTTTCTGGAAGATCACCAATGGATTGAATCTTTCTCAGGAAGTCCGTGGTGTCTTGAAGATAGTTAGGTGTATTGATAGTATAGGGCAGGGATCAGCAACCTTTGCCAGCTCTGGTGCCAGCCCCGCCCACCGCACCCTCAGCAGGTGCCAGGGGCGGGGCCAGCAGGGGACAGGAGCCAGCAGCTTCTGTCCCCTGCTGGCCCCACCCCTGTGCCTAGCTTCTGTCCCCTGCTGGCCCTGCCCCCCAGCTGAGGATCGGGGCTAGCAAGGGACAGGAGCCCCACGTGCTGCGGCTCTTTTTCCCTGCTCACTATGCTCCCCAGCTGAGGGGCAGGGCCAGCAGGATACAGGAGCCGCAACACACAGGGTTTTTTTGGCCTCAGGCCCCAGGGGGGGGGGGGGGAGGGGGCAGCAGGGGGAATAGCCACGGTGCCATGTGCGACTGGCAGTAGGCGCATGTGCCAGGGGCTGCTGACCCCTGGTGCAGGGTCTGAGGAGAGAGTCCACTTAGCCAGATAAGCCCGCTGTAAGAGTGCTAATGCCTGAGATGATGGAGTGTTTGGGGTTTATGGATTTTTGATAGGAGATAGAATATCCCTGGTCTGGGTTCTGCAGGTGTCTCTCTCTTGATTTGTTCCTGTGCTGCCCAGAGGAGTTTCTTGAGTAGGTGTTGCAGTTTCTTTTGGTATTCCTCAGCGTGGTCAGAGAGAAGTGGTTTGTAGAATGCTGTGTTGGAGAGCTGTCTATAAGCCTCCTGCTTGTAATCTGATTTGTTCATGATGACGACAGCACCTCCTTTGTCAGCCTCCTTAATGACAATGTCAGAGTTGTTTCTGAGACTGTGGATGGCATTGCGTTCTGCATGGCTGAGGTTATGGTGTAAGGGATGTTCTTTGTCCACGATTTCAGTCTTTGCACGGTAGTGGAAGCAATCTATGTAGAAGTCTAGTCTGTTGTTCCGACAGTCAGGAGGAGTCCATGTAGAATATTTCTTGCAGTGCTGGGAGGAAGGTATCTGCAGGTTATTGCGTTGTTTGTTGGTGTGGTGGAAATATTCCTTGAGTTTGAGATGGCGAAATTAGGCTTCCAGGTCACCACAGAACTGTATCTTATGTGTGGGGGTTGTGGGGCACAAGGAGAGCCCCCAAGATAGCACAGATTCCTCTGCTGGAGTAAATGTGTAGCACAAAAGATTGACAATGTTGTTGGATGGGTTGAGGGTGTCACAAAGGAATCCCTGATAGGCATTTCTGTCACCACCTCCCAGACCATAGGGGCAAGAATACCCAGAATTATACTAGTAAACTCTTACAGTAAAGCATTTTGCAAAGCATATAAACCTCATGCTTCACTGTTTAACCCAAACAGTGTGACGCACATGATTGAATTGAATAAACTCTGTAGAGGCTGCTTTTCTGTGGGTACTGATTTACCACAAAAGTGAAATATAACCAAGCTTACGATGGAGGAACTGGTTGCACTCCCAGAGTTAGGCTGCCTAACATTTCCCATTATAAAGATTCTTCTTTTTGAAAAAGCTCTAATGCCCATCACCTTTTCACATATAATCTCAAATTCCCAGGAAGTGGTTGAGCCTAATAGATAAATGTGCAGGCTCAACAGACAGAATTCCTATGGATCGCCTGCCCCTCCTTAAAGTGAATGCCTCTCTCTTTTGCATATCACTTAAAATTCCTTTTCTCCAACCCAAACAAGGAGTCCTGTGGCACTTTTAAAGACTAACAAATTTATTTATCATGTGAGCTTTTTGTGGGAGAAATCCCACTTCATCAGACATTTGAAAATGGAAAACTTACAGTATGGGAGAGAAAAATAAATCAAGTGAAGTGTGAGTGACAGGATCAGGTCAGACTATTTCAGCAAATCAAACAGGTTGTTTAGATTCTAACAGTGTGGAACAGCATATAAAAAGGTGGGGAGATTGAGAGAGTTGAAAAATCACTCTTTGTAATGAGAAATCCAGCCTATATCTATTCAACCCAAATTAATGTCAGATTTGCATATGGATTCTAACTGTAGTTTCTATTTGGAGCTTTGATTTAGTATTAACCTGTTTCAGTACTGTAACAAAAATGTCTTTCAGAGAGTCACCAGGGAGATTGAAGTGTGCTAACTGAAAACGGCAGGCATTCCAATTCCCAACCATACATCTACTATTGCACTATATCAATCTATATGTGTATCCACAAGTCATTGTATCTTTCCAAGTTCTTTAACTCTGACACCCAATCACTGCATATATTTGGAGCTGAAGAATTTTTAGTTGTGATGATTGTCAGACATTGCTCTTTATAGCAGTATTTTACTTTGATGTGCGATGAAACCTAGCAATAGTTTCTATTATGTCATTAAGGACTTATGTATGTCCTTGTGCCGTTTCCCCTATTACTGGCAGCAGTGTGGAGGAGAGTTGCCATTGAGCTGTTACTCCTAAGCAGCAGGGAATGGAGCCTAAGACCTGAAACTCACCCTTAAAAGTTGCTTGAACAGAAAAGGAACCAAACTGTGCCAGAAAAAAGGCCATCAAGGAGCCAGATGGGACCCATTTGTGACCCTCAGAATTGCAATTCAGTCCCTAATTTGCTCCTGGAATAGCACAACTTTGCTCTGTCTTGCACTTGGGGTAGATTGCAAAGTACCAGAGCAGACAGTCATAATATAGTACTCCATGTGAATCAGGCTGACTATATGGCTGTGCCACAAAATTTTACTGAACATCTGAAGTCAAATTAGAGTTCTTACTTTAAATTGTGTATGTTTCCAGATCTCTTGGAGACAGGGAGATGATGAGGCTTTTTTATTAAACAAATGATGGAACAGATGCAACTCACAATGAGATGACAATAAAATAATTCACTTTTAAAGGATACTTGAGGGCTGGGTTTCAGTAATATATGGTAAACTCTGAAATGAATAGGTTGGACTGAAATTAAAAAAAATGCAATGATATGATTTTTAGAAAACATGAAATTTTATTTAAGAACATTAGGGAATTCAAAGATACAGTTTCTACCATGAGTTTAACAATTCATGTGTCATTAGGAGAAGTGCTTTTTTACTTTACAACTAAATTTATCTCTGTTCCACATCAAACTATCTACCATTTTTGTCTTATTATTCTATAATCTTTATATTACATATACAAAATCAGGAAACAGACATTAAATTGTATAATATAATTAATATTTTATGTCACAGCCTTTTAAGATGCTAGCACTGCTGATTTTATCCTGAATTCGGTGCTGCCATATTGAAATGTTTTAAAATACCATAGCCATTAACAAAAATAATGTACAGCATGTATATAAAAAAGGTGATACGATACATTTACTTTGAACACAAAGGCTATGTCTACACTGGCAAGTTAGTTCAAATTAAGGAGGCTTAATTCGAACTAACTAAAGCCATGGCTACAGTAGGCTTTAGTTAGTTTGAATTAAGGGCTTCAGAAGTAAGGTTTTAATTCGAACTAACTAGTTTGAATTAGCCAATGTAGCCATGTTAATTCGAACTAATTTCTTAGTTCGAACTAACCGGCTATTGAAATGAATGGGGATCGCTAATTCGAACTAAGCAAGTGCCATGAATGGCTTAGTTCGAACTAACTTTTTCTAGTTCGAATTAAGCTAATTAAGCTAACAAATTATTTCAAACTAATTTTAGCAAGTGTAGACATAGCCAAAGAGTTGGAAGTTCCTGAGCCAAATTCTGTGCCATAAATTCTAAAGATGGAGGCTTTCATCTGCCCCAAACAATTCCAAAAACCAGCAGGAATAGTATTTCCTCTTCATTGCTTTGCTTTGTACTTATCACAGCTGTACATGCATAATAGAGATGAGAATTTTCCCCTTGACAATAGAACTTGTAAAATCTTCCCCATGGTGTTGTCTCTCCTCTGAGAGAGATCTTCTGGTATAACTGACTCTGGCCTGGTAAAAGTTTAAACTTGGGACCTGTAGTGCAATAAACATGAGCCTGTATTGTGTGGGTTTTAGTTGACTGCTATTGCTGACTCGTTAAATTCTATGTTACGCAGCTGACTCAGTAGCCACCCCAGCTGCCAGGGGGCTGGGCAAAGGCCGAGGCATTCCTAGTGTGAGTTACAGTGACAGAGTGTGTGGAAAGCAAATCACTAATAACCCATGAAAATTGCTCGGTTTAGAAACAGGGCTGAGACTGTTCCCTCTCCAAACTTGGTATCACCAGTCTCTTGATTCCTGTGCATCACTTTATTGCTCTGAGGGAGAGAGTCTTCTCCTTGCAGCACCTGGGGTCTGGAGCTGCCATTTTCTCCCTAGCTGCCATTCTCCACAGAGCACCTTTAGCTTACTGCTAGTACTTTTGGATTGGGGATAGTGCAATGGGTCCAAGAGATAATCTCAGCACCTGCCTCTCTCCCCCCCCCCCACTTTCCTGGGTTGAGGACCCAATCCTGTGTGAGCAAGGAGAGTGAGTTGTGCTGCATAGTGGAATAGTGGCCTGTCTCTGCTACATTCCCTCCTGTTCCAAAGGGGTATCTATGTTAGTCTTATTCAGCAAAGGAGTCCTGAGGCACGTTTAAAGACTAACAAATTTATTTATCTCACGAGCTTTTGTGGGAGAAAATCCCACATCATCAGGCTCCCATAACAGATAATTCTGCTTTCCTTTCCCCTCTCACCTCCCTCTAATGTGCTGTTTGAATCTAAACAACTGCATTCATTTGCTGTAACATCTGCCCTGATTTTATGACTTACACTTCCCTGCATTTATTTTCCTCCCATTCATCTGTACTTCTCCATCTTCGAGTCTAACAAAGTGGGATTTTTCTCCCATGAAAGCTCCTGTGACAAATACATTTATTAGTCTTTAAAAGTACTACCAGACTCCTTGTTTGTTTTGCTGAATTAGACAAACACGCCTCCCCTTTTGGAACTTGTCAGCTTCCAGCCTGACTCAAGAGAGGGTGGGAGGAGGGCGCCTATCATCATCTTGCTGCATTTAATCTGAGTGCCCACCAGGTGGCGTAGTCAACATATGGCCACCTCATAATCGCCGCTCTAGCAATGTGCACCGGATCTCTGTGACCCCGCCTGTCTGTCTCTCTAGGCCCTGGAGATTCTATGACCCGGGGGCCAATTCCGCTTCCGTTTAATCCCCCAAACTTCCGCTTTCCGATCCTGAGAGTTAGAGTCGGGCCGAGCGCGCTGTGAGGCTAATACTAACGCAGCGGGGCGGGCTGGCTCGAGGCTCTGGTGGGAAAGTCCATTTGGGGTCGGTGCTGCGGGGGGAGGAAGCAGCGCGCGGGGCGGACTGGAACAGACCAACTGTGCCCCGGAGACAGGCTGCCGGCCGGGCAGCGGCGCGGGGTGAGTGAGGCGCCGGGTGGGATCCACACGCGCTTCGGCTCCGGATTCTCAACATGGCGGCGGCGGCGGCTTCGGCGGCGCCCAAGAAGATCGTGGCGCCCACCGTGTCGCAGATCAACGCGGAGTTCGTCACCCAGGTGGGGGCGGGCCCGGCGCTGGCTGCGGGGTGCCCGTGAGGGCCGGCGGGGGTGGGACCGTCGCTGTCCCGGGGCAGTGCGCAGGCGGGTGATTAACGACCCCGATTTTCCCCGGCCGGCGTCTTCCGTCTCCAGCCGCTGCTCAGGTCCCGCCCGGCTGGCCGGGGTCTCGGCGCTGGAGACGTTTGTCCCGGCTCAGCCGCCCCCTGGCCTTGTCTGTCTCCGATCTTGCTGAACCCCCGCTGGCCCTCTTGGCAGCTCGTTGTTGGGGTCAGCGGAGCACGGTGTGTGCCCTGTGTGCAATCCCACGCCCCATCCGCCCTTGCTTTCCTCTTAAGCTTGTGCGGCCTGTTTCCCTCCGCTCACCCCATCCGCACATGCTTTCCCCTCCGCTGGCTGGCAGCCTTGCGCTCAGACCAATTTGAAGTTTCTTCGGGTCAGTGATGCAGTGGTAGGTTGGCATGGATCTTTTCTAAAAGATGTCATATGTGGCCATGCCATGAGCACTGAGTTGTTCGTCATCAGAGTCAACCTGGCTGCTTCGTTTCACACTTGGGTCACGTTTGGAAGGTTATCCTTACAGTCCTCAGAGTGAAAATCCTATTCTTTAAGCAAAGGTTTGGGCTATGTCTTTGTTACAAGTCCTTACAAGGGCAGAGGTGCAACTATTCCACTGCGGTATAAATACCAAGGAATAGGATTTTTCCATCACTGTAGTAAATCCACCCTTCAAAGGGCAGAATTCTTGGCTTGTAGTGTCTGCATTGGGATGTAGGTCAGTTTAAGGGATGTGGAATATCCATGTGGTTGGAGGCCCATGATGTATGTGGGCAGCCCACCTGCCCCCTTTTGTGTCCTACCATCAAGATGATTTCTCTGTAGTATGGTGAAAGGCTCACTTGCTGGTGGATTCTCTATATCTTAGTCTTTAAATCATCATTTGGGGACTTTAATAACTTAGTAATAGGTTTAGTGGCTTATTGCAGGTGTGGGTGGGTGAGGCTTTGTGGCGTGCATGGTGAAGAAGCTCAGACTAGATGATCACTATAGACACACGGTAGTTACAGATCATCATGTCTTTTGTTTTTTCAATGCAATTACTTTTTTCTTACAGTTGGCAAATAAGTACTGGGCCCCACATGTGAAGAAAAAATTGCCTTTTGATTCAAAGGTAAAAACTTGGATTATTACTTGCATTGGTATTAACTGGATGTACTAGAGTGAAGGACATTTAAAAAATTATTGGTTAGCGGTATGTAAGAATGTTTTTTTCCCCCTGTATCCCCCATCACTGTAGTAGGGTTTCTCAAAACAGAAAACCCAATAGGAGGATTTTAGACATCCAATATTAATATTCTAAATTTCGTCGGTACTGTCTTGAAAGTTTTCCATAACAATCTAATTAACTTTTCATCAGGCTAATCTTTCTGATTTTTATTGATGAATACATTTGCGTGATAAGAAGTCCTCAGTCTTGCAAATGCAGAGGTTCAAATTTATGTAGGACTAGTAAGTAGTAGTAAACCCATTTATTCATGTCAGAATACTGGTGACATCATAGCAGAATTTTCTGAAGACCTCTCGATCCATTACTAACTTCATAAGCTCAGCAGATGACCTACCTGTGATCTCTCACACACCAGCTATCCATCTTCTCACTGATCTTCCCCTGCTATGGTGCCTTGTTACCATTCCTTCCATGGTAACTCTCAAGGTTCTTTCTAGTGCTGCGCCTGATGTGATCAAAGTACATAAGCTAACCTCTCCATTACTATTTGTAACATAAATAGTTCTTTGTCTTTTTCATCCATGAAATAGACAAGAGTCTTTGCCTTCACCATGTTGGTTACATTTTTTTGTGTCAGCAACATTAGTTTCTTATGTAGGGCTACCTCTTTATATAGTTAAGTACACATGTTTGCAGGATCAAGCATAGTAGAGTATCCAAAACTATTTCGGGGCGAATTCTGTGCCAAAAAATTAAAAATTCTGCACATGATATTTTAAAATTCTGTGTATTTTATTTGTCAAAGTAGCACAGTATAATCATGCTCCTCCCGTCTACCCCATGCTGCTGGAGCTACCACTGAGAGAATGCAGATGCAGAATTATCACAGAATTAATGTTCCCCACAAATTTTTGGTTTTTTTCCCCACAGAATTTGTGATTTTTTTCCCCCCCCCTAGAACGCCTGTCCATTACTTAAAATAACTTGCGTATCTCCCCTTGACTGCTTAATGCCTACTTACCACAGTGTCTTCAGTGTGCTAAGTCAACAGGAAATGCCTTCCCTTCGACTCAGCGCTACGTTCCCTATTGGGGTGGTCTTCGGGGACTGACTTCCCAATTGACTGAGTGGGTCTTCACAATATAAGGCTAATCCACATATCTTTTTAACTTGAAAGGCTAGGTAGGCATAACTTATCCCAGATTCCCTTTGTTTTGGGGGACTAGCCTCTTCCCCAGCAGTCTCTTCCCCTCCTGTCTGTCTTTAAACCTTTTGAAGCTTTTGATCTCCTCACCTTCACAGGGCGCTGACCTTCCTCCAGAAATGTGTTTAACAAGTCCAGTAGTAGGGATTGGCCAGCGTATGACAGTAGATATCTCTAACACTGTCAGTGCAGTGTTTAGTAGAGATGGGCCTATAAAGTCATTGTCTGTCTTTCTGCCTATGTGCTACTAACCCCTTTTTTAATTAATCCCTTATATACATGCAGTAAACAACACAATAAAAATCAGGCAAACAGATGGAATATATAATCTTTATGGAAATTATAGGCAGTTTCTATGTGCTTTTCAGGGAAAGCCGTAAACACTCAATTTTTTGTTTAAAGGAAGCAAAAATAATGAAAAATATAGTGTGTGATTGTTGGATGAACCTCTGTACTGACAATATTGTTTAGTATACAAACCATGGGCTCAGATTTTCAAAACTTTCTAGCATTTTGTTTACATCTTTTTGTGTGTGCACTTCCCCAACTTGAAAGATTGTAAAGGGCCCTGGCTTTCTGAGGGCAGTTGCTCAATACTTTCTAAACATCATCCAGAGCCGTGTTAGTCTGTGTATAGCAAAAACAACGAGAGTCCTGTGGCACCTTGAAGACTAACAGATTTCTTCAGGCATAAGCTTTTGGGGGCTCCAATCTACTTCGTCAGATGCATCTGATGAAGTAGGTTGAAGCCCACAGAAGTTTATGCCTGAAGAAATTTGTTCATCTTTAATGTGCCACTGAACTCTTGTTGTTTCTGAACATCTGGGTCCTTTAAAAAGTCTCACCTTGGTAACCCAGAATTACTAGGTAGTTTTGAAATGGAGTTTAGTTTCACCACTGTTACAGACTTCCTGAGAGACCTTACCCACCTCTGTAAAAGTGCTTTAAGATCTATGGATGAAAAGTGCACTAGAGATGTCAGGTATTATTGATGTAATTCAGGACTTGCCAAATGCCATTAAACATAGAACATCTAGTTAATGACAGTTCTGATTTCAGAAACTTTAATGTGTAGAAAATAAAAATGAATCTAATAAGGAGTATGGACTCTTAATGAATATAACTTTTAAAATATCATCTGTAATAGGTTATTGAAGATGTTTATGCAAAAGAAATTGTCAAATCAAGGTCAGTACAATGTTTCTCCTTTGTTATTTTGAATATGTTTGGAGACATGTATCCATGATGATTTAAAGTACTCTAATAGTATAAATGTTTAAAAAAAAAAAAGAAAAGAAAAGAAATGAGAAGTGTTGTAATGGCCCTTGGTCCAGTTATATGTCTTCAGAAATTAAATGTAAGCTTCCTTTATGGTTGTTTCTAGATTTTATGTTCTAATATCTGATACAGTGAATAAATCATTCTTTGCATTCCAGTCTCAATGCCCTTTTTGTGATTTGTTGTAACCTAAGGTGGTCATTGTAGTGATTGTTAGTTTGAGTTCCCCCATTCCCAGTCCATAGGGAGATGAATCTTGCCTTCCTACCCCCTTGTGATCTCCCTGCAATTTATTCCTGTTTGAGATATGTAAAGGAACTGACAACAAGGGAGACTTTGTTTTTTGGTTGTTTTCTCTGTCACATTTTTTCCTAGTTTAGTAATAATAATTTGCAATCAAACATCTTCTGATGAACCTTACTGTTAAATAGTGAAGAGGATGAGACAAAACATTGCATAAGGTTAATAACAACATTCCATGACTGCATCCACAGAAGGGGGAGCAGCAACCGTAGCTAGATATCTATGAAGGCTCATGGAACCTGTATAATTTAACATCTATGAAGGCAAATTTGGTATCTGGAGAGCTCAGATTTTAATACCTGGGACATTGCAGAGCTTCAGTTATGGTTGCTTTATTTTTATTCTTTTTACCTATAATTTAACCAAAATCATTTGGGTTGGAAATTACTGTTTGATTTTTATTACAGTGAGTTAATGTGGGATTCCTTTAAAATCTAATCCATTGCCTTCAAAGAACAGGTAACTGCAGTTAATTTGGGATCTGTTTAGTTTTCGTTGCAAGGCAGTATATGAAAGAAGTTGCACAGGTGTTTTAAAAGAGCAATACAACTTTTATTAATAAATCAGGAAGTAAAGGAAAAGGTTGACACTCCTTTCTCTGATTTACTGTCTAAACTAGAAGATAAGCATGAACTTTTTTTTTTTCTTCCCCATTTCACTTTTCCCTTTGTTTTTTTCTTTTTAGGTTTGCTATTAGAAAGATAATGCTTCTTGAATTTAGGTAAGTTTTGGAATGAAATAAAAATTAACACTCTATAATAACCAGTGACAGTAAAGAGGAGAAAAAGGATAGTAAATCAGCTTGCAGAGTAATATACCTAATCCGGGAGTGGGGGGACAAAACTGGCTCACAGCTAGGCGCCAGCGATTTTATTTTTGGCTGCCAGAGGGCGTTCCTCCATTACATTTCTGCAATAGCGCTAGGCATCAGGCTACTAAAACTGGTCGCCAGGGCAACGAGAAACATTGCTTTGTGGAGGCTTGACCTAATTTGTCCCCAGCCTCCTAAAGAATGAGGCACATAGGAAAATTCAGTGCTGTGAATTGATGTGATGTGGGATAAAATTTTCTAGATAGTCTTGTTTCATGAGTTTACATTTCTACTGAAAAGAAGTACCAAGTATGCAAGGAATAGTTATAAACTGGGGACATGTCTTACAGGCCATGATTCAGAGCCTGTAGAAGTCAGTGGGAGTCTTTAGTTTAAACACATAACATACAACATTTGTGAGCTATGCTGCAGTTTAAGGACAGTAGCATGACTTGTTTGTGGCAGGAGATGGAAATCTCCCATTTAGAAATGTTTTAAGAAAAAGTCTACTTTATTGTTTCATTGTAATGGATTATATATAAAGAACATAATATGTATGAAATAATAATTATAAATTAGTTTATTTGGCTCTGATTTCTCTAGCTCATGTATTGGAGAGGTAACATGAGCTGGCACTTGGACAAGATTAAACAGTCCCTTCACCTCTCTGCCAAACACAAGCTTTTTATCCCTTTTTCTACTGGAGAGAAAGGATGGGAAGGAGTGTGATGTACAAATGGGACCATTAACTGGAAAAAAGCTTAGCAATAAAATGTTCAATTTTTAAATTTTGGCATTTTCTCATCTTTCCTCCCTTTATATTTGAAAAGAATACAAGGACAACATCAAATAAAATCCTGGTTTTGCCAGGAGAGTTAAGCAACTTCTTGCTTCATTTCCAGTTGGCATTCATGTCCTTGTGAAGAAGTGCTCTGCAGTTTGCACTATTTTAATCATTCCCATAAACTCTCGTTCTTTCAGTTGTATTCGAAGTTCTCATACTGCTTCTCGGTATATACTCTCCCCTGTTTACCTAAAACCCCATGTCCTTTATCTCTCTCCCTCTCTACATCCCTATCAGAGCTTCAAGCTTTTCCATCTTCATATGCACACTGCATGTTCCCCTATTCTTGAGGTCCCATCTGCCAGTTGAGGATGACTAGACAAGCACCTTTGCAAGAACCAGATAGTCTTCAAAGAGTGTAGGAGAATCTCTAAGTGATATGAGGCTTTTTCCCCACTTTTCTGGGCTGAATGATCTCCATACTCTGAGCCCAATTATCTACAACACCCAGTGAAGTCAGATATGACTTCTATATATGGAGAGTTGGCAGGATCAGTCCTCTGTCTTTAGAATGGCTGTGTGCCACTACATTTCTGCACCAACCTTGTACTTAGAATGCAAGTCCTTTTTGGTAGGGTGTTTATGGCATAGCTCACCTATTGTGCAGCGCTGTAAACACTCCTGATATAAAAGTGTTTTTTTTTCTCTAAAATTGTTGGGATAGTTCATATAATAGCCATGGATAACCTGAAGTTTGTTTTCAGATGGATAAGTGTTTATGAAATGTTTTTAATATTTGGAAAGTTACATATATGCTGATAACATTTATGTACATTAAGTTGGTCAAAACAAAAGCAATGTATGAATGCAAAAATGGTTCATAACAATAGAAAATTAAATGTGCAGCATTCCTTTATTCAGACTGTTTTATTGCAGACTGTAATACTTCAAGGTTTGTTTATTTTTGATAAAGGATTCATTTGTAACCAATGCTATTGGTGACTTCGATTATTTAAGTCCTTAATTTGGGCTCAGATTCTACCCTGTCAAAGACACCCCGCTGAAGCTTTGCATGTGTTCTTTCCTCCACCATGCAGTTCACCATGCAGAATTCCGTTGTATACTCCACTCATGGGTAAAAGATTTAGGGGACTCTCAGGATGCCTTATTTGAGGTATCCAGTCATGGCTCCAGTCAGGAGTTTTAGAGAGACAAGGCCTATTTTTGTCAGAAGTGACTCTGATTCATCTTTGTTGACTGACCTCTATTTTTAGAGTTCTCTGTGGAAAGGGCTTTAGCCCATCAGTCAGGGAAGAAAAACACAGCACGCCAGCTACGATATTACAGGAAAACTGAGCGTGCCCTTATTTAGTTCTTCTAAGCCCAGTTGTCTAGATATCAACCGCAGGTGGGTTGCAGTCTTTGAGGGGGGAACAACAAGTAAGGCAAATCGTGGGACTGAGGAGATTTGATTACTCTTCCTAACTCAGCCACTGATATTCTGCGTGACTCCTTCCCATGTGCAAAATTAGGATAATTCACAGGAGGGATTTGTGAGACTAAACCCATTAATGTTCGTTTGGTGCTCAAGTGCTATGATTTTGGAGTAGAACTGCTGTAACTAAATAAAAAGTGGGCTTGTGGAGATTTGGTGGATTCTGCGGTTGCAAAGGCAAATTAGGATTTTTGGGTCTCACTGTGTTAATTACTTTAGGTTCTTGCCTTGTGGTACTGCAGCATTTTGTTGCTTTTGTTGAGCGCTTACATGTATAATCTTGGCTTATACTTAGTAATGTTCTGTTAGCAAGTAAAATATGTATATTAATAATCATTTCATAAAGTGTGTTATGCCATAGTGCTTTGTCTCATTAGAGAAAGCTGGCATATGTATCTAAGTGCCAGAAGAAGTGTCTGAAGTGCTTATCACATTCAGTAGATAGCATTATTCTCTTTTCCTGGGAAATAAACATGAAATAGTGTCCAGGTTTATGATATTGTGCTGTGAGCGCCTACAACTTGTAAAAACTCTTTAATCAACAGTCTTCCAAGTGAGTTATTCATCTCTCTTCATATGCTGTCCCTGTCCAATAAGTTTTTCTGCAGTGACCTAGATTAGATGTAACTTCAGGAGCTACTCATATGTAAAGATGGACTTTAAAAAAATTTGTAGATAATTGCTTTTTTTCAGATAAGTGACAGATGAGGTGGGTGGCACTAATGAGATACTTTCTCTTCACTTTTCACAGCCAGTACCTCGAAAATTACCTGTGGATGAATTATTCCCCGGAGGTGTCCAGTAAGGCCTATTTAATGTCAATCTGCTGTATGGTGAATGAGAAGTTCAGAGAAAATGTACCTGCATGGGAGGTAACCCATTTCAGTTACAGGTAGCATTGACTTTGATCCACAAGTTGCAGCTTTCACAGTGTGCTCACTTAAAGTGATGGAAGGTAGCAGAGCTTACAGTGTTAAAAATGAATAGTGCGTTATCTGAGGTTGTCTGCCAAAGTACTTTACATACTTGTATGTTCCTTTTTGAGAAAAGTAGTGAACAGATGAAAGATTTCTTTTCATAAGGATTTCTCCTTTTATATGAAATCATTTGTTTGACTGTATAATACCTTTGCATTTCAAAAATGTTTCCCTTCTCTCCTCCCGCCCCTCCCCTCCTTTTTTCCCCTTGGCACTTGACAACAAATTTGGCATTTGGTGAAGGATCTTTTTCTGGAGGGGGGGGGGGGGAGCCTGATAAGAACTTACATTTGTGTGTGTTTAAAAAGTATTATTGGAAGTAGGATGACTATTTTATCTTTGTCAGTTTTTTATTCGAAACCTTTGAGTGTATTTTTGTAACTTGTACAAACTGAAAATGTTTTATGTATATTTCTTAGGCCTTGTCTACACGAGAATACTTGTCCCACAATAAGTTATTGCGGGACAAGTAAAACGCTATAAGTATAGCGCTTTCCCGTGTACACACGTGCTCTTTGTTTCGCAAAGGAGCCCGGGAGCTGTGCTGGGGGGCCGGCTCGAATCGGAGCCGGCCCCCCAGCACAGTCCAGGGCTTTGGGTGGCGGCAGAACTCCGGGGGAGCTTCTGCCCCCACCCGATCCCTCAGCTGGGGCGGCTGTCATGAGAAGCCACTGGCGCTTTAAGCGCTAGCAGCTTCTCCTGACACCCGGAGCCCGGGAGCTGTGCTGGGGGGCCGGCTCGAATTGGAGCTGGCCCCCCAGCACAGTCCAGGGGTTCGGGTGGCGGCAGAAGCTCCGGGGGAGCTTCTGCAGCCACCCGATCCCCCAGCTGGGGCGGAAGTCAGCTGGAGCCGCAGCTTAAAGCGCTGCGGCTTCAGCTGACTCCCGGAGCCCATATGTCAATTTCACTGCTCAGCTAGAGCAGTGAAATTGACATAGTTGACAGCTCCAATGTCCCAGAGTGGCCTTGATTGGCACTCTGGGACATTTCCGGAGGCCAATCATTGCGCGGTAAGCGCACACACGAGCTCAAACGCGCAACAGATGATCCGCAACAGCTGTTACCACTCTCGTCCGAGTGGTTGTTGGATTGCGCTACAACAAGGGGCTTGACGCGCAACATCATCCTTGCACGTATGTACACCGTGCTTGTTATCGCGCATTAATGACTTTTAATGCGCGATAAACTGATCGTGTAGACAAGGCCTTAGTAACTAGTTCAGAATACCATTTCTAAAGTAAACTGATTTTTAAATATACATAAGATGATATCAACAACATAATCTAGGCTGGAATATAATGTGCAAATCTTAGAGCAGAAGCAGTTTTTCTCTTAATGATTTACTGATTTTAAAAAAGTGCTGTTGAAATAGTGATCACCATTAGATATAAAAATATACTATGTAGTGTGTTTAGAAAAGCTAAAAGTCTCACTGGCTATGTCTACACTTGCAAGTTAGGTCGATTTAAGGAGGCTTAAGTTGACCTAACTTAGTCCGCGTCCACACTGGGCTTTCATTAGGTCGACTTAAGAAAATCCTTAAGTTGACTTAATGAAAGCTTAGGTTGACTTAGTAAGACCTGCCGGTTAGATTGACCTAAGCATGGTGGGGATGCTTAAGTCCACTTTATTGAGTCAACCTAAGGGCAGTTAGGTCAACTTAACAAAGTGGATTAAGTCCACATCCATGGGCACCACTTTAAGTCGATTTAATAAGGTCCACTTCAAGTCGACTTAAAGTTGACCTTATGAAGCCGACTTAAAAAAGTCGATCTAACTTTTAGTAGTGTAGGCATAGCCACTGTCTAAATACAGATGATACTACAGTAAAGTCAGTAGTGTGTTAATTTACTTTTTAATAACGTTCACTATACTGATCTTACAAGAGAGAGTGCAGGGAATTACTGTAGTGCTAGTGAAACATGCAGGATGAACAGCTTGGATGGGTGACTCTTCCCAGGTCTCTGCATCTTCTGTGTCAGCACAGAAACTGTGTGGGAAATGACACGTGGTAGTCTCCTCACACCTTCCAGTCTGTATACATCAGTCTTGTTCTGGAAGGGCGACCAGTCCCCATGGTCATCCAGTCCTTATTTTCTCTGCTGAGATTGCTGATAAGAGAACCCCTGTTGTGGTGGCTTTGTGAGGTGGGAGCTAGAGCAAGGCTACTGTTCCTTTCTCTGACCGCCAAACAGCTGTTTCCTTTTAAGTCACAATCCACCTGGCTCCCTGATTCTCTGACTGGGCCTGGACACAAGTTAGAATGGTGTGGAGGCTGCTGTAACTTGTGCCAGCTGGTAACAATCCCCCACAACCATCTGCTAGCTGAGCATAACCAGAACATGGAGCACTCCAGCCAGGTTTCCAACATCCCTTCGTGCCAGAAGCAGTGTAGAGTGTGTATTGAAGCTAGCCAGGGCTCTGCCCCTGGGAATACCCACACACCATGGGAATCCTGGAACAGGAAGATATGGCCAATCTCTGCTCCCGTTTGTACTGTTTATGAAGCATAAAGGGAGGGACCAAAGTAGGGAAATCAGCCACATTGTTTTTCCTGTATGGATTTTGTTAAGAGCTTACTTAAAATTTGGTGGGTTTCTTTAAGACTATAAATAATTTTGACTGAAGCTAATTGAAAAATACAACTTTCCCTTTTGTTCCTAGACATTCAAAAAGAAGCCAGAGCACTTTCCTTTCTTCTTCAAATGTATATTAGAAGCATCGTTAGATGAGAGTGACAGTGAACTCTCTCTGCATGAACAGACTGTCCTCCTGCTCTTCCTTGATCACTGCTTCAACAGTTTGGTAAGTTACACTGAACACGTTTGAATCTTTTCATTATGGCTGTACTGTGCCAAGTGAGAGCTGGATTGATTTAATTGGTGAGTCTGCCAAATAGGACATACATTGAAATTCCCATCCTCAGGAGTAGGGTGTGACTGGGAAAGCTGTGGTAGTTGCTGTGGCCCTTGCATCCTTCATTCCCTTTTCCCTTCTGCAAACTATTGACTCTTCTGCTTTGGGAAAGAGGATGCAAGGGGATTCAGTGTATTTTCTTAAAACTGAGAGAGGGATACTTATTGCTGAAGAAAGAGGAGAGAGTACTATAAAAATTCAAGATGGCATAATGCTATTAAGTTTTTGAGTCCAAAGTTCAATTACATTTAAAACTGAATACTGTGCTGGGAAATGTGCTTTTATTTTATAATTGTGCTCTTTTAAGAGCTGATTGGGAAACTTCCATGAAATGAAATTTTGATGAAACATTGAAAAAAGTCTTAGCAATTTTTTTCCACTTTTCCAACCAGTTCTAGTTATTAAAGTATTGCAGCACTAATAGTTGTTTTAAAAAGCAAACAGAAAAAGTGTAGTATGTGTGTTCAGCTTCTAACAGAAGCTGTATAAAACTACAGATCATACATTGGTGCAATTGGCATTATATGTACAATGGATACTTGAAACTGAATTAACTTCTGTCCAAAGTGTGGCTCTTTCTGCACACATATATTAATTGAAATGTTGCTCCCCTGTCATTCATGGTGGTGGTAATTTTTCATTGTTTGTTATGATATCCCCTACAGTTCCCCAATCAAATTCAGTGTTTAATTGAGCTTGGTAGAATTCTATTTTGAAAATTTGATGGATAGGATCAGTGTTTATTTTTAAGGATATTTGAGGGTTTTTAAAATCAGTTTAAATCTTCACAGTTGCAGGAAATTATGGGGAGGGTCAGATAATTATTTAAAGATAATCACTGAGATTCCAAAAGTAAAGCTTTATAACTGTTAAAACACACATTGTCTACATGTCAGATTATACAAAGTAAATGCCCTTAAAATTAAACTGAGTTCTCAAGCATTTTTCTTACTTTCCCTATTTGTAAATTTCAGTTATTATTGATGGAAATTATTTTTGATTGGGGTGTGTGTAAATGGTGAAATCAATATTTACTGATGTTTACAGATAAAATACCTAATCCTTCTTAAGCCTATTTGTATTGTACTAGCTGCTGTAGAAATAGAGTAAAATGTAGTTTGTCCCCCAAAGAGCTTGCAATATAATTAAGACAGGCTCTAGGAAATGGGTGTAATGATCAGAAGGAATGAAAGAGGATGGTTATCAGAAACAATAATAAAAATGTGTTTTACATTGGCCAGATCTGCACACAAGTAAGTGGCTTGGATTTTTCATAAAAATATATTGTAAGAAAAATAAGATAAATATGAAGTGTCTCTATTTGTCTTCTATCTAGTTATGAGTTAACATTTTTTCAGAGGAATCATAAAAGTAGAAGAGGGAAGGAACTAAATGGGTGGAGAGAAAGGCAGAATTGGAAATGGAACACTTGAAGCAATGGTTTTAGACAGAACATTCAATAATTGTAAAGATAGTGCATTAATTGGAGAAGAAGTTGGGTCAGGGGTGGGTCTTTTTCAGATTCCGAGGGGAGGGATCTATGAATGGAGGGAAAAACTCACTCATCAGGTTGAGGAGAAAAATGAGGGGATGAGTGGGGCATTGGAGGTCCTAAGACAAGAGGTTAGTGCCACTGGGGAATGTGGCAGGGATAGTGGACGGAAGGAGGTGAGAGAATTCATTGTTTAGAAGAGGAAGTGATTACGGTGGTTCATGTGAGATCTTTTATATTCACTTTAAAATAGGTAAAGAGGGCTTTATGGATTAAATAGAAAACTTACTGTGGAGAAGAGCTGTGGGGGGGATCGGGCTGCTGGGGAGAAGAGAAGAGCCTTGGGGGGGGGGGGGGAGATCCGGCTGCTGGGGAGAAGAGAAGAGATGTGGGGGGATCGGGCTGCTGGGGAGAAGAGAAGAGATGGGGGGGGGGGGGATCGGGCTGCTGGGGAGAACATAGAGGGGTGTGTGTCTTAATGTGAAGGCTATAGCCCTTAATACTTCTGGACATAAAGATGTTAGTTAAGAATATTCTTGCAAGGTAATATTTCTGTAAACAGATCTTAAATGTTCTAAGTTGCCTTCTCTTTTTAATATCTTGTAATAGGAAGTGGATTTGATCAGGGGTCAGGTGCAACAGCTTATTTCCCTACCAATGTGGATGGGACTACAGCCTGTAAGTATTTCATCACAAAAAATGGCAAAACACCTTCCACAGAGTGCATAATGCTTTAAATATGAAATGTCCATTAACTCAAGGGGATGTCATGTACTTTAAAATCCTATGCAATGCTTTCAAAAAGGAATCCCTTCATTTTTGCCATATTTTTCTCTTTACTTGACTTACAACATCCTCTTGCAAACATCATTTTAAATAGATGGCAAGGATAGCAATGACTGCACTTAAGGTTTCTTAATACTTTCCATTCAAACCTATTTTCATTTGTTTGTATCTTTGTCAAACAGTAACCATTTGTGTTGAGAGCCTTCCATGCTAGGTGCCTGCTGATTTTAAATTATTTTTTTATGATTTATTTTTAAGTTCAGCAAAAAGAAATCATCTGTTTCTCAGAACAAGCTCAGGGAAAATACATTGTTTTGCTGGTTTTATTCATTTTTTTTTAAACTTTGAGAGAAACTTGTATCTCTGTGCTTTGGAGCAGGAATTGAAATTTGTCAGGGGAGATCACCCTGGGGTCAGGCATGTACTTTCTGCTGTCACTGTGAAAAGGGCTCAAATCTGGCCCAATTACGAACTTCTGAAAACTGTTTACCATACGCTCAGTAAAGACCTGTTAGTGTGACTTCTGAAGTCTCTGTAGACTACATGCCCCCCCATCAAGGGGCATTGTAGCACCAAACACAGAAACTGTAAGCCAAGAGAGTGTCTCCTGTGCTCATAATGTTCCTTTGCTGTCACCAGCTGAAATGCAGGGGAATGGGTGGTGGTGGCTGCAAGGAGCGTGATAGAGGCTATCAGGTAGGGCTGATGAAAAGGGTAGGAATTGTATTGGGGTGTGGGACGTGGTGCTGGGGCTGGAATCAGGAACCAAGATAAAGGGTGGGGACTGGGACTGGGATGAGAAGCTGTGAGGAGATGGGGCAGAAGTGATCAGGCCTCTGGAGCTGGGGACAGAAAGGTCTGTAAACTTTAGGTATTCCATCCTCAGAAACTAGACTAGAACCCAGGATTCCTGGGCCTCAGTATTCCTTTCCTGTCAGTAAGTAGCTTTCAGATACACTGGCAAAGCATGTACCTGATCTCCCTCTGGTCTCTGGTCCACACAGAGGTTGACAATCCATTACTATCTGTTAAATTAAATGGTACAGTTCTCTGCTGTGAATCGAGAGATTACAACCCATGCTGATGAACCATGTTGGAGTCTATGAGCTTTCACATGATGAAATTTCCGTTTTCAGTTTGCATTTTTTAAAAATGGAGGAAATTGCATGCGAAACACCCTCTATAAAATTGCAAAATGACGCACGTAGAAGTTAGGAAATTTGAGTTATGGTGGCCCATAAAATATTAAATTGACCTCCTTGTGCATATGAATTATGATAGCCTGTGATCACATACTGTTTTTCCACAGGGGAACCTTTATTTCTGACATTTCCTAACTTGTTAGTGCTTGACTTTGCAAGTGTAATGATTTTTTAATTGAATAAATGACATAGCTTTTCTTGTTTCTAACTCTTCATTCCAACTCTTGTGATATATCAAGGCCAGAGAGTCATAGACTTGAGATATATAAACCACAGAATGCTCTGGGTGCTGTTTCCTGAAAACTTGCAAAAGTTAACAGAGGGCAATTAGGAGCAGCTGAGGCTAATCAAGGCCCAGTCAGGTACCTGATACCACCCCCACTCCTCCCTGCTCCAGACAAAAGGGCATAAGCTGGGGGTGGAGTTAGAGGAGTGCTGTGCTGTGCTGAGGAGTATTGTGTGGTGCAGAGGAGCAGGAGGAGAGCAGTGTTGCGTGGATAAGCAGAGAGAAGCTTAGCAGAAAGTATGGGACCCCAGAAGGGGAAGAGCTTTTGAAACAGGACTGAGCTGTTTCCAGGCATCGGGGAAGTGGGATACTAGAAGCTGGAAGGATTGGGGGGGGAGCAGGGGGACCAGCCCAGGGGAAAAGTGTGCAGCTGTGAGTACAGCATTTGCAGCAAGTAGCTGCCATTTGTAGTGCCCCTGATCTGGGACCTGCACTAGTGGGCAGGTCTGGGTCCCTACCCCCTCCTTGACCCACCAGACCCCACTGGAGGAGCCTTTCCCTTATCAGGAAAACAGGGTAACTGGTGGCGCCCTAAACCACAACAAGAGCCAGAAGCATGAGACCCACTAAGTGGAGCTGGTGATTTACCACAGTACTTTTAGCAATAATGATCATTAATATGATCAAGAAATATGATCATTAATTCCTGTATGTTTCTTTTCCTAGAGTTTATTCTTGCACAGCTTAATTTTTTTAATGAACTTCAGTACATTATGTCTCTTGTTGTAGTGAATGGTTTGTGATGGCTGCTTATACTTGATGTATTTTTCATCTCTCCCAGGGGAAAAAAAGGCTTAATTTTTGTATTTTCAATTTTTTTTTGTTTTGAGAGACAAGGAAAGTTAATAAACAACAAAATGTGCTGGTTTTTTATTTCTTAATACAAACAATGGAAAATATACACAGAAAGAAGGAAATTCACTAAATGACATTACTATCTGGTTATTAATTCATAAACTAAAAATACTCTCTAGGTTTCACTGCTACAGATCTTTCGATGAAAGGTAACTGGATTTTCAGGGTTTTTTTAATAAGTGAGTTTTTCTGTTATTTTCTAAAAAGAAATTTATGCTAGGATATAACTATTAGAAGATGATTGTCTTCCAAAGACACTCAGCAGACTGCATAGATGTGACTAAGAAGATGATTAATTAGTGTAATATGTCTCTACCAGGAAGTGTTATAACTTTGGTTGTATGGGGTTGTTGAAAATAAACTTGGGGAAAACTGATCTCGTTATTGGATGGCCAGTTTTAGATTTAGATTTTTTTGTACATGGTGCTATATATATATTTTCCTTTCCTAAAATGGAACTAGATTTTTATCTTGTATAGTAGAAGGAAGCTCAGTATTGTTCATGGTGGCTGACTACCATTTCACCTTTTCAGGCACGTCTGGAACAAGAACTGAAAAAGACACCAAAACTAAGAAAATTTTGGAATTTGATCAAGAAGAATGATGAGAAAATGGATGAAAAGACACGAATGCAGTATGTTATAGGAAAATATTTTCATATTCAGTTCAATGCTTTTAATGCATGAATTAAATAGATCCGAGAGTGACAGAAATCAATGGTTGATAATGCATTGCTTCTGCGCCCAGCATTGTAGGACAACATTCCAGATTATCGTGGGTGAAATACTTACTGGGTTCATTTATAGAGTCATCACTAGTTAATCAACAGATTAATTAGATTTTAAAAAGTATACGTATATGATGAAAGCCAGAAAGAACATTTAACATTCCATACAGTTGGTGTATAAATATGTCCCTTTTTTACACATTTTAAAGGTTATTTAAGCCTTGTTGCTTATAACTAATGGGTTACTTTGAAGAAGTTTGCGTATTTCTTACCCAACAATATTAACTGTTCCAAACACTTATATTCTGCTGTGTGTTGATGTTTAAGATACAGAATACCCTGTGTGCTGCATCAATAATTATCTGTGTCTGCACTGAGATCACTTACATTTTTGACTTGTTGATAAAGGGGTAATCAATGAGTCGGTTCTTTGCAGATGTTGGCTATGCTAATTGGTAAGTCATTTTGATTGGAGATGTGGAAAAATGATTGCCAACAAAAAAATCTTGGCTTGTCCGTTGCTCTTTTAAAATTATGCGGGAGAGTTGATTCAATCTCAAAGTTCCTAGAAGCAGTTCTACTAAAATAAATTTATCCTTTATTGCATTCAGTTTAGAACCTCTAGTGCTAATAAGGGATGTAATATATTACTAGTCTGCATTTAAGAAATACTAATTCTTTGATCTATGTCTGATTTTAGGGCGTATCGAGAGAGGAGATTTCTTTCACAGCTCATCCAGAAATTTATCTGTGTGCTAAAATCAATACCCCTCTCAGGTAACTTTGTGTGCATATGTATAATACATATAGATTATATGTGTCATTTAGAAGCTCTTCTGCTGCTGAATCACCTATACCTTAGGGCTAAGATACTGCAGGTCAGATCTAATAGGTTTGGGCAGACTGTTGTGGCCATGTGGAGCCCTGTTTAATTCAGTGAGTTACTGTGTGAATGAAGGGATCTGCCTTCATGGATCCAACTTCAGGGATCTAAATCTGGTTATTTTTTAAAAAAAATAAGATATGAAACAGTTTTTTCCCCCTCTTTTATAACCATGGCCATACTTTATCAGGCCAGTTGTCCATATAGCCTAGTATTCTGTCTTCTGACAGTGACAGTGCCAGATGCTTCAGAGCAGTGGTTCTCAACCTTTCCAGACTGCTGTACCCCTTTCAGGTGTGCGATTTGTGTTGCATACCTGAAGTTCACTTCATTTAAAAATGTCTTGATTTAAAAAAATCAGTCATAAAAGTACAAAAAATGTCACAGTACACTGTTACTGAAAAATAGCTTACTTTATCATTTTTACCTTATTATAAAATAAATCGATTAAATATAAATATTGTATTTACATTTCCACGTACAGTATATAAAGCAGTATAAACAAGTTGTTGTCTGTATGCAGTTTTAGTTTGTACTGACTTTGTTAGTGTTTTTTAGGTAGCCTGTTGTAAAACTAGGCAAAATGAACTGATGTCCCCTGGAAGATCTCTGCACACCCCGGCTGAGAAGCACTGCTTCAGAGGGGAAAAGAGTTCTCAGTTCAGCCAAGCACTTAAGCATGTGCTAAAGTCCATAATTGTTCAACAAAAGGATTTATGTCCCATTGACAATAGAATACTTTTGCTGAAAGTGGGGCTTAAACCTGCACTATCAGTACTGTGGAGTTACTATAAAGTTGGGTTTCATAGGTGTTTACCACAAAAATTGATCTGTCAAGAAAATATGCATGCTTTATTTTGAAGGAAAATGTGTTAGCACAAGAAACAATGTTAAACCTGCAGTAAGGGCTGTTACTGCAGTGCTGCCAATTTCAGCTTCAGCTTGGGCTGTATCTCCTGTCGGAGCCCTCTTCTTAATCTTGAAAGCCGTTAGCGCATAGTGCATTGGATTGCTATAACACTACAATTCTGTGAATCTGGGAGGTCACTTGGAAACTGGATATTCATTGATGCAGACCCACAATCCTAGCTAAGAGTCTCCATCACAGACCTGTTTGAAGCTCTGTATGACTGCTCTGCTCATGCCTCCTTCATCTGGGTCAGTGTAACTCTTAGTGATTCATCTTGTAAAGCAGCAGGGAAAGTGAAAAAGATACATCCTAAATCAATAACATCATCTATCAGGGCCCATCTCTCGCCTTCATTTTAAAGAGAGAGAGAGAGAGGCCTCAAGGCAGTTTATTTTTAGAAAGATTAGTCTTGCCCCCCTTCTTTATGCCCTTATTCCCTTTTTATATTGGAGCCTTATGACTGTGGGTTTTTGTTTGAATTTTGAGTTCAACAGTTTATTATACTTTTAATTTCATTTTAATTATATTTTTATCTTGTTTGTATCTTGTATGTTTTTATCTTATTACCTTAGCAGAAGAATCTTTATTCAAGTAAAACCTTGATTCCCAGCTGTGTTATAGACTTCCTGTGTAACCTTGTGCATGTCGCTTAAGGCTGTTTTTGACACCAATGTGGAGTAATCAAGCTTGGTGCAGAAAGGCTGGGGGAAGATATCTTCCACTATTCAATCCTAGCTGTGGCTGCTGCAGCCGTTTCCATTCCAGTTTTCCTGGCTTGTTAAGCAGCAAAATCTACTTGGTTGTGTAATAGTGGAACTGTTGACTTTGCCCTTCCCTGGCCAACCACAGTCATCCTCCAAACCCAACTGCTGTGCAGAGCCATTCAGCTAATCCTCTTGAAGATGAGTTCCACAATGTCCCCAATCCTGTGCGTGCTCCTCTATCCTCCTTACACTGTATTCACACTACTTTTCTTAACTGGTTTGTGGAAATGCAGTTGCATTATCTGCTAAGAGTGTATTGCCAGAGTATGCATGTGTTTATTACAGTCAGGCTAGGGGAAAGGACTTAAAGGTGACTGGTCCAAAATAACTTGCATCTTAAATTTAAAATCAGGCAAAATGTTTTCTCCAAGTGAAAACTAGTCTCACGTTTCACTGTCCTTACTTCTAAATGTTAATTGTGCCCTGTATTATATGCAACAGGCTGAGGATAGCCATATTTAGTTTGCAGGTAGTGGGGAAACCAGTGAGCTGTGTTAAAGTTGACAACCTTTGCTGGATCTATACAGCGGGACTTGCAGCCCGAGAGCTATAAGAGGGTGCTTACTTTGCTCGTATTGTTTGTTATTCTACTATTTCCTAGCACAGCTCAGAGTTTTAGGATCCATAATTGAGCTCTAATAGGCAATTCCAAAAATCAGAACTGACTGCTTTGAGATTGTAAAGACATTAAAAAAGGACATGGCCAAGAGCTTTAAAAGTGGCTAATGACTTTCAGAGTCTCAGTTTGGATGCTCAGGTTTGGACACACTTTAGAAGTCTGATTTTCAGAGTGAGTGCTCAGCATTTTGGGAAAATCTGGTCTTGTCATGGTATGTCAAATTGGCCACTCTTAAACTGAGACACTCAAACTCACTAGTTACTTCTGAAAATCTTGGGCTGTGACTTCATTATCACTGAAAAATCTGCTTTGGTTTTGGTGGAGCATTTCAGAATACTAGAAGAATGAGCCAATAAATTTATTACTCTAATTGAAATAAAATGTTAAGAAACATTAATGTTTTCAGTGTTATTGTAGTCATGTTGGTCCCAAGACAGAGATGTGTGAAGTGTAAGAAACATTAATGTTAATTTATTCACTAACATACATTTTGCTGTGGGCTCTTTAGCTTTTTAGCTCTTGTTTAAATGCTATATATTTTGAAGTGTGGTGGGAAAATGACATTGAAGAATAGATGATGAGTTGCATGGATTGTTTTTTTGCTTTTTGTGCATAGGTCCTGTTTCCATGGACAGAGTTCATTACTGTGAAAGATTCATCGAACTTATGATAGATCTAGAGGTAAGACAATTATAAGACAACCCTCCTCTCCCCAAATTTCTTTTGGAGATAATATACTGAATATTTCCTGAACATATACTGCTCATTTATCTCTAATTACACAGAGACTACTTTCAGATGGAAATGGGTTCAACCTCCATGACTGGAGGGAACAAAATTCTCTAATGCAGAATTACTAAATCTTGTGGTAAACAGCATAGCAAGTGTTGTCATCTGCATTGATGCAGACCTGCCCAACGAGACCCCTTTACACAATCCACAATTTGTACTGGTGCAGCATACTCACAGCTTAAAATGGGGTAAGTGGCAACAGTGCAAACAGTGGCTTTCCCTGCCTATAGTTAGGTGTTTGACCCGCAGGCAACTGATCATTGATGACTGTAACCAGAGCAAATTGCCAGTTCTGCAATTTAAGCTGCCCAAAACAAGCATGCATTGATTACAGCAGAGGCAATACTTCTTGTAAACAATGAGAATGTTCAGAGTTTTGGATCCGTTACAGGAGCTGTGCTCTTCATGTATGCTGGGTGGTTTAAAAACATTTTGGCTATGCCAATTGCAGCCCTAAAAGGCACAGGTAATTTTAAAGTCACTCTGATTTGTAGTTATCCATAATTTCTGACTTAAAAAAAAGCTGCTTACAATACTGTCCAATAAGACTTCAAAATCAGTGTGAAGTTTGCAAGTGTTGATTTAGAAACTTCAGTCTGCAGCCGATGTGAGCAACTAATGAGTCTTTGGAATAGGTAATGACTGCATCTGTTAACACCGTGATTAAGTGATGAATTCATTAAACTGCAATGATCAGGGCACTAGAGGTAGCTGATTTGCTTGTCCTCCTGGTAGGAGCAAAAGTGAGGATCCGATACTGGTGTCTTCACACTGCAGGCTGGAAAGGGAGGCCATGGACAAGGCAGAAGCAGAGAGAGGGTGTGCAGATCCGATGCCTAGGGTTTCCATAGTGAGAAGAGGTTCAGGGGCCCACAAAACTGTATGGTATATCTTTCTGCCCTGCCCACATCCCAGTTCTTTCTTTCCTTTTGCTGTCAACGGAGGGGTTTGCTAAGAAGTGGAATTTACTATAGTGTCATGTCCATGCCCACATCCACAAGTCTTTTTTTGCCATCTGAATGTTGTTTCAGATGGTAGCTAATAAAGTAATACCTTGGTTAAGGTAGGAGGGAAATTCTAATTTTAAATTCTTTTAATTTTTAATTGTACTTATTTTTTTATACCTCTGTAAATTAATTTCCTAAAACTGTAAATACATTAATGTATCCTTTGAGTGCTCAATTTCTCCTCCCAACCTTTTTGGTTTGAGGGCCACATATCTTTTTAATAACCTTGAGGGGCCAGCAGCGCCCCCATCTTACTGTAGCTGCACTGAAGGAATTCCATAAGGAGGCTGCCTCCTCACTGATCTCCTGTCTCACTGGTTGCAACAGGTAAACCTCATGCATCCTGTAGCCCTGTGTGCTCAGCTTAGTTCCCTAGGCGGTGGCTTCCTTCTGCAGTCAGGAGGACAGATCAGTGATCTGCTCCCTCTGGCTCCAGTAGAGATCCCAGCACCTAGGGACCCATGCAGAGTTCTTTGTTCTCTCCTGGAGCTGGGGAAGGGGATCACTGATCTCCTGTCCCCTTGGCTACAGCAAGGAGCTTTCACCTGCTTTTAGCTCAGTGGAAATGTGCTTCCCCTGGGTCCTTAGGCAGCAGCTCCATTCTGCAACCAGCAGGGTGGGGAGCTATGAGCCACTTCGAAAGCTCCCGTGGGCCACAGATTGGGAACCATTGAATTAGATCATCCAGGCCATTCCCTTGAAAGTACAGGACACTGTCCTTGGAGAGAGGACATATAAAACAGGGTAGAATGCTGTATCTTAGCCAAAAAGCATTACATTTCATGTGTGCTCTTTCTACTCCGTGTATTACAGAAGAGTTAGAGTTCAGATATTTTTTGTGAAGCTTTCTGTATTGATTGATACTGGCAAAATAGAAATTTGCTACAAAAAAACCATTACATTCTTTCTGTCTCTGCACCATGTCTCATGTGAGGGGATTATCTTTAGGTATGTTTTACGTCTTTTTTTGGCATGGCATTTCATATTCAGTTACAGCATTAAAGCTTTATTTATCGCAACGGTTTATGATAAATACATTTTAGTCTTTAAAAGGGCCACAAGACTCCTTATTTGTTCTGTTGAACTAGACTGACACGGCTTCTTGAATTTGTCAGCTGAAGCTGTTACTTGAAAATGATATGGTTTTGGAGGCAGTGGTCTTCCTTTGACTGATGGCTTATTTGTTGGTTACTACGAATGCCAGTTATTACTTACTGCAGTGACACTGTTTCCTTTTTCCCCCCTTGCTTCTGATTATTTAGTGGTAGTAACTACCGGTATATTCTGGCTGCTTAAATTGGATCTGTATTTTTAACTGAGTATAGCATTCTTAGTTTCTTCTCCTAAACTATTACGGAATGTGTGCTGTTAAACAGCTGCAATATTATACAAAAGTAATATCCATGTTTCAGTGATGGGAGTGAAGTTATTTCTCCCTTATATCAGAAAAGATTTCAAGAAGGCTTTAATAGTTAACGTGCGAAAAATTCTGAGAGCCGTTGCTTTCAGTAAACTTTGAAGAAATTATTTTATTTTATTATGGTTAATGAGTTATGTTTACTGATGTTGGTTATAGGAGAAATACAAGTTTTGAATAGCTGTATTGAATTTAAAAATAATGTATGCACAGAAATATAAGGGAATGGTTCCATGCTTACGTTTTTAAAAAGGCTCTCAGAAAGCCTCTTTTTGTGCTGTACAGCAGCCATGAAGGTCATAGATATCCCTAATAAAATAATTGCTTCTGTCCTGCTGATAGTGAAATCAACTGAATCAAATACATCTCACTAGTGTGGTGTGCATTCAGAGGCCAGGGTCCTGCAAAAGGCTCTGCCCTCATAGACTCGTACACCTGCACAAAATCCACTCACTTAAATAGGAGTCAGCTCCAGTGAATTGCATTCTAGAATAGTTGTCTCTAGGAGGAGCTCTTTTATGTAAATAACCATTCCCCAGCTATTTATCAGCACTCAGTCCTGACCTGCTGTCTTGAAATGAGTAGGGAGAGAGAGAGATAATATAGGGAGCTATGGGTATCTAAAATCATGTGTGTTAAGTTGACAACTAATGCAAAGTTCTTTATTTTAGGCCTTGCTTCCCACACGGCGCTGGTTTAATACAGTGTTAGATGACTCCCACCTTGTTGTTCATTGTTACCTGTCCAGCCTTGCTAAAAGGGAAAAGGAGGGCCATCTCTTCTGCCAGGTAAGTTTTGATATTACTAAGGAGAGCTGTTTTAGTTCTGAAATAGCTCAAAATATTTGCTACCTCTTCTCATGTTATCTGACTTTGGATTGCTGAAAATGGTTACTTTTTGTGTTATGTTTTGTTGGAAATAAATTAAAAATTTGATTAGTATTGAGTAGACTGTGCATAGATTTATTTTAAATCCTCAAAACATTAATCTTGTATTACCTATGCATATGTGTATATCCTTGTCTGTGTTTGAGCAGTTTTAAAAATACAATCTACACAACATTCCCTCAGTAACGTGTCCTAAATGTGAATAGTAGTTTAAATTTTCTACCTATTTGTGACCTCAAATTTTCCTCCACACAGCTCAGCCTTCCCCAGTAGCCATAGAAAGTTAATGGGTTATATAGCATGCCCTGAAGTTCAACTTTTTAGGCTACTTTAGACCAAGGGTTAGTATTAGCTTACTGGGATGAGAGCAGTTAAGCCTAGGGGCTAAAGTGGGCAGCAAGTCTAGTGGGCAAAGCTAATGGTAAAATCGGAAGGCAGAAACTGGTACCACAATCAAGGGTCAAACTGGAGTCCATATCAGGAGCCAGCAATGAAGGTCAAAATCAGAGGTCAGGAACTGGGTATTAGAGGGTTAAGCCAGTCTGTAATCAGAAGTGCAAGAGAGTCGAACTGGAGTGAGCAGATATCAAGCAAGGAGAAAGTCAAGACGGGCAGGGCAGAGGAGTAAGGCTGGAAGCAAGGCAAGAGCAGCAGGAACACGGTAATGCAGGAGCAGGCGCAGTCGTGAGTGTGAGTGTTGCGAAGCCAGCAAGAGCTGCTGCTGGCCTGCTCGCATCTGCAGTCAGTCAGATTGTGTGGCTAGTCAGTTAGCTGACTGCAGGACAGCTGTACTGATGAGGGTTACTGGAAACTAGCTTTGCTGCAGGCTTAGTTAACTGAGAATTGGGGAAGGAATTTGAGTTGAGGCTTCACGAACATCCTGCTAAATTTGACATTAGAATCATATTATTCTAACTGCTATCCTTTGAATGTTCTGACAAGGCCTTTGCAGCTAAGATTTCATAAACTCATAGTTGTCAGTCTGAAAGCTGGTAAAGAAAACATTTCTAAATTTAATACTCTAGCAGCGGTTAGAATTAAGTCCAATTTGAAATGAAAAAGAAACATGGTAACTACGGTAGATGGATGTGAATTTTTTTCTGCTTGGGCTCTCTGTTTTGAGGCTTGTCAAAGCTAGAAAGGCCTGAGTCCTTATCCTGTATTTTCAGGACCAATAGTTCTAGCATTTGTCCTGGACCACTGATGAGAGAGAGAACTTTGATATTCTCTCATTTGCAGCTGGATTGCATTGCCTTCATAGCTAATTCCATTTATTACCTGGATATATCCAGATATAATCTCTCTCAATGAGCTTTGCCCTCCATAGATGCGGTTTAGGATTTGCATTGTTAAAGAAATATGCCTGTTGTGGCCAAAACAGGCTAACCACCAACCCCTGAGCGTATGGCATTACAATCATCATACTAGATCTATGCAGACAGTGTACTAGCAGTTTAAAAAAGTTCTTGCTTATTTTCATCTTGCCTTTATTTAAATTGTCTTTATTTAAAATCCTAGTGCAGCATTCAAAAAATAATTGTTTTTTTCATTGCACCACTGTTGATACAAGGCCCCACCGGATTATGGTACCTCATCACTTCATAGCAGATAACCATGCAACAACTGAAAGATAAAAATCTAGTTATCGTAGGCACTAGAATTTCAGTTTAAGTTATTTGTTAAGATGTTTGCTCAAGTTTTATTTCATGGCATTTATTTTGAATTCCCTGTATAACTAGTCTCAGTTTCAACTCTTGGCAGCTCCTAGGTGAATTTCCTTGATAAAAAACTAATCAGCTGTTTTAGTCTCTTAAAATACGACTTCTGTAGTAGACGCTTATCTTCTAGTTGGAACTGTAGCTTTTGCATTCCTCTGAGATATATTTTAAATTTTGAAGGTCCGTCTCTGTCTCCGTCCTTTTCATAAGAATGAGCATGAATGGTATTCGGTGTACTGTGACCAGGAGGGTGTAAATTGAATATAGGGGTAGTTATTTAAAATATTTTGTAACTGTCTGCCTACAATTGAAGGTACGTGTTATGGGCATTGCTAGAACTTCCTTAAAAGGTAGGTAGATGCTCAATAAAATTGGTTTCAATTTATTTTTGGCTAATACACAAAACATATAGCTAAGCAGTACATGCATATTTTCTCTGTCTAGATTATTGGTGCCTTGGTAAGGGATATATAGGGGGTGACTGAAGTTGAGATGTTGGGTTCCATCTCTCTTGTTCAAGATTTTATATGGTAGTTGCTGATCTCATTCTAATGCACCACTAATTTACATGCATTATGTTTCAGCTTTTAGACATGCTCAAATTCTATACTGGCTTTGAAATTAACGACCAGACTGGAAATGCTTTGACAGAGAATGAGATGACTACAATTCACTATGATAGAATTACTTCCTTACAGGTAGGCAAACATGGGTTTCAGGGCTTTTTCCCCTTCAGGTTTCTTTTAACATGTAATATGGAAGAAAAGTGTAGATTCTGGTGTTTCCAGAAAGAAATGTCTTGTTTCTCCTGATGTATTGAAGAAATGATGCTAGTCTTTCAATACCTTTCTTTACATAGCTTTGCTCAAAAATATCTGAAGAACTTCACATAGCACACACATCAAATTGCATGAGCAATTTGCAGGAGAGCAAATAAGCCAATGTGTATGGAAAGAACTTAACTAAAGTGACAGTTTAGGTTGGTAGTCCTGTTATCCACTTCAGCAAAACAATGCCACCTCCAGTTTTGAGCTTGTTGATTTGTTAAGAATGGTCAGTCTCCGTAAGACTTATTTGGGTGGGAACTCTAAATGCAGGAGGAAGTGGTATTGGTTATGCACTAGGTGGCACTTTTCCACAGAATAAGTATTAAACATGTATGTGGCTTTAGCCTGTGGCTAAAGGTGGTGTCTTTTAGATGAGGCCTAAACCAAGTTCTGACTACCTGTGGTAATTAAAAATACCATGGGATTTTTCACAAAAGTGTTGTGTTTCACAAGATGCTAATTAGGAGCATGAAAAGATTTCTGTTTGTGTTTTCACAGCAGTTTTGAATTGCACTTCTGGAGGTTCATTGAAATCTTCATGTCCTTTACCATTCAGAATCTTAGTGAGTGAAATCCCTGACTTTGTTAGTCTCTACCAAAATTACATTACTGCTGTTTATGGGACTATTGTAATGCCAAAATATCTAGTGTTTATCGGAAGAGTTACGAAACAAAATGCATCTCAGAAGTAAAAGACTAGTAAGCCACCCATGCTAAGCTGAAAAATTGTTGCTTTTTTTTTTCTTATTACATTATTTTTACTCACCTAGTGCACAGCACCACACACACAGGGAGTTGGAGTTCTTGCATGTTCATTTTTAGGATCTTTTATTGTTCAACTTTTGTCAGTGCAATTCTTTCCCCCCCTTGTAATAAACTTGAAGTTATTATGTAAAGGTCAGTTTAACCTCTCGTTAAATTTTGGGGGGCTTTTTCAGAGAGCAGCTTTTGCGCATTTCCCAGAACTGTACGATTTTGCTCTTTCAAATGTTGCAGCAGTGGACACTCACAGTTCGTTGGTAAAGCTCTGTGGACCCCTGAGGTAAGTCATAAAGATGAAAATTCAGTTCTTCTGTTTTAAATTTATTTCTCTCTGTTGTTTGTTATTAGTCTTCCAGCCTTTTTATGTATATAGTAATGCTGTAACGTAATGTGTCATATTGCAAATTATGACTCCTAGTTGGAAGAACTTGGTTTTAGGACTCCTGAGTTCTGCTTCTGATATGCTGGGTAACCTTGGACAAATCATTTGTGCTTCAATTTGTTCATGTGTGAAACTGAGAATATAAACTACTTGCCACCCTGGGTGTAATGAAGTTTAATTTACTATCACAGGGTTGCTACTTTTTGCTGTAAAATGCATCTTTCCCTTAATTCTGATCTTCAGGTGGAGTGAAAGTCCTTTTAAAAGTAGAAGAGTTAATAGATTTTGGTACTATACATGCCCCTGTGTCGTTCTGCCATTTTTAGTGACTTTACAATAATTAAGGTTTTCCTGATACTTTTTTCTTTCCTTAATGCTGTATCAAAGACCCACAGAAATCACTAGGTGAATTTGTGTTGGAGCCACTCTCTCTCTCAAAGTTCTGCCAAATGTATAAAGTAGAGATAGGAAAAAGCCATAAATACTTTTCACTATTATAAAATTATAGTTGTATACAGTGCTACTTGTATGAAAATGTTTTGTTTGCTATAGTTACAGTAATCATTTTGTAAGTTGACTGGGTGTTCCTTTAGGTCTGCTGCTGTTATTGTTCTTAACGCATTTCTGTGGTCTCTGATACTATTGGTTACGCGTGGTAAACTGTTTTCTTTCTGCCTGTCCTGTAATACTGTTAATTTTCCCATTGTTTAATCTTAGTGAACCTAACAAAAACAATAATACCAATGAACCAGAAAAAGCCCACCCTGTCCTGAACAGTTGTTTCAATTGGAGTTGCCTTTCTCCTGTTCAAATATAATAACCATATCCTGAAACATTTAGGTCTTGTCAAGACTAGTGTTTAAAGGTGTCATATTAGCATGCACTAACACATTTTAAAAGTTAAAGGCAGAGCTCCCATCCACCTTAAACGTATGCTAAATTGGTGGAGTTAAAGCATCTATTTGGCTCAGTGAGGTCATATTTGGAGTACTGTGTCCAGTTTTGGGCCTCCCCATAGAGAAAGGATGTGGACAAATTGGAGACAGTCAAGTGGAGGGCAACTAAAATGATAGGGGGGGCTGGAGCACATGGCTTTTGAGGAGTGGCTGAGGGAAATAGACTTGTTTAGTCTGCAGAAGAGAAAAGTGAGGGGGATTTGATAGTGGCCGGCAAGTATCCAAGGAGGATAGAACTAGATTGTTCGCAGTGGTGACGTGACAGAACAAGCAGCAGTGGCCTCAGGTTGCAGTGTGGGAGGTCTAGATTGGATAGTAGGAAAAGCTTTTGCATTAGGAGGCTGGGGAAGCAGTGGAATGGATTACCTAGGGAGGTGGTGGAATCTTCATCCTTAGAGGTTTTTAAGGTGTGCCCTGGCAAAATCCTGGCTAGGATAATTTAATTAGAGTTGGTCCTGTTTTCAGCAGGAGGTTGGACTAGGCTGTCTGAGGTCCCTTCAAACCCTAATATTCTTTGATTCTATAGGTTTTACCTGGGCTTTAACTTGACCAGTTTAGCAAATATAAAAACAGGCCTTGAAAAATCTGTAGGACATGTAGGGGCCAGCCCAAAAATTCGGGTGCCACTAGATATCTGGCAGAGAAGGAGCCCGCCATTGCAAAGCTACTGTGGCTCCTTTCGACAGAGAGCCCCTCCTCTACTGCTGAAAGAAAGCCATTGCCAGTGGCATGGGGGGGGAGGGCGGATGGGAAGAGGGAGAGACAGCGGCACTCTTCCCCTCCAGTGCCTCCATCTCTTCCCCACCCCCCCTCCCCCCCCCAGCGCTGCCGAAAGAGCTGCTGGCTTTTTTTCCGGGGGGGTGTCTTTAGCATGCTGCACTCACCCCAAGGGAAATCCCTGCCTCCCCCCCCCGCCCGTGCTGCCAAAAGATCTGCCAGCAACAGCCTTTTGGCGGCAGGAGCCTGGAGCACTCTGAGGCACCAAGGGCAAAAATCCTAGGCGCCATGGCAACTTGGTGCCTAGGATTTGTCAAGGCCTGTATTAAAGGCAGTGTTTCTTGCCTGTTCAAAACTTATCCAAACATACATGGACATGGAAATCTTAACTGGAAGATCTGATTGTGCTTTCTATTTTTGTATCTGAATTCTTTCTGAATGGTGTGCTGTATCTGTTGTTGGTTGTTAGTCACTTTCTGTAACTAGTAAACGTTCTGTACATCTCTAGGGGATTATTCAATTACTAAAGCAACTAAATAAAATCTTTGTTTAACTTTTAAGGCACTGTAAGGTTTTTTCTCAATATTTTTGCAGTTAGGTAATGCAAACAAGTCTTCACTTCTTTTTTAACAGCAGCTTTTATAAAAAAAAGTAAAAATCACTCAGTGACTTTTGTATTTCTTCTCTTCCACCCATATTTGCCATGCAGCCCAAACACGCTCCACAGGGTGGCATCATACCTCTGTTTGTTACCGGCTCTACCTGAAGGGGAAGACACAAGCTATGACAAAGAATTTCTGCTAGAATTACTGGTAAACCACACCAATGCTAGTTATGTTTATCATCTTTGTTTTTTCTTGCAAGAAAGCTTGCTTTCACTTTCTCAAACGGAATAAAAGCACAGCAGTTGCAACACTAATTCCATCAGTCACAAGATGACTTTCACAGTTAGGAGCTCCTCATGAACTACAATAGTATGAAGACTGAGTGAGTTGGAAACTGAGATGTGAATTTAAATCCGGTAATTAATGGCTAATCTTTAAAAAGGGAAGAAAGTGACTTGTAAATCTGCTACAGGATGTGTAGATGCTTGTATGATACCTGTGTCCTTGGTTATTTAGATGTGTTTAAAAAAAGTAGTAGAACATGCCAAGGGTGACCACTCATAGGAGTTAGTGAAAGTGGCCTCCTGTAAAAGATGGTCTCTTTTCAAAGGTGTGCACACCAGAGAGCAGTGGTGTTCCGTGGCCTCTGCAAGTAGTTGCTTTTGTGGCAGGTGGTCTCTCTTCAGATGTAATTGGTAAAGTAGGTACTGTATTTAGGCTGTGACTTTTTCAGAGCTTACTGGAGGGATTTAGATATCCATTTCCCATTAATTACAGTGAGACTTGAGCATCCAGGTCCCTTAGGCAGGTTTGAAAATCTCCACATCAGTATATAAGTGGAGGGAAAAAATTCACTTGAGTTAATAGAGATCTGATCAAAGAACTTTAGCCTGAATTGTAAGGATGTGCTACTTCTCAACATATCCATTGTTCAGTCTCCTCTTCAGAAGCTGTCTTTCTGTTGTTGATCATATTTTAAGATTATTTGGAATATTTTTCTGATGTTTATGTATGAGCAGTTTTAAGTCACAATGTGAGCTATTCCTGCTGCAAATAAGATGCCTATTCAAACAGGATGCTCTGCTATCAGATGAATTTTTCTGTAAAGGGGCTTGATATAAATATTTATTTTGGGGTATAAACTATCATAATTAACTACTCTACACAAACATTGGTGCCCTGAAAAAATGTAGTGAAAATTTGTTTCATCACCAGTTTAAATTCTAACCTTATTAGAGAAACTTGACTAAATATTTCATACCTTTTTTGCGCAGTTGTCTAAAACTATTGAGCTCTGGTTTAAAAATTATACATTTTTATAGGGAAAGAGAACCTTTTTTCTCCTCTCTTGTCTAAGAAAAATGTTAAAACTAGGATTCCCAAGTAATAGTGGGACACTATAATATCAAGACCCATTCTTGAACTATTTATGATCTGTTTCCATTGAGCTACCTGCCAACTATTCTCTGAAACTCATTCTAGAGGCGTAGCCATGCTAGTCTATTTCAGCAAAATGAAAAAGGAATCCCGTGACACTTCTAATGACCAACAAATTTATTTATCACATAAGCTTTTGTGGGCACAATCCACTTCATCAGATGCATGAAATGGAAAATGTAGCATGTTAGTTGTAGATATACATACGGAAAAGGATGGGGTCACAAGGTCAATTCAAACAGTTCCAGAGGGATAGTCTGCTAGCCTATTTCAGCAAAGTAAACAAGCTGTTTTGATTCAAATATGGTGGAAGAGGGAGGTAAGATCCTTCTCAGCTCTTGCTTACAGATCTTGCTTCTCTCTTCCACGCTAGTTTGAATCAAAATAGCTTGTTTACTTTGCTGAGATAGGCTAGCAGACCGTTCCTCTGGAACTGTTTGAATTAATCTTGTGATCCACTCTTCTCTGAATTTATATATATACAGCTAACATGCTACATTTTTCATTTAATGAATACGATGAAGTGGGATTGTGCCCACGAAAGCTTATGCGATAAATAAATTTGTTGTTTAAAAGTTCCTTGGGACTATCTTTGTTTTCTGAAAGTCGTGTGGCTTCATTTATGTTGGATATTGCATCATTGGACACCACCTGTACTCTCAAGAGCCTGATCCAAAAGACCATTGAAGTCGGTCTTTGTTACATGTGATTTTTTGAATCAGATCCTTAAGTAATGAATTACTAAACAGACTCAATTTTTTAAAAAGCACAAACATGGGACCTCTTTCATTGTTTGTTTCTTTTTTAAACAAAAATTAAGCTTTTGCAAGAAATAGCCCAGGTGTAATTGTTACCAGTACATCAAAAGATTTCCTTCAATGTTCACACAAGATTGACTAATTAAAGAAAAATCCACAGAGACAGGTTGGAGATAACTTTTCAGTTTTTGAGGTCATAAGGTACTTTGTCACTTCAGCTTGTTCTAGATGAAGAGACAATCTTTTTAGTGTTTGCTTCCTGAATGACCATCCTATAAATGATTTGTCATTTGCACAGAATAATGTTGACTTGATCAAACTTTCGTATAAATGTACACTTTCTCTTTCTTAGGTGTCCCGTCATGCACGTCGAATATCTCAGATCCAGCAGCTTAATCAAATGCCTCTGTATCCCACAGAGAAGATTATTTGGGATGAAAATATTGTCCCAACGGAGTACTATTCTGGAGAAGGTATATTCAAATATATTTGGTTTGCTCTTAAAACTTCATAGTTCAAAGGACTTATAGCTCTTTCTAGTTCATTAAGAACCATTCCATAGCCTTTAATTCTGGACACTTAAAGGTTTATTAATAATGAATTCTTATTTTTAGTTTCTATTTGCATTCATTTTCAATATTTACTTTTGGCTCCTTTAACTTCTAAGAAAATAATCAGCTTTTATAGTCTTATTTGAATTGGATTGCATAAATTTGATGTGAAGCAAGTGTCTTATCAGTTAAACATAAATTAAAAAAGAATCATAAAAACTGGGTGTAAATCATAAAACATTCTCATTTACTCCATCTATAAATAACCACAAGAAAAAAGCTGCTTTCCGCAGTGCTACAAGGTGCCCCCTAGAGGTGAACTCCAGGGAGCTTGAGCGAGAAGTGAATCATGCCATAGTTTTATAGTGAGCCACAAGTGAATTCTGTTGAATTCCTTTAACAGGACTTTGCTCTTTTTCAAAATAGATTCTTGCAAAGACAGGTTAATGTGGTCAGTTTAAATTTTGTCACTTTCAGTTTAAACAAAAATCCCAAACTCTGATACAGTGGTCCCCAACCTTTTTGGCACAAGGGCAACAAATATCACTTTTACAACTCTGAAGGGCCCCCAGTCTATCAAGTCATAAAAAATGTATTGATGTATACACCATTAAGGACTACAAATCACTACATAGAATCATAGGATAATAGGGTTGGAAGGGACCTCACGAGGTCATCTAGTCCAACCCCCTGCTAAAAAGCAGGACCACTCCCCCTAAATTATCCCAGCCAGGGTTTTGTCTAACCGAGCCTTAAAAATCTCCAAAGATGAAGATTCTACCACCTCCCTAGATAGCCCATTCCAATGCTTCACCACCCTCCTAATGAGAAAGTTTTTCCTAATATCCAACCTTGACCTCCCCAGCTGTAATTTGAAACCATTGCTCCTTGTTCTGTTCTCTGTTACCATGGAGAACAGCCTAGCTCCCTCCTCTTTCGAGCAACCCTTCAAGTAGTTGAAGGTTGCTATCAAATCTCCCTTCAGTCTTCTCTTCTGTAGATTAAATAAGCCTAGTTCCTTCAGTCTCTCCTCATAGGTCATGTGCCCCAGCCCCCTAATCATTTTTGTTGCCCTCTGCTGGACTCTTTCTAATTTGTCCACATCCTTTCTGTAGTGGGGAGCCCAAAACTGGACACAGTATTCCAGATGCGGCCTGACCAGTGTCAAACAGAGGGGAATTATCACATCCCTCGATCTGCTGGCAATACTCCTACTGATGCAGCCTAATATGCCATTGGCCTTTTTGGCAACAAGGGCACACTGTTGGCTCATATTCATCTTCCCATCCACCATAACTCCGAGGTCCTTTTCTACAGCGCTGCTACTTAGTTGATCGGTCCCCAGCCTGTAGCAGTGCATGGGATTTTTCCGTCCTAAGTGCAGGACTTTGCACTTGTCTTTGTTGAACCTCATGAGGTTTCTTTCAGCCCAGTGTTCCAATTTGTCCAAGTCTCCCTGGATCCTGTCCCTGCCCTCCAGAGTATCTACCATTCCCCCCAACTTGGTGTCATCCGCAAACTTACTAAGCACGCAGTCTATTCCATCATCAAGGTCATTAATGAAGATGTTGAATAGAACCGGCCCCAGGACCGACCCCTGGGGCACTCCACTCGTTACTGGTTGCCAACCAGACATCGAGCCATTGATTCCTACCCGCTGAGCCCGTTGATCTAACCAGTTTTCGATCCACCTTACGGTCCACTCGTCCAACCCATACTTCCTTAACTTTCCGACGAGAATGCTGTGGGAAACCGTATCAAAAGCCTTGCTAAAGTCAAGGTATATCACGTCAACGGCTCTTCCCGCATCCACAAATCCAGTCATCTCATCATAGAAGGAAATCAGGTTGGTCAGACACGATTTGCCCTTGGTGAATCCATGTTGACTGTTCCTGATCACTCTATTTTCCTCCAAGTGTTTCAGGATGGATTCCTTGAGGACCTGCTCCATGATTTTCCCAGGGATTGAGGTGAGGCTGACCGGTCTGTAGTTCCCTGGATCCTCCTTTTTCCCTTTCTTAAAGATAGGTACTATATTTGCCTTTTTCCAATCCTCCGGGACCACCCCCGTTCGCCACGAGTTCTCAAAGATGATGGCCAGCGGCTCTGCAATTACTTCCCCCAACTCCCTCAGCACCCTCGGATGCAGTTCATCCGGCCCTATGGACTTGTGCACATCCAATTTCATTAAGTGTTCCCTAACCTGACTTTCCATCACCGAGGGCCACTCTTCTCTCCAGTCCGTGTTACCCCGTGTAGTAGCCTGGGAGCTGGCCCTCCCTGTGAAGGCTGAAGTAAAAAAAGCATTGAGTACTTCAGCCTTTTCCGCATCATCCTCCACAAGGATGCCTGCCCCATTCAGTAAGGGACCTACACCACCTCTGATCCTTTTCTTGTTGCTGATATACTTATAGAACCCGTTTCTGTTATCCTTCACATCTCTTGCTAGCTGCAACTCCAATTGTCCTTTGGCCTTTCTGATTTGATCCCTGCAGTCCTGAGCAATATCTTTATACGCCTCCCTTGTCATCTGTCCAAGCTTCCACTTCTTGTAAGCTTCCCTTTTATGTTTCAGCTCACCGCAGAGTTCCCTGCTAAGCCACGCTGGTCGCCATCCACATTTGCTGTTCTTTCTGCACATCAGAATGTTATCTTACTGTGCCTTTAACAGGGTTTCTTTAAAATACAGTCAGCTGTCTTGGACACCTTTCCCCTTCAGATCAGCCTCCCATGGGACCCTGCCCATCAGCTCCCTAAGGGAGCCAAAATCTGCTTTTCTGAAGTCCAGGGTGTGTGTTCTGCTTCTTTCCTTCCTTCCATTGATCAGGATCCTGAACTCTACCATCTCATGGTCGCTGCTGCCCAGTACATCAAAAGATTTCCTTCAATGTTCACACAAGATTGACTAATTAATATTTAATTTAAACATATTTAAAGTAAACATTTTGATGCTACTGTGCTCATTTTTACATTCACTATTTTACAACTACAGATTACTCGTAGCATGTCACACTGAGAGATGAGTGACTGTCACTACTTACTGAAGCACAAGGGCTGGCAGCTAAGTCACAGCGGGTGGCCTTCTAAGTGCAGGCCAAACCATAAGACACTGATTTTGAGAGTCCTGCCCCTCAAGCATGGTAGTTCCTGGCTCCTCCACCAGCATTGTCTTCCTTTCCCTTCCACTGCAGCCAAACGGAAGGAGTTGAGTGCGGAGGTTGCCTTCTTGCTGATCTACTGTCCCTCTGGCTGCAGCAGGGAAACCACGTGTTCTGTAGTTCTGAGCGCTCCACCTGGGTCCGGAGGCAGTGGTTACCTTCTGCAGCCAGGGGGATGGGAAATCAATGCTCCTCTCTCTCTGAACCCCAGCACCTAGGGACCCATGCAGAGTAATGATCTCCCATTCTCCTGTTCTAGCAGGGATCCATGGGTATGTCTACACTTCCACCTTAAGTCGACTTGATGACGCTTAAGTCGACTTACAGAAAGCTGCATCCACTCTGGGCGCTTTCCTTAAGTCGACTTAATAACTCCACCTCTGAAGGTCAACTTAACGCCTAAGTCGACCTTAAGTCAACTTAAGCCAGTGTGGACGGGGAGTGCCCTTAAGTCAATCTAATTGGTCTCTAGGCCCCAGTGCAATGTGGGACAGCTACCCACAATGCACCACTCCTCGGTCGACCTAGCAACTGCCCATGTGGCCATAGGCAGTCGATTTAAGTTTTTAGTGTAGACTCTTTAAGTCGACTTAACAAAGTTGTCGACCTTGTTAAGTCGACTTAATAGAGCCTCTAGTGTAGACATAGCCTTAGTGCCTAGAGATAAAAGTTTGTCCTCAGAAAGTTCCACTGGGCACTTCAGGATGGAATCTATAGTCTGTGTGGCAGTCATAAGAATGTTTAGGGAATATGTGGAATTTCTAATGTGAGTTTAACCTGTCAGGTATGTGACTGTTCTCTGAACTGAGACTGGCTTTTAAAATTTGAATTCTTTTTTAAAAAGCAGACCCCAAAAAATTCCACTTTAAATAGCTGGATATTCTTTGAAGCTCAGCACACATGCACCCACAGAGCAGAATAATACCTTATTCTGGCAACAGTACTTTTATTATGACAATATTTTGTTTTCTAACATGATTCAGATTCTGCAGAGTAATGGGTGCCCTTTTCCTGATAGCAATGCTGTCCGGAAACTGCGGTGTTAAGCTGATCACTGTAATCTGTCCAGGAAATCATGTTCTCAGGCAAACAATCTGGTTACAGTCCAGAACAGGCAACATTGTTACCTGTAGGGTACAAGATTGTGCAATTGTACAGCTCTTTCCAGCTATACGGTTTTATATAGACATCATTGGAAGGCCATTCTCTGAAACAGTTTGACATATTTCAAAGAATCACTTTAGTTATTTCATACATATTCCTGCATATGCATTTTTGTGCTCTGTTAGTTGTGATGGATTCTGTCACAACAGATAGAATTGTCATGCACAAAGCCTATAGCTGTGGTGTGTGGAGGAACACGCACATTTTTTTTTTTTTTTTTTTTTTTTTTTTTTAAATGGTGCTGGTATGCTGGCATGCTGGCAGGTGTGGAGGGGTGCGGGGAGTTTCAGGGGGACGTTTTCAGGACCCTCCACCACCACCACCCTCAGTGGCCTTCCCAGGCCCTGCTTTCGCACTTCCCAGCTCCTCTCGGGGAGTCACTACAATAACAGTTTTCAGTGCCATTTTGCAGACTGCCTGTCAGCAACTTCCCCATTCTATAATGTTTTTAAAAATTCTTTTATCATTGCAGCATACTGTGGACTGTTTAAGGTCATCAGTGCTGCTTTTCAGAGTAGCGAGTCTGACCCAGAAATCCTTATTTCAATGGTGCTTTTTAGAGTGACATTTCATTTCAAATGCTGTTACACCTAATGGTATATGGGATTCTTAACTATATATGCAACAAAAATGGACAGAGTTATTTTCACACTGGTAAATAGAAACTCTTGTTTTGATTGATGTCTAGAAAAAAATTCTGGTTGTGTTGTGCAATTAACTCATTTTTGTGTTTGTTTCATACTTTTGCATTGCAAAATATGAATATTGTATACTGTTAGAAAGATGCTATGCTGAATAGCTGTCAGCCCTTTATATAATTGCACACACCCACAACTGCTTTAAAAGAACATTAAGTGCTTGCCTTTGCAACCTTAATAAATGCAGGGTATGCCGGAAGTTGGGTTGCCAATGCACTCTTAATTCTGGTATTTCCTAACTTCTGAGCGCTTGGCTTTGCAACCTCAATGGGTTTTTTTTATATGTAATTTCTTAGATTTTTAAAAAAGTAAACTGAAAAATGAGAAATACCATCTGTCACAGTTCAGGGCAGCTGCACATGTGTTTGTCCTCAGTGGTCCAGCAAGGACATTCACTCTCCCCAGTCTTTGTCTCTATTGTATGGAGTCACACAATTCCCTCCCACTACCCTATGGACTGAGGTATTTCCAGGCTGTAAAGATCCCTGCTTTCATTTTTATTCCCAGGAGAGGCAGGTTGCCCATCAGCATCTGCTTGCTTTGGTTAACCGATGTAATTTATTGCAGTTATAAGTTACCATGTAGCATTTCCTTTGCAACTCCATTTTATTCTTAACATAAAAAGCATTACAGAGAAAACCTATTTAAATATTAAGAGGACATACACACAGGCTAATAAAGTTGCCAGAGTTCACCTTAGCATGGATTCTGGCAGGAGCAGACTTTCAGTCCCCTCCCCTCTCACCCAAGGAGATTCCTGCATGGTCACAAGTTCATCATTGCTGCACCTCAGAACAAGCAATATGAGAATTCAGTAGACCCAATCCATCTCACCCTTGAAGACTGAGGCCATATGCAGACCAGAGCTCGTGCCCATTTGCTGGATCAAGAAGAAGGTCATGAGGCATTTTAAACTCTTCCTTCATTGGTTGGTCCCTGGAGAATCCAGTTTGAACTAATATATGTATAGCTCTCTGGAGGTGCTCCAGAGGGTTGATAATAGAGAAAGTTTATTTGCAGTACGCCTCAGGTCTAGAGAAGGCACCTACAATGCCACAATAACACATTCACAATTGCATTTTGAATACAATGTACCCGAAAGATATTAACCCCAACTCAGTAAGATTTAACTTAATTCAGTACAGTTCATCTTAATTCCATAGGATTTGTTTGGGTATCACAGGGTATTGTCAATCAGTTATACAATCAGGGCCGTCCCGTGGGGGGAGCGGGGCCCAGGGCCAAGTGGCCAAATCGGGGCACCCACCCCCCATGCTAAAGGGGAGCGGGAGGAGCCGACTGGCTGACTCCACCCCCAGGGAGCCGGCCCCAGAAGCCGAGGGCACCTGTTGGGGGGAGGGAAGCAAGCTCCAGCTCTGCCCCCGGGCCGGGAGGCCGCGTGCCATAGGGGAAGGGGGGGGGAGAGCTGGAGCTGGCTCCGGTCCCGATCCGGGAGGCTGCCTGCAGGAGGGAGCCGGGGGCTCCGGCCCCGGGTTGGGAGGTTGAGGCCGCCTGCTGGGGGGAGCTGGCAGTACATGCTCCGCCCCTGGGGGCGGGGAGGGCCGGCCAAGGGGCTGCGCATAGACCTCCCAGCCGTGGGAGGAGGGGCTGTGGTGTGCGCGGGCCCTGTAGTGCCCCGCTGGAAGCGGGACAGCGTGGGGCCCACGTATCTGCAGGGCCCGAGGCGAGCACCCCGTTCGCCCTCCTCCCCGCCCCCCAGGGATGGCCCTGTATACAATCGTGTGCTGCCATTGACACCCACACGTGTCACCAGCAGGGCTGGAACCTTCAGATCCACTGTGCAGACCTCTGCCACTTGAGCTAAGGGAGTAACTATTAGAGCAGAGGTTCCCAACCTTTTTGGCCCGAGGGACACAAATGTAATGTTTGAAACCCTGAAGGGCCACCAGCCCATTTAATTAAATTTTAATTAATTAAATTCAAATTAAATTTTAACTATAATTCAATTTTAATTGAAATTAATTTTTTTAAAGGCCTTTTATAAAAGCTGTTTTATATTTACCAATTCAACGTACCAGGATTGGGTGGGAGGCGGGCAGCCACAGCCCAGCTCCCAGTGGTGCGCTCGGATCTGGGGGGAGTTGGGCGGCTGCAGCCCAGCTCCTGGTGGCGCACTCAGACTGGGACCGTCCCAGCACGCAGCTGAGAACTGGGCTGTGGCTGCCACCCCCCCCCCCCCCCATCTCAGCACGCAGGCTGGGTTGTGGCCACCCACCTCCTGCCCTGTCCCAGCGCATGGGCCATTTTAAAAAACCCCGTGGGCCAGGGTTTGAGAAGCCCTGTGTTAGAGAGTAACAATCTACTGCTGCTATGTGGACTGACAGTGAAGAGTGTTCACATACTTTATCAGTGGATTTCACAGATGTTTGCAAACAGCAGAGGACTGGTGAGGTTTCATTCCAGGCTCTGGAGTGGAGTATGCTATACTGGGCACAGACTCTTGGTCCATTCCTCCAGACACTTTATATCCTTCTAGCTTTGCAGAACAGAAATAATTCTGTTCTATCAACTTTCTTTATTGGCAGTGTATCTCTGCTTTTGGAAGCTAGCTGTAATACTGTGTGCCAGTGAAAGATTTCAAAGATAATATTGCATGTTGTAAGGGTTTTGACGCTTTCACAGTTCATAAACAAAGATGTGAGACTGGAATAGTAGTCAAGTGAAAATATTAAATGAAATTTAAAGCCCTTTGTTACTAATATTTACTGATTTTTTCCCCTGGAAAATGTCAAAGTTTTTAAAAAAAGACTGTGTGAGTATTTTGCTAGTTTATTTTTTTCACCTAAATTTTGACCTTTTTGGAACCTGGGAATTTTTCATGGAAGCAGATGAGACTCTGTTAAGCCATCTAACTTGTCCTCAGCATGTATCATAGTGCAGTATTTCTATACAAGAAACTTTTTGGGGAGTTGTTCTGTATGATTATCCTAAGCGTAAGTCACTTCTGATGAACAGATACAAAAGTCTCTTTTTGCTAATGACTGCGGATAATTTGCTGGAGTAATGCAAAGAGAAGTGCCTTTTAAGTGCTGCAGTTGCATACAAAGAGACAGTCAATAAGCATAAAATAGTACAGTTAGATTGCTTGAAGGTGATTTGCAAAGAGGAAAAAATGACCTATATGCCTTTTTTTGTAATGTGGCTTCAGAAGAAAGTATTCTGTAAATCTTCTGGTATCATGACTAAAGCTAGATATTGGAGTTATATATAGTATTTGTGAATATGTAAAATCAGTGTATTTGTTAGAATAATAGACAGAAAATGAACTAATGTTTTCTTTTCTTAGGCTGTCTCGCTCTTCCTAAACTGAATTTACAGTTTCTGACTCTTCATGACTACCTTCTAAGGAACTTCAACCTCTTCCGCTTAGAATCTACATACGAGATCAGACAGGACATTGAGGATAGTGTCAGTAGGATGAAACCTTGGTAATATTTCAGTATTAACTAAAACACACCAAACCCACAATTTAGGAGGTAGCTAAAGCTTTTTTGGGAATAAACAATTTATGGTGTGTATAATATAAAGTGGATACATTCATCTAAGTAGTAACTGGCTTTTTACAGTTATAAATATATAAATGTATGTTCCATAATCTCGTAAAATACTGTTTTGTGCCAGATTAATCATCTGATATTATGAAAATATATCCTGGGTATGGCTGTCCATGAAGAACATTTGTGACCACTATGTGCTGACGAGTACTTCTTTAGTAACATTTAGATCTTATTTGTGTTAAATATCAACTGTGAACTTCGCTGTATTAGTAATTGTTCTTAATTGTTGATAATTTGTTGATAGCATCAGTGTAATGGATGGGGGAGGGGGGGTTGTGCGTACAGATGGGATTTTCACAAGTACTTAGTATTGGACTAACTATTGGCCTAACAGTGAAGTCAAAATGTTATCCCTGACCTCGCTAGGAGCATAGTTAGGCCAATACTAAATACTTTTGAAAATCCCATCTCTGTGTCACCCAGTATTCTTTTTCCTCATTAGGTTTGCTGCAGTGCATAGAGTGTGGTCTTTCTTTCATAGTCAATAAATCTCCTTGTGGTGTGTTGTCCTCTGTCTCTTCCTTGCATGACTTTTATTTTCGAGATGTCTAAATTTAGTCTTCACCAGGGATGAGAAGAGTATGAAATTAAAATATGTTAATTCACATTGTGTTTGATTCTTTGATACAAGATATGGTGAAATTTCATGGAATTCTGCTTCTTCAGATCTCTTAAAAATAGGAGTTGATTGTGTAACTTTTAAATTATTCAGCACTTTAAAGAAAATCTGAATACAGCAAGAGTTAATGCCTGTAACACAGAAATTTCTTTTTTTTTAAAGGCAATCAGAATATGGTGGCATTGTGTTTGGTGGATGGGCTCGGATGGCACAACCTATTGTGTCGTTTACTGTGGTAGAGGTGGCAAAGCCCAATATTGGTGAAAACTGGCCCATGCGTGTACGAGCCGATGTTACAATTCATTTAAACGTCAGAGATCACATCAAAGATGAATGGCAAGGTAATCATTTTTTGTTAGTAATGCACATTTCATGCCCAGCATAGGTACTATCAGAATTTTTGATAAGTATAGAGCACTTGTAATATTATTTCAATATTCGTAAAGTACCCTGATCCTACTCAGTATTATAGTGTAGAAGTAGCTACACTTCATTATATGTAGGTCAGTTTTAATGGGAGATTTCAGCCATGATTTTGTAAAAATCTCAGTAAAATATCAAATCACCCTTACCCCCGAAATATTTAAATACTAAATATTCAATGGTGCTTTGAAGAATAAATAGATCTAGAAACAATAAGAGTCTAAAAATCACCCATCTTCTGATTGCCTCACTTTTCTTTCTGCCTCTTTTGTAAGAAATCTGAAATACTTTGGGGCCTGTCATTTATCCTTTTATGTTAATTTCTAGAATATCAGTTAGAGAGAGTGATTGTCTGTAGAGCAGTTTTTAACAGAAATGCATGTGCACCAATCTCAAACTGCCAAATTTAAATTTGACAATAAATCTGTTGTTTCACAAATGCTGTCACGTACTTTTGGGTGCAAGTAATTAGAGAGAGACTGAGGTGCTCTGTTGTCATGTAATCCCTGTAGCTAGGGCAACATTCCTTGAGCTGGCAGAAAATGTGCTAAGAATTCAAATCTTACCTCTAATTGCTGTTAAAATTCTCATAAAGTTCACTGCAGCCATCAACCCCAACCTAGAAGACAGGGAGCAGTTGCTGAATGATTTACTCTTAATACCTACAAGAAAAGGGGGGGTGGTTGAGGCTAATTACACGACAGATCTTGGGAGTTTAAATAAATAAATTAAAAAAAAAAAAAAGTCCTGTGGCACCCTAAAGACTAACAAATTTCTGCGGACATAAGCTTTCATGGGCATCAGTTGCATCTGACTAAGTGGGTTGGAGCCCATGAAAGCTTATGCCTGAAGAAATTTCAGATGGTTGAGCTCAGGCTGCATGTTTCAGACCCCTTATTTAAGCCATTGTCAGAAACCTTTTCTAGCTGAGTGGTAGTTGCATAAGCCTGTAAAAATAGTTTGCTGTGATAGCAACAGTGCACTATTCTGTTGTGTCTGCACTTCAGGCAGCTGAGAACTCCATAAACCAAGGAAATTTGGGCCACATCTATACTGCCAAGTTTTGTTGGTATAACTATTTTGGTCAGGGATGTGAAGTAAGTACACCATCTAGCCAACAAAGCTATGCCAGCAGAATTGCCTGTGTAGGTACTGACACAGGCTGACAGACACAGGCTTTTGTCATTTAACTAACGTTGTTTGGGGAGGTAGGCTGGCGGAAAAGCTCATTCTCTTGGCATATGCTACATCTAGACAAGGCCGAGCTGTCATTTTTGCAGAGGTGAAGTTGCAACTTTTGTTTATTTCTGCACCTCTGTACTTATTGATTTAGAGAAGCCCATTGGCATTAACTGTGAAAAGGAAATATGTCCCCAGAATAAAAATTGCTTATGTCTGTATTGTTGTTGGAATAATTAACATGAAAAGGGAAAGCAACCACAACATATGGTGTAATGATTTTAAATATGATCTTCCTTCAATGATTATTTTAAATTTTTAAAAAAGTTTGCCATAATATTCTTTTGTATTGCATGATTGACTTCAATGAGATATCAAGATGGATAAGTGTCACTTAACAAAATCCTCCCAAGCTCTGAGTAGTCTAGGGTCCTTCAAAATTAAATTGCAGGATTATTAAAGTGAAAACTAGTCACCTGGATTAACCAGTGACAACAAACCTCAGTTGCTGAATATATCAGTTACATACCTTTTATGTTGCACCATGACTCCATTTCTCTTGTAAATGTAATACCCTGCCTGCTAACAAGAACAGAGCAGGTAAGTAGTGTGGAGGTATGATGCAGCCTGCATGCTGATAGTCTCCTTTTGTTAAAGTTGTAGAGGAAATACGATCCATTTTGTAATACAACGGAAAGGGGATGGGCTTTTACTTGATTTAAAGCCAGTGTTTTTCCGGTTGTGCTTTTTAATATTGTTAGGCATTGCCAGCTGGCACCATATATGTTTCCTAGTGTAGTATCAGTAGGCAACACTTCGTGCTTAGGGAATTATATTTGAGTAGACTTTGTTGGCCAGTTGCATAGAAGCAATTATTTATATTCTTCAGTGACATTGACTGATAGTTCTTAAATTCAGTTAGGGAAAGAGACCTGTTAAATATGGTATGGTTGGATAGTGTCTTGGCTATATAGACTGTGACATAGCACAAATGTTAAATGCAGAACATGCAGTAAAACTAATTGGCTGATGGCAATAGCTACAACTTCTAGATCGTGATGTAGTTAAAGTCCCAGCTTAGATATGGTTGTGTAAAATAGTAGCTTCTTAATAGTATTAATAGAAGTTAGGTTAGGTTTATTGTTATGTTTACATACATGGAGCTTTCTTTCACACTTTCTTTGCAAAATGATCTATTCTATTTATATTGTCTAAAGCTCCCCTTCTCCAGTTTTTGCTTCCCCCTCCTCCCCCCACCCCTCTCACCATTTCTTGTTTCTAAAGCAATCTTTCCAGAAGTTACTTTTACTTTTTTTAGCTATTTTAAAAAAATTGTTCTTGGATTATGTGATCTTTTATCCTGGTCTGGATTGGTTTTTAGGGTATGTATTTATATGCATTACTTTAGTGCCTGGATCATGGACCAGGACCCCACTGTGCCAGGCATTGTACAAACACAGAACAAAGACTGTCTTTGCCCCAAATAACTTACAGTATGAGACAAGAGACGCCAAGTGGATATAGAGTGGTGTGGGAGTGCAAGAAAACAATGGGACAGTAGTAATAAGCATTTAGACAGTGGCCTCTGTATGCCAGCAGTCTAACAGTTATCAATTTTTATTAGGCATCATGACAAAGGATAGTTTTGAAGGAAGATAATTATAGAATCATAGAAAAGTAGAGTTGGAAGGGGTCTAGCTTGGAAACTTATGTAAACCCTCAGTATAGCACCACTATTTTTCTTATCTTTCTATAGAATTCTATTTAAAGTGTCTTAAATAATTATCCCTAAACTTAGCAGTATTTTAGGCCAGACCTCGACAAAAGTGCCGTGAACCTAAGGGGCCAGCCTAAAAACAAGTGCCTTGGTGTGTGACCCTCCTTCAGGTGAAAAGCCACCACTTCCTCCAACACTTTCAGTGGCAGTGTGAAGCAAAGAAGCTCCCGGCTGCTGAAAAACTGCCACCACTGAGAGTGTCAGTAGCAGTGCAGAGAACAAAAGGCCGTCCCCCCCCCCCCCGGGCTCTTTCATTGGCATTTGGGGTGATGGTGGTGGCGGGGGGAGGCAGAGGCGCTGAAAGTCTTGGCACTGCCGCCTCTTTTTCTAGGCGCCAGGGTGCATTCGCCTTCCTGGATACCATGCTAAAGCTAGGCATCGGGGCAAATTCCTGAGCACCAGGGCGACCTGAGCCAGGCTTTGTCAAGTCCTGTTTTAGGCTAATTATAGAATCAAAGATAGATATAAAAGACTGTTGATTCTATACTCTCTATATGCAGGATTTATTCCTCCAGTACAGATTATTTTAAGCACTAAAAGAATACAACACTTGATCTTAGCCAAAAGATTAAAAAGAAGCTTGCCTATTTTTCATCTTTCTGGTTGCTTATTAGGGAAAAACATGGCAATTATTGGCAAATAAACCAAATAACTCATTTCTGTTTGCAATCAGGTCTGCGGAAACACGATGTTTGTTTTTTAATTACCGTGCGTCCTACACAACCTTATGGCACAAAGTTTGATCGAAGGCGACCTTTCGTTGAGCAAACTGGCTTGGTGTATGTCAGGGGATGTGAAATCCAGGGCATGCTGGATGATAAAGGACGTGTCATTGAAGAAGGTATGTTGAAGCTCTATAAACTAAACTTTCTTTGAACGACAGATCTATTTTTTATCAAGTACGATGAATCACTTTACTGCTTCCCAAATGTAACTGAAATATTTTATTAATTCCACTGCCATTTTTAAAAATAAATAAGTAAACACTTATATAACTTCATTGGGAATTTTTAAGAGCAGGTTAGACAAGCACCTGTCAGTCATGGTTTAAGAGGGTACTTGGTCCTGCCATGAGTGCAGAGGACTGTACTCGATGACCTCTCATGATCCGTTCCAGTTTCTATGATTCTATAAATTCTATGGAAAAAACAGTGAACAAGTCTATTAGCTGGTATGAATTGGCATAGCTCCTTTTGGGCTTTGTATTTTTAGAACAAAATAGACCTAGTTCTGAAAACCTTATTAGAAATAATATGAAAGCATGCCAATAAATCATACTTGTAAATATGTGCATCAAAGTGAATTTGTCTTAATTCTATTTCAAAAGGTGTTTTTTTTTCCTGCTAAGAAGTGGCTCTTCATCTGCTTTCTGCACTGTTTCTTGCTTTAATTGGTTTTGATTTGTGTTTCAAATATGAACAGGACCAGAACCCAAACCAAGACTTAAAGGAGACTCAAGAACATTTAGAGTATTTCTGGATCCTAACCAGTATCAGCAGGACATGACGAACACAATCCAAAATGGAGCAGAAGATGTCTATGAAACATTCAATATAATCATGAGGAGGAAGCCAAAAGAAAACAACTTTAAGGTAAGCCTCATTATATCTGTTCTTAGAATGAAAATTTCTGAATGTAATGAGTTGGAACAGTTGATGAAACCGACATACCATATGCCATTGACTGAGATTGTTCAGTGGGAAAAAAATGGTCAGGATTTATTTCTCTAAACTGTTTAATGATGAAATGGGTGCTCACTGCTCTGGCCTGTTGGCTCTCAGTATAGCATGAAGGTGGGAACCTGCCCCTGAGTTGTTTTTGGGTGTATGTTGGTGTTTTTGCCCTTCCTTCCACTTTCCTGCGGTCAGATGGGGGCCCTGTGGAAGTGCACTGAGTGCACGTTGGTTAATCTGGGTACGGGCAGTATGTTAAATACAAAGAAAAATTGTAAAGATGTGTCTTAAATATAATAAATGCTGGGGAACTTCAGCCAATCTGAAATGAACCTATACACAGTTGAGAGGGTTATAGATTGTTTTCTGAGGTTACTTGAAAAATCTTGGTCTTTTTAAGTTATCAAGATTTTTCATATTTTTTCCACCATTACAGTTTTTAGAAGTTGGACTCCATAAAAATCCCAGTTACATTCAGAAGTGTATATATGGCTTGTAAAGGTATAAGAGAGAGCATTCAGTGAATACAGTGGATGTTGAGTATGATCAAGTACCATTGCTTGTAAGTAGCTGTCATGCTAATAAAAAAGTGCCGCATGATAGTTCTTTTAATCACAGCTTGATGAGCTGGAAGGTGTTTTTCCACAGACTTCAGAGTTGCATGTAATTATATTTATTGAAAGCATGTTTATAAATTTCTGCTTATAAATATAAAGGCCACAAAGATAGTGTAACTTGAAAACCATACTGAAAAACTTGTATGTGTTTTGTGAGATCATCCCCTTCTGCCTTGTATGCACTCTGTTTCCTAATTTCCACTGTTTTTTACTCTTTCAGAATCCCAGGGAAGGTACACATTTTTCTTGTATTCCACCCACAACTTGACTGGCCATAGCAGTGAAACTTTAAAGTGTGTGTGTGGGGGGGGGGGGGGGGGGGGGGGGGCGGGGCTGCACTCATTTAATGGGTTATGCCTGCAGCTTTTGTTCCTGAATGATGGAATCCACACAGGGAAATAAAATGACTGAAGCTCAAGTCATGTTGTGGTGTGGATCAGGAATGGCCACTACTTTCACATTAGCACAGGAATAGTCATTGTCACTCAAATAAATTAATTTGATTCACTGTTGTCATGTTCTTTGTAGAATTATGAAGGGGTACTCCATGTACTTTATAATACTTTGATATAGTCGTTTTCAGTGTTTAGTGAGAGATCATGTATCAACAAAAGTTGCACACATACAAAATGAGCAATGATTAGGAGTACAGCAGAAAGGGATCTGGGTAGCATAGTGGGCCAAAAGCTAAATATGAGTCAACAGTTGTAACAAAAAAAGCAACCATCATTGTGGGATGTATTAACAGTAGTATTGCAAGTAAGACATGGGAACTAATTCTTCCACTCTACTCTGCACTGATTAGGCCTCAACTGGAGTATTGTGTCCATTTCTAGGCGCCTTGTTTCAGGAAAGATGTGGACAAATTGGAGAAAGTCCAGAGAAGAGCAACAAAAATGATTAAAGTTCTTGAACATTTTACTTATGAGGGAAGATTGAAAGAACTGGGCTTGTTTAGTACGGAAAAGAGGAGATTGAGAGGAGGCATAAGTTTTCAAGTACCTAAAAGGTTGTTACAAGGAAGAGGGAGAAAAATTGTTCTCCTTAACTGCTGATGATAGGACAAGAAGCAATGGGCTTAAATTATGGCAAGGGATGTTTAGGTTGGACATTAGGAAAAAATTCCTAACTGTCAGGGTGATTGACCACTGGAATAAGTGGCCTAGGGAGGTTGTGGAATCTCCATCACTGGAAATTTTTTAGAGCAGATTAGACAAACAGCCGTCAGGGATGGTTTAAGATGGTACTTGGTCCTGCCAGGAGGGCAGGGGACTGGACTCATGGTCCCTTCCAGTTCTATGATTCTTTGATTTAAAAGCATTAAGATGAGGGCTTGCTTAGTTTTGGACAACCCAAGTATTTTTAAGTTTAAATCCGAATATTGATTTTCCAGCTTGTTGTACTGTAAGGGCTTCTTTGTTCATCCTGTCTACAATACAGGCATTTGTGTAGTATTTCTTTTGGCTGTTTGCAGTCTTAGCCATATGCATCTGTTGTTTTGCCTTGAGGTAATATTGCATCACTCATCTGATCAGATTTGTTATTATGTATTACTGCTTATTATCTTCACTTGTTATTTCTTCCACTTTATCCGTGTTTTATTCAAATCGAGAGACTTTGCTTCTTCCATAAGTTTGAGGACCTTTTTCTGCTATTCTTTTGCCAAATAAGGATGTGTCTTAGGTTACTGTTTGGAAGAGGCTTGTTGCTAAAAATGTCCAGGTTAGCTGTCTTTGGCTGCATCTACTCTTCAAACTAATGACGTCATTACCTTGCTTATGTCTGCTTACTTCTGCTTAGCAATAGCAAAGACATATCGGAGCCATGGCTGGAACAAACATATCATGTAGTCCACAACTTCCCTCTGGTAGGGATTCGTATTGTTCTGAGAATGTTAAGATAATGCAATAGAAAGGGAACTGTATTTTACACCTTACTTTCTAGACATTGTGCTGAAGGGAAATGCATCTTAGTTCTTCTTTTTTTTAAAATAAAAGACCAAATGGCGGAAAGAATTCTCGTGACAGTGCAGTTTGTAGGAGTTGACATATTGCTCAACATCTCAACTGCTGCTGCTGTTGCAGATAAGATTGAAGATAGCTTCCTGTTATAAATTGGATATTCAAACACTTTCACATTAAAAAACAGAAAATTAAGTCTCACTGTTTAAAGTCAGTCTTTTCAGCACTGACTTTTTGAAACATTTTTTTAAACTTTTTTTAAAATTGGCTTTCATGTGTATGGTTTAGCCTACAAACTTGACATTTGGGGCTGGGAGTGGGTTTAGCCTTGTAAAAAACAGCTTTAGTTTTTTTTATGGAGACCGTATAATGAAATTCCAAAGATTTGTATTGGTGCTCCAATTCACAGCCCCTAGTGTTGAGGCTGCATGTGGTTTTCCATTATAAAGGATCACTTTTGTGTGCTATAGCTTTTACCTTATTGAGTGCTAGAATCAGTGAACTATTTTTTTTCTTCTTCATGTGCTTGCTCATGTCCATTCAAATGCGTGCCACATGCACAGTCACTGGAAAGAGTTTTTTCCCTTTGTGCTATCCGTAGGGTCAGCTCTGGAGCCCTATGGACTTGTGCCCCATATAGGGCCTCCCTTTCCCCCCTACCTCTTCCGCTCCTTCTTACCGCCTGTGATAGTTGTCTGGAACGCTGGTTTTTCTTGCTTTGTAAGTGTCTCCTTCATATCACTATCTACCTGGTATCTGTAAATTGTTAAGAGTAGTTAAGTTTGTTTAGTATTGATAGTAGTTGATTTTAGTAGATAGAGCCCCTTAAGGGATCCTCCTCTCTTCTTGGAATTAGGGCATGCCACGGTCCCCTGGGTTTAAACTTGTTTGGAGCTTGTACGAAGCCATGCCCAGGATCGATCCCCACACTACTTGTCTCAAGTGCCTTGAAGAGACTCAACTGACGGGTCACTGCAAAATTTGCATAGACTTTCATCCAGGAACACAGAAGGAGTGGAGCTAGAGGTAAAAATGTATCCTCATGGGGGTGGCTGTCAGACCATCTCTCAGTTCGCTGGAACCAGCGCTAGGCTCCTTCACCTCAGTCTGGAGTACGCTGGTCTTAGATTGAGGTTCAGTGCTGAGGAAGGATTCTAGTTCGAGACCCATGGTGCTATCATGGGTCACCAGTACTAAGAGACACTTCAAGAGGGAGGCACCTCTCGCACTCCTCGGAAGAAGCAGAAGAAATTGGACAGGGGCTCTAGCTGACACCAAATAATCTGGGAGTAAAGGCTTTCACAGAACCACTTAACTTCTGTCCCCACTGCTCTATTGCTGTTGACTCTGACCCCAGCAAGGGGACTGTTGAGTGTTGCACCACCAGACTTCCCGACCAGGGAACCTATGGAGGAGGACTTGCAGCTCCCCTCCACCTATGTTCCCTCGTGCAGCCATTGCATTCCCACACACCTATCACAGAGGCCCGTGCGGCCCACCCCGTGTGTATTCTCCTCATCCCAGTGATCCCTGCATCTCTTCTCCCCAGCTCGGTGGTCCCCGCGTCTCTTCTCCCCAGCCCGCTGCCCCTACAGAGCACCTCTTCCAGGAAACTTGGAACAAAGTCTCATTTACTTCTAAATAAAAGATCTTCTTTAATTGATGATGCTGTTAAGTTATGAATGTAACTTGATTTTAATAGCAGACTGATATCCATTTCTGAAGATCCTGAGTTATGCGCTCAGGAAGAAGATGAGCTACAGGGCTGTAAAAGCTATAAGTGATTGCTCAGTTTGAACCAAATATTTATATTTGTCATCTCTAAAAGTGTGAATATTCCAGAAAATATTTTCAAGGGTTATTAAGAAATATCTTCAGACATTAATTGCTTTTTTCCAAAATTATTTTCTTGTGGTTGTTTTGATATATTTAACTTATGAATTGATTTATCTAAAAATAATGTAATTATGTGTGTGCATGTTTATAGTTATATGGATAATAGTAGGTAACAAAGTAGCAGAGTCTAACAATTTCATCATCATATTCCAACACCATCCAACTTTTCTCAAAGGTATAGTAATGACAGTAATATTCAAACAAAACAAAAAATCCTCCCATTAAATTAAAAGGCATGAGGGAGGAGGGAAGTGCATACTCATTCTAAACACCAACATCATAGCTTTATCAGTAGCCAGAACAGGGATCATTTTCATTAATCAAAAGCTACTAAGGATTCTCTACTGGTTAGTTTACAACCCTCAGAGTGGCTGTTCATTTACATTACAAGATCAAAGGTCAGATAGGTGCTGTTATGGCATCAGAGCCGTCCTCCTAACAGGTTGCTATTATAGCTGACTGTAGTGGGGTTGCCCAACCCTGCATCTCTTTTCCCCAGCTGGTAGAGGCTAGATAAGCAGCGAGTGTCATCATCTCACATTTGTTTAGTAAATTAATAAAACTACTGTATTTCAGTTTAACATTTTTATTAAAATTTGAATGAAAAGACAACATCTATGCATTTCTTTTGAATTAAGGTACTTAGGGATGCTGATGCTTCCGGCGCCAAAAAACTGTTGCCTATGTAGCATCATGCCTCAGAAATTGCTGCTCAATGAGTACCATAACTTGCTCAGCTGCATCATAAGCTTATAGGGAACATTGCCCTCCACTCCAGAAAAATTGAGGCTAGTTCATCAAGTGCATGGTGCTTCTGGCTAGGGATGATGATGCACTCGCCCCAAGGCCCGTGGCACCAAAAAGCAGCTCATTGGGGGTTTGCCCTTGGAAGGCAACCATTTCCTAGAAACCATCTCTCCAGCATCCATCAGTACCATGCTGAGGAACAATTGTTTGGAATCCAACTCCAAAGCGGAATCTCATGTCTCTGTGAAAAGTTGGCACTGTGAGAGAGGAGCTTACCATGGCATGACAATGGCTCACCCTTTTTCCATGCCCTGGCCACCTCAGTGGCAGACCCTGGTGCAGTGGCCCTTTTAGATCCAGCGGGCCTCCCATCAAACCCAGAAGGCTTATTTGAGACATTCCTTTTCACTGGCCTTTGGGAATAGGCACCAAGCAGTTACAGCTCAGAGGCCATATTTTGTAGAGTTCGGCACCAAATACAGTGCTGCTCCTGGTACTAAACAAGATGTTGACCCTGGCACTGAGCTTGAGCACTCGGCACAGCAGGACCCCCTGGGAGCAGAGGGTCAAGAGACAGTGCCAGTCAGAGAATCATCCTCCTGTTTCCTTGACAAGGCAGTTGTGATGTCTTCATTGGCACTGGTCATGGAGGATAATGGATCACCAGTAATTCCTCTGTGGAATAGCCCAAAACCTAGGGCTACATGTTAAGCAGGTCTCAGAGTGGGTGGACCTTGTGAAGTACATTTCAACCCTGTCAGGACCAGCGAAGGTAGCTCTTCCTCTCATAGAGAGCATCTGGAGCATAGCAGAGACCCTATGGCAGACCCAGCTTTCCTTCCCCCAACTGCCAAAAGGTGGGAACAAAGTACTTTGTCCTCTCTTAAAACTGAGTACCTCTGTACTCACCCCCCTCCAGGCTCACTGATTATCATGGCTCAAATAAACAAGAGAAGCAGGGTCAGCAAGGCTTCTATGTCTAATGCAGAAGTGATGGAAAAAAAGGACCTCTTCAGTAGAAGGTCTATGCTACAGGGTGGCTCCAACTCCGAGTTGCTAATGAGCAGATACAGCTTCAACTCCTGGAGGGCCATGATGAAATTTGTGGATTCTATCCCATGAGATTTCAAGAAGGAGTTAACAGCCCTGATCGAAGAAGGTAAGGTGGTTGCTTGGGCATCTCTTCCAGGAGCCCTAGATGTGGCCAATGCTATGGCTTGTACAATGACCTAAAAGTAGCCATGTGTAGGTGTTCTTGGCTCCGAGCCCTGGGCCTCCCTCAGGAGGTCCAACAGACCATACAAGACCTTGCCTTTTGAGGGCCATGCGTTATTTTTGGAACCAAGAGATTCGAGACTTCATAGCGTCAAGGACTCTCAGACCACCATCAAGTCCCTGAGCCTCCACATGTTGACCCCACAGAGGAAGCACTTTAAACCCCAGACTCTATCGTGGTTTTACCAGCTTTACTAGCGCCAGGATTTTGTCCATAGAAGGATCAGGAATAATAGGATGAAATCTCAGTTTTGTACCAGCCATAGGGCAGTCTTAACAAGAAAAGTCCTCAGACCTTAAAAATTTTTTTGATGGTTTGCCTGAGGAAGGAGCATCAACTCAAATCCCGGGTCCACCTTCCCATTTGTTTTTAAGCCAATTATCCCACTTCTATCGGGCATGGTCCAAAATCACATCACACTGCTGGGTGCTATGCACAGTAGGACTGGGACACTCCCTCTAATTCAGTTACCCCTCTCCTTCCTTCCCTCTCTCCCTCATTCTTCAGGGACACCTCTCATGAGCATCTTTTGGTCCAAGAGGTGCAAACACTCCTACAATGAGGAGCAGTGGAAGAGCTTCCCTGAGAGCTATGGGGAAAAGGGTTCTGATACTGCCTAATCCTGAAAATCAAAGTTGAAGACCCATTCTGGACTTACGACCTCAACAGATTCATGAAGAAGCTGAGGTTCCATGTGGTCTCTTTGGACTTGATTATCCCCTAGCTGGATCTAGGGAATTGGTACTCTGCCCTTAACTTAAAGGTGACACACTTCCATATAGAGATCATCCAGAAACATAGACAATGCTTTCATTTTTTGGTAAACTAGTCTCACTATCAGCTCATAGCACTTTCATTCAGCAGCCCCCAAGGTGTTTACAAAGTGGATGCTGGTTGTGGCTGCATTTCTCAGAAAACAGAGGATGCAGATTTTTCCATATCTGGATGATTGGCTAATCAGGGGCCACTCCAGAGATCATGCTGAAACGAACATGAGATTCATAAAATTGCTGTTCACTAAGTTGGGTCTCTTGGTCAATGAGCAGAAATCTTCCATGACTTCTATTTGGAGGATAGAGATCATAGGTGCAGTGCTAGACTCAAGCCAGGCTAGGGCTTTCCTACCAGGTTTTTGCTTCCAAGCCATATGCTCCATCATAGAAAAATGGAAATGGTACCCTACTGCCACCGCCAGGAACTGCCTCAAATTCCTAGATCACCTAGTAGCGTGCACTTAAGTCCTCCAGCATGCTATCCTGAGCCTCAGACCCTTGTAGGCATTGCTGGCCCATGTCTATTATCTGTCACAGGATCACATCAACAAGATAATTTTAAATCCCCCCGAAGGTGTTGGGAGCATTCCACTGTTGACTCAATCTACATTCTTTCTGTGCAGGAGTAATTTGCCCTTTCATTCTCCATCCCTGACCTTGGTCACCAATGCCTTGGCAGTAGGCTGGGAAGCTCATTTGGGAAAACTCAGGATCTGGGGACTTTGGTCCTGGGAAGACCTTTCATCCTGACTCGCATCAGTTTGAGGGAACTGAGAGTAGTTTTCCTTATGTGTCAGGCGTTCTGCTGTCAACTAAAGCGAAGGTGTGTGTTGGAAAGAACAGACAACACAACAGCTATTTTTATGTAAATAGACGAGTGGAGTTTGCTCCTCTCCCATGTGCCAAGTAGTCCTAGATCTGTGGTATTTCTGTATAGCCCACAAGAATCACCTGGAGACATCATACTTGCCAAGGTCTCGGAAAACTCTGGCTGATCACCTCAGCAGGTCAATATCCACCCACAAATGGTCATTTTGTCTAGATGTTGTAAATGACATCGTGGACTTACTTGCAACAAAGTCCAACAGGTAGTGCATATAGTTCTGCTTTTTCCAAAATCACAGTCCAGGATCGACTGCAGATGCACTCCTTATCCAGTGGTTAGGTCACCTGTTTTATACATTTCTGCCAATCCTGGTCATTCACAAGGTCCGCCTTAAAGTCAGGAAGGAAATGTCATCTATAATCCTGATAGCTCACAAGTGGCCACTCCAGCACTGGTATTCCATGCTCCTTGACTTGTCAATGGAGGCATCCCTTGGCCCCACACTGGTACCAGACATAATCACCCAAGATCATGACTGCATTCAGCAGACCAACATAGAATTTCTCCACCTCACAGTCTGGAAGCTCCATGGCTGAACCCTTTGGAGATGAAATGCTCAGAGCAGGTCAGGGAGCTCCTCCTTGGCAGCAGTAAATTGTCTGCAGGGACCACTTACCTGCATAAATGGGAAAGATTCTCCACCTAAACCACACAAAAATGTGCTTCACCAGAACCAGCATGCATTCCTCTGATCTTGGATTATCTGTTGCGCCTTATGCATCAGGGGCTTTTGTATCATCAATCAAAGTTCACTTAGCTGCAGTCTCAGCTTTTCGTCCTGGGTGGAGCGGGGGGTGCTCAATCTTTATCAGTTACATGGTAGGGCGTTTTCTCAAAGACCTAGGCAGGCTGTACGCTCAGATGTCAGCCAATTCCCTAAAGGGACCATAATCTTTGTGCTATAAGGACTAACAAAGCCACCAATTGAAACCGTAGTGCTATGTTTGCTGCTTTATCGTGGAATGTAACGTTCTTGGTGGCAATCATATTGACTAGAAGAGTTTCAGAGCATAAGGCTGTCACACTGAAGCCCCCCCATACTGTCTTTTTCAAGGTCAAGGTACATCTATGTCCACATCCAGTTTTTCTGCCAAAGGTAGTAGTATCGCAGTTTCACTCAAATCAGGACATCTTTTTCCAAAACTGCACACCGGTAGCCAAGAGCAGAGGCGTCATTCATTAGATGTTGGATGAGCTCTGGCTTTCTATATCGAGGACTAAATTCTTCAGAAAATTGACTCAGCTCCTCATAGCAATAGCAGACAGGATGAAAGGTCTTCCAGTTTCATTGTAAAGGATCTCTTCTTGGATCACATCTTGCATCAGAGCCTGTTATGACTTGGTTAAGACTCCAGTCCCAACATTGATAGCTCATCCCACATGTGCTCAACTTTCTCAATGGCATTCTTCATCGAGGACATCTATCAGGCTGCAGTGTGGTCATCCATCCATACCTTTGTGGCTCATTACTCAACAAGTCAGAGAGGATGCAGTTGTTGATAGGGCAGTATTTCAATCAGTAGTGCATTGAATTCTGACCCCTCCTCCTGGCAGTCTGCTTGGGAGTCACCTACTTCAAATTGACATAAGCAAGCAGTCCAAGAAGAAAAGAATATTATTAACTTTCTGTAAATATCATTCTTCAAGATGTGTTGCTCATGTCCATTCTAAGACCCAGTGGCCTACCCCTCTGTCAGAGTCAGCCAGCAAGAAGAAACCAAAGAGGCCAGGGGTTGGCAGGGCCCTATATAGGGCAGCCTGGAGGTGCCACTCCAGGGGGCTCCAGAGCCAATCCTTTGGACACCACCGGGGGAAGACCATCCGGCGACTATGTATGTGTCATACACACACTTACTTGGAACAGACATGAGCAACACGTATTGAAGAACCACAGTTACTGAAGATTAGTAACAGTCTTTTTTCCACAAGTTTTCATCAAACACTGTTTAGCTATTTTTAAACATGGAAGAAGTGGGTGATAAAATATAGTTCCTCAACATAGAAAAATGTGTTTTTTTGATGAGTTCTGGCATCTCAATCAGTTAATTCCCAGATTTGTGTTGTGATGCTAAGAAAGAAATAGAACAGACTAAGTTAATTTCAAACTGTAATGGATACTTAACTTTGGTTTGTGTTTGGCAAGGGTTAGAAGTGTACTTTTTAGTTTTATACAGGATATTTACAACTAATGAATAGAACAAAAATAATATCAACTACACAACACTTTGCTTGTTAGTTTTCCTTAATTTCACATTTATTCAGTTAAGCTTAAATAAACAGTTAGCTGTCATCTTTTCATAAACAGAAATACAGGTTATCCATATCTCTTATATACCTTTTTGCCAGCTTCAGCCAGATACCAGAAAACAAGGTATAACTCTAGAATGATTAATGTTAATAGTGTATCAGGCAAGATAGAAGACAGCTTGATTTTTAGGCTGAGCCTTCAGGGGAGAAAGCAGCCAAAAAAAACATTTATGTGGTATAGTAAATTAAGTAAATATGACAGCACTAAAAGTGCAAACATAGTGGGATTGCTAGATATGACAGTCAGCACTTCTCTGTGATATGTCAGCAGTGTTATCTTATATGGGGTATTTTACAAGGTTTATGTATAGACTGGCGTTCTGTATGAATAGTTCATCATAAGATCTTCCCTCATCTTTCAAAAAGATTAGTAATCTTTTAGGGACATATTTTTAAACTTTACAATCAAAGCCTGAATATAACCAGTCAGAAGGATAATCTGGGATACCCCTCTGTTGTAATTAGTTGTGCTGCTTCTGAGAAATAATATCTTTTTAGTGACTAAATTCAAAATTATACAAAGCCCCATCCAATTTATTCCCTTCTTTGCTCCCATCATGAAGCATCATCATCCTCTAAATGTGATATTTATCATCTGTTTTTTCACTCATGTCAGAGTAAGTTCGAGGAAACATTTAAGGCATCAGGTACTGGCATCTCCGTGAAGTCATGAATCTAAACTAGTCCTTAACTTTACAAGCTCCTCCAGTTTGCTCTTTGAGTTGTTTGTCTTCCTGATGTCATTGGCTATGAAAGTTAAGAACAACGAAATAAGAATTATGAATTGACCTAATTTTAATATGCATTTAAGTTGCTGTTTCATTCAGGAAAACTTTCATTTATACCCAAAATATAATTCCCAATGTATTCTGCTGATTTGCATTTCTCATTTAGCTTAAGCCTGTGAATGCTTGTGCTATGTGCGTTCTATGACACTCAGGAGGACAGTGTGCTTTATACAGCTTTTTGAGATAAGGATTGATTTTAGATTAATAACTTTTCAGGGACACAGGTACTGATTATTAAGAGAGTTCTGAAGAAAGAATCATCCTTTTAGGATCCACAGCTCCAAAATGTACACTTCCTGAATGGTGCTCAAACACAAAATGACATAGTACCTCAGATTAATGGAAACTCTGGCTGTAGGCAAGTCAGTAGTTCCTAAATCAGGGGTTCTCAACCCGTGGAGCTTTTTAAAATGGCCCACGCTCAGCTGCGGCCACCCGTCTCTCCTCCAGTCCTGGGCATGGCTCTAGGGGCTGCGGGCCAGTACGCTGTGGCTGGGGGCGGTTTGCGGGGGGTTGGGGCAGGGGACATGGGCCAGTGCAGCACTGCTGGGGGGAGTGCGGTGGGGACAGGGGGGCATGGCTGTGGGGCATGCTGGCTGCTGGGGATGGTCGTGGGCAACATGGCATGACTGGGGGGAGGGGAGCCGCAATCTGGCACAGCCACAGGGGAGGTGGGAGTGTGGACTGTGCTGTTGCTGGGGCTCACAGCCTGCCCACAAACTGTCCCCATTCATGGGCATCTAGGGCCCCCTCCCCCCCCTTTTTTTAAAGGAAAAAAAACTTTGTGTTTTCAATTTAAAAAAAAAAAAACCTTTTTGGATTGATGGCCACAAATATAATTTTTAGAAGCCTGGAGGACCACTAGTCTATTTAATTAAAATTATTTAACTTTAATTAATTGATTTTAATTATTTTAAATTAAAGTAAATTTGAATTTAATTAATTCAATTTTAATGCAAATTTAATTAGACTGGTGGCCCTTCAGGGTTCTAAAAATATTTGTGGCCCTCTAGCCAAAAAGGTTGGGAACCACTGTCCTAAATGGAGCAGTTATAAGAAAAATATCACTATTACATTCTTCTGTTCCCAGTTTATTCCTGGTCTGTAACTTGTATCTCAAAATAATTTGTGTATATTTTATTTCTTCTGTATTTTTTCTGCCTTTGATACCATCCCCAACCATAAGGATTCTGTAATAAGAACTTCCTGACAATTTTAATGATAATGCTTGAAGCAGAAGTATGCCCATCTGTAGATAAAGTATATTTGCTTTTCAGCATTGAGAAAAGAAAACTGCCTTTATTAGTAGATTCAGCATGTAATGCTCAAACACACAGGATACACAGTAACAGCATCCAAGTGCCTCTTTTAAAGAATCTCACTTCACATTGCTCTGGCACTTCACGGATGATGGTTATTGATGGCATTGTATAGACACCATTGTGAATCAAATCATCTGTTGTTTCATGTGGGCTAAATTAGCTTTAATATTAACAAGAGAGTTCAGTAGTTAGACTATTCTGCTTGAATACTGACATTTTGTTGAACATGTTATATAATGATATCAGCAGAAAATAAAGGAACTGATTCAATCTAATCAAACACCTATCAGTGGAAAATAACTATTTTTTCTGAAGCACACCGCAGTGCTAGGATAGTTCAATGAGCTAATCGGCAGTCTGTTACATTATGATGATAAAGATGTCATTCCTACTGATTCTTCTTCTGTTTTGTTACTCATAGGCTGTTCTGGAGACTATTAGGAATCTGATGAACACAGACTGTGTAGTTCCTGATTGGTTGCATGACATCATCCTTGGATATGGAGACCCAAGCAGTGCTCATTATTCTAAAATGCCAAATCAGATTGCTTCTCTGGATTTTAATGACACCTTCCTCTCCATTGATCATTTAAAAGCCAGTTTTCCTGGATATAACATAAAAGTAACTGTTGACAATCCAGCTCTACAGAAACCCCCTTTCAGGTGATCTAAGAATCTCAGATGTACTTTTTCTCAGACTGTCGTAACAGTTAATTCTCCACTTAAACCATGTTTTAAATCTAATTCATTTCAGTTCTATTCCCAAAATGTACTATAGTGAAGCTAGTACCAGAAAATTAGAATATGTCAGTTTAGTTCAGTGACTCAAGTTTATTCTTTTTCCTGTGGAAAATAGCTCATAAGAGCTGCTGTTATAATTTAGTATTAATATTTTAATGACAATCAAAGGCCATCATTAGGATCAAGGTGTCATTGTGCTACACCCTTACAAATGCATATGAAGACCCTGACCCAAATGGTTGAAAGACTACAGGCAAAAGTGGTGTATGAAGGATGGGGAGTACAATCAGTATATAGACAGCTTTCCCATTTGACATATTTTCTGTCATAAATTTTTAAAGTGTGAATTGTTTCTATTTGTCAGTCTAGCCATCATTTAATTAGATGTATGTTGTGCCAGATGTGAGTCTTGAAGGACATGATGTGGGGGTGAAAATAACCTTATGGACCTGTAGTTGGCAATGTATAAGGCACCAATACATTGAAGGGGGCCTTAGTCAAGGATCCAGGGTTCTATTGTGCTAGGCTCCATACACACATAACAAAAAGATGATTCCTGGCTTGAGTATCTTACAGCCTAAGTATAAGGGTAGTAGAATTAGTTGGGGGGACAGGGAGGTACAATATAATAATGGGACAATATATGTATGAAAAGCTATATATAACCAGTCAATGAGGAACAAGATGATTGTGTTCTAATATCTAGACATTGCATGCTCTAGTTTCATTGCAATAAATCTCAAAATGCCATATAACCTTTATTTTGGTTTCTCTTGAGAAATGAATGGTAAGGATTTCCTGTCGTTAGCAGAATATAAGTCATTAAAGCTTTCAAAATGCTGCTCCATGTAACATCTGATGATAGATGTAGTTCTCACACAAAGAGAAGATAGAGCACTTATTGCCTATCAAGGGTTTCTCATTTGATTTGCACAGCCCTTGTCACAAAAGGAAGCCTTAATTTATTGCCCCATTACATTATAAAGATATTTCTTACTAATGTGCTATACCATGAAAAGCTGTCTGTCACAATACAGTGTAAATGGAATTGGAGGATACAAAAGCTCTTGATCCTAACTAAGGTCATTAAAAATAATGTAGGCATTCTGCAAAGGAAACTCTACTACAAGGAGTAAGTCATGACCATTATTTTACAGAAGGATCCATTGCATCTGTCTGTAGAGTGTTTATTATATTCTGCCATTAATATATATTTATCTTGACCCCCAAATACATCTCTGCTTCCCTATTCCATCTGTGCTGTTTTCAACTATCTCACCTTGCTGTTTGTTCATCTTATATATTTTCCAATTTTTTGCCTTCTACCCTGTGTCTTACGACTAGAACATTTTCCCTGTCTTCATTTGCCAAGTATGCTTTCTGTCCACCTCCATATTATTCGTTAAAATGAACTTCTTCAACAAGTCCCTTCTGTGATCAATAATGCCACAGCTTATCTCTCCTGAATTGTTATCTTATTGTCTTGTCTTGAATAGAGCTGGCTGAAACTGAGGGGTTTTGGTTTGAGAGAAGTTCTTGTATTTCCAGATGTGTTTTTTGGTTTAAATTTGGAACCAAAGCAAAATTACCAAAATTTCTGGGCAACCAGAGATCTCCAAAAGATTTTGGAAACACCCAAATACTATAAACAAAGAGTTCTGTGGGATTTCTAAAGACTAACAAATTCATTTATTTATAAATTTAAATTTATTTATGACATGATAGGGAAATAAATTTTAGTCTTTAAAAGTGCCACAGGATTCCTTATTTGTTTTGCTGAACTAGACTAACAAGGCTACTCGTCTGGAACTAAATAACCCAAATACTATGTTCCTGAGACTAACTGTACAAAATTAACATTCATGTCAATTTCCTATTAGCTGCTCTCTGAATTTGACAAGAATATCAATTTCATTTTCCTGGTCTTTTAGGGCTGATAGGCTCCCTTCCTGAGCCAGAGCTTCCAGAGTCCCTGTTGTGGATCTTGGAAGCTAGAAGTCTTAGGACTGACTCCGAGGGTCTGGGGCAGCACCACTATGTGGGTTGCCCTCTGTTGGAAACCCCAGGGCTTTCAGACTTCCGGGCCAGCTGGCTGCCCAGGTTGCCTGACTCATAGACTCTAAAGTCAGAAGGGACAAGTATGATCATCTAGTCTGACCTCCTGCACAATGCAGGCCACAAAACCTCACCCACCCACTCCTACAAATAATCCTCTAACCAATGATTGAGTTATTAAAAGTCCTCACATCATGATTTAAAGACTTTAAGATGCAGAGAATCCACTAGCACATGAGCCATTCCCAATGCTACAGAGGAAGGCGAAAGGGGGAATAGGTTTGGTGAAACATTATACTTCAAGGAATCAGCATTTTCAAACCTACTCTAGTCTTGAGTTTTGTATTACGGGTTGCAGGATCTTTGGGAAATGGAATGGCTTATTGATGTATGTGGAGAGCATTGGCATTTGATGGTGCTCTAAAAATGTATATGAAAGATTATCAGACATACTTGTGAAGGAAATGAAGTTGAAACATCACAAATATGTCTTACAGGATAACTTTCCCAATAAGGGGAGGAAAAGGAAAGAAACGAAAAGAAGATGAGAAAGAAGAAAAGATTGAAGAAGCTAAAACATTAATTGTTGAACCTCACGTTATTCCCAACAGGGGGCCATATCCGTACAATCAACCCAAACGGTAATACTGTTTTAGTTTTGTGCCTGTGCAAATATATAAGTAACAATCTGGGGCCTGGGAGACCTAATCTTTTATTGTAGGTTGCAAATGAATTTACATATTGATTTGATTTACCATTAGAAGATACTTATTCCATATTTATTATTTTCAGTGGGGGACAGAAGCGAATTACGCTAGACTGAATTAAGGTCACTTTAATTGTGAATGAGTATCCACAGGTGTTCACTGTGGTTTAATCAGTTGACATTAAATTAACATCTTTAGATAATTTGGAATAATTTTTTTCAGTGTCCCAGGTAGACAGTCTCTTAAAAACACCCTTTTATACATATATATTCTCCTCATTTACTGAATCTGTTTTTGTTTGGTACAGCAATACTATTCAGTTTACCCATACTCAGATTGAAGCTATACGTGCAGGAATGCAACCTGGGCTGACTATGGTAAGTTCAATAACTGTTAAGAATTGTTACCATATTTCTCGTTGAAAATTATGCTGTTTAATTTAGAATAGATTTTCTGAAGTGCAGGTTACTTCCATTTTCTGTGTCTGTTAGGATTGTCTTTTCTGTTTCCTTCCTACCAGCAGATAAAGAAAAGGAAACACCTAATAACATGCTCTTTAAACAAAAAACAAACAAGCAAAAAAACACCTCTCTGAATATAATTCTCTCCTGTGTTCCAGTGGTTGGAGTTCCTGTCCTTAGTTCCAATGGTTTTTTTCTGGATCACTGAATTAGTGTGTGTGTTTGTGTGTGTGTGGGGGGGGGGGGGTATTAGGGTATATTGATTCTGTGCTGAATTTGTGACTTATCTTTCTCCACACCATTTTCAACAAGGAGATTGTATGACTAGGCAGCAATGTTGGTTTTTGAAATTAGGCCTTGTTAGCAAAATGCTACCTTTTGGCTTCCTTTCCATCTCTTCTCATGTATTCTCTTGTCTGTGTGGCTAGCACACAAACACAGAGGAAGGAAACAAAATAAAACTTAAGCACTGTTCTTCAAATGATGGTCCCTATGTGTACTCTACACAGGTACAGGTAAGTAAGCACTGCTGGCATCCTAGCCATCGCCACACCTGTAATCATGAATTGTGGCCACTTTCTTTCAGATTCTCTTAGGTGGTCCAGAATACCATTGAGGATCTTCCCTTTGATGAATTTAAGTCTTTAATAAAGAAACTGAGTGTCTGCACTCTTGAAAAGACACTAGAATAGCCCTTTATTCCCTGAGTATTTACAGTCTATGTGCACTTCCCAAAGAGGAAACATCATAAGCAAACCTACATGCTAGTATATCATAAACCCCATAACCCTCTTGGTAGTGGACCTACCAGGTGCAGAACTCCCTAGCAAGACAGTCTCAACAGACATTTTTCCTCAGACAGTGAACGAATGGGTGATGCATTGTTCTGTTCTGAATGACCTCTTCACTCAGTGGGGAACACCATCTTGGAATCTTTTTGCTTTGGAGGAGAACAAGAAAATACTTCGGTACTGTTCCAGAGCAGCTCTGGGCCATGGTTTGAAAGATGATACCCTACTACTACCCTGGATGGACTATCTCCAGTATGCCTTCCCTTCCCTTCCACTAATGCTGCAGTCTTGCAAAAGATTCATTATGACAGGACTCGGATCATTTTCACTTCACTCAACTGGCTGAGGCAGTTCTGTTCTCAGGCTTCCTTTGGGTTTCAACCTATCAACATCTGAACATTTTCAGATCTGACACAATACAGTTGTACAATCAGACACTCGAAACCAGGACCGTTACAGTTTAAAGCATTGTATTTGGATGGGCATCTGACACAGAGTGCTCAAAGTTCATTGGTGGTTTAGTCTGTTCTCAACCAAAACAGGCAGGATTCTACTAGAAGATGATGTCTGGCCAAATAGAAGTGTTTTCTCCTTTTGGTCATGTCAGTGCTAATTATTTCCTTAATCTACTGGGATTTGTGCTGTTCTAGACTGTCTACTTGCCCTTAAGGCATTGGGCCTCTCTCAGTTCTCAAGGGGTCCATTGTGCAGTAATCAGTGCCTTTCATCCTCCAATTGAGGACCACATTATCTTTATACATCATATAATGACTTGATTCTTGAAGGGATTTAGAACTTTCCCACAAGAGGTGAAACCAAAACCACAATGGGATCTGAGTCTTCTCCTTCTAGTTCTCAACAAACCTCTCTTTGAACCATTAGCCATGTGTTCTATGTTCCATCTCTCAATGAAAGTTGCTTTTCTCGTCACCATCACATCAGCCAGGAGGGTGAGTAAGCAGGGAGCACCCATGGCAGATCTGCCATATACCATTTTTCATAAAGAACAAGTCTCTTCTCCAATATTCAAAATTCATTCCTAAATTAATTTTTCATATGAATCAAACATGTAATTAGTGGTATTTTTTTCCAAACTTCATGCTTCTAATGAGGGGGGAAGGCGTCAGTCTCTTGATGTTCAGTGGACGCTGGGGCTATGTCTACACTTGCTAAAATTAGTTCGAACTAACTAATTCGAACTAATTTTAGTTAGTTTGAATTAGCTTAATTCGAACTAGCATGGCCACACTGGAATGTTAGTTCAAACTAAGCAACCACTTGCTTAGTTCGAATTAGCGTTCCCCATTCATTTCAATGGCCGGTTAAGTCGAACTAAGAAATTAGTTCAAATTAACATGGCCACATTGGTTAATTCGAACTAGTTAGTTCAAATTAACCCTTTAGTTCGAATACCCTATTCGAACTTATTAGTTCGAATTAAGGAAGCCCTTAATTCGAACTAACTAAAGCCTAGTGTAGCCATGGCTTTAGTTAGTTTGAATTAAGCCTCCTTAATTCAAACTAATTTGCCAGTGTAGACATAGCCTCGGATTCTATCTTCAGAGAACAAAAGCAATTAGAAAAACACTTACTATTTTTCACCCTAGCGAAGTAATGAAGTGGTCAAGCCGTACCTGTGCATCTTGCATCTTGAGTTCCATCATTCTATACTAATTAGCTTATGTTCTCCCCATCCCCATAAAGAATAAAAGCCCACTCCACCAGAATGCAAGCAAACTCTGCTGCATCTCTGCGAGACCTACCTATGCTAGATACATGTAGGGCAGCTACTTGGGGCTCCATACATACCTTTACAAGACATTATGTATTGGTCCAGAATTCTGCTGCAGATACAGCTGTGGGGATAGCAGTGCTACAAGTATCCATATTGTCTGCAGTCTCGCACCTGCCTCTTGTTTGATTAGTGCATACTAATCTCCCACACGTGGGATACTCATAGGGACCATCAATCAAAGAAGAAATGGAGCTGTGTCTCTAGCTTTGTTTCGTTATCCCTCTCTGCTGCGGAACATAATCAGATTCATGGTAAAAAACGAAACGGGAGAGACAACAGTCACGCTGTCCTTGATGCTGTTGGTTTGGAGCAAGAGGAGAACAACTGTGTGTGCAGGTCAATGGACACTACTTACTAAAAATCTCTGGACTCAGGCACATAGTGCCCTTATGTGGAAGTGCAATAAAGGGACTATACATCTTGAAGAACTTCCAGTTACAGTTAAGTTCATTTTTATGGACTGATATTGCAATCCTTACTCACATGAGTAGGCCCATTGAAATCAGTGGGACTATGCATGAGTAAAGGCTGTAGGGTTGGTTCACAACTCAGTTTGCACTATGACTTATGAGGACCTATTCGCATATGTAAATAATAATAAAGAAATGGCCTATAATTAAACTGTATCTGCAGTTCCTAAGGGTTCTTTTAAAAAGAAAGAGCACATTTTCCATGTCAGATAGCTTTTGGGTGGCAGTAAAATTCACTAGTGATAAAAGTGATTAAAAATTGCTCTGTTAATAAAGACTTTTTGAGAACAAGCCCATTGATTTGATCTGCTGGCTTTTTAATAATTATAGTGTTTGACTAGAATGCCCACACTTGTGTATGGGAGTCTTCTTTCATTCCAGTATTCCTTACTTGTCAGCTAGAAAGATGACTAGTAAATTAAAATCTTTATTACCATTTTGTAATATATAATCAACATATAAATTACTAGGGGGGAAAACTCTAGGTGATGTAGCTCTTTGTTTTAATCATGTTTTTTTAATCTAGTATTCTGCACTGTTAATTAATATCATTTAATCTTTGATGAATCAGTAAGAATAACTTTCCAATATAAGCACAATGTATTATGAAGTACCATCTGCATACTTTTATTGGAAGGCTTTTTAGGGATAAATTGTACCTGCTAGCATTTAGTTACAGCAGTCTATCAGCAGAAAAAATAATTACTGACAAAAAACCACACAAAATTTTGGCTCTGTTTTGCTAATCATTTATTTTCAGCTTAAAAATATTTTCTCTGATTTCAAACGTCATTTTCTCTCACCAAATGGAAAAAATGCTATTTAAAAATAAGTACTTCTTAAATGACAGGCCTCATAAAATTCAGAACTGTTGTCTCGGATTCCATGAAAAAACAATTAGTCCTGTGGCACCTTAAAGACTAACAAATTTCTTCTTCGGTAGTCTCAGGTATATTCCTATTGCATAGGACTCTACATTATCATGGGGCTAAATTTTCCACTGTATCTTGTTGTATTATATCTGGAGTCCACAGAAACAAGTAACAAATGGCAATGAATAGAGAAATTTAGAGTAGAATTTTTGGTTATCAACTTTCTAAGTCAATGCTTGGTCAAAATAAGCATGCTTCTGGGCAAACCAGCTTCTTCTACCCAACTCATAATGTCGTCTTATTCCTCCAAGTCGATAGTTGTCATATGTTAAAAATTACTGCACATTCTATACTTGTCCTTTTTTCATTTTGTAGGTAGTGGGCCCACCTGGTACCGGTAAAACTGATGTGGCCGTGCAGATAATATCCAATCTCTATCATAACTTCCCAGAACAGAGAACCCTCATAGTTACACATTCCAACCAGGTAAATGAGCAACTTTTGTATGACATTTTCTTCTTTTGTTCTACTTATATGTGGCTTCAATAGTACAGTTATCTCCAATGATGTAGACTTGAACAAGTTTGTGTGGGGTCTTAAGCTTAATAAAAACGTATCTGAAAGTTGCAATGAAATTAAAATTTTAAATAATCTGAAGTATATTATCAGATGCATTTTCTTTAGGGCATTTAAGTGATTAGGGTAGAAGTTTTTTTCTCCTGTTAATTGTATCTGACAGACCTTTCATAGCCACAGTTGCCCTATCTGGACTACAGCATAATGTTTCAATTGGACACTTACCTCTGAACCACCATTCCAGTTCAACTTGTTTTGACAAGCCAGACAACTATGGGCTTGCAGATATCAGGCAAGTTGCACTAGTGTTATTAATTAATTTAAAATTTAAATAGCACACCAGTGCAAACCCAAATATAGCCACACTTAAATCAGTTTAATCCTCATTTAAATCAGTTGAGGTTACAAAGCTGAAGTTCACACACTGTGTCTGTATTAAGGTTAGCACTGTGTGTGTTTAGATTAATTTAGTCACACGTGTGCGGCTTTTTTGATAGAATCCAGGCCTATAACATCTCGTGTCTTGTCTTTAACCAGACACAACACCTCCCTTCATCCATCATCTCATCACGGACCATAGAGACTCAATTACCTTCCCTGTTATTACATAGCTGAGAAATCAAATTGTCACCCTAATCTGCTCATCTTCCAAATGTGATCAGGAGAGCCTACCTCTAAAACAGAGTCCAGAAATGTATTTTTAATCCATCCACCATGTGTGTGAGTGAGAGACAGACACATAGGCTATGTCTACACTTGTTAATTTAGGTCGACTTTAGCTAGTCGACTTAGCATGTCCACACTATAAAATTAAGTCGACTTAGGGGGGAACTTACAAAGTCGACCTAGAACGTCCACACTGGTCCACACAAGACTAGGTCGACTTGTAGGGGCTAAGTGGACCTGGGACAGGTTCACGGTGGCAGGGGGGGGGCACCCCTTGCCAATTGCCGGGAGGCTCAGCCTTTGCCCAATTGTACCTGGGTACAGTGGGGCAAAGGGGGACAGGGACCTTGGCAGGGCATAGGGGCAGGGTGGGCAGGGCTCTGCCCTGCCCTGTGGGGGGGCATGCCAGGCTCCCCCTGTGCCCTCCCCCAACAGGTAGGACAGTGGGGGAGTCCTGGAGAGCCCTAAGTCGACTTAGAGTCGACTTAGGGCTACCCCAGGTCTACACTGGCTTAAGTCGACTTTAGAAAGTCGACTTTAAACCAGGTTTAGTAAAGTTGACTTAATTTTCCTTAAGTCGACTTAAGCAGCTTGCTTAAGTCGACTTAAGGAAAATGTAGTGTAGACGCAGAGTGAATTAAGTCAACTTAAGCAAGCTTAAGTCGACTTAATTTACAAGTGTAGATGCACCCATATGTATTGGTCACAGATCGTAGACTACCTTGTACATCCTTAAATTTCTTGCCATTTTCTTGTAGTCATCAGATGTCAAAAGGCTCTACTTATCAGCCTCCTCTCACTTCAGGAAGTATTGAGCTGTCAATTCTGCTTGCCCCTTTGCTCAGATCAGTCATTAGGTCATATAACATCATCATCTCTGAGAGAGTTCAGCCACTCTTAGTGCATACCTTCCATCCTCTCTAAGTAGCAATTTTCATCACATTCCCCCTCACTCCTCTGTTGGCATTCTAATTGGGCACAGCAAACCAGCAACCACTTCTGCATCTTCCATCAAAACATTTACAAACAATCATGCAGTTGACCCACACCTCTCCCCACCCTTCTGTTGATTGGCTACAGTCTGGAGTAGTGGTATCCAAACTGTGTTGGTACAGTGGCTTCTGTTGCAGTTTGCAACAGTCTTTCTCTTGATGAAGCAAGGGCTGATGGGAAAGGTAAATCTTAGGGAGTTCACTACCTGCAAATAGGCTAGTGTTTGCAACCTTCTATATACAGGGATTCCTTTTAGACATTAGTGAAGTGAAGCCATTCCTGAGGTGAAAGCCTATAAACAGCACTACTCCCCAACAGTTCAAGACAAAGTGAGGTGTATCCTATCCTGTTGAAATTACAGAGGACTTTTAGGAAGGCAGAATTGAATTATACAATTGTAGTTTAGCTGGGATATCTGCCAGGACAAGATCTGATACAACCTATGTACAATAAATGTTGCATGGACAAAATTTGGTTTCTGTGTAATTCTTCATGACTTGTTGCGGTCATAATGAATGCTTTAAAAAAAAAAAAAACATATAAATACAGCATTATCAGTAGACTGACTTCTCCTCAAGATTAAGACCTCTGATTTAAATGTTGCCTTTATGTTTGCTTTGGTTCCCATTCTTACCAATATAGGCATTCTTTTCTAGCTTGCTGAACAGTAAATCTTCAGTTTTCCTTGCAACAACCTCTGAGCTTCTAAAAAATACCTTTCCCCCCCTCTTCTTGTCAATCTTTAGGCCTTGAACCAGCTGTTTGAGAAAATCATGGCTTTAGACATTGATGAGCGCCATCTCTTGCGTCTCGGTCATGGAGAGGAGGAATTGGAGACGGAGAAAGATTTCAGCAGGTGAGCTGATGGGCAAGAGGAAAGTGCTAATGATAAAGCTAATTTCTGTAAACACCTAAAGTGTAATGTATGTTTCAACTCCTCCTGCTTTCATTGCTAATAAACAAGGGGCAGTTTGTTTAGACTCGTGCTTGCTTCCCATAAATTATTTCCTAACATTGTGTTACTGCAGCTGTAACTTAGGGCCTGTACAAGAGAGCTTTTGCGCAAAAACTCAACTTATTGTGCAAAAACAAGCTCACTGTACATACCTGAAGGCTCCTTGTTGCTGCAGAACTACCCTGTTCTGCCACAACAGTAATACCACCTAAACAAGAGTCATAGCAGCAAAAGAGGCTGTGTGTACATTGAGTCATTTTCATTCCATTTTAAGTAGCCTCCGTCTCTGGAAATATCCCAGACTGCCAATCAAGGTCACTTTGGGACACCAGAGCTGTCATACTGGGTGTTGAGCAGCTGCAGGGCCCTGCTGGCTGCGCAGGACCAGAGGAGTGTCCTGCACAGTGGAGCCAGGAACAGCAAAGTGAACCAGGTCCGTAGCCTCCAATTCCCCAACTCCGGGAGCAGCAAAATGCCTCTTTTCCACCTTGCAGCCTGAGTGCTCCAAGGGACCCTGGTACAGGCTGCAACCTGCTCCCTGGGCAGATACAGCATGAGAGAGTGGCAGAGAATCATCACAGGTGGGACTTGCAAATGATGCTGGGGGAGAGGGTTGAGCAGGGCATGGGGTGGAGTATGGGCAGGCTGCAGTCTAAGCGTGGGTTACTCTGGACCCAGCTTCCAAAAATGCAGGATCATGTGCTGCCGATGGACAACATATCCTTAGAGCCCTCAGTACAGTTAAGTGTGGGTTTTTTCCAGTGTTATAGCCAATTCAGTTAGAAAATTGCTTTTCTGTTTTTATGCATATCAAGGCAGTTGTGTCTCATAATCCAGATGTTTGGACTTGTGAATTTATTCTAGCCACATACACATTGTATAGAGTTTTTATTTAATGAAATGCAAATTGAAGGCTAAAATAAAGCAGCCATTGTAGTTTCAAATCTATTTGTAGCTATTCATGTTATCTTAAGTCTCAGTTTGCTGGGTATTGCATATTATAGAATGGATACAATTTCAAGACTCAAATCCTTCTACTTGTAATTATTTCACAGAATAGCTAACAATAATTCATTTTATTGCTTTGTATTTAATGCATTTTTGAAAATCTATTTAAATTAAAGGGCTTATACGGTTAGTAAATAATACATTTTAAAGAATGTCCATGATTAACAATTATACGTATTTCATGAAGTTTTCTGTTCTTCAGTTTATTTTTGTATAGATGTAGGTCCTGTTCCTGTAAATACTCACAAGTTTAATTGACTCCTTTGCCTCAGGGTTGAACAGGGACTATGGATTTTTTTTCTCACTACAACAGGTGATTTGACCTCACCTTCCTCTAAATGAATCTCAACAGCTCTTTGATTTGCTGTTACAGTCTGACCTGATTCTATGTCATACACTTCCCTGATTTAATTTTTTTCCATTCTATAAATTCCCCATCTTCAAAGCATCAGATGAAGTGGGATTTTTTCCCACAAAATCTCATGCAATAAATAAATTTGTTAGTCTTTAGAAGTGCCACAGGACTCCTTTTTTGTTAGGTTTAATTGTGTGTTAGAGTAGTTCCATTGTCTTCAGTGGGACTCCCTCCATTTGTAAATGTTTGTGGGATTAGAAGCTTGATTTGAGAAGTAATTGAATTGGACAAGTACTGGATTGTTTTGGCAACATTTTGACATCTTGTCTTAAAATCCACACTGAAAATGTATATGTTGGCCACTAGAGAGCCTTCAAATTACCAAAATATAGGTAGCTAAAATTTGTTATGTAACAAAATAAACACTTGATGTGTGTTGTGTTTTAATAAATAAATTATAAAATACAGGAAATAATGAGTTTAGACTTCCTTTTAAATCCTTTTGTTTCTCCAAAACTGTAATATACCAAAATTTTAGGGGAGGGAGAGTTCAAATTAATAGGACAGTGAACAGAAATTATATATTAACACTCATTAAGAGCTGAAGAAGCTCTAAAGTTTGTGTTTTCACCAGCAGAAGATGGTCCAATGAAAGATATTACATCACCCATCTCGTGTTTCTCATATCCTGAGACCAGTATGGCTATACTAACACTGCAAATTAATATTAACATCCAGTAATTTAGCACCATACATTATTTCCCCTAATGCAATTGCCTTCCAAAAAGATTCAAGATTGTTGACCTTCAGGTCTTGCTGGAAAGTTCCAGCTCTATGCCTAGGCTTTTGGGGAGAGAACAGTATGCTGAGTGAAGAGATTTTCTACTTTCTGGTGTTTGGGTTGTTTTTGCATTTATTCTTCATACTAGTACAGTTGTATTTTTAATATATAAAAGGTGTTACAGCCCTGTGTGGGTCCTTTTTATGTATTAATTAGACAAAGTTATGCATGCAATATGGATTGTGATGGATAAGAAAAGAAAAATCTGGTTGTGGTCATGTGTAATTCTGGAGGCTGGATTTTGTTTTTGACATTCCAGAAAGCATATTTGACGATGGCTACTGGAAGAGTAATTTGGTTGCTTTAATTTTAAATGCATTCTCTTGTTTTTCAGTTCTGTACCTTTGGGTATTCAAATTTCTAACTGTTTTTTGTTTTGTTTTTTTGATAAATAAGACCATAGAAATAATCATGAGTCCTAGGAGAGTCCATCTTTTTAGAGTATGAGAAAAATTTATATTTATTAAAGTTTTGTTAAGAGCTTTTATTGTCTTTCAAAATTAGTTTTTTCTCACATTCAGAAATAATTTTTTGAAAGCACACATTAAGCTCAGGAATACATTTTTGTTTTGAACATTACGGGTGTTTTCAATATAAAGTCTAATCAACTGGGTGGGAGGGAAAAAGTTAAAATAGTGTTACATATTACTCCTACCTTTGATTTCCCTATGCCATTTGTTATGGTTTTAGTCATATTTTCTCATTTTGTTTAATTTTTTTTCTCTCCCATTATTGTGTGAAACAAACTGAGAAAACTGCCTGCAAAAGAAACAATTCTGTGCTTGAATTGGGTAAAATGAACACCCTGAGCACAGGCAGAAGGTACCCATCCCTGTCATTGGGCCCAGTTAAGTGTCTGGGATATGGTCACAAGGGAATGGACATGGAGGTGGACTTCCTTTATAAAAGGTTAACTACAGAGAGCTTCCTCTTTCAAGTAAGGAAGCATGGTTTGTGCGTGAGAGACTCAGGAGTTACTGGTTAAATGTTTGGTTCTGCCAGATTTCCTTATGATCACGTGCAGATCACTTATTTGCCCTGCTTCAGTTCCCCATATGTAAAATTTGAATAATACTTCCCTTCTTCACAGAAATATGTGAGGATAACTTCATTAATGTTTGTTGCACTCTGATACTGTAGTGATAAAGGGCATAGAAGTGTAATTTAGATGTATAGCAATAGTTGTCAGGTACCAGTTTTTCGTTCTTTTTTTATTGGTGACTAATAAAGGCCAATGCTTGTTCTGTGTGGCTATTTAGCACTGTCCAGGTATTGACATTCACTGGAATTCACTTCGGCTGAGAAAGAAACTCAGAATACATAATTATTTGTATCACATTGCATCTTTTCTGTAGGTATGGAAGAGTTAATTATGTCCTGGCTCGAAGACTAGAGCTTCTGCGGGAGGTTGGACGATTACAAGAGAGCTTGGGGGTCCCGGGCGATGTTTCTTATACTTGTGAAACAGCTGGCCACTTCTTCTTATACCAAGTAAGAGATTAAATATTTTTCCAAAGAGCAGATTTGAACCTTCCCTGTGTTATGAAGCACAATGTGGATATTGGAGTTTCTTTCTCAGAATTGAATCTAAAAAATTGTTTTGTTTGGTGCCTCAAAATGCAAACAGCAACTGAAGCTATAATTATCATGTTACTTTTTTTGTGTTGCTTATTGTTTTTAATTCTGTGCCCAATGACTCATAAATTGAAAGGCCACATTATTGCTTTTTTTATAACTATTGGCAAAGTTTCTGATTTGGATTTTCCTCTTCAGATACAACAATCTCAGCAAATTTATTCACGCTGTTGATGATAGATCATAGAGCAGTAACTAACTTTTGCTTTGGTTAGATAACTAAATGAAAGGAAAACCAATGATACATACAGTAACAGAAAATTCACTTTACATTTGACTTTTATGGTAGGATACAGCATCAAAATAGTAATTTATCTAGGTCAGTGGTATCTCAGTTTTACTAAAGAAATGCAATTTCTTTTCTTTGAATGTATTTGTAAATTATTTTTATGAAATGATTTTGAAAAAGAAATATAAACTTGTGTTTTTTTGTATATATGTACTAAATAAAAATAGGTAGCCTAATGTCTTTAAATATAAAGCCTGTTGAATAGAAAATATCTCAGGCCATCATGCACCTTTGTTTCCTCCAGGTAATGTCTCGTTGGGAGGAGTATATTAGCAAAGTAAAAATTAAAGGTGGCAAGCTCCCTGATGTTGCAGATGTATCTAGTTTCTTCCCTTTTCATCAGTATTTTGCAAATGCCCCTCAACCTATTTTTAAAGGCAAAACTTATGAAGAGGACATGGAAATTGCTGAAGGGTGTTTCAGACATATTAAGAAAATATTCACTCAACTTGAGGTAAGATTTGTAAAACTTCAGTGTACTGGATTTGTTTTTATTTTTAAATTATTTATTGAGTGGGCATTTTTTAAAAACCAGATGGAATAAAGGAAAATCTAAGACAATGTATTTGATTGGAAAATTAGTCTCATATATAGTTTTAAAGCAATCTCTAAATTTGATCCTGTAAAGCAATAAAAAACAGTGCTCCAAACAAGAGGGAACAGTTAAAAGCAAGTTAGTTTCTAAAAAATGAATGTTTCCTCAAGCTATCAAGCAATTGTGTATGTGTGCAAGTTTCTATTTGCAAATACAAATAGGTTTTTTAATTTTGTGGGTGTCTTTTTACAGGTTCTATAGAAATTTTATTTATATTTTCCCAGCTTTGTCTTGTTAGAGCTAAGAAATTAATCAGATATGGTTTTGTGTGTGTGTGTAAAATGTATATATTTGGTTAAGAATATAAAGAGTAAATCTGAAACCTTTTGAGTACATATTTCTGTTATATGCAGCATCATTTTATTCTTAAGAGTTTGGATTTTTTTTTTTATTCCTGTAGGAATTTAGGGCATTTGAACTCCTCCGCAGTGGCCTGGATAGATCCAAATACCTCTTGGTGAAAGAAGCAAAGATCATTGCAATGACCTGTACTCATGCTGCCTTGAAACGACATGACCTAGTTGAGTTAGGTTTCAAGGTAATGGTTGCAATAATGGCAATATTCTAATTTAAAATATTTTTCTGCATTAAACTTTCTGTATTGTAAATATAAACCACTAAATTATATTGACTCACTGCAATTTTTAATCTATTAAATTGCCTAGTTTTCCTTTTTAATGAAAAATAATGACATAAATGCAGCTGAGATCCTTTAAGCAATTTTGAGTATTGAAAGGCGTAAAGATGATTTGAATATTGCTTGCACAGATCAAAATCAGTGTCCCTGTGTATATATGGTCATGACTAATTGTCTTCCTATTTATTCATTCCAAAAAATGTACATAATTCTGCTTGAAGAAATTGTAAATTTCTGCAATAGTAGGCTAATATAATAAATTGTAGTGATGGGATTGCATGTCAAAATAAAAGCTGATGGGGGAGTTGAGAGAAACAATACGTGTTGCTTAGCTAAATAATGAGCAGTTCAAAGAAGGGAATCATACAGCAACACTTGCCTACTCTGTTCTAGAGTGTAAACATGGCTGCATTTTCGCTTAGATCTGGTCAGCACACAGTTTTTGTACTAGTATAGCTATTTCAGTTAGAGGTAAAATAAATTATAGACTGAAATTTATTTGATTTTGGTGTTGGGCCCTTTTCCTCCTTCTGAGGCAGGCTTATCGGTTTTAGGATGAGATTGGGCAGGTTTGTTCTCCCACCTCCAAACCTAGATGCGGATATTATGTGGGTAGTAGAATGCAGCAGGATAAACAGAAGAAATGCACTTGCTTGTCTCCCTGAATTTGTCTTCAGCAATAAGTGCTGATGCCTCCCACAGTTCTCTTCTATCCCTTGCTACCATTGGACTTTCAGGAGTATAAAAAGAAGGAGCTTAGGGCTTATTCCTAGAACAAGAAAGAAGAGGAGAAAATAAGATAGGGCCCTAATGCAAAATAGATGAAAAACTTTATAGAACAAGATTGGTCTTCATCTTATACTGCTAGTGATACAAACCAAGCAAAGGAAGGTATAGCCTTTGTTTTATGTTAGAGCCTTGTTAAATGAGTACTGAGCAGCATTATATGCTGATACTGATAAGATAATGAGAGACTTCGTTGACAGAAGAATGCTTGCAGACTTATTAATTTAGCTTTTAATGGAGATTTGTCTTCATGCAGTAGATGCTTCTCAGACAGAAAAGAAATGTTGACAAGTCCAGAGGAGTAGCCATGTTAATCTAGTTCAGCAAAACAAACAAGGAGTCCTGTGGCACTTTTAAAGACTAACAAATTTGTTTATCGTGTGAGCTCTCTTGAGAGAAATCCCACGAAAAAAACCCCAAGAAATATTGTTGCTCTTTTGGTACATGTCTTTGAAGAGTTAATTTCAATGGTCTATATATTTAGTTCTGAAATAACTTCTCCCCCTCATAAATGTATTCCTGTTTCTGTTCTTGTTTTATGTTTTTGTTGACCAGAATTTTTACACCCCCATTTCTTTTTTTCAGTATGATAACATCTTAATGGAAGAATCTGCTCAGATTCTGGAGATAGAAACCTTTATACCTCTCCTCTTGCAGGTGAGAATTTCATTGTTAAAATAAATTGCTCATCTTTGAAATCTTTAACAGCATGTTTTTGCTAATGATTGAACATTTGAGATGCATTCTTGAGAAGAGTATTTGTTTGACATTTAATTGTTTTGGCATGATGGGTTTATCCATTTTGTCCTTAATGGAGGGCCTGGTATTAAAAGTTCCAGAGTACCTGTGGTTTCCATTGAAATAGTGGGAGGTTGGAGGCGTAGAACTTTCCGGATCAAGCTTCTGTTCATAAACTCTCTTCATTATGAGCTATTGATTTGATTCTTTGATAGATCTTTTTAATATTATGCAATTTGGAAAGTTGTGTATACTTATACACATTTTGCAATAAATATAGATAATGGAAATATAAGTAGAGCCCTGCAAATCCGCGGCTATCCACATTATATCCACGGATATCCGCATCTGCAGATACAATGTGGATATCCACAGACCATTTCTTGCATTTCATCCAAATGCAGATTGGATACGGATCCACATATTTTTATCTGTACAGGACTAGAGCCCTGCAAATACGCGGATATCCGCATTATATCCGCATTCGCAGATACAACGTGAATATCTGCAGACCATTTCTTGCCGATGCAGATTGGATACGGATCCACATATTTGTATCCATGCAGGACTCTATATACAAGACTAATGGTGCAGAAAGATCATAACAAAAGAATTTGTGGCAGTGTAGTCCCATCTCTATCTGAAACAATATATGAATAGTTTTGACATGGATAATCTTAATGCATTACTAGTTTAGAATAGGAAGAAAAGAGAATTCTAGTTCCTCTAAAAGCCATATGTTGCAGAAGATAAAATAGCCGGTTGGTATATAGTAGTGGGAAAGTCTTCAGTTAACTAACTCTGTCCATAGCAATTAGGTGTTTGAGAACAATAAAGTGGATTCGGATATAATGAGCCTGATTCTGATCTCAGATTTTTACTCCTGTATAAATGAAGTTGCTCATGATTTATTCCTGTTGCTGAACCATACATGGAAACTGGTTCTAACCAGCATGTAAGTGAGTAATTTCTCACCTTTTTCTGAGCTGTGTGCACCTCTTCGCCACTTGATAACAATTGCCTATTTCTGAATTCACTTAAAGTACACCTAAGGTGGCAATTGTGAAATCACAGTATTCTGCATATAAAATAAATATAGCACTTTTACGTGACCTCTCCTTAATCATTTCTTGCTCTTTTAACATGTGGTATCAGTATAGCAAATCACCGGCTCTGCTGTAATAAGGTTGAGTGTTTTTTCTGTTTAAATTGGCTATTCTAAAGTTTCTAAAATAGACATGCTTACTCAGGGTTTCTTGAAATTTCCTGAACGGTGGAACTGAGTGTGAATACAGGAAAGCATATTGTGGGGTTACTTGGGTCAGAAGTTCCTGAAATACAGCCCTCTCAGATGTGCTGCTCAGAACATTTTCAGATTTTTATGACTGTTTTGGTGCAGGACTTGGGAATATTAGGGGCTCAGAGCAGTGAGGAGTGTGTGTGTTTGGCAGGGGTGGAGTGGGATTTGAAGTGTAGGACATGTAGAAAGGATGAGAAGATGCAGGCTAGGAAGTTGGTCTCTTTTTCAGTGTTTGCCCCTTCAGGCTGTGCTCCTGCAGAGCTGCCGAGTGGCCAGCACACCCCTAGACAATGACTCTTAGCAGGCTAAGAATCATCCAAACACTTTTTGAAGATCCAATTTGATTGCTAGACCTTTGAACTGGATTTCCAAAACCAATAGTTACTCAATAAGTAAAGGGATCATTTTGAAAGGGCCTTGCATTACAGATGCAAAACCATTCTCTGAAACATCCCTAGCCTTTGGTTGTCAGAAGCTGGGAATGGGCAATGGAGACGGATCACTTGATGATTAACTGTTCTGCTCATTCCCTCTGATGCATTTGACATCAGCATCCTGTCTTTTGATAGTTGCTAAACTAGATGGACCATTGATCTGGCCCACTATGGACATTATGTTCTTATTAATACATTGTGTTCAATATAACAAAGATCCTGATTTCTGCAGAAAAATATCTTGTAGTTGTTTCTCTTTCTTCTCCCCTTCTTCCTTATATTTCTCTTTTTCTATGTTCACATGTTCCTCCTCTGCTTCAGTCTTGTTCATGTATCCACATATAGTGTCCACCTCCTTTCGAGGTGATTGGATGATTGGACTCTTAAGGTGGTCTTTTCTCATTGTCGCTGAAGCTTCTTGAATCACCTAATCGGCTTTAAGGTGAAGGGAGAGAAGTCTGGCACTGTTCCCTCGTTACCCTAAATCCCCTAAGATAATATTAAAAAGAAGTTTTGGCAAAGCCAAAAGACTGGGACTGGAGAATGAGGCTTGCAGAAACCACAGTTGTATTGCTTCTGCAGTTTCCTGTAACTCATATCCATAATTCCAACTAGTGTGTATGGTTCACCCTTTTGCCCTCTGTAATAGTGCATTACTGTTTTGTTTCATCATCATTTTAGTGAGTCAGATTCATTTTTGCTGTAGCTGTTACTGATGTAATGGACAAATTTATCTGTATTATGTTCATTACAACACAAGCAATTTTGCATAAAATACTAATTGCTTCTTTTTTCTGGTGATGGGAGACTTTGGCATGCAATTGATGGACTCTTAAACTAACATTTCGTATGCAAATTGCAGTTCAGTGCAGTTTAAAAACGTATGGCTATGTCTACACTTACTAAAATTAGTTCGAATTAGTTAATTCGAACTAACTAATTCGAACTAATTTTAGTTAATTCGAATTAACTTAATTCGAACTGGCACTTGCTTAGTTCGAATTAGCGATTTGCATTGAATTCAATGGGCCGGTTAGATTAAACTAAGCAATTAGTTTGAACTAACATGGCCACATTGGTTAATTCGAACTAACTAGTTCAAATTAGCCCTTACTTCGAATAGCCTATTCAAATTTATTAGTTCGAATTAAGGAAACCCTTAGTTCGAACTAATTAAAGCCTAGTGTAGCCATGGCTTTAGTTAGTTCGAATTAAGCTTCCTTAATTTGAACTAACTTGCCGGTGTAGACATAGCCTATGATATTAAATATTGAAAGTTAATGCTTATAACAGAGCCAAGTTGACCCTCTACTTTATATGAATTATTTTAATATTATTTTAATATATTTTAATCTTGATCACATGATAAACCAGGTTAATTTTGCAATCTTTTGACTGTTTTAACAGAATCCCCAGGATGGATTCAGCCGTCTGAAACGATGGATTATGATTGGTGACCATCACCAGTTGCCACCTGTCATTAAGAATATGGCTTTTCAAAAATATTCCAACATGGAACAGTCTCTTTTTACAAGGTTTGTTCGAGTGGGAGTGCCAACTGTTGATTTGGATGCTCAAGGAAGAGCAAGAGCAAGGTAAGATAAACCGGGGGAGAAAAGAGGTTTTATTCACAGATGTCAGGTTAAAAACATATGATTTTGAATAACTTGTTTCCTAAAGAGTTAAAATCAACACCCATGAGCATTAGGCAGTGTAAATAGATTAGTTAGTTTTATTTTTGTTGTTGTTTTCTTGCCTGTTGTACTTTGAGCTTTTCGTGCACTAGCACAATACACCAGTTCCTCAGGTGCTAACACTTTGGTTAAAACTACTGTTTTGAATGGAACTTTAAAAAATGTTCAGTGTAATAAATTCTAATACTTTTAGGTCTTGAAAATAGAATTTTTTCAAGGAACCTACATATTAAGGCCAAATTGGATCTGATATTGTCCCTTTTCACAGCTAGTTGAGGCATCATTCTAAGGAATGGATGCATAACCCAAATTTTAAGAAACTTGAAATCAAATTCTAGATCCTCCTACAGATCTAGGGAAAATACACTCTTTTTATAACATTATGATGGCTTGGCCTTCAACTCTTTAAGTATAGGAGGCATTCAAGGTTAACTATTCATATTTTCATAATATCTCTATCATACAATAAATGCCATTGCATCCATGAATCATACAGTCGTTATTTCACGACTGGACTACCATAATTTTTGACTTCATTGTATCAGTAAGGTCAACTTTAAACTCCAAACTTATGGCTAGTCACACTTAGGCTCCTAAGTAATTTATATGGAATAAAAGACCCAAATAGTCAAAATTGTTACTATGACCTTGAAACTGTCCAACATTCAACAGCTTTTAAACAAGGCTCTGGGTTTAATATATGGAGAACTCAGCTTGCTTAGTACCCTGGCGCAAACACTATTAAAAATCCTTTTAACCCTATATTTAAAAATACATTTAAAAAAAAAAGAAAAACAGTTAAAACATTTGGAATGTTTTAAATAGTGTTTTCATTTTAACAACCCTTGCTCCCTTTCCCTTTAGTTTTTAAAAGGGAAAAAACTCTGTTTTGACATTCTCTCAGGTGGAGATAACTGTTCTTTTTGCGGATAAGAGAGGAAAGTAATTAAGAAAAGATGAGCTATTTTTGTTGCTGCTATTGTTAAAGTTCAAATGTGATTCCAAAAAGACAAAACAAGACAAACATAAGAGAGGAGAGAAGAGAACAGCAAAGATAGACAATGCAGCTTCTGTTTCTGGTGTTAACTCTCACTTGCAACCTCACTGTTGGACCAACACTGGCACCACACGTGGCTTTATCATCCACTCCAAGACTTGGCAAACTCCAATCAGCTTTTTAGCTACTTCTCTTTCATCACAGGCTTACAGGAGTAATGCAAAATATGCAGTCTTGCCTGGCTAATCGAGACCAGTGGTTCTCAACGTTTTGTGGGTTGTGACACACTTGGCAGCATATTGCAACTCTACAGGACACACTAGCCCACTCCCTCCAGACGAATCCAGCCAACTCCCTGGCTCTCCACAACACACTTACTGCTGTGTGGTGACATCGTGGCTGAGAACCACTGATCTAGACTCTTATTAGACAGAAGGTAAAAAGGAGAGGGATAGGAAAGAGAAGAAAGAAAGATCAGGAAACAAAACACTACAAAAAGTGGAAGGATAGATGTTTGACAGTCTTACATTCCAGTTGATGCTTAGGATAGCCAAAGCCCTTAGAGATGGTGGTGTCAATTGGCTCCCTTTCTCTGGCTTGGTCTGTGATGTTCCCCTCCTGCAATCTGGACTGGTGTGTAGTGTCACCACCCCAATTCTCCAGTCTTGGGCCCCGACTTAACTCTGCCTTGCTGTTTGAACCACCACTTCTGCATCAGCTCATGTCCAGGCACTTGGTTAGATTGAGTGTAAATTAACAAAGCTTTATTGGAGTTGTTCCATTTTGTACCAGCTGGAAGATCTGGCCCTGTGTCTTTCTCTAAAGTTAGCACCGGTTCTGATTGCAGGGTAGATCTAAAAGCACACTTCCACAGCAATTTCAGCACTTGAACATTTACAATTTAAAGTTGGCTTCCAAATTCAGGTCTTCCATATTGCTGAGAGGCAAAGGACTATATGCAGAGGGTTTTGATGAAATATTTGTAAAAAAAAAAAAAAAACCAAACCTACCAGTTATTGCACTTTAGACTTCTGCCATATGTGATCCTATGATGATCCTTTGATCCTAAAGATACAATATGCAATCCTGCTATTTTAAAGTTGCAGTGGATTTTAAAATGAGCTCTCTTACTCAGGTTAGCTGATTTTGAGGGCCTGGGGCAATTGTCCAGGTATTTGGTGATTTTAAGGGGCCCTGTTAATTTTAAAAGGTGCCCAGGTCTTAAGTCAGAGGCTGAAAACTTCCTCTCAGGGAGACTAACTCCTCGCCCTGCCTCTTCTGCCAGTCACCCGTCCATAGTCCACCCCCACTGCATCCCAGTTGTAGCCCAATTCTGTAGCTATTTTTAGATCTTCAATAATTACTATGACAATTTATTAAGTTGTTAAGAATGTGGGTTCTAGTCCCAATCCGACCACAAATGAAGTCAAGTTACTATGGACGTCCCCTAGGGAATGATTAGAGTTACAAAGATTCTTAAGGTATTTTGTAACAATTCTTTATTGCCAAAAGCATAAAGTATAAAATTGATAAAAGTATTAATTGGTAAATATACAATAAAATAACCTAATACATTCAAGAAGTCTTATATAGTTGATGGCAGGCTATAACAAGCTATACATTCTATGAAACAATTTACAAGTTGCTTATACTCAACACTCCCTTACAGTAATGATGTTGAGATGAGGAGTGCAGGCTCTAAGACCCTTAATAAAACTTAACTAAAATAAAATAATAAAATGAATAAGCAATGGATCTGTGAAGGTTTTCGCTCAAGCAAGACCACTTCAGAGTGAAAGATGTGGATGCTTCATTGCTTACCAGATTCTAGGGCCTTAAATCCTTGTTTTTTACACATTATAGGCTCTATACCTTTATACTCCTCTAAACATAAACTAGATGATTTCATTCTTCCTTACCCAAATATGGGTCCTCACCCCAGAAATAGTTGGGGTACCTTCAGATTATTGGTTAAGGGGTTCATGCGTACAACTCACGTATTTTCCCTTTTCTTTCCTCTTTTCTTGTTTATGAATTTTGCGGTGTTCTATCAAAATATCAAATGTGTCGCCTAAAGTTGTTGTTCGCCTATAACCTGTGTGTGTGTGTGTGTGTGGGTCTCTTGCTTTTCAGCTACTAATATAGAAGTTATGCTAACTTATCTACTTATACTAAATGTACTCCTATAAAATCAGGGTTTCTTAAACTTAGAAAAAAAGATATACACGTATGAGATAAGATATGGGCATACAAGCCAAGCATAGGTATAAGCAAAGATTATGCAGTCCCCACCCATGTTCCTCCCCACCGGCCGATCTCCCTGCTTGGCTCCCTTCCTCTTTTCCACATCTCCCAGTAGTTGTGTCCCTACTCTGCCTTCCTCCGTCATTTGCCATGAGTGTCCTTCCTCTCCTACCCCACTCGCCACTATTCTCCCTCTTCTGTTCAGCCCCTCCAGCAGTCGCTTGCTGTCTTGGGGAAGGAAGAGAGGAGGGGGAACAAGTGGGGTCTTTGGTGAGCAGGTGTCAGGGGGCGAGATCTGGGGTGGACAAGGTGAGGTGGAGCTGTTCTGCCCTTGAGCCTGGAATTCTTGTTGGCGAGCCTGCTTTTACTGCAGTTAGTCTTTTTAAAAAGCATAAAGTAAAGTAAACATGATGGAGAACTTTTAAAATGGATTTTTCCTTTGCAAAAATGTATTGAAAAAATTAAAGGTTTGCAGAATATTTGTTTTCTGAGCATATGGACCTCAAGTATTTTTCAGGGTGATTTTGCCTTTTTAAATTAGTGTTTGTTTATCGTTTAGTTGCATTAAATACTCAAAGTTAAATTTTGCAATCTGCTGCTCTGCACCACCTGCCCCCACCCCAAGAATTTGCATGAGGTAAGAGGATTGAAGAATTCCTGTGTTTGGATGCGAACAACTCCTGATCCAGGCTCTCCTACCACATCTTACTAAACCTCCCAAATTTGGGTTGTAATAGATACTTTATGAGAAGCTACCTATTTTAAATATTTTGTCTCTCTGGATATTGACCATTTCCACTTTGTCAGAGATATTTGGGTTAGACCTTCCTTTCTGCAAATGCAAGAAACAATTCAGACTTTTATCCATGACACTTCAAGGCCTCCCTTCTGTCGGATTCTTTGCTTCTGGGGACAAACAGCATTTCAGTCATATCGATTGATAACTTTAAAAGATTTGTTGGCAAGAGTCAGCAAAATCCCTCCCTCTTTCACCCCCTCCCCACCTTGATTTCCTTTCCCTTGATGAAGTGGGGAATCAATATTTCTCTAATGTTTTGCTCCCCAAATACTACCACCCAGCAGATGCCTTCAGATCCTTTGTTCCTTCCTTCCCCATCATAATATAACTGACCAAATGGTGCATGCTCATAGTTAGGAGGTGTTCAGTCTGTGAAGTAGCAGCTTGGACGTCATAGACGTGTAGCTTATTTGAAGATCTTCCTTATGCAAAGGGAAAGAGTTCAGAATTAGGGCAGTTTGTTGGAAACTCTGAACCCCCACCCAAACTAGCCAAGATTCTTCTCCAGGTACCTTGCCATCTTTTGGGACTAGAAAAAAAAGGCAATGATCAAGGATTATACGGGGCCCTCGAACCCAAATTCACACACTTTTCATCCTTCCAAAAGTTGATGTAGTAGTGGCACCCATAGCAAAACACACGGTTTTTTCTGAGCGGGATTTCTTCACAAAAGACGTTGCAGACAGTAATATAGAAGTCATCCATAAAGAGGACTTTGAAGCATTAGTGGCCCTTAGAGCAGCACTGGAAGTCACTAACACCTCTGTGTGTTGGTGTTATATGGTTTTTAAAAAAAGCCTTGATCCCTGGTACAATGAGGAATTCAACTTAATACTAAAAGAAATACCTATCGTGTTCATGATAGGCTGATCCATGAGACTGTCAATGAAAGCCAAGCCAGCTAATTTGATAAACAGGTGCCAACTTTGGCTTCTCCTTTGAACAGTAGAAAGCTATTGAAAGTAAATCCTCTCTGTGCCTCCAAGTTCTTAGGTGGATTCGTGTTTGGGAAGAAGGCTTGTAAGGTGGGGCTGATGACACAGAGACAATTCCACTACCGCAAAATCAAGGAGGGTAATGAGCCCTTTTATTAGGACAGAAGTTCATAGACTCAGACTCTAAGGTCAGAAGGGAACAACATGATCATCTAGTCTGACCACCTGAACAATGCCGGCCACAAAACATCATCCACCCACTCCTGTAATAAACCTCTAACCCATGACTTGAGTTATTTTTGTTTTTAAATGCAACAAAGGTACCAGAAGAGGGAATCTACATATTCCCGAGCATAAGACCTGGCTTAAGAACATCAAAGGGAAGCTGGAATCAGAGAGCTGATCTGCCTTCCTTCAGCAACACACCTATAATGGCAAGATATCCTACTTCACAGACACCTGGTTCTTTTTGACCATACAATCTCCCAATTGATAGACAAAGTGAAGGCCAGTCTTCCTGAACTAGAAAAGGTTTGACAGGATCAAGGCACTGATGGCTTAGGTATCACAAAACTTAGTCTCATCTGTCTTTATCCTCAACTCCTAGGTGTTTTCATAGAGTTATAGACTCTAAGGTCAGAATGGGCCCATATGATCATCTAGACTGACCTCCTGCCACAGAATCTCACCCACCCGCTCCAGTAATAAACCTCTAACTATGACTGAGTTATTAAAGTCCCCAATCAAGATTAACTAAACCTCATTGCTTGGTTATTGACCAGCAGTCCTAAATAAGATCCTGCTCTGAAGGCTTTGTACAGGCCTTTTACCTTTTTGTCCTATGCAACAGTTTAGGCAAAAAACATTTTAATGGTTTTAAAAACAAAAATATATCAACTCTTTGAAGCCAGGCTTTCTGGCTCTTCTGGATTTTCTTATAGCAGTGGTTTGCAACCTGCATCTGCAGACCCTTGGGCATCCACAGGCTATCTAAAAGGTGTGCAAAAGGTGGTTGTTACCATAGAACAGTGATTTTCAACTAGTGGTCTGCAAATTCTTAAAATTTCCAAAAGGATCTGCATCTCTAGTTGAAATTTTTTAGGGATCCACAAATGGAAAAAGGTTGAAAACCACTGTCTTACAGGGACGCCTACATGTGGGCCCAAGACATTCCACTATTGCATTACATGTTTCAGCATTCAGCAGCATCATAAATGCAGGCTCATCCAAGTGTATACCTCATGGTAACATAGTTCTATAGGCCATCACGACTACCCAAATCAATAATTGGGGCAATTTTTTCCTACTTGGGATCTATATACAATACTATATGTTTTCATGATATGACAAAGTGGGTTGGAGCCCATGAAAGCATATGCCCGAAGAAATGTGTTAGTCTTTAAGGTGCCACAGGACTCTCATTGTTTTTATTGACATAAATGGGGATTTAAGTTTCCTAAATGACTGTTCCTTCTGAAAGTGGGACTTAAAAACATTTTTGAAATTTTTGCTTTTATTGTGTCTGTGCTTCCATTCTGCATTTGTAAAATGGGATGTCAGATCCTGACGTCGCTCTCTACCATATCTACAAGATATGTCCAGGGTGTCCTTCCCCTCAGTTGAGGGAAGGGAGAATTGCAGCTCAAATTACAGCCATGTACGATATCACTATTCACATTCTACGTACACCTTGCCAGATTACTCCTATTAAACAGAAAGAAGTGAGACCTCAAGTGTCCTGCAGTGGAAAAAGAAGCAAAAAAAACTTTAAAAATACCAGGCAGCCTTTGACTAGCAGAGTATAGTAATGAGGAAAACAGGAACATGATAGTATCTATCTGGCTTGCATATAATTTTTAAGAAATATTTTTCATCTGTGCCAGGAAGGAGTTCAAGCTCCTCTTACTATTTTTTTATTTTTATTTTTATTTTTTTTTAAGCTTGTGTAACCTCTACAACTGGCGTTATAAGAATCTGGGTAATCTGCCTCATGTACAACTTCTGCCAGAGTTCAGAACTGCAAACGCTGGATTTCTGTACGATTTTCAGCTTATAAATGTAGAAGATTTCCATGGCGTAGGAGAATCTGAACCCAATCCTTATTTCTACCAGGTAAGAAAAGAGATTCAGTGCTAGATTAGACATGTAACATTCTGCTTACTAAATCTGGAAAGAAATGAAGATAGAATATTGTTTTTTTAAAACTGATGTTAAGTAAATTTTCAGAGCATTAAAACCTTTTTATATATTTTTGTAAACAGTGGAATTGAGTATTTAGTGATCAGTCATTGGAGATTATAAAGTTATAATAATTTTTTTGTTTAGTGGTGTTTGTGTCTCACACTGAAAAATGATTTTCTTTAAACCTCCCTTTCCAGCACCCCCCCCCCCCCAAAGTAGTGAGTTTCACCTTTTTATTTATTTATTTGTTTATTTATTTATTTATTTTTGACAGCATGTTTTGTGGCAGATAAATGTTAGTTTTTTGGACCAGTTTCAATTACAGCCAGTTACAATTCTGTTAATCTGCTTCTGCATTAAAAGACCTGACATAGTTTTCTCTGTCCTTGGAAGGTGAAGGATTTGCTTTGAGTCACATGTCCGGAGTGGGAGAGTCACTGTTTTTATTGATCTGTATATAGGGTTCCAAAAAACAGTTTCTCAAATCCAGCCTTCACAGAAGGATCAAACTGTATTGTGTGTGTATATTGTGTGCATGGATATGTATATTTCAACACAGTATTATGTAACACTACATTGTGTAACATTTCTGGCTGCTTAAATATAACAATCATCAATGCAAATATTAGAGAACTAGGAAATTCACAGTTCAATTTATGTGAAATGATACTCAGCAGCCAACAACCAGCTTACATAAAACACAGTCTTCATCTGGCCCCATTATTTGCACGTGCATCCTCCATCACATTGAAAATCAGGTGTCCCATACCTTCATTTCTTTGTTTCCTTCTTACCTCATGCATTGTTTTAAAAACCATGGTACAAATGTACAAACACAGGATCCTGTGTTATGATTCCTATTTCAACAGCATAAGTTAGACAATTAAGGAGTTTCATGCTCAGGTGTCTGTAAAGATTTTATTTTTGTATCTCATAATTTTTCTAAGGGGTATAAAATACTCATAGACTATGGCTGAGGTCTTCTTTTAAAAAATTAAACCAATGTTTGGGTATAGTGAATATATCACTGCTATACCACCATATTCTTTTCATTTTCTTTATTCATAAGGATTTCAGTTGTTCTGTAGTTTGTGGAATTCTCATACAAAATGTAGACATTTTCTCATCACACTAGTTTTTATCCTTTCAAAGTAACTTCTGTGGCTTTTTTTGTTTTGTTTTTCTTGTTTTTTTAATGTGAGGTTTGTGTACACTCAAGGTGTAATTGTTGATTCAAGAATTGTGAATGAGCAATGATGAATGATGGCTTTCAGTATGCTATTTTGTGTTTGTGAATGTAAGAATTTGTCTTTTTCTGGAGGGTTAAAGGTGACCAGAATTTGTAGATCGTGAGTAAAGTGTTGTAATATTTGCGGACTGAATTCAACCAAGTACATCAGAAGTGAAACAGGAAAAAGAGGGTTAAGTGCATCCAGTATTTTTATCAATATAACAATTTCAAATTACAATACAAAGTGAATTAATGATTGAGGGTGGGGTTTTCAAACATCCTCAATATATGACTAGTTCTGCTGCCAATGAAGTCAGTGGGAGTTGTACTAATGACTACAGTAGAATCAGAGTTAAATCACTGCAAGCACTTTTGAAAAATCTCAGCTGTAAACACTTAATGAAAACTATGATAGTTAATTAACAGTATCTGTAGACTATAATTCCATAGTTTTGAGGCAGTATGAAAGAGTTGAAACTTTCACATTGTTTCTCTGAGGAGGAAATGAAAAATTACAGTTTATGGTAATACTCAGAGGTCTGAAATGTACTAAGTATTCAAGCATTTTCTAAGAAGGGGGGGGACTAATTAAGCATATTTACACAAATCATTGTTTGTTAGCATTAAATTAGCATTTATTGGCATTAAGATTTTCATGTAAATATTTTCTTAATTCATCTTTCATGTCACACCAATAGTAACTGAATAATTTTGATTCATTTATGTATTTTAATTGCCCAGCGTATCAGCAGTTATAACCACAGGCACATCAGCTAACAATAATATAGTAGCTTTGGGATTTTCAGTAATTCCTTTATTCATGAGGAATCTAAATTTAAGTAGATGAAACCTAAGGCTACCTGTAATTCATCCTTTTTTTGGTTTTTTCTACAATTAGCTTGTTTCCCAGTTCTTAGATTTATTTCAAACGTGTGTCTTCTGAATGCACCAGGATGCCTCAGTAGGCTCAACTTCCCCCCAAAGTCAGAGGCTAAAATAAGCCAATTAACATTTTATTTTTCTTTTAAAATTCAGAATCTTGGTGAAGCAGAGTATGTTGTAGCACTCTTCATGTACATGTGCCTGCTTGGTTACCCTGCAGACAAGATAAGCATCCTGACAACCTATAATGGACAAAAGCACTTGATTCGGGATATCATTAATCAACGATGTGGGAATAACCCAATTATTGGCCGACCAAACAAGGTAATTTTCAAAATAGCCAAGTATTTATCATTCTCTGGTTTTTAGAATTACAGATTAAAAACAATCTAGCTGTATAGTTTTACCAGTATCTATATGATGACTTCTTTATTTGATGTCACAGATTTAATATTCACTGGTATACTGTGGATAGTATCCCAGAAAGAAAGTGTGCTTTTCTGCTCTGTCCAAGTTATGTCAACCATAAACATCAATTTACTATGAAACCTTTTGCTGCAGGAGGCCAGTTTGCTTTTACTAAATTCCAAACTCTTCTTAAAATAGTTGCATTTTCAAAGGTGTTTTTGGAAGATGTAGAAGATGAGTTCATCTTAATTTATCTTTCTTTTTAACTTTTAGGTGACAACTGTAGATAGATTTCAAGGTCAGCAAAATGATTATATTATCCTTTCACTAGTGCGAACCAAAGCCGTTGGTCACCTTAGGTATGTAAAAAAATATCTTCACAAATGCATTAAAATGCATAATTCACTTTGCCTGTTTTTACTGGAGTAGAGTTTCTAGTAATGAGTGTCTAAAAATTAAGTAATATATTGTAATAACAAGGTTTAATGTCACTTAGTGAAAAGTTCAAAATCAATTCCATATATGGCAGTCTGGTACCCACTTCACTGTTGCACATATTATGGCAGCTACAGTAAACTTGGTATCGCCTTAATAAAATAGTAGGGAATGCAATGCTAGTTCAAGTAAAGGTTTGAAATAATCTTGAGAAAATGCTCTTTATGTGAGTTTGATATGTGTGTTAGAGGTATTAAGCCTTTGTGCAGTTCATCTTCTGATATGAAGATTTTAGAATGTCTGCACTTCAGTTTTGGAAGAAAAAGATGGAAAAGGTTTTCTAGAAATGTCTTGGTAGTGTAAATGAGTTCTAATATATACCTTTACTGTAAATACTAGAATAGAATATTGAAAAAACTGAGAACGATGTTCCTAATGCTGTATATACCTTTTATGTGTGGCTGTGAGGTCAATGTTTTATGAAGAATTTTCTGTGGCAAATAAAGCGCTATAAGGAGTAAAAAGACCCTGACTATTTGGTGTTCTGTTTTCTGAAGGGATGTTCGACGCCTAGTGGTCGCCATGTCAAGAGCCAGGCTTGGACTTTATATCTTTGCAAGAGTATCCCTATTCCAGAACTGCTTTGAGCTAACTCCAGCTTTCAGTCAACTCACAGCTCGACCCCTTCATCTGCATATAATTCCTACAGAGTATTTCCCAACAATCAGACAGGTAAGCATATCTGTTCTAAATTGTACTACATAGAATAGTGTGCTAACGATCTGCTTTCTTCACTGGATGCATAGTAAAAGAGACAGGACTGCATAGCTTCCTCATTACAGACAAATCTCATTTGGATAATTATGGCCGAGGATTTTAACATGTTGAGCTGTCATTAATTGAATTGTTGGTTGCATTTTAGTTATAGGCACAGTTTAGTTTAATGGTGTGTGTTTTCTCACTGAGCTTTTCTGGTGGAACACTGTGAATCTACAGTGTATTTTATTTTACATTAAATCTTAAGTACAATGAGTACAATGTGGTGTTGTATATTTTGTTCCTACTAAAATCACTACTAGGAATCATGTAAATTATCTAAAATAAGACCCAGGGCTTCCTAATAAAAGTCAGCATTTGACACAAAATACTGATTGCTGTTTAATCTATTAAACATCACTTTCTTCTACTTTGAATTGTTTTTTGTGTGATTATATCACATGTATTGACTTAAGATGTATAGAATTTAATAGATCTGTTTTCCAGGAATTATAGGATAGAAGTTACGAGCATATTGGAATTTTAATTAATCCTTCTAGTTTATAATAGTGTTTGTTCCTTCTTTTCCAAGTTGCAACTTTGGTATCTTGCAGCTGAGTTTATATTCTGAATCCTTAGGCTAATATTGCTACCATAAATTAGTGAAACAGTTGATGTTGAATAGCAATGGGGCTTTCAGTTCCCATGGCAATATGCAACGTAAAAAAAAGAAAGGTGTTTTTAAGGAGAATGTTAGTGTCTTTTTTGCAAATTGAAAATGTTTCCAAATCAAATATTTATTAAATTATCTCTTTATCTTGATCAATAGATATATTGCCCTTCATTACATTTATAGGAGCTGCATATCTAGACAAGAACTTAGTTCCCTTCCCTCCACACAAGTCTGTTTAAAAAACATTTATTTTCACCTCTCTGCTTTTGCATGTCTTCTCTTACATGGGAAAAGAACCTTTCAGAAGATCCATTGTGGTATTTCTTTTATTACTGAATGTTAACTGTTTCTCTTTTTCTGTAGAATGGAGAAAGACCTTGTCACCAAGTACCTGTTATAAAGAACATGCCTCAGATGGCTAACTTTGTTTACAACATGTATATGCATATGATACAGAGTACACACCAATATAGACAGGTAAGCAAGTTAATAAATTTTGAAAAGCACACATTTAAAGTGTAATTCACTATAGAAAATAACCCATTATGGGGATACTTTTTGAGATGAGTATGCTAAAATTTGATGTACCTCCTCTTATCTTACATTGGTTACCATAGGCCCTGTAGATTTTTAGATTGGTGGGGCAGGGCGAAAGTGTGCCCCTTTTTAATTTAAAAAAGCTTCCTACAACACAAGCATTCAAAAATCCTGTTGTATTAAGAAATATAGATGAGTGCAAAGGATAAAAACAAAATTGGGGCAAGGAACCAAATTTTGTTGCTGGCCACAGTTATGTGGAGGAAGGAACAGGAACTGTTTTTTTTGGTTTTTGTTTTTGTTTTGTTTGTTTTCTTCGAGAACAAGGGTATCAATGCAGCAATCACTGGGTAACACAGGTGGAAGTTCGTTACCATCAGTGGATTAAAGAAGTCTACCGTTTCTGAGCAGTGGCCTTCCTTTGTGCAATAGTTGCCTTACACAAAATTTGTTTTTAAAAATTATGTTGAAGAAAGTGTATAGTGCAAGACTTAAAATGTAACATGCAAACTAAGCTTCCCCTCATGAAGAACAGTTGGTGGAAAATGAAAGCAAAGCAGCTTCCATCAGCAGCAGACCAAAAAGACTCCAAATGATTTTTTGATGAGCTGAAGACTGCATATGGGCTGCAATTTATTGGTGCCATCCCTATGTGGAATTCAGATAAGTCACTGGTGTTTACGGAGGTCAGATTCTGAAAAGATGGGATGAATGTTTTAATAAGGTTCTGAACTGTCCATCCACCATGGTCAGCACCAGTGCTTGATGATTTTGAACAGCTTTTGACTCAAGACCAATTCTCAATTCCACAGAACATACATGAGGTAGGGAAAGTTGTCAAACAAATGGCAAAGCAGTGGGTCCAGGTAGTATTCCGGTGAAGATCTTTTTTAAATTTTGAGACCATGAGCCGATGGGGATGATCAGTGGCTTCTACTTAAGCTTTTAGGAACGGGAGGCTGTGCCACGGGAACTTAGATTCCAACATGATTCACCTTACAAAAGGAAAGGCAAGTGTGTCTGTTGGCGATATATAACTCAAGATCATTGACAAGATTTGCTACCTAGGCAGTGTAGCATCAACAAATGCAGTGCTTGGCAAAAACATTAGGAAGTTCATTGGAGCAGCCAGCAACGCCTTCAGAAAACTTCAGTGTCATCTTTGCAATGAACCCAATACCAGACTGCAAATAAAAATTGACATTTGCTGTGCCATTGTCATCACTGGACTCCTCTATGGCTGTTATACATGGACTGTTGACACCAGACACTTAGACCAATCTCACCTATGATGTCTACAGTAGGTGCTGAGAATTAAATGGCAAGATTTGGTTCCACGCACCAAGATTCTTGAGTGCAGCAATTTCACAGGCATTGAAGCTTTTATAGTGAGAGTGCAGCTAAGGTGGTGCAATCATGTGGTCCATATATGTGACTGTAGACTACTGAAGATGGTCTTTTATGGAGAATTGTGGACTAACACTCATTTTAGAATCAGGTCAAGAAAACATTAGGAAGATGCTGTCACAGCCGACTTACCAGTGTTGACCTCAACACCTGAGAGCTCTTTGGCCATGGCAAGGTCCAATGGCTTTCACTCTAGTACCTCAGACTGAAAGATTTTAAGAGCTTGGGATTTGCCCCAAGCAAGGAGAGCTATGCAAGGTGTAAAGCTAAAAGCGGCGCACATTCATCTATAATTGTCTTCACCTATGGCACTTGCAGACGGGGTCTGAAGTTGGAAATTGGTCTCATCCCAAGGTACACAATAAGGCCGGGTCTACACTGTTCAGCTCGGTTAATGTTATATAGCATATCTTACATGTCAGCATACCTTGCAGCGAATACCGTGCTGTCTTCACTATGCTCTGGCAGCAGGAGATGCTCTCCCATCCACAAGCTTACGCTTCACATTCTGGTGTAGAGCCGAAGGTGACGGGAAAAGCACTGGGCAATCAACGACTGCATCTCTGACAGAACTCCCTGGTGTCGAGGTACCATAAGTGACTAACTCATCCATCAAAGTCAGCAGAAGATTCCATTGTAATGTAATATATGATCACTATTTTTAAACAGAAGCAATTGAAATAATAAAAATCTTTTTTAAAAGAAAAATAGAATATACCAATCATGTGGTATGGAGGTTGTCCTCTAGTTCTTTTTTCTCTTCCACTATCACCACTGTCACTTGGGGCACGTGAGCCCACTCCTCCTCCTTCCTGCACAACCAGTTGTCTGGCTATCTCTACTACCAAAGCCTGTGTACGCGTGTCTTTCTTTCTCTTGCTATGTGATGATGATCACTTCTACAGTTCCATGGGGTTAGTAGAGAGATGATTCAGCATTTGTGCAGTGTGAGGGTAGGGGTTGTTAGCAGTTAATTAGGCAGAAGGCTCTAAGTATTGGTTGGCCGCCATCACAGCAATCATCAGTGAGCACTAATTTATGCAAACAGACGTCTCTGCTTTGTTCCCCCTTTTTATCTCCTTTCCTCCTTGTTTGTCAACTTATTTACCTGCTGCTTATTGTCTAAATTGCAGTTTGTGCACTCTCTTGGGCAGGAATGGTCTTTGTGGTGGTTTATATCGTGGGGCTTTAATCCTTGATTAGGGTCCTTAGCAGCTTGGCAGTTGAAATGATAAAAATAATCATTAACTAGTGCTACATTTGAGAAACTGTTCCCCAGTGTTTGAATCCCAACACATATTTCGATTTGCTGTTACAGCCTGACCTGATCGTGTGTCATACATTTCCCTGCATTTAATTTCCTCCCATTTTGTAAGTTCCCCATATTCAAAGTGTTTGACGAAGTGGGATTTTCTCCCACGAAAGCTCATGCAATAAATAAATTTGTTAGTCTTTAAAGTGCCACAGGACTCCTTGTTTATTCTAGAAACAGTTGTGTGGGGCATGAGGCACTAATGATATTTTTCACTTGCATTGCTCTTTGTACCTGAGAGTCTAAAAGAACTTACAAAATATATTCATATTTTGCTAGCACCTAACTACTCACGCTAGCATCTAAAATGACCTCATTACTAGCTAAGACTAGCAGTACAACTATTCCCTGCTGTGACAATGAGTCATGCTGTCCCTGCAGGAGAAAATGGAGCCAAAAATTGGAAGAAAAACAAATATGCAGATTTTAGAAAGCTTTGCAATGTGTTTTCCATAATCCTTTTTAATACGAGAAGTTATTTTTGATTGTGTATTAATCCAATTCTCACAAAAAGAAATGAGGCAGTAATCAAATGTGAAGCAAAATGGGACCAGCTGTATCATAGGAATCCTACTTTTATATCTGCCAGCAGGAAGCATGTCTTGGGTAAGGACACACAAAAACACATTTTTTTCATGTATCCGTAATTGGTATTCACCATATATTATAAAGACCTATTTGGTAACTTCAGAGTTCATAAGATGACTTTGCTATCTCCATAATTAACCATAATAACAACTATATAGATTTGTCCACGGTTGTCATAAACATGTAATGGCAATGCCAGCTAATTGTATGTAAGGTTTCACTGTAATTATATACTTAATTCGTAGTGAGAGGAAATTCCCTTTAGGCAAACACAACTAAACAATGTTCTTTTGGAGCTTTTGTCTGAACTTTGGCTTCATTAAAACAGTTCACAATATTTCCAAAAAGTATTCATTATGTAGTTAAACATACATTGACATCTCCCCTCAATCTGGATTTGTGCCCAGCACTCATCAGTCTCTTTCAGCTGCCAAGTATCCATAATGCAGTTAGTACTACTGATCTTAAATGCTTTGTACTTACATAGTGCTTTCTCACCTGAGGACACAAACACTTTGCATATATTAAATAATTAATCTTCACAGTCTGCTGTGATGGAATATGGGATAGATAAGGAGCACTGTATCAACTATTCAGTCCCTTATTGTTCTAAGTTCTTTGCTTTGAATAAAGTTCATACGAGTATAGATAGCGCATACATGTTTCACACCTTTCGATCCATGCATTAGCATTTTCTCGGAAAAGGCATCATGCTAACTCCAGAGAAGTTGGTACAGAGAGTTGTTGAACACAGACCTAGAAAGGGAGCACTGGATCAGATCAAGCACATCCAATCAATATATATTTCTGTGCAAAAGTTTGTAAGAGGCTGTGTTTGATATTTCAAACCATAGATGGAATGTGTAGTGGAGCCCAGTGAGCTTCTTCAGTATCACAGAAAAGTAGGACTGAAAGGAGGGATCTCAAAATGTCATGTAATTCCGTGCACTGCACTGAGGCAATCTGAAGTATTATCTAGACCATCACTGATAGCTGTTTGTCTACTCTAACCTCTTCTTAAAAAGCTATGACGGAGATTCACAACTTCCCTTGGTAATTTGTTCCACTGCTTTTCTAGCCTTACAGTTAAAGTTTTTCCTAACATCTAACACAAATCTTCCTTTCTGCAATTTACTTTTTCCAACCTTTTACATACTTGAAGACTTATCATGTCTCTCCCCGCTCTGCCTTCTCTTCTCCAAACTAATCAAACCCAGTTTTTTTCCCCCTTGTAGGGCATATTTTCTAGAATTTGAATCGTTTTTATTTTTTGAGTGCTTGATTCCAAGTAGGTATATGTGTACCACACTCACCATTGTCGGAATGCTTTCCCTCGGGGGCATATCCATAGGGTCCCTCGTGATGCCATATATAGGGCCATGCTGACCCTTCCCTCCCTCAGTTCCTTCTTACCACCTGGAGCGTTGCTCTTCTCTTGCTCATCAAGCTCTTCCCCAGTGGATTTTCAGACTTTGCCTGTAAATAGTTAAGAATTTAATATTAGTGATAGTTCATAGATTAATATAGTTAGAGTAGTTAAGATCCTGCCTCTCAAGGTCTTCTCTCCCCAGTCCTTTGGGCCAAGACATGCCTCAATCTCCTGGGTTTACGCTGTACAGGGCCTGCAAGAAACAGTCCGCATACAACCTCTATGGGTGTTTGGGAGAGGCCCATCAGAGGGATTGCTGTAAGACAAGGTTGGCAAACCCTGGCATGCATACCAAAGTTGGCACGCAGGCCTGTGCACAGTGGAATGCAGGGCTCCTGGCACTGAGGTGCCAGGACTGCTCCCCCCACTGGGCCTGGGGCCGAAAGAGCCGCACGCACAACTCTTGTCCCCAGCTGGCTCCGCTCCCCAGCTGAATGGGGCGAGGTCAGCAGGGAAAAGGAGTGCGCGGCTGCTAACCCTATTCCACAGCTGCGGGGGGGCGGGGTCAACTGGGAAAAAGTGTGTGTTTCCAGTCTCTTTCTGGCCCTGGCCCCAGAACTTGCTGAGAGTTCAGGAGACAGGGCTGGCACGAGGGCCAGCAAAGGTTGCCCAACCCTGCTGTAAGATCTGCAGGGGATTTTGCCCCAGAATTTAAAAGGACAGAAGCCAGAGGCCAACATTCATCCTGATGGAGGCAGCTCTCTGAGCCCCAGAGCAAAGCCCAGCTGAACAAAGACCAGGTGCTTCAGTGCAGAGTGCACTGGTATCAGTAAGAGGGAAGATGCCAAGGAAGGACTTTATGCCCCTACAGATGCTCAGAACACACCTGTATCACCAGCACCAAGGGAAGCTTCATGCCAAGGGACTTGGCACCGCTTGCAATCCCTAGCCTGAATAAACAGTTGAAGAAAACAGATGAGATGCTCACCAACACCAACAACGCCTGGGCATAAAGGCTTAACTGCAGTGCAACCCATGCTGGGCCACTCCAGTCCCTGACCCTCAGGCACAATACCATCAACTCCAACCCCATGGAGGGAGGCCGTTGAGTCTGGTGTCTGTAGACTCCCTATGCAGGAAGAGCCATGAGGAAGAGTTTAATTGGCCCCCTCCATGCCGGAGACCTGGGAGGTGGCAAGAGCCCTCATAGAGAGCATGGCACTGACATTACCTTCTAGGCAGGATCAATCCTAGACCACCGGTTTCAGAAACGCTCCTGTGGCCATCTAGGGGCAGCCAGCCATGCTACCTCAGTTGCCCTCCCCTGATGCTGCTGTCTAGCACTACTCTGCCCTGCCCTGTTCCCCAGGATTGAATAGTGTACCTCTGACTCTGAAGTGGAGTCATACAGTTCAAGTGATCAGTACTGATCGAGGAGAAATGGTACCAAAGGGTTGAGGTGGGACAACCCATTTCCCTGCCTTTGCCTCCCCACTGGCAAATGCTGTCTCAGTGACCATTTTGGATGTGGTAGGCATTAACCCTTGGACAGTCACTCTCACTTGTTTCCGAGAGCAGAACCCACCAACTCATGCGGTTGGGGAAATAACATGCGGCACCAAACGAGGCTTCAAACCCGGCACCAAGCAGGAATTCGAACTTGGCACCAAATGTGAGGAACCATTGGACTTCTTGGGTGCTGAAGAGCAGGAACGGGGCATGGTGCCCACCAAGCTTCATCTTGGTCATCGCTGGATGAAGCAGTGGGAGGTGCAATGGCTGTGTTTACAGTGGACAACATCCAGGCTCACCAAGAGCTGTTGGGAAGGGTGTCACAAAACATAGAGCTCCAAATAGAGGAGGATTTTGAGAGTACTGACCCCATTGTTGATATCTTAGCTTGCTGGGTCCCTCCAGAGTTTCTTTCCCATAATTAAAGACCATCTACAATACTACAAGGTCACCATGGCTAACACCAGCCTCTTTACCTCCCACAGCAATGAGGTTGGGAAGAAAGTACATTGTGCCTTCCAAGGGCCATGAATACCTTTACACTCACACTTCACTGGGACTGCTGGTAGTGGCTGTTGGTAATGAGTGAGAGAGGCAGGGTCAGTAGGGCCCAATGCCAAAGGCAAAAAATGTGAAGAAGTTGGATCTTTTTGATTGGAAGGTATACTTTACTGGCGGGCTTCAACTTGGCATTGTGAACTAGCAAGCAATCCTAAGTAGATATGCTTTCAACTGTTGGAGGTCCAAATTCACAGAATCAGTATCACCAGACTCAAAGACAGAATTCACAGCACTAGTAAAGTAGTGTAAGGCCATGGCCAAAGCTTCACTCCAGGCAGCTCTTGACTTGTCAGCTGCAGCAGTCCATATCATGTTATCCAGCGTAGTCATGCAAAGTAGTTCCTGGCTACAGGTCTTGGGCTTCTCTCATGAGATTCAACAAACTATTCAGGACCTTCCCTTTGAGGGACCAGCACTGTTCCCTGAACAGACTGATTCTAAACATCTCGGTCTCAAGGAGTTGTGGGCTACCTTGATTGAAGTCCTTTGGCCTTCACACTCTGGCACCACAAAGGAAGCACTTTAAACCTCAAGCCCTTCCTCGATTTTACCATTTACAGCTCAGTCAGGCAAGAGTGTAACTGGAAGAGGGGCAGGAATTACAGGAGAAGACCTTCTCAGCTTTCCTCCAATCAGGGGCCTGGACCCAGGAGACAGTAGGTCAGAAGGGACCAGTATGATCATCTAGTCTGACCTGCACAATGCAGGCCTCAAAACCTCACGCACCCACTCCAGCAATAAGCCTCTATGACTGAGTTATTTACCACCTCAAATCATGATTTAAGGACTTTTAAGATACAGAGAATTCACCAGTAGGTGAGTCATGCCCCATGCTACAGAGGAAAGTGAAAATCCCCCAGGGCCCTAGCTAATCTTCCCTGGGGGAAGATTCCTTACTGACCCCAAATATGGCGATTAGTTAAACCCTGAGCACGTGGGCAAGTCTCAACAGCCAGCCACCCAAGAAACAATTCTCTGTAATAACTCAGAACCCACCCCATCTACCCTCCCTTCTTAGGCCACTTGCATATCCACCACCAGTAGCCAAAGATCAAAGATCAGTCAGCTTCCAAAATAGGCTATCCCATCATACCATCCCCTCCATAAACTTATCAAGCTCAGTTTTGAAAGCAGTTATGGTTTTTCCCCCACAGCTCCCCTTAGAAGGCTTCTAGCCCCAAACAAAACTTGTGGCTGTGTCTAAGGACAGTGGACTAATTTGAGATTCAGATCCACCACTCCTTTTATTTTTCCATTTCTACCGTGCATGGGCTCAGATCATGCCGGACTGTTGGGTACTGTACATGGTGGAACTGGGATATTTGCTACAATTTTCTTCCCTCCCTTCTACCCAATCCTCACCCTCTCTTTCCCTCTTCAGGGACTGCTTTTATGACCCACTTCTACTACAAGAGGTGCAAGCTAAGAATAGGAGCAGTGGAGGTGGTTCCTTGGGAGCTATAGGGCAAGGGGTTTTATTCCCTTAGATATTAACCTATAACTGCTTTGAAATTAGATATATGCTAATGGATTAAGGTCCTAAGCGAGCTCAGGCCCATCTCGACCTGCAAAACCTCAATAAATTCATTCCGCTGTTTTCTCTCCTCCCATTTCTTAAAATTGTGAACTTTGTCACTTCTGAATTGCTTTCATCCAAGCTGCCATCTACCTTAAGATTCTCAGTTAGTTCCTTCCTGTTTGTCCAGAATACCTTCTCTCCTGGTTGTGTTTCTGGCTTTATGTACAAAGTGTGAAAGATGTTTAGGTTTGGCTCTAAAGTGAGCAATTGGAGCTAAAATAGAGATTAGTGTACAAGTCTCTTCATAAAATCTGAAGTTATGTTTGTGTATTGAATAATCTTTCTTTTTTATTAGCAGGATTTATTGCCCCCACCAGCCCTGGTTGAAGAAAGTGAAACAGTTCAAACTCAGGAAGCAAAAGTGGAAGCTGAAAGCAAAAGCACATCTGTGGGGAGTGAAGAGGAGGTGAAGGAAGAGGGAGAGACCGTGAAGGAAGAGGCAGAAGAAGAAATGATGAAAGATGAGGAAGCGAAAGTGGCAGAAGAGGAAGAGCATCGGAAAATGCCAGAGCATCCAGGAAGAGATAGTGATAGTGAAGACAGTGAAGTTGAAACTGAAAAGTGATCTTTATTCCCAATATTTTTGGGGCACAGACTGAAAATGATGACAGAGCCAAAAATAACTTGGCTTTTGCTAATAGCTGGCCATGTAATATGTCCTATTCTGCATATTTCTCACTGAATACTTCAGTGGATAAATTCAGTGATTGATAAATAGTGTTAAATATTAATGGGTACTGAATTCTTATCAGTGTCAATACTTTGTAGTTATTTAATCATGTCAAGTGTCAAGTGCTTCTTTTTCATGACTCGTTTAGTAAAAATGTTTTTATGATGATTTTAAATGTTTTGCATAGAAAAAGTCAAAATATTATTTGGTCATTGTTTCAACCATCAAATATCTATCTAGTGATTTTTAAGAAATTATTTTTAGGCCCAGTTCACATTCACTTTTCCCTACATTTATTTATAAGTGCACAGTGGAGCGGTCTTGGAACCAAAATACTTATGCTTTTATGCAGAGATGTTGGTGTGGGTCCTAACTCAGTAAGAAACTTCAGCATGTGCCTAACTCCCATTGACTTCAGTGGGAGTTAAGTATAAGCTTAAGTGCTTTGCTGAACTGTGGTCTTTGAGAGCAGTGTAAAAGCATGAGGTAGCACAGGGGTTGGCAGCCCCCAGCATGCGTGCCAGAGTTGGCATGTGGGCTGAGCCTGAGCGGCATGTGGAGCCGCTCAGGCTCCCCCGCTGGCCCCGCAAACCTCGTGGTCAGCAGCTGCGGCGCGTGGCTGAGGGTCCCTGCTGGCCCCACTCCTTTGCTGGACGGCAGGAGGAGAGGGGAGTGGAGCAAGTCACGTCGCCCTGGCCTGCCCAGAGCCAAACCGCTGCTGGCAGGGCAGAGCCAGCCCCGGCCATGGCCGGCAAGAGGGTGGGTTGGCCTGGCCAGTGTCGCCGCTGCCGGCGGGTGGCCTCCAGTTCCTGGCCCCGGTCCCGCTGGCGACAGTGGTGGGTGGGCCGACCCAATTCGCCCTCTTGCTGGCCAGGGCCGGCTCTACCCTGCCGGCAACGGCGCGGCTCTGGGCTGGCCGAGGCAATGTGACCCGCTCAGTTCTGCTCCGCTCTCCTGCCGTCCAGCAAAGGGGCAGGGCCAGCAGGGGCCAGCAGCCCTGCTCCGCCCCTGCGGATGGGATCCGGGGCCAGAAACCGGAGCCGCCCGCTGGCTGATGCAGGCCCAGGCCCTGGCGGGTAGGGCACCTGGTCTGGCCCCGCCCCCTTTTGGCTCCGCCCCTGGCACCTGCTGAGGGTGCGGTGGGCAGGGCTGGCACAGGGGCCGGCAAAGGTTGCCCACCCCTGAGGTAGCAGTTCTCTTTTTCATAGCTGCCTTCTGCTGTCAGCATAGCATGTCAGCATAGGTAAGAGGAAAAAATATGTAGCTTTCCAAAGACATTGACGTTTTGAAACTGATAATATTGTGCAATAAAAAAGAACTTTATTTTTTATTTTAAGACACACTATTTGCCCATGATAAAGTAACATCAAATAAAGGTGAAGGTTGTTTCTCACACACAGAAAAGGGTATGCCAAACATCAAGCACATAGTTAGACACTGCTTGACTGGATTTTTTGGGGGGTATCTTCCAAATGCAAATATTCTTATGCTCCATGGGAGGAAAAGGTTTTCCACTGATTCATCAGCAACATCTGCCAACTTGGCAATTGATTCAGTGAAACACATTTCTTTCCCAGTAGATTTGCAAACAAAGCAGTACCTATGGTCATCCTTCAGATTCTTTGCTGGCAAAGGAAAGATACTCGATTGTGAAACTGCTGGTAAGATTTCCTCACAAAATATAGACAAGGGAATCATTCATATTAATGAAGCACATAACATTTAAGTTTTCTAAATAAGTTTATAGTAAAATGAGAGCCAAAATGTAAAGAAAAACAAAACTTGAATCCCCACACACAGCATTAAGATAATGTATGATGAGAACCCTTCCCCCAGCCTCTATCATTAAAATCAGTCTCCTTTTCCAATTTAGCAATGGGATGTCTCAAGTATTGCACATCACAATATCTAGTTTTGGTACGCTAACCTTTTTGTGAGCTGTTTCAGTTTCTGGCTTGGCTTAGAGTTCAGAAAACAAATGCATCACTCGAGGGTGTGTATCTATCACTTTTAGCAGCAAGAAAGAAATGTGCAGGTTATTTTTAAATTGTCTGCTACTGGAGGGGTGAATGGTATAGAGTTCAATATATAGCTTTATAAAGTAACATACATATGTTTGGGGATGAATAGTACAAGGGATGAATAGTACAAGGCCTTCAGGCAAACTGCGATCAGCTCAACTGAGGGTGCTTTCCAACTTATTTTCTCATCTCTTAGTTTAAAAAAAAAGGGTTTGGAGCAGGAGCAGATGGTACTTGTACATAATTAATGAAGCAACTGGGGCCAGAGGTTGGGGGGCGTGGGACTTGAACTATTTTAGGGGGGGAAAAATCCTGTTGACATATTCAACCATGTATCTCAGTAGCAGTAAGAGTGCAGAGCCTGACTCAATTCCCTCAGGAACCAGAGAAGGTTTATAAAGAACAAAAGAACAAGAAGATACTTTTGAATTTTGAGTGGAGCTCTATACTTGCAGACTATTTCCCCATGACTACTTCACACCCTGATCCACACAACTTGTATTGCGCTGCGCTACATGTGCAGATCCTTCTGCATGGTCTCCAGAAATCCTGGCTCCCCAGTGCATGTGAAGCAATTTGCACTTGTTCTGCTGTGTCCAGAGCCCAGCTAGACCAAAGTGTGAGTGTAGATTTGCTCCTAAAATGGTGAGAGGACATGAAGGTGATTGCCACTGGAAGGGAGCAGGGACAGTTTAATCAGTACCAGTAAGAAAAGCCAGATTACTACTTTACTGCATGCTCATTTCCCAAAGGATGGGCCATGCATCCCATAGGGATTGTGAGTGGGAAGGGAAAAGTGTTGAAGGTCTATTAACTTTAGATCTGACATACTTAAAATGCTGCAGGAGTGCTGTTGTAGTGCTCTGCACAGATGCTACCTGCACAGACAGGAGAGGTTTTCCTATCTGCATAGGTATTTCATTTCCCCTGAGAAGCAATAGCTAAGTCCATGGTTAGGTTGGTATACCGATTCCTAATGTCGGGGGAGTGCAGTTGGTTTCATTTTCTTGAAAGGAGAGGGATACAATTTCAGAAGTTTGGGAGAATGAATGATTTACTCTCTGTACCAGTGGTTGGAAAGCTTGGGTTCTGTCTTCGAGTAGTGTCCCCGTGGTGCTCCACTTTGGGTGCGCTGGCGCCCCGCGTCTTTGATCGGAGATTCTACAGCAGAGCCCCTGGGACCGCGTGCGTGCGTCCCCAGCAGCGCGCGGGTGTTCTAACGCCTCTGCAGGGACGCGCGCTCGGTCCCAACCCCTCAGTTCCTTCTTAACCGCCTCTGGTCTAAGACGGAGCATACAGCAGTTCTGACAGCCCGTTAGTAGTAGTGTAGTCAGTTGGTAGAGTTATTAGTAATAGTTGGTAGTTATGGTTAATAGTTAGTTTTAGGTTAACTTTATTATTTTAAATTAACTTTGTAGTTTAAAAAAAAAAAAAAAAAAAGGCGGCGAAACCGGAGAAGCGGCAATGGCAGCCACTCCGGGATTTAAACGCTGCACAAAGTGCAGGGATGCCATGCCAGCATCCGATGGCCATGCGGAGTGTATCCGCTGTTTAGGCGAGGGCCATATACCTCGTTCCTGCCAGGATTGTAAAAACTTAAAGTCGCGGACTAGACGCGACAGGGAACTCAAAATGAAATTGATATTGATGAAGGAGGCATTGAGACCTGCCTCCGATCCGGGATACCCCGGCGGCTCAAACAGACCGTCAACCTCCTCCTCTCCTCCGGGCTCGGAGAGAGGGGTGAGGTACCAGATTTTAAAGGACACTGCCAAGCCCACTGACAAGAAGTCAGGTGGAGTGGGGACAGTCCTTAGGGACATACCCCATGGGCACAAAATGGAACCGCCGGCAGCTACAGGAGCCGCGGCACCGTTAACGGCCATAACGGCCGAACAGCCCCCCATGCCGGCACCGACAGAGCCTCTGGCCACGGCGCCGATGACAGGTGTGGCGGCATCGACTGATTCTTGTGTGTCGGTGCCGACCAGGGGAGAACAGCTGACGGCACGGGCGAAACCACGAGCCCCTGCTTTAAAGAGACGGCAACCGGTGCCGTTGAAGCATCGGCCTCTAGGGGCGCTGCGCACAAGCTCAGCACCAGCAGCTGCAGCCTATGTAACAGCTTCTCCTCCTCCAAAGAAGAGGAAGGAGAAGACTAAGCACTGCAGAGGGGAGAAACAATTGCCCCCCCTCTCCCCTGCCTCCTCACCAGAACAGACAGATGAATTTATATTGTCAGCCTCCTCATCGGAGGAAGATCACGGGGAGGAACTGCCTGGCAACTCACCTGAAGCTTTCAAACAGGCACAACGATGCCCTCAGGGCTGGAACGCCATGGGACCAGAATACGGGTGGCCCCCCTTTCCATGGTATGGACCACCCCCATACGGTATGCCCTGGAGACAATGGGATGTGCAATCACAATTCTCTCCTGGTACCCGACCGTCAACCTCAAAGAGGGCAGGGGCTCCAGCCCAAAGAGGTAGAGAATCGGTATCCCTACAGCTTCCTCAGACTGGGGAGTCGTCAATCCCTGAGGCAGATCCAGATGAAGGGGATTCTATCCTGAGTGCCACGTCGTTCCCAGAACCGGTGGCTCAGACCTCTCCTGTTTCAGGAGATGACACGAAACAATTCCAGGAGCTGTTTAAAAGAGTAGCAGAAGCCCTGGAGATCCCTCTCCAGGAGATGACCACACAAAGTCACAAATTATATCGGATCCTTCAAACCTCCACTTCTTCCAAGTTGGCCTTACCTATGGATGATGGGATCATGGAACCTGCAGATCGTATATGGCAGACACCGGCATCGGTGAACCCCATCTCCAAAAGAGTGGATAAGAAATACTTTGTAAACCCCAAGAAGAACGAGTTCTTATTTTCCCATCCTCAACCGAACTCACTGGTGATCGACGCAGCTAATCACAGAGCGAGACAGAATCAACTGAGGTCAACACCGCATGATAAAGAAGATAAGAGGATGGATGCCTTGGGGAGAAAAATCTACACTTCCGCCACTTTACAATTACGAGTGGCAAACTACGCAGCAGTACTGTCCAATTACGATCATGACAACTACTCAAAAATTTCAGATTTTATTGAGTACATACCGGAGGATAAGAAACAACAATTCTTGTCATTAATTGGTGAAGGTCACTTAATATCAAGGACAGCTCTCCAAGCAATATTGGATTTGGCAGATACAGCAGCTAGAGTGGTGGCCACTGCTGTAGTGATGAGGCGGGCATCCTGGCTCCATTCAGCGGGCTTACCGCGACAGTTACAGGCCTCTATTGAGGATCTGCCCTTCGACAAGGGTAAACTCTTTGCAGAAGGGACGAACGACACCATGCACCTGATGAAGGACTCACGGGCTACCTTTCGCACTCTAGGGATTTATGCACCTACAATAAGGAGAGGAAATTTTAGAATGCAACCTTCTGTACCCAGGTACCCGCAATATCAAAATAACAGGAGATATGACAGTGCCCGGGGCAGGCCTAATCAACAGAGGCAACGCCGGAGACGTCCCAATCAGCATCAGTTTGCTAATCCTCAATCAGCGCCCACTAGGCCGCAGATTTGAGGTGTTGGTCGAGGGTTTGCACAGCCTCCCTGGAAGCCTGGAAGGCCCAGAAACACCGTCACCATTATTCAGGAACAGATTGCGCCCATTCTATACCCAGTGGCGAAGCATTACATCGGACAAATGGGTTTTAGAAATCATCGATACGGGGTATACCATCCCATTTATTACGAAACCCAAATCCCAACCCCCTTCCCCGTCCCTCTTCAGGGACCCATCTCACGTACATCTAGTACAAGAGGAAGTGAACAAGCTCCTCGAAAGGGGTGCCATAGAGCCGGTACCCGAGGACTTCAGGGGCAAGGGGTTTTATTCTCGATATTTTCTAACCCAGAAGAAAACTGGAGGATGGAGACCCATATTAGACCTCAGGAGACTAAACAAACAGGTCAAATCGCAAAAGTTCAAAATGGTGACACTTTCTACAATCCTTCCTTCCATAGAAAAAGGGGACTGGCTGGCTTCCCTCGACCTACAGGATGCGTATTTTCATATCTCGATTCGTCCTGCTCACAGGAAATTTCTCCGTTTCATCATAGGAAACCAACATTACCAATATACGGTTCTACCATTCGGACTCTGCACAGCACCAAGAGTGTTCTCCAAAGTGCTCGCAACAGCAAATGCCCATCTGCGCAAATTGGGGGTGTCAATCTTCCCATACCTGGACGACTGTCTGATACGAGCTCGCGACCAACAGGGGGGCAGCGTGGGCAGTGGATACGACGCAGACTCTATTCCAATCGCTGGGACTCCTGATAAATTACAAAAAATCCATATTAATTCCAACTCAAGAAATACAGTTTATAGGAGCAGTCATAGATACCACAGTGGGCAAGGCCTTTTTGCCAAAGGAGAGATTCGAGGCTGTTCAGGGCCTGATACTTACCTTACGAGTCAGCCCCACGCTCCCGGTGAGGACATGCCTTCAACTGCTGGGCCATATGGCAGCATCCACTTACGTGGTACAGGATGCGCGATTGCACATGCGCCCCTTACAAACATGGTTAGCAACTGTTTTCAGACCACGCAAACACTCGGTACATCTTACCGTATCAGTACCAAACTCAATAAAGAGGGCCCTGGAATGGTGGGAGTCCCCAAGCAACCTTCTACAGGGCATTCCCTTCAGACCGAATCCTCCTTCGGAACTGATCACCACGGACGCCTCCCTCCTGGGGTGGGGCGCACATTTGGGAAGCTTAATGGCCCAGGGCAAATGGTCGGTACAGGAGAGAGCGCTACATATCAACGTATTGGAGCTCCGAGCAGTACGGAATGCATGCCGTCATTTCCTGCCGCATATAGAAGGCAAGGTAGTAAAAATTCAGACGGACAACATGGCATGCATGTACTACATAAATCGACAGGGGGGCGCACGCTCCCAATCCCTCTGCGCAGAAGCAATCAAACTCTGGGATTGGTGTATAACGCGAAATGTCCGCCTGTCTGCGATCTACTTACCTGGCATCCTAAACACTATGGCCGACGACTTGAGCAGAAGATTCACAGAAGATCACGAATGGGAAATAGACAAAGACGTCCTTCAATGGATATTCCATCAGTGGGGGTTCCCAGAAGTGGACTTGTTCGCGACTCCTGTGAACAGGAAATGCAAGAGATTTTGTTCCAGGGCAGGGATAGGCAAGGGATCAATAGGCGACGCATTCCTCCTGGACTGGAGCCATACCCTGATGTACGCTTTCCCGCCAATTCCAATGATTATGAGAACCGTTCTCAAAATAAGACAAGACAGGGCCAGGGTAATAATGGTAGCACCAGCTTGGCCACGACAGATATGGTTTACTCACCTGATGGACATGTCCAGGGAGCGTCCGATAACACTCCCTTTGAGGCAGAACCTGCTGACCCAGAACAGGGGCCAATTGATGCATCCCCAGCTAAACAGGCTACACCTCACGGCGTGGACCCTGGATGGTTCAATGCATTAGAGAGAGGTTGTTCGGACTCAGTTAAACAGGTTCTCCTGAACAGTAGAAAACCAGCTACCAGGAGGACGTATTTGCAAAAATGGCGTAGATTCGTATCCTGGTGCCATCAGGAGGGGACGAATCCGCTAGTGGCTTCTGTAGCCACTCTGTTAGAATATCTACTCTCACTAAAATTGACAGGTTTATCAATTAACACCATAAAGGTACATCTGGCCTCTATATCGACATTCCACGAGCAATGGCAGGATAAGACAGCTTTTACCCATCCGGTGGTTAAAAGGTTCATGGTGGGGCTACATAACTTATACCCGGAAGTGAAACCCCCGGCTACGCCCTGGGACCTCACCCTGGTCCTACGGACATTGACTCAACCCCCATTTGAACCGATGGCTACATGCTCGTTACTCCATTTGTCAATGAAGGTAGCTTTCCTGGTAGCGATAACTTCAGCAAGGCGCGTTTCTGAACTTGGGGCTCTCATGGCGAACCCGCCCTACACCGTTTTTTATAAGGACAAAATCTCACTGAGACCACATCCTAAATTCCTCCCCAAGATTTCGTCCGCTTTTCACATGAACCAGACTATATATCTTCCAGTTTTTTTCCCGAAGCCTCACACGGACCCTCTCCAGTCCACTCTCCATTCCTTGGACATGAGGAGAGCAGTTGCATTTTATCTAGAAAGGACAAAGGAGTTTCGAAAATCTCCTTTACTGTTTGTATCGATAGCCGAGCGTACAAAGGGGACAGCAGTCTCCAAACAGAGAATATCAAAGTGGGTGTCCTCATGTATTCAAGCAGCCTACACTCAGGTCGGAAGGGTTCCCCCTGGCCCTGTAAGAGCACATTCTGCCAGGTCTATAGCGACGTCTAGGGCTTTTCTAGACAATGTCCCTCTGATAGACATATGCAAAGCAGCAACGTGGGCCTCAACGGAAACTTTCGTAAAACACTACGCCGTGGAACAGATGTCTGCACTTGACACGGCAATTGGCCTATCTGTGTTGAAGGCTGCTCAAAGATCGAACTCCGAAGAACCCCCCTCCAATTAGGGGTACTGCTTGGTATTCACCCAAAGTGGAGCACCACGGGGACACTACTCGAAGACAGAACTGACGGTTACTCACTTGTGCAGTAGCCAAGGTTCTTCGAGATGTGTGTCCCCGTGCTGCTCCACTACCCACCCTCCTCCCCTCTGCTTCGGAGTACGGGGTTATATAATTATACTCCTAGGCGGAGAAGGAACAGAGGGGTTGGGACCGAGCGCGCGTCCCTGCAGAGGCGTTAGAACACCCGCGCGCTGCTGGGGACGCACGCACGCGGTCCCAGGGGCTCTGCTGTAGAATCTCCGATCAAAGACGCGGGGCGCCAGCGCACCCAAAGTGGAGCAGCACGGGGACACACATCTCGAAGAACCTTGGCTACTGCACAAGTGAGTAACCTTCAGTTTTTTGGATCCTTCCATTCAAAGTCTACTGAACCTTGATGTTTTAAATACACTACTTGGTGAAAGAAAGAACCAGTAAATCTTTGCTCCAAAAAGTGCAGGTAGTTTTATGCAATACTGTTGACCTTTTTCTTATAAGAAATAAGAAACACAGTTTAAATCTATAATTTAAGTATTGGTGGCATATTTTTAAAAGACAGTATTTTCTTGGAATTTAATGTGTCCCTTGTAGTGTTTACAGCTTTATGCTAATGAATGAGAGGCAGCTAGTGAAATTGAATAATATTTTTGGATTGTTCCATGTTGACTGAAATTCACACTGTAAATAAGCACTTTTTACAAAAAGTAAGACCCATAGATGTTTCTATATATTAATTCCATGGGAAATAGGATTTAAAAAAAAAAAATTCCATGTGGTGTTTGCAGCCTAACCATTACTATAAAGATTAGTGGTTTTCACACTTCTTTCCTAGGACCCAGTTGAAAAAAATCATTTTGTTTGTGACCCAACATCTACATCTTGAGCAATGCATTCCAGTCTTTTGGTGGCAGCAGCAACCAGTAATGGGTCCCGACCTGTGTTTTGAAAACCATTGATATAGATCACTTTGATAGCGTCTGGGACCCTGGAAAGCAAAACTGACTAGAAACAAAAGTGAAACTTTTCATTTTCTGTTCTGGGAATTGTAAAAAACTGTAAGAGCTTAATTTGAAAGCAAATTTGTAAACATTTTTATTAACTATAGAGAGATGGTAAAGATTTTTACTTTAAACATTTTTTTTAAAGGTAACTGTCCCTTTTAATTTTTTGTCACCTGATCAAGATGGAAACTAGATGATTGAATTAGATAAGTTTTGGACAGTATATAATCTGTGCTCCTCTCAGAATGTTGTCATGGAGAAATGGGAAAACACAAGGATAAGAAAATGCCTTAGCGAACAGACCGTCCCATTCTACAAAATCCAAAGCACATTATATGATCTCTACTCCTAATTACATTCTCCTTTGTGCGAATTTTTAAATAAATTAGTTTCCATAATACTGGAATTTATTTAATTTAAAAAATAACCAAAACCAAACAAACAGAAAGCCAGTTAATGCCCCATTCTGCTCTGTTTGCTGTTGTAAATCTAGAATTACTAAAAGCAGAAGGTATACTTTGAATGCTACATTTCAGCCCGATGCAGATTTGCAATGACCAGTTTATAAATGTTAAGACATTTAACAAACTAACTCAACTTTTGAGAACATGACACTGTACTATTGTGAACATGGCAACTGTAATCTAATCAGAGAATTTTAGGGTTAGAAGGGCCCCATGAGTTCGTCTAGTCCAACCCCCTGCAAAAAGCAGGAGCATTCTCACTAAATCATCCCAGCCGGGGGTTTTTCTAACCAGGCCTTAAATGTTTCCAAAGATGGAGATTCCACCACCTCCCTAGGTAACCCATTCCAATGCTTCACCACCCACCCAGTGAGAAAGTCTTTACTAATATCCAACCTCGACTTCCCCAGCTGTAATTTGAAACCATTGCTCCTTGTTCTGACCTCTGTTACTACCGAGAACAGCCTAGCTCCCTCCTCTTTGGAGCAACCCTTCAAGTAGTTGAAGGTTGTTATCAAATCCCCCCTCAGTCTTCTCTTCTGCAGACTAAATAAGTCTAGTTCCTTCAGTCTCTCCCCGTAAGTCATGTGCCCCAGCCTCCTAATCATTTTCATTGCCCTCCACTGGATCCTTTCTAATTTGTTAACATTCTTTCTGTAGTGGGAAGCCCAAAACTGGACACAGTATTCCAAATGCGGCCTCACCAGTGCCAAATAGAGGGGAATAATCACATCCCTTGATCTGCTGGCAACACTCCTACTGATGCAGCCCAATAGAGCACACTCTTGACTCATATCCAGCTTCCCAGTCGCCATAACCCCCATATTCTTTTCTACAGTACTGCTGCTTAACTGATTTGCTCCCCAGCCTGTAGCAGTACATGGGATTTTTCCATTCTAAGTACAGGATTTTGCACTTGTTGAACCTCATGACATTTCTTTTGGACCAATGCTCCAATTTGTCGAGGTCTCCCTGAATCCTATCCCTGTCCTCCAGCATATCTACCATTCCCCCCAGCTTGGTGTCATCCATGAATTTACGGAGCGTGCAATCTATCCCATAATCCAGATCATTAATGAAGATGATGTGCTGTTTGTTTGCATAATTCCCAAAAGAACAAGGCCAAAGAGCAAGTTACCTTCCATCAGTGACTTCTGTTCCTCATATGAAATCTCAGTCTGCTTAACCCTTCCCCACGCCCATGTTGGGGGGGGTGGGGGGGGGGAAGGGGAGAGAATGATGGAAAAACTGCAGTTTTCTACAAGATATTCTGGATCATAACTTCTTCAGTGCATGTACTAATGCCTATTCATGGTACTTAGAGGCAACTCAGCCAAGTTCTTAAAGTCATTCTCTGACAGTTTAGAGTCAAACTTTTTGCCATTCTTGCACACAGCTCTGGTTCTGCTAGATGGCAGGGCTTCATATCAGACCAGTATGATGGGGTGAAAAAAAACCAGAGCAGCAGAAGGTGTTAACAAGCAATTTATACAAGGATGAAGAGCTCCCCAAGCTCCTAAGGGTAAGTCTATCTTATCCCACCACACATAGAATAGCAGCTCAAGCAATAGATTGCAGGTTTCACCATAGACCCTTAAATATGTTCTAACCTCCTTAGGGAAGGAAATGGGTATCCTGATATCTCCCCGTCCCCTCTAGAAGAAGCTCTGGAGTCTTCTAAGAAAAAAAAATCCAGATAGCCTCAGATTTTGTGCCTCCTATCAAAGAGTTGAAGGCAGGCAGGAATCTCCCCCAGATAAAGGACTGTGCCAACAGTGCAAGAGACCTGTTTACTTCCCAGTAATTCTGCAGTGGAATAGTAAAGAAAAAAAAGAGACCCAAAAAGGAAAGAAAAATAATCTGGGGCATCACAAATCTTTCCCTCCCTCCATCTAGTTTCCCCAGAGAAAAAGAACAGAATCTAATATTGAATAAGCACCCAAGAAAAAAGAGCAAATACTCTATTCTTAACAAATTTGAGACAACGTACAGGAAGGTGATGGCCACAATTGAGCTAAAAGTTGAAAAGGTGGGAGAGCTAGGAAAACAAAAACCATGAAATGAGACAGTGCTCTTTCCAAACAGTGTCATGGAGGACTTGGAAACCACTGACGTAAGGAAATGGCTCAGCACACAGGCCATGCTATTTTACAAAATTCAAGAACCTGAGCGTACCATAACATTTTTACTCAAGACTACCACTATGGAAGCTTCTCTCCCCAAAGATTGGTGATCTCTAGAGGGGACTTCTTTCCCAAAAGATCCAATCAGTAGAAAATCAGTGGTTTTTAGCAAAGATTTTGAGGCTGCGTCTGTGGCTCAGAGTGCTGCCCTAACTGCTACATGTTTTACCAGGGCTATTATGTTATAGTGCAATGACATTTACCAACTCACCATCAGGGATACAGATGAGCACCCAGAAAAGGACTTGCAGTGCAGGAACAAAGCCCCTCTTATCAACCGAGGCCAAACCTGAGGAGAAAGATGAGTGGTGGAAGAGCAATGTGAGTGTTTTGGTGTTTTAAATTGGATTCAACTACTGATATCATCCTACTAAGAGAATGAGATGGAGTGGGGATATCATCTGCTCCAACCCCCTCCCGCACCAGCTATATGAGCTCCTCAGTCAAACAGGCAAGTTTTTCTTTGAGTGCTTGGTCATGTCCATTCCATTGTAGGTGTGTGTGCACACCTCCGTGCATGGTTACGGGAACGTTTTTTCCCTTTAGCAGTACCCATAGCTCCTGTGCTACTTGGAGCCCCATGCTCATGTCACAGTATATGAGGCACTGCTGGCCCTATGCCCCCTCTGTTCCTTCTTTCCTCCTGTGAGGGTTGCTGGAACTTCTCACTCTTGCATCTGCAAGTGTTCCCTTTGTTGTTTCTAGAACTGGGGTGTAAATTCAAGTAATTAGAGTAAGTGTTAAGTACTGTTGTAGAGTAGTCTAATTACAGCAGTCCTGGCTGGGAGTGGGCCTCTGGAGTGGCCTATCCTTTGCTCATCAGGTTTCAAGTCTTGCACTTTGTGTGGGAAGGCTTTTCTGCTGAGTGACCCCCATGACAGCTGCTTGAAATGCCTGGGGGAAGCTCACTGCAAGGCTAAATGTAAAAACTACAAAACCTATAAGCCATGGAAACAGAAAGACAGAGAGATCCACTTGAAAACCTTGCTTATGGAAAAAGCTCTCAGACCAGCATCCAAGCTGGCACGTTCAGCTTTGGTGCTGAGCATGTCATCGAACAGTGCCCAATCAGCATTGGCACTGGCACCAAGCCACTATTTCTTAGAAGAAGCAATGCCCAGCATGAGGTAGCTCCAAGGCAGGGGTTGAGCTCCGTTCCACAAGGACAGTCCAGAGCGCGAAGCTTCCCCCAGCCATACTAGCATCCCCATGTGAGGGCCTGGGAGCATGAGGGCCTCTCTGTGCCTCCTGCTGCTATCGATTCCAGAGGCTCTTCAGGCAGCAAGAGCTTTGTTGGCCTTGCCCACACCACCTCCTCCTAAGGAGCCAACCAAGACTCCAGCATCAAGGGGGAAGCCAGCTTTGGGACCCCCTCTGTGGCTAAGAAGATCCTAGAAACAGGTAAATCTGAGTCTAGGGCCCAGTCTCTGAGGCAAAGATCAAGACCAAGGCACTTTTCCACAAGTGGATGCTCTTCCAGATTGCCAGAGTGCCTGGTACTGTGGGAACAGAGGGGAAGGTAACCTTTTTGGCACGGATCCAGATCACCAGCCCAGGAAGGGCGCTGGCTCAGGAAGGGCCATTGTTCCAAATCACCTTTCCATTGTAGTTCTCCAGGAGGAAGTGACCACCATTCCTGCTTCCCAGCACTGACATGCTCACCTGCAAAGGAGTGGCATAGAACCTGGTCACTGGAGGATGAGCAGACACTGAACGGGAAAGAATCCATAAATCCTCAGTACTGAGATGCCGCTCAAGACGCTCCAGCTCCTCAGAGCATAACTCCCCACCTCAAAGACACTGTCCTTGGCATGCCCTCATCACAGTCTCCGCAAGGATGTTCCCCAGACAGAAAGAGAGACAAAGACTGACACCATTTGAGTCTGGACCAGTCCCAGCTGTTGGACAGTGAATCCTCGAGAGACTGAGGGTAGGGGGAGTGAGGAGGCTCGCTGTAGGCACCACAGGGACAGGATAGGGCCAGACCTTCCTCCCACCTCTGGTTGGCTGGAAGGGCAGTGGCCAACCCAGTGGCCATAGTGAGGGTCATGGGCTTTCAATCACTTCAGTCATTGGGGATGCACTTGGCCTTGCTGGCACCAGACATGGAACAGCCCTCGGAGTCCAAAGAGTCGGATCCCCAGGAAGGGACCTCTAGGGGTACCCACCCTGGGCAAGGGGACCTACTACTCCCCCCAGTACCAATCAGTCCTCTTCCTCCTCACCAGACAAGGTAGTTTCCCAAGGGTTTTGATGCCCCTCAATGATTTTAAGGCCTACCAGGACCTTCTCAAGACGATAGTCTCAAACCAGGGCCTGGAGGCCGAGGAATTGAAGGAGGCATCTGATGGCCTTTTCAGCATTCTGGAGACTGCTCCCCAGCCAAGGTTGCGCATGCAGTCCATGAGGGAGAACTGAAAATAGTCAAAGCCCTTTGGCAAACTCTCTCCTCTGTCCCCTTTGAGGTAGGAGGCACCAAGAAGAGAAACTATGTCCCTGCTGAAGGGTTTGTATATCTCTTTACCCATCCTACCCCTGATGCTGCAAACCAAAAGGACAGACAGGGGTCAACAGAGTCCACTCCCAAAGATAATGGCAGCAAAAAGCTGAATTTATTTGGGAGAATGATTTATTCAATGGCAAGTTTTTAGTTCCACATTGCCAATCACCAAGCCCTTCTAGGTAGATATAACTTTAATTTGTGGGACTTCTTGAGGCACTTTGGAGATTCTCTGCCCTAGGACCAGTCTGCGGATTTCAACACTGTTCTGGAGAAAGGCTTAGCTGTGGCCGTGGTGGCATTACAGGCATCATCCAATGTAGTGGACTCTGCAGAGAGGTCGATGGCTTCCACTCTCTGCATGTGCAGATGCTTGTGACTTCAGGTCTCAGGCTTGTCCTAGATGGTACAACAGTTGATCCAAGACCTCCCATTCAATGGGTCAGCATTGTTTTTGGATCAGACTGACATGAAACTGCATAGTCTGAAAGACTTGAGAGCCATGCTATGGTCCTTAGACATATGCACATCAAGGCACACATTCTTCCCTCCAGCGATGCAGCAACAGCAGTAAAGATTTCAACCCTAAAGATTTATGCCCTGTAGACAAAGAAATAGCAACAGAGGGGACTAGATGGTCGCACCCAACTCCAGAGTCCTCCTCCAATCCACGTCAAGGACTGTCAACACAATCTAGTAAACAGCGGCAGTCCTTTTGAAAGAATGTCCAAGGACAGCTTACCAGTGTAACCCCACTATCTCGCCTGTCCCTTTTAAAATCATTTAGCCCCCTTCCTGTTGGAATAGGACAGTAATACTTAGGACCGTTGGGTCCCTGGCACAATTTCAAATGGCTAGGCCTTCAGTTTTCATCCATCTCTCCCAACAACACCCCCCCCTTCAGGGACTCCTCTCATGAGCAACTCTTCTGTCAGGAGGTATGGTCCCTCCTTTCTCTGGGGGCAATAGAGGAGATCCCAAGGGACAAAGAGTTTTATTCCAGATATTTCTTCATTTCCAAGGCCAAAGGGGGCCTCAGGCCTATTTTAGACCTTTGTCATTTCAACAAATACACCAGGAGGCTCAAATTCCATAAGGTCTCCCTCACTTCTATTATTTCCTCCCAGGATCCAGGAGACTGGTTTGGCTGCCTTGACTTAAAGGACACCTATTTCCACATCTCTATTTTACCCAACCCCAGGTGTTACCTCCATTTTGTGATGGCAGGCTCCCACTACCCATTTACAGCCATGCCCTTTGGCCTTTCCAGCTCCAGGATATTCACTAAATGCATGGCTATAGTGTCAGCACACTTTAAGGCACAGGGGGTTACAAATTTTCCACTACCTGGATGATTGGCTAATCAGAGGCGGTCTTACAACCAGGTCAGGAATAGCATTCATGTGGTGTGCTTCTTGTGCAACAGACTGGGCCAGCTGATAAATGAACAGAAGTCCAAATGAATCCCGGTACAACACATAGAGTTCATAGGAGAAACCTAATGCTGGTTTAGCATGCTGTTGAACCTCTTGATCACTCTCACCCCCCTCCAGGATCTGCCAAGGCGATCGAATCTTTTGTCCCAGGACTTTGGATGGCTACTGCATACAGAACCAAATTCCTTACACATCACGGCATGAAGGCTCCCTGGCTGAGCATGAAGGAGCAAGTCTGCTCCATGCAAGTCCAAGAAAATCCTGCTGGGCACCAGGAAACCATCCACACAAATCATATACAGAGCAAAATGGAAACAGTTCTTATTCTGGGCAGAGTCCCAAGGGATTCAACCAGGGGCTTCCCTGATACAGACTGTCCTAGAGTACTTGTTGCACCTAAAATGCCAAGGCCTAGCCTTAGCCTCTCTAAGGGTGCATTCAACAGCAATCTCAGCTTTCCAGCAGCCCTTGAAAGGAAGATCAATTTTATCTCAACCTATGACAATTAGGTTCCTAAAGGGCATTGAGAGGCTTTTATCTGCAGGTCCATGACCTGATACTTCCTTGGGATCTTAACCTGATCCTCTCATGACACATGGGGCTCCCATTTGAGCCTATGGCCATTTGCATCTTACTAATAGTGTCTTGGAAGGTGTCCTTCCTAGTAGCCATTACTTCAGCTAGAAAGGGCCTACTTTTTTCTGTAAAGATAAGGGGCAGCTGAGGCCTCACCCAGTCTTCTTGCCAAAAGTAATGTCACATTTTCATTGCAACCAGGAAATATTTCCACCTGTGTTTTTTCCCTAAACCTCATGGCTCCAGTGAGGAATGGAGAGGGCACACATTGGATGTGAGACCCTGGCATTCTACATTGACTGCACAAAGCCCTTCTGGAGATTGACAGAGCTCTTTATTGTGGTGGCGGATTGGATAAAAGGATTAGCAGTCTCCACTATACAGGTCTTATCATGGATCACAGCCTACATCAAATTGTGCTATTAGCAAGCACTAATATCACTACTGAGGGCAGTGGTGGCCCACTCAACCAGAGCTCAAGCATCATCAACGGCTTTCCTAGCCCTGGTACTGGTGCAAGACATCTGCAGAGCTGCCACCTGGTCATCAGTGAACACCTTTACATCCCACTACACTGTTGTCCAGCAAGCAAGGGATGATGTGGGCTTCAGAAGAGCAGTATTGCAGGCAACTCAGTGATAACTCCATCCCTACGTCCAAATTAGGGCTTGTGAATCACCTACAATGGAATGGATATGAGCAAGTACTCCAAGAAGAAAAGACGGTTACTTACCTTGTAACTGTTGTTCTTCGAAAAGTGTTAGTCATGTCCGTTCGATGACCCCCCCCCCCATCCTGGTCCCCGCTTCCAGAGTGAGTGGAAAGAAGGGACGGAGGGGGTGTATGGCTGGTGGTGCCTTATATACCGCAGCATGAGCACAGGCCTCCAGGGGATGCAGGACCTGGCCTTAGGGGTACTGATAAAAGGAAAAAAAGTTCTGGTGGCTGTGCACAGAGACCTACAATGGAATGGACATGAGCAACACACCTCGAAGAATACCAGTTACAAGCTAAGTAACCATTTTTTACCCTCCCCACTTGAGTGTCTCTCACTTAAAGGCAGACATGGGCAGCTCAATCTAACTTCTTGTCACAGGTTAGATTCTGATCCAAGGAGGGTATTAAAGTAGCTGCTCCTTAATTTCCCCTACCTTGAGACTCTTACTTTCATAAAGAAACAGTCAAGGGATTTTTGGTTGACTTTTTTTCCAACAGTGCATTTGAATCTCCAGCAGAAACCTCTATCATCTCTATTGTGAAGGGGACAAAAATACAAGTGCTAAGGAAAAACTATCTAAGCTACAAGTAAGAACAACTTTCTCCACTATCTTGTCTCTTAGAAAATATCACCAGTGCAAATACTATGTATATTTCCTTGGGGAAAACTCAGACTCAATGCAAAGTTCAGCTAGCTGTTCCTACACTAGACTTTGAATGGTTTGGTCCCATGGGTCCATTAAGTAATAGAATTCAGTGGTATCCAGAGTAGAAAGTCTATATGGGTGTGTCTACACTTACAAATTAAGTCGACTTAAGCTTGCTTAAGTCGACTTAATTTAATCTGCATCCAAACTACATTTTCCTTAAATTGACTCAAGCAGCTGCTTAAGTCGACTTAAGGAAAATTTAAGTCGACTTTATTAAACCTCGTTTTAAGTTGATTTTGCTAGCTAAGTCAACTCTAGAAAGTCGACTTAGCCAGTGTGGACGTGGAGTAGCCCTAAGTCGACTTTAAGTCAACTTAGGGGGCTTTAGGGCTTCCCCACTGCCCTCCCTGCTAGGGTGGCTGGCACAGCCACAGCCTGGCATGCCCCTCCCCCCCCACAGGGCAGGACAGAGCCCTGCCCACCCTGTCCCTATGCCCTGCCAGGGTCCCTGTCAGGCTCAGCCCCCATTGTACCAAGATACAATGGGGCAAAGGCTGAGCCCCCTGGCACTTGGCAACGGGTGCCCCCCTGCCACCGTGGACCTGTCTCAAGTCTGCCTAGCCCCTACAAGTTGACCTAGGCTTCCAGTGTGAATGCTCTAAGTTGATTTGGCAGGGTCCCCTTTAAGTTGACTTAATTTTTGAGTATGGACATGCTAAGTCGACTTAACATAGTCGACTTAAAGTTGATTTTGTTAAGTCGACTTAGCTAAGTCGACTTAAATTAACAAGTGTAGACATAGCCTTAGGGTCTATGGACCACATTATGCAACATATTTGCCCAATGAAAAATCTTTACAATGTTTTGACAGAGAATAGTTTAAAAAACCAGGTGGGAAGTCTTATGGGTCATTAATATCACTCTTGGCACTCTCTGCAAGAGATAAAAGAAGCCGTCCCTATTATGTTTATCAACTGTGAATTCCCAAATTACCACAACCCAATGTATATGAAGTTCTGCTGTTCATCGAAAGACGCTTCAGCAACCTACTGTGTAAACTTGACATCTCTGTGTGTCAAGAGCACTTATTTTTAGATGGAAGGTAATTAGGGACATGGAATGCATCTTAAGTTCTGTAAAAGAAAGGAAGTGCAATATAACAGCACTATGATTTTATTTCTGATCTTTGCCTTGTCCTGTTTTGGGAATGATTTTAGCAACTATGCTTATATCCTATTGAGCAATATTATGCCATGTTTTCTAAAATGAGACATATCACATGCAGTTGGGATGTTGAGTTGGATAGGGAGGGGTCCTTTGAAAAATCATCTCTGTTAGCTGAGGATACATAAGAATACTGAAACAGGATTGTTGGGGGAATTTTTAGTTGCCAAGGAGTCTTTGGACCTATATTGACTACTGTTTGAAAACAAATGGAAATTGTCCAGTCAGTGTCTTTATTACACCATATTTAAAAGTGGGTAATCTTGAACAGAATTTATTTAAATATCAGAGCATAAAAATAACCTTAAACCCTTAAATGGCTGAAGTATCCATACTCTTTAGTAAGCAGTCCAGAAGACATCCTGAGGAAGAAAAGAACCTGAATGAGACAAAGACCCCCACTAAGTAATAAAAGTTTGTGGTTTTGCCTGTTGGAAGCTCTTTTTTCAGTAAGCCCTTTCCAATGTCTAAGACTCACATTCTCAGAGGTATTTAAGAACCTGATAGCTTGTCAATATAATTTCAATGGCAATGTGCCTAAATATATATTGAGGATCAGGACCCCAGTCTCTTAAGTCACTTTTTAAAAGAAATTCTTGTAACAAGTATTTGAAAAAGAATGGCTTTTACCAAGAAAGTGTGTTGGAAATTATTACTATCTTTCATGACTCTGCAGTTGTTTATAAATGAAGAGGCTGTGCATATGGCTAATGCCCTGCCTATAGAGAAAATCTTTACTGTAAAAAAGATTTGACTTCCAGCTTTATTGCTTCAGCTGTCTTGGTGTGTACCCTAAAGTAGAACATTACATACATGCCTTGTGGGGACTGTTAAAGTCATTCCTTAACATGAGAATCCTACTGACAAGAGTGACTATGATGTACATCTATCTAAATTTGTATATTGCTCTCATCACCATGGTATTTGAACATGTAACAAGGAATATTTGGGACCTGAAGTGGGTGGGGCATGTGGGTTCCACTTGACTTTTGACCAAAACAGAAATCTCTATGGGCCTGCTCCAGCCAATATATTTAGTAGAATGCGGTGATTAGTTCAGGGTCAATGGAAAGAAAGGTGTCTTAACTTTATCCTAGCTGTATTATGTGTAAACTTGGTTCAGTTGAGGACTGAATCCTTAGTATCGTCCATGCTGCTTAAGTTAGCATTTTGAAAACTTACCACATCCTGTCATAGAAATCACTAAATTGGTATAACCTGAAAAGTACAAAGCTAAAGCAATCCATGCCATGCCTTCTCCCCTCCTGTTTAGAAGTGAAATGGTGGACTGACGTGGTGTCCCTAGCATGACTACACATTCCCTCCTGGACCCCTTAGGATCACTCATAAGTACCAAATGATCCAAACATAATTCAGATTTAGTGTATGTTTCTATTTGCAAGCTGATTTAATCTCCACTGAATACAGAGGCTTCTAATGTACTAGGTCCTAATCTCTCGCATGCACATCACACACACGGCTCAGACATCAGTGGTGGGGCAACTGTCCTAAATTGCTCCCTACTCCTACAGTGTTCACCCACTGGCATTCTGTCAGTCTGAACTATGTAATGAAAGGATGCGTCAGAGACAGCTGCTACTCTTGACTTCTCATCCTGCAGTTTTGTACACAGTGCCCTGCTATAAAATTCTGAGCTGAATCAAGATTTATTGATGTAAAATTAGGAAGCGGACTCTAAGAAATGTGTGGCTCATTATTGTATGACATAAATTATATATACTATGTGTCTACATAGATACACACATATATTTACGGGGTGTAACTCCAGAATTAAAGTTGAAGCAAACTTCTTGTTATAAACCCAAACTTGATACACCCATCTAATTTCATCAATATGACATCAATCCGTCTGACATTTTACATTACACACCTAACCTGAATTCTGTCCTTATTTTGGAAAGTTTCCTTCAAATTGGGCAATAGCTGTTGAAGAGGCATTTGGAAATATGAGGACTTAGTATATAAGGAACCTTTCAATTATAACAATCTTTTTCTAATGCTGCTTTTTTCTCTCCTCTTCCTCCCAACATCCCCCACGCATCTCTGAAAGAGGATTGCCCTGCACATTCCAAATGTGTTTTGTTTTGGTGGCCTTGCTCATAAGTGGTGCTTTTTAGTGGTTTAAGAAAGCCATGAGAGGGAATTACAAAGATATAAAGGGCTGATACAAGTAACTATAGCTATGGTGTAATTATCCCTGTTAATAAAAAAAAGTATTCATTATAAATACGTGTCCTATATATGGCCTAGATGACATGAGTGGAGGAGAGAGCCTCTCTCCCCCCAGAGTTCAGGGACTCCAATGAAGAAGAAGAGAACATGGGAGAAGAGAGCATCTCAGATCTTGAATGCAAGTGGACCATAGAGGGAGAGGAGGCCATTCTAAACTCTGTACCTCTACTTATTATGGATTAGTTATTTTTTTCAGGAGTCACTTCAAGTAGTGGATCTATTATTCTTGTATACTATAGTACATAATTATATTGAGACTTTGGAAGTTGATGTGGGTTTATACTATACATATCCTCATACATTCATAGAATCATAGAACCTTAGGGCTGGAAGGGACCTCATGAGGTCATCTAGTCCAACTCCCTACTAAAATCAGGACCATTCCCACTAAATCATCCCAGTCAGGGTTTTGTCTAACCCAGGGGTCGGCAACCCAAAAGATAAGAAGAGCCATTTAAAAAAATTCCTTCAATAAGCAAGTGTTTTGAGAGCCGCAATGGGTAGCCTCCTGGTTAAGAAACTGAATAATAGAACAGATATGCATATTGATTTTTAACAACAAAAATGATGTTTAATGATGTTAATAAACAATTTACATATAAACATTTTAACGGTGGAAAGGAAGGAAGGAAGAGAAAGAAAGAAAGAAAGAAAGAAGGGAGAAAGGAAGGAAGAGAAAGAAAAAAGAAGGAAGAGAAGGAAAGAAAAAAGAGGGAAAGGAGAAAGAAGGAAAAGAGAAAGGAAGCAAAGAGAGAAGAAGGAAGGAAGAGAAAGCAGGAAAAAAAA
>ML685764.1:10122543-10177618 GCA_007922175.1 Pelusios castaneus
TCGGGCTGGAGAAGGGAAGAGACCGACTCGGGCTGGAGAAGGGAAGAGGCGCGGATCGGGCTAGAGAAGGAGAGAGGCACAGCTCGGGCTGGAGAAGGGAAGAGACCGGCTCGGGCTGGAGAAGGGAAGAGGCGCGGATCGGGCTAGAGAAGGAGAGGCGTGGGTCAGGCTGGAGAAGGGAAGAGGCGTGGGGAGAGGCTTGACTCAGAGCAAAGGTGGCCTGGGAGTTGTGGCCAGAACTCCAGAGCTACTTCACACCTGGCTCCCTGGCGGGGATTGCCAGGGAGCCACAAGGAGGGAGACAAAGAGCCGCATGCGGCTCCGGAGCCGCGGGTTGCCGACCCCTGGTCTAACCGGACCTTAAATATCTCCAAAGACGGAGATTCCACCACCTCCCTAGGCAACACATTCCAATACTTCACTACCCACCTAGTAAGAAAGTCTTTCCTAATATCCAACCTCGACTTCCCCAGCTGTAATTTGAAACCATTGCTTCTTGTTCTGACCTTTATTACTACCAAGATCAGCCTAGCTCCCAGCGCTTTGGAGCACCCCTTCAAGTAGTTGAAGGTTGCTATCAAATCCCCCCACAGTCTTCTCTTCTGTAGACTAAATAAGCCCCTTCAGTCCCTCCTTGTAAGTCACGTGCCCCAGCCCCCTAATCATTTTTGTTGCCCTCTGCTGGACTCTTTCTAATTTGTGAACATCCTTTCTGTAGTGGGGAGCCCAAAACTGGACACAGTATTCCAGATGCAGCCTCACCAGTGCTGAATAGAGGGGAATAATCAAGTCCCTTGATCTGCTGGCAACACTCCTACTGATGCAGCTTAATATGCCATTGGCCTTTTTGGCAACAAGAGCACACTGTTGGCTCATATCCAGCTTCCGTCCACCATAACCCCCAGGTCCTTCTCTACAGTGCTGCTACTTAGCCGATCAGTCCCCAGCCTGAAGCAGTGCATGGGATTTTTCTGTCCTAAGTGCAGGACTTTGCACTTGTCCTTGTTGAACCTCATGAGGTTTCTTTTGACCCAGTGTTCCAATTTGTCTAAGTCTCCCTGAATCTTGTCCCTGCCCTCCAGCGTGTCTACCATTCCCCCCAGCTTGGTGTCATCCACGAACTTACTAAGCATGCAATCTATCCCATCATCCAGATCATTAATGAAGATGTTGAACAGAACCGGCCCCGGGACCAACCCCTGGGGTACTCCACTCATTATTGGTTGCCATCTAGACATTGAGCCGTTGATTCTTACCCGCTGAGCCTGTTGATCTAGCCAGTTTTCTATCCACCTTACAGTCCACTCATCCAACCCATACTTCCTTAACTTGCCGAAGAGAATACTGTGGGAAACTATATCAAAAGCCTTGGTAAAGTCGAGATATATCACGTCAACGGCTCTTCCCGCATCCACAAATCCAGTCATCTCATCATAGAAGGCAATCAGGTTGGTCAGGCACAATTTGCCCTTGGTGAATCCATGCTGACTGTTCCTGATCACTCTGTTTTCCTCCAAGAGTTTCAGGATGGATTCCTTGAGGACCTGCTCCATGATTTTTCCAGGGACTGAGGTGAGGCTGACCAGTCTGTAGTTCCCCGGATCCTCCTCCTTCCCTTTCTTGAAGATAGGTACTATATTTGCCTTTTTCCAATCCTTCAGGACCTCCCCCGTTCACCACGAGTTTTCAAAGGTAATGGCCAGTGGCTCTGTAATCACATCGGCCAGCTCCCTCAGCATCCTCGGATGCAGTTCATCCGGCCCCATGGACTTGTGCACATCCAACTTCTTTAAGTAGCCCCTAACCTGACCTTCCATCACCGAAGGCCGCTCTTCTTCTCTCCATTCTACATTACCTAGTGTAGTAGCCTGGGAGCTAGTCCTCTCTGTGAAAACTGAAGTAAAAAAAGCATTGAGTACTTCAGCCTTTTCCGCATCATCCACCACAAGGATGGATATTCTTATATACTTACATTCTTTCATATTATCTCTAGCTGTTACTGATGAGGTTTCAGTAGGGAAAGGGAAATAGACTGTATTAAATGAGATGGGTTTTAAATTAAGGTTCTAATTCTTTCTTCTGTATAACATAAGGTAATAGTGGTATCTGTAATGAGGCTTTTATGTACAATAATTTGTTTATTTCATTGTATTTCTATCCCTCTAAGAATGGTGAATACTTCATTTGAGTGGCTATTGTCCAAAATTTCAGACAGTGCATGGTCTGCCTTACTCATGTCATTATTAGTTGCAATTAAACGTGAATCTTTTTTCCCCCTAATAACTGTATTAACTGTAAATTTAATGGTGGAATATATGCATGAAAAACTAGAGTGCCTTTGTTTAATAATACCCTGATGATTTAGGTTGCTAAGAATAACCATATCATTTTCAAAACCAGGTATTGGAGATACTGTCATGTGCCCAATAATTGTAGGTATTTGTGGTTTAAAACAAGACAAAACAAAATAGGGATTTGTGGTCATACATCTAAGTTGAAGATAATTAGCATTCCTTGTAATCAGTTACTACTACACAATATTGTCTTTCTCTTTTACAGTTTAACTGGCCCATAGGCGATCTCCATTTTGTTAGTTGCCTTGGGCATGATACCAGTTTTAAATAGACTGCCAGTAAATGCCATTGGTACCTTTCCTGCTGGCCACATAACATTATACCTACAGATACACTAATGTTCCTTTGGAGAGCAACAAGCCATTTGCCAGACTTTCCATGTTTGATGGTATACCAACAGTGGAGGTACTTACATTTGTTTTGTATAGGTGTCGTCTTCTAGGTGACCCATGGAAAGGACATGAGCTAATTGATCAAATACAGATAGTGATAATGTGAACAAAACATATAAGCATTGTGACATATCACAGGGTTTTTTAACATAACGTGAGTTGTGATTTGGATGTAGTGTCAAAGAAACCAAGTTTCTAATTGTACCAGATGATATTTTTTACATTTAATTTGGCATTTGACTTTCTTGTCTCCATGTTCATGAATACACTGTAGACACTACCAATTGAAAATTTGTTTCTCTGATTAAATCTAATTTTTAGTTCCAAAATTTTAAGTGTTTATAATGTTCCCGATAAACTAAACAGATAATTTCTTTCTCAACTGATTTTTTTTTCCTGATCATTATTATATTTTATTAATTGATTAATCTTATTTTGAGTTTCATTAAACAATCTGGTTACTTCATGCATATCAAACACTCTAAATCATTTCTCAGTTGCTGAACCATAAATTACCTTTAACATGGGGTTAATTATTTTGTTAGCTTCTTTCTGAATCATACAATTAATATGCCTTTTGAAGCTTTCAACATAAACTTATTTCAAATTGACATCCCTGTACCAAATAAATGTATGATATTGTTCAAAACTCCAGAAGGATTAATTCCTTGCTTTCTTTTGGGAACAAAATGGTTGGTTTGTGCCTTGAGATCTAAATTGGCAATATCTTGTAATCATTGTTTATTAGCAGTAATATTATCCACAAGGAGTACTGAAAAGAAAGATCCAACCTTAGTATTCTTACAACAGCTGGATTCACTCATTTAGCTAATTAGATAAATTTAACACATGGTGATATGAATAAATTATACTTGTTTGATTAATACTCCTGATATAGATGTAGCAGTAAGATCATTAGCGGGGTCTTCTTGTATTGATTAATACTCCAGGTATAGATGTAGCAGTTAGATCATTAGCAGGGTCTTCTTGTAAAGCTGGACATTCCACAGGGTTCTATGAATCATAGTCCTTTTCCACTACTGTTACCTGCACCTTTACTTTAAAATATGTATTCATAACTACCCAAAGGCTAAATTTGGGCCTCATTCTCCTTCATTTTCAAATCTAAGTTGTATACCGTCAATGCTCCACCTTTTACTGAGCTTTGACATTTGGTTCTGTATTTCCATGAGCCACATTGAATTCCGTCACTTATTGCTGATGATTTACCTCCACTTATATGTTGTACATTCTTCTCCATTGGATTTCTTAACTAAGGGAGAGATTTTTTTTTTCCAATCTACAAAAGGCATTTGTTCATTTGTTTTAATGTCCTGTTCAAGATAATTTTGTTCACCCATTACTCCTTTTGATAAAATTTTGTTGTGAGTAGTTGGAAGAAGTATTTGATATGCATTATTTTCCCAAAATTAGGCAAATATCTTCTTCCACATCTTTGGACCTTCTGTGGAAAATCCTTCCACAGTACAATTTATTTGTTTTATCCTTCAACAGTAGATGTAATCCCGGTCTATACAGACCTGACATATGCTTTTCTACCTTATGTATTTTTAAAATTGTGCTAGAAGTCCATGCAATAAGCAATGTTTTATCCTAAGCCTTATTCATAAATTATCCTTGTACTGGTTGATAATTTAATTTGAAGAAAATTTCAGTTGAAAGGCGTGGTATTCTTTACAGTACTGGCCTTGTTTTATTTGTTCTTGCACCCAAATTACTGTTATTGCATCATGAGCCTCAACAGGCAAGTATGAGTTTAGATTCAACATAACATCTTGATTTGCCTTGAATGTTCTTGTTTCTTCTTGTTCTGTTTAAAATGCAGGATAAAGGCAATAATACATGCCTTGTTGCTAAGACATGCTTTTCCCCCCCTGCTACTGGGCTGTCTCTCTGATTCTCTACTTCCTCTTTTGTGGTCACCATTTTTGGTACTTCTGCCTGTGGAGAAAAATTTATTTTCTGCTACAACTTTGATTCTATTAACACGATAGAATTTATCTACTTGTTTGGTTTTTTTGTTTTTTGTTTATTTTTGTTTGTTGTTGTTGTTCTGATTCTGTATACAGAGACACCAAGTCTATTCATAATATAGTGCGGCCCAGTTCATTGGTTACAGAAATTGTGTTCTGGTACAGCATGTGACCGGACCATAATCTGATCTCCGGTTTCCCAAGTGTTCTCTCCTTGGCCTTTATCAAAATAGGCTTTTGCCTTCCATTTAGATTTTCCCAATTTAACACCTACCTGCAAGTGAATCTGATTTAAATACTTTTGTAATGCTTTTAGATAGGGCTCCAGTTTGACTCCTCTAGCTGTGTGCCACTGGTATGCCATGAAAGATAATCTGGCATTTGCATAATTCTCCGAGTCATCACCTCAAAGGGTGCATGATCTTTGGAGGCACTTGGAGTTGCCCTGAGTGTCATTAAAATGAGTGGAATCAAGATGTCCCAATTGTGACCATTGGCACCTACCGGTTTCCATAGCTTTAGTTTGATAGCATGATTTGTTTGTTCTACTATTCCTGATGATTGAGGCCTGTATGGAATATGCAATTTTTGTTGCACTCCCTGCAACTGCAAATGTTTTTGGAACACTTGTCCAGTAAAATGTGTTCCTCTGTCTGACTCTAACCCAGTGTGGAGTTTTTAGTAAGACAAGACTTGTTCCACCAAGATCTTTGTTGTGGCTAAAGCAGCATTTGCCTTAAGGGGAAATACTCTCATTTAGAGAAAGAATCAGTAACAACAAGAAGGTATTGGTTTCTCCTGATCATAGTAATTGGACTTCTGTGATTCTTCTGTGATCTTTATTTTGGGGGGTATTAATATGAAAAACTGGGTCAAGGTTTTCCTTTGATTGACATCTGGGCACACAGGAGAATTCCTAGAATAAAACAGTAAACCTGGAAATCACTCTGGGGTCACTATTATATCTTTTTCCTTGTAACAACAAAATCCACTGTGCCAGTTGAGCATTAGACACATGTTAAATGACTCAGTTAAAGAGCAAGGACTGGAAAAGGGTGGGTGGGGAGTGTAGAGCTACTGGGTTTAAACCAATTAAAAATGCAAAATGCTTGGTTATCTTACTGATGACCAATAAATATTTTTGACAATATTTTGGAATATTTGAGTTCCACTAGGCTCATTCTTCTCAAGGGATAGGCTACTGCGTTATTTTCACATGCTTCTCTTTAGAAGCTACTGGTGCAAGTGTGATTGTACTCTAAATCTGAGGTTCTCAACCTTTTTCTTTTGGAGGTTCCCCACCCACCAGGTGCTGTAAAAACTCCATAACCCACTTGTGCCACAACTGTTTTTCTGCATATCCAGTGGATTAAAAGCTGTATTAAATGGGCAGTTATACAGCCAAACACACAAGCACACATGCCATGGTCAGTGTTCATCTTGGTTCAGTATTTTGTTTTCATTGATGTCCTGACTGAAAATATGGCTTCACATTAATAGGTGATATTACAGGGGATCAAAACTTTCGACACTGCAGAAGAAGCAGTGCTGTCTTCATTCAAACACTCACACCAGAGAGTCTCCAGCGGCATTTCTTTGAACATTGTTGTCTGATGAAATGTCCATGAGCTCTTCTAACTGTTTTGATGGGACATTGAATGGAAATTTAGCTTCAGTGTTCTCACTAAAGGGGTTTATAGTTCATTATTGTGTAGCAGCTCGGTCAGTTGTGAATTTGGGAAAATAAGCATTACATTCATTAAGCAGACCAGACAGATGTGGTACTAGCTGAGGTTTAATTGCGTCAAAGTCAATGCCGTTCCTGAATGAAAGAATGTAAGGGTGCGTCTACGCTTGTAAATTAAGTCAACTTAAGATAGCTTAAGTCGACTTAATTTACTCTGCGTCTACACTACACTTTCCTTAAGTTGACTTAAGCAAGCTGCTTAAGTCGACTTAAGGAAAATAAAGTCGACTTTATTAAACCTAGTTTAAAGTTGACTTTAGGCTTAAGTCGACTTTTTTAAGACGACTTAAGCCAGTGTAGCTGTGGAGTAGCCCTAAGTCGACTCTAAGTCGACATAGGGCTCTCCAGGACTCCCCCACTACCCTCCCTGCTAGGGGGGTGGCACAGGGAGAGCCTGGCATGCCCCCCCACAGGGCAGGGCAGAGCCCTGCCCACCGTGCTCTATGCTCTGCCAGGGTCCCTGTCCCCCTTTGCCTCATTGTACCTAGGTACAATGGGGCAAAGGCTGAGCCTCCTGGCACTTGGCAAGGGATGCCCCCCCCGCCACCGTGGACCTGTCCAAGGTCCCCCTAACCCCTACAGGCCGACCTAGGTGTCCAGTGTGGACGCTCTAGTTTGACTTTGTAGGGTTCCCCCCTAAATTGACTTAAAATTTAGGTGTGGTCATGCTAAGTCGACTTTGTTAAGTCAACTTAGCTAAAGTCGACCTAAATTTACAAGTGTAGATATAGCCTAAGAGCTCAAACATATCAATATGAACTTGAACTTTCTAGAGTTGATGTTTCTTTTGAATGCCCCATGAACTTTCTAGAGTTGATGTTTCTTTTGAATGCCTCAGTTCTTTCATCCTAGGTAATAAAATTAGTATAACAAACAAGGAGTCCTGTGGCACTTTTAAAGACTAACATATTTATGTATCACATGAGATTTTGTGGGAGAAAATCCTACTTCATCAAATGCTTTGAAGATGAAGTGGGATTTTCTCCCACAAAAAACTCGTATGATAAATAAATTTGTTAGTCTTTAAAAGTGCCACAAGACTCCTTGTTTGTTTTGCTGGACTAGACTAACATGGCTACCCCTTTGAAAATTAGTATACTTACCTTGGATAGCTTTTATTCAGCTTATTCATTTCACTGACTATGTTGATGAGAGAGCCCAATTTTGCCAGCCACATGTCATCTTTCAGCATGTCAGCGAGCTGAGATTTCTTATTAGTTAAGGAAAGACATAACTCTATATGGACAAGCATTCTGCCTTGAGATAGTCATTTCACTTCGGCATGCACGAGTAAGGAATGGTTGCTCTGTACTTCCTGATAAAGTGCAGAAAAAACACCTGTAGTTTGTTCTGCTGGATTTAATAAAATTAACTAACATTAAATAAATGTTAATTAAACTTAAATTGCTGTGTTCAGAACACTGTGGAGACCTGGTTCAATATCATTTGCAGTAAGTGCTGCTCAGTGTAAAGAGAAGTGTGGTCAAATAGCACAAGATGTAACAGTTCTTGTTTTTTGCACACCAGATGCTTTCCAGTTCATTGCTGCTGCAGTGCATCAGTGCAGACCTCCATGCAATTAGTCCCACTGCTTTCTTCTGAAATCATAAAATCATCTAGCAGCTTGAGAATATTTTCTGACTTTGTTGTTTTCTTAAGCTCTTTGCAAAATAAGAAGTCTTCCTGTATTTCCTTCTTGCACACATAGTGAACATAGTAAAGGAAATAAGACATTTTCAAAATGTCTGTGGATTCATCTAATTGTGTAGCAAAATCATTGTCATGCAGCCGATCAGTACATTGTGAAATTATATCTCCTGACACAGAAGTGATCCATCATTTGACAGTGTCATTTGACAGTGGTATTTTTGTCGGTAACTTGACCTCCTTGCCACACACTTCCGTTGTTAGTAACACATGACATTATCAAAGTCTCAGCAATCGGGTCTGATTTTTTTTTTTTTATTCTAGCAATTTTCTGTGCCACTATGTAGGTTGACCCTAAAAACCTTTTATTTGCAGTAGTTGTGGATTTCATTACTGCTTTAGTACCAACCCGTTCTTTGGCTTTTCTCTTGCTCTCAAAAACAAAACAAAAGAAAAGAACCGCACGCACACCCCCCCCTTACAAATGTCATGCTTTGTAATGAAATGTCTCTGCAGTTTTTCAAACATGCATTGGATAGTACTTGTGCACAAACCTCCGCTTCCAGAACAAATAAAATTGAAACTCAAATAGCTATCTTCATATTTCCTCAGTTTTGCAAAATTAATAATGACTTCATATTTCTTACATTACCTTCTCCTTGAGGTTCTTCAGCTCTTATGGTGGTTGAACTTATTGAAGGAAGTTCGTTATCATTGCTTTGTGGGTTTTGTTCTTTGAGGCTGATGGTCAAATTAAAACTGTATCCATTTTTTATATTTATTGTTTACGCTTACAACAATTTCCCTTGTGTTGTGTAACCTGTCCTGCTCCAACTGAAATAGCTCCTTACATCCTGTAAAAGTAACTGGCAAGGCTAAGGTTGGACTCACTGGTCTGAGGGCAGAAACCAAGGAGTGAACCCTCATATGCAATTGGGGAACTGATCATTGGCTGACTACGGCCATTGATCTCTTGCATCAGCACAACTACACACACACACAGGGCTCCCGGATAAATATTCATGGCTTATGTCAGTGCCAAGTGCAAGTTCAGTATTCTCAGTGATTTTCCAGTTAATGCTAAGAGACCCTGCTCCCAGCACTTAGACTTAGCAAGCTTTATCAGATTTATGCCAACCACAGTGATTTATAGTAACTCAACACCATCCCAAAAGAAGCAAAATTAGGAATAAAGTCTCGATGATGTCTCACCAATCTTAGAAAAAAAATCATGAAGAAGTTACGTCAATGGCCATGGGCAATTCTCAAATTACAACCATCTTCTGTTGGGCTAGTGTTTTATCTCCTGGGGACAAGGTAATAACTTAAAAAAGAAACTTCCCTGCATGTGTTTATGCTATGTTCTATAGTTCCCTGGGTTTCTTGTAATAATTGGCAGAATTGTGGATGGTCCTGAAACATGGGTGTGACTTTTTTTTTTAAACTTTCTGTAACAGATCTTCTCTTTCTTCACTGCTGACAGTCTCTTCAAATCCCCCTTTCTCTTCCACTGAAGTGTCTGTCTGATGCTTCCTCTTTTTTTAACTTCCCAGGGTGTTCAGTTTCTTTCTGTTCTTCCTGTCTGCTCTTAGCTCTCGACTGGGTAAGTGGGGATGAGGGTCTATGCCCTAATGCTGTCTGTTCTTTCCCAGGGACCACCATGGCTACTATGATATGGGACATGGGGTGATCTGCTATTATATTAACAATATAAACAAATGGCAACTGCATCTCTGTACATGTATCTCTCATTCTCTGTCTTTGGGACACGGGATTTTCTGCTCAATCTCACCTTCTGTATTTACTATCTGACAATACTTGATTTCTGGAATGTTACAGGTTTGTTCTAACACCTCAATTCTCATAACTAATTTTGCTCTTTTCACTTCTTGCCCAAATAAATGTTCCTGACTCACTGTTGCTTGCTCTCTCCAGATTGTAATCTCGTAACCAGTTCTTTGTAATTGCTGCTTGCAGCAAGTCAGTTATTTTACAAGACCATCTCTGATTAATAAGCACTAATTTTATTTCCAGTGTCTGAATAAATTGCTCTCTTGGACTTTTAGTAATCCCTTTCTCCTGTGATAAGGCTTGTACTGCCTGATCCAACGGCTCTATTTTCCTTCTCAGTTTTCTCTCTAAACTATTACATGCACTATATACATAATCCTTTGCTATTTCCTTCCCCTCCTGAGGTTTTTCCTTTAATTTTAATTTCTCAAAAATGGAACACCTGAAATTCCATGGATGTGGGTGATCTATGAGGATTTGATTATTTAGTATTTTTGCATACCCTACAGCATAGGTTTCAATGTAGCCTTGACCAAAAGCTTTGAGGGTGCCTATGGGGTGATTAGGGCAACTGACTGAATTGGCACCTGACCTTGTTCAATAACTCTCTTAAGAGTTCTCTGTGTCCCTCCCTTAATTGCGCCCTAATTTAAATAAGTATTCTATAGGATATTACCTCTGCTGAGAAATGCTTGTGGTGTTTCCTTCTCCTTCAGCTGTTAACAGCTGGAATACACCAAGAGGAGAGGCAGTGAACAAAATAATCCCCAAAAGTTTCCCTTGACCCTCTGTTGTTGGTTCAGTCCAGGGGAGTTTTGGGGAGCTAATAAATGATTGCTAACTATCTGACTCACTCTGCCACACCTGATAGGGTCTCTACCCACACAGGAGACTGGGTCCTTCACACACAACTGCTATTTCTCTATTTGGTAACGCTCTCTGATAATCTTCCTCTTAACTATTATTTATCAATTAGATGTCTTGATCATTTTCAATATGTGCAGTATGAAAAAGAAGACACTTCCCCTTTACATTTTTTCTGAATTCAGTTATTACATCACATAAACTGACAAACAAAACTACACAAGAATGCTATAGCAAGAATAAGTGATAGCAGGAAGGTTTTTTTTTTAATTGCTCTGAATGTGATGTGATTTTCTTATGTGTATTAAATTACTTTTATCAAATGACTTTTCGCAAGTAGGGGAAATAAACCATTGCTTTGTTATCTCATGTAGTCTTTTCTCTCCTTTCCCATATTGTCTAGATCTACGGCTGGGTACTAATCTTTAGCCTTTAATTTTATTTAAAGTCAATTTTATATGGTTGTATTACACCATTATATATTCATGGATTCAGCTCTGGTGCCTATTATTTCAAGCTTAACAGAGTAAAAGTCACCTCTGCTACTTGTTTCAGTTTTAAAGTCCCTAGGAACACATAAAGATCAAGGAGTGACCATGCATACATTGAGAAGTACAAGATCTAATCTGTTTTACAAATTTTATTAAAGTTACTAACAAAGTTATGATTACCCAGGCACATAGAAATTCTATAAAGACCTATGCACCATTTAAAAATATAGTCATACTCACATCCTTAATGATATTCTTAGGATCTGATGGCTGCCTTGCCAATTGATCATCATCATTGTTCCTGCTGGAATATTCTGACAGGGAACTCAATTTTCCCAAGTTGAGCACCCTCTTTTAGTAATGGGATTCTGATGATAACTCATGAGCATTTATGTACATAGCGTAGTGCACCCTATGGTTAGGGGATGTGTTAGAAAAATGTAACTACTCTTACTATTAATTTTTTGCAGTACCATCCATTGGCACGTCTTTTTCTATAATCCTGTGGCATTGGGTCATTTTTTGGTCATTTACTTATGGCAAACATTTCTTAAGCCTATAGCCCAGTATGGCTAAGCTAAAATATCACAGACCTAATCCTACAGGACTTGCATTTCAGTCCTACTGATTCAGATACTTAATACATTTATATCCCTTCTGACTACTGACTTCTTATACTTCTATAACCCTATAATTGAACATGCAATGATTATATGTGACATAGCATATGAGGTAATTGTAACATTATACCACACACAATTGATAAATAATAAAATGAACCAATTGACTACAAACCATTGTGATCATCTAGTATGGCCTCCTGTATTACACAGGCCAGAGAGCTTCCCCAAATAATTCCTTTTGAACTAGAGCATATCGTAAAACAATCTTGATTTAAAAATTACTAGTTATGGCTAACTCACCACAACTGTGGGTAAATTATTCCAATAATTAATTACCTTCACTGTTAAAAATTTTGACTTATTTCCAGTCCTAATTTGTCTAGCTTCAATTTCTAGCTATTGAAATATATCATACCTTTCTCTGCTAGACTGAAGAGCCCATTAGCAAATATTTGCTCTCTATGCATTCCTTAATCTTCTCTTTGTTAAGCTAAATAAAGTGAAGTCCTTGAGTTTATCACTAGAAGGCATATCTTCTAATCCTATGATAATTCTTGTGGCTCTTCTCCAGTGTTTAATTTGTTCCAGGGCTTGCTCAGACTAATCCCCAGCACCTCTGGGCTTGGCAGTTCATAACCCTGGCACCTTTGGACTTGTCAAATCAGTTATGAAAGTAAAAACATTGCTTGAGCCCCTGCTCTGCTCTTCTCTGAACCCTCTCCAATTTACCAACATCCTTCTTGGACAGTGGGCACCAGAACTGGACTCAGTGTTCCAGCTGCAATCACACCAGTTCTAAATAGAGAGGTAAAATAACCTCTCTGCTCTTGTTTGAGATTCCCTTGTTTATGCATCCCTAAATCCCATTAGCCTTTTTGGCTATAGCTTGGCACTGAGAAATCATATTCAGCTGATTATTCCACCATGACCCCTAAATCTTTTTCAGAGTCACTGCTTCCCAGAATAGACTCCTCCATCTTGTAAGTATAGCCTATGTATTCTTTGTTACTGGATGTATACATTTACATTTAGCTGTATTAAAATGCATACTGTTAGCTTACACCCAGTTTACCAAGTGATCCAGATTGCTCTGTGTAAATGAGCTGTCTTCTTCAATATTTACATTCCAACAATGTTTGTGTCATCTGTAAACTTTATTGTTGATAAGCATAAGTTGGCCTGCTGGAGCTGAGCTGGCTTCTATCTGCCTTAGGACTGGGGTTTGCAAAACTGATTTAAAACCACATTTTCCCTCCTCGTTTCCAATCTTGTGATATGTCTGGGGAAAAAAGAGACTACTGTGAGTAAGAAAACGTGTGTGTTTGCAGTTTTGGGCCCTTAAATGCGTGTCATTTGCTCATTGTTTCTTTTTTCTCTCTTTCTTTTTCCTTCTCTACTTTTTCCCTAATCTTTTTCAGTCTTTGCAATATTTGCAATTGTTTATTTACATATTTTATTATCATGTTTGCTAAAATCTGTTTAATCTCTGATTTACTTCTATTTTTCACCTCCCCTTCAGGATTTAATGTATTTAATTAATTTCCCTTTACTTTCTTTTACATTTTCTCCCCCCTGACCTTCCCCCACTCTGTCATTATAATACTTTAATAGGAATATTTGATTTGAATTCTTTATTTCTGTTGCCTCCCTTAGTTACAGCACTTTATGTTTGTTTATAGAGCTGTGTGTACAGCTTTGTTTTCCCCTGTTAGCTATGTCCCAGGCGGCTGGGCACATTTGAAGAGTAACTGCCGCGGGGTGGCAGTTGGAAGGGTTTGAACATGCTGCAGGCTGAACCACCCCCCAGGGTGGGTGTGGAGGAAAACGGGAACAATTAAGAGCTGGGTGCATTGACGTTTATATTCCCCGCCCACCTGAGTAGGAGTTGGTTCCGGGGAATTGTTGCAGGTGGGACACCCGAGGACGGGCTGGGGGCTAGCAACAGTTTGTTTAGGTTTGTTGCTCGGGGTGCTCAGCACCAATAACCACACCAGGGCGGAGAAGCACACTAAGATCTATTTGAGATCTCAAACAGGCACACGGAGACAGGCACGTCTCAAATCATGTGTCCTTTTACTTAGTTACAGTAACTTTTATATAGTTTTTTTTTTTTGCTGCGTGTGTGTGAAAAGATTTTACTCTCCCTCCTCTTTGGGTGAGAAGTAAGCTTTTAAGGCTGTGTTATAACTGCAAGCGGAGATTGGCTGAGACTGGTACTGTTATTTTGTTATGAGGAACAGGTTCTTAGTTCCTGCAACCGGGGAACATTTTTATATGGGGCTGTTGTTGGGATTGTTGGGCGCCAGTTATGTTTCAGCTGTGTCTGAGTCTGGAGCGAAGGGGATTTATTGACACTGTGGCCTTTTATTTTCCTGAGTTACCCAGTGCGCGACCCCAGACACAGCCAGGGGCATTAACAGAATCACTAGGTGTCCGTGGCTGGGGTGGGAAGAACCTGGCTGGTTGGGGCCAACGGGCCGCCCCACTTGCCTGAGGGTAGTGGGGCAGTCTGCCTCCTCTCTCCTTAGGGGAAGCCAGGCCCCAGCTCCACACAGACCATGGCTCTCTGCCCGTGATAACTGTTAATCTGATTACAGCCCCCAGGGCCCTGCCCTTCGGCTGTCATCTCCCTCCTCCAACCACCACCCGAGGGGCACCTGGTCAGGGCCCTTCGTTTGGGGTTTGTGCAGGCCTGGATGCACCCCGACACATACCACGAACATCCCCAAGGTGGGGTGCAACGTGTGACAGGGACCCAAAGCGAGGGGCAATGGAAAGAGAGACAGAGCAACAAATTGCATAGACCGTGTGTATGCTGCGCCTAGCTGAGCGGTGGCAAATCTTTCCCCCAGGTGTATACGGTCAGAGCTCTTGGCATGACAGCTCATTTGCTCCTGGTTGCCCACATGAAGCAGCAGGCCGTTTGTGATGTCACATTGGTTACTGTGGGAGTGCTAATGTTTTGCTACATTTCTGTTAGATGATGTCAGTGAGTTGCATAAGGGGGAACAAGGGTCTTTTGTTAAGCTCCTGGGGTTATTCAACTCGCTTGTTTTCTTGTGTTTCAGTGAGTGCCTAGAAGAGTACATCTGGTCATCTGAATAGGCCATAGAAATACATATGCTTTAAAGGTAAGCCTTCTACTGATCTACCTTCCAGCTGTGTTGCTCATAGTTAAATAAAATATCTACTTTTCTGTGTCAAAAGGCTGTGTAAATTGTCATTAAAGCTGGGCCCTCGCATGCACCCCCGCTACATAATACTAATCAATTGCTGTTTTGGTTTCACTAATTTAATCATGGAAACTAGAAATGAAAAGGGATTAGTCATGGCCAGGGCAGGATTATACCAGGGGTGTACCACATTTTCTAGTTATGTTTTAAATATCTCAAGCAACAGAACTTCCCTTGGGACACTGTTGCTTAGCCTGCGTCCTCTAATTGTCAAGAATTTTTTCCTGATAGCCAGTCTAAATTTTCTTAATTTCATCCCATCGTTTGTTTACCTACTTTATTATTTATGATTCTTGTATGGTGCCTCTTGCCATGGCATCCTTTTCATCTTCATAACGTCTTAGTTAGAAACAACCAATTGAAAAGAGCAATATTGTAGTTTGTACAATGATACTTCATTGAAGACCAGTGTAAATTCATGAGGGCTAATTATACTACCATTCTACCACCCCAAATGATATCTCTCTATCCTTGATGATGTTTAATTATTTCATATAGTTCTAGATGGACATCACAACTCTAATCTTTTGATAACCAAGCAGTTCCTTTAACTTTTCCTCATTAAGACAATAACCCTAACCCAGAAGCCATTTGTGATAGTATTATTTGCACTGTCTCCAGTCAACCTATATTTCTTTGGTACTGAGGTGCCCATGGTTGAATGCAATTCAGGACAGAATGCAGCATTCCAGATATGACCAATTAATTTTGTTCATTAACGGCTATGACACTATCCTGATCCGATTGTTCTAGTTTCCTTAGGTGGAGTGTGGTCGAATCATCGCTCTGAATAAAGTGAAAATTGGGAATTTTGGTTAAAGGTACCATTTTTCTTAAAAACATATTTTGTGATATAATTTATATATGGCAAATGATACTATTTGACTGATGCAAGGATTTCACACTTTAAAATGACTTTATATAGTATCATAGGAGCGTGCAATTATTACTTAGAGACAATTTCAAAATAGTACATCTCTGCCTCAAGGAATTTACTAGGTAAAGGCCCAAACCTTTGTAGGTATATTTCCGACCCAATGGGATCACACAAATGAATAAGGATTATTTGTGAAATTGTGATTACTTGTATAAGTACGGATGGAAAGGACCTTCTTCTGATTAGACTGAGAAACAGAAGATCTGGGTTTAGCTCTTGGCTTGAACTCAGTTGATATGAGCTTGGGCAAGACACTTTATCACTCTGTGCCTCAATGTCCTTATCTGTCAAACTCAGATATGTCCTTTCTGTTATCCTTTATCTGTCCCCAGGATAAAGACTCTCTTGTACTCAGTGTTTTTACAATTCCTAACGCAATGTGGCCATCATCTCACCTGTAGAGACTACTGTGTTATAACAAATAAACATTTGTTTTGTTCCGAATCCAAACAAAATGTTGAAATTTCAAAATTTCTTCCAGAGTAGAAATTCCAAATATTTTCTATTTTGGAAACTTTGAAACATTTTGTTTAGATAAAGTAGAAACTTAATAAGAAATATTAAATAAGAATATTTATTAGTAATAAGGGTAGTCTACATTATAGTGCAATTGTCTCAAAGGATGGCATTTTACAATCAGGAAGTTCAGAATTGTTATTAAACTTCAATCCAAATGTGTTAAGATATGAACACGAACAGCTAGGTCTTATCAAAACACCTTAACTCTACCCTTTAATGAACCATGCAAAAAACATATGATTATGATTAAAGCATTTTAGTATTTGTGGTCCCAGACTAGATTCAATTGATTTTTGAAAGACACATTCACATTTTTTCAAGTTTAGCAGGATGCCCCAAGATTCATTTGTGATTGTAACATTTTCCAGACTGCTGGGAGCAGAGACAGATTACCACACAGGCCTATGGAGCCCGTGCCCAGGGGCTCCAACATCATGGGGGCCACTGGCCCTGCTGGTGCTGGGGGGCCCTGCCCCTGGGTCAGCTGGTCTGTCCCCCTTGGAGGGCGAGGTGGGTAGGCCCAGAGACCAGGTTTTGCATTTCTGCCCTGCTCCTGGACCACCCCCAGAGGTGGGGTGGCCAGTGTGTGGTTGCTCCATGCCAGGGGCAGGGCTGGCTGGTGTGCCGTACAGCCTCTGGCGTGGTCTTCCAGGGCCTGGAGAGCCACACTGGAAGCTGCACTGCACGCCAGTTGGCCTCTCTGGCTCCAGGGGCAGACTGGCCAGGGCCCTAGACTGGAGGGGGGTCATCGGTGGGGGGCCGGGGCCCCAGGTAGAGGCCAACGGCCCTCTGGCCCCTTAATCTGCCCCTGGCTGGGAGAAAGAACAAGAGAAAAACAAAGGACCCTGGCAGCTCACAACAGACCCAACGTCTCAGTCAGGGGAGGGAGGAAAACAGCTGTTACGGTGGTTCTAGCCCCAACTTGATTGAGCAGTCAAAGTAGTCCCGGATCCTAGTGTTGGGGTTCCAAAGGAAGTGTCTGTGAAAAGGCCAGCAGGTAGTGAGGTTGAGCAGAATTGGCTCTAGCTGTGTCAAGCTATATCTCCCAACCAGTCGGTAAGCAGCTGGAGTTGACCTCATCCAGCACTGCCTGTTGGCACCTGAGAGGTTATATATACCCTCAGAGGGCCTGTGAATAAGACCTGGATTACTTTATATCAGTGGTTCCCAACCTTTTTGGCTTGAGGGCCACAGATATCATTTGTCTAGCCCTCTGCCAGCATCCCCCCGCCCTCCAAAAAGCAGTTTGCCTCCTCGCTCGTTGATCTTCTGTCTCCCTGGCTGCAGCAGAGAAATCACATGCATTCTATAGCTCCGTGCACTCTATGTGGGTCCCTAGGGTGACTCCCTTCTGCAGCCATGGGTACAGAAGATCCCTCTGGCTACAGCAAACATCCCAGCATCTATAGACCTAGGCAGAGCACATTGCTGTACTCCCTGTAACAGCCGGGGGAGGGAAGTGCTGATCTCCTATCCCTTTGGCTGCAGCAAGGAGTCTACACTGGTATTTTAGCCCCACAGAAACATGCACCACTTGGGTCCTTAGGCAGTGGCTCCCTGCTGCAGCCAGCAGGAGGGGAGCTGTAGGCCACTTTGAAAGCCCCCAATGGCCACTTTTAGCCCCTGGGCTACAGGGCGGGAACCAATGCTTTATACTGTTAGCATCATATGGGCTTCCTGCCTTACTAGCCTTCATCATGTTCTTTATCTGGCATCATATTTTCTTAGAATTTAAAGGCCAGGATCCCACTTTTGCTACTTATCTTTATAGTGCTATGCTGAGTGTCTGAATCAAGACATTCTGCGCTAGGAGACAGTGTTTCTACTATAACTTGTTTTACCCAAGGGTACATGTGTGACTTGAGAGCTGTAGTATTGCATTAGATTGTTTTGTAAAATATAAGAGTTAAATGTGGTTTGAGAAATAACTTTTATTTCCAAGTAGGAATTTTTCTTAGGAAATAAGTATAAAAGTGATTTTTCAGATGTTATCCAAATTAACGCCTATTTTCTATTGATTAGGTCTAAGATGGCAGACTGCAACTGTATCATTTGGGGAATATTTTGGCTCATCGTGCTGGTGTTCTTTGGTTGGCCTTTAAGCGTGATCTTGGGTGGTCTCTATGGATTCCTCTCCCCTCTCACTACCTTAATAGGACTGGATGATTTCAGTGAAGCCCTGCTGAAAGGAGTAAACCTGGGGAGGCAGTGTGCTAAGAATGTACACCATGGCAAGTCTCTCTGCTGAACAGGGTCTCTCTGCTGAACAGGGAAGACAGAATTGCAACTGACAAGCATTTTACTGTGTACTGCATAGATTTCAGAGTTATTCTGTTAATTTTAAAATATTTGTGTTTCTATACAAAAGTTATTTGTTTTTTGGAGAATGTATAAATGATACTTGATGATCTGTGAAGGAAACCATAACAGAGCTGTTGCTTGTCTTTTTTAAAAAGTTCTTCCTATTTCCATAATGAGTAAAGTATGCTGCCTTTACCTGCTCGTGTACACAGATTGAAATTTGATAGAAGCCAGAATGGAAACTCCAGACCTGAACCTCAAATTCATGTTACGATTAAAGGCCTTGGTTCTCAAAACGTAGGTACCAAACTGGGGAATCCAAATTTAAACACATTGCCTCAGTGCTCAAGACATGCCCAGATTTGGAAAGATGGGAATTGGGATTTGAACCTCATTTTGGGGAATCTTTGGCTCTGGGATTTTACTTTGCCTTGTTATAAAATATGTGAAAGTTAGATTGGGCATTCTGGTCAGAATGTTTCATTTTAGCAGTTATTCATCCACATTATATTTAAAGGATGCGTAACTTGATACTTTATAGTACCATTAGTTTTCTTTCCACTTTGCCATTTTGTTTAATGCTAATATACAAAATACATTTATGATGACAACTTTGTTTGTGAGTTCACGACACTGAAATATTAATTTCAAGTATATCATAAATCAGTTGTCATAAATACAGATATTAATGTTTCTTCCGCTTTGCCATTTAATTGGAGTCTAATTTTACTATTTTTGATACACTAAACCTTAAGTTTGAACATTATCCAACCAGTTGTCGAGAATCTTTTCATGACATGCTAAAATGTATGGGAACCTTGTGTTCTGAAAGTTTTTCATTTTGTCTTTATATAGATTGTTTCCTGCGTATTTTTATTACCATGAACATTTATATGGAAAATTATCTTTGGGTTTTAAGAACTTACCTCTTCTTGCTGCAGTAGATATTAGTTGAGTGATACTGAAGAGTTATTTAGTACATGGAAGGGTGAGGCTGTCTATATGCTTACACGTGCATTTCCAGAAACCACTTAGAAATGATTTTGCCTGGAAAGGAGTTGGAGGGGACTTAAATAATCCAGAGGAGGGTCCAGGACTAAATGGAAAAATGTCCTGATACAGTATGGCAAATTCAATGTACATGAGAAAGAAAGGGAATGGTCTACTCAAAAGGGTATATGAGGCCTTTAAAGCGATTTGTGGTGACAGATCAGAGATACAAAGCATAAAGGGTGGGTGGGGATTCCTAAAAGACAAAAACTGTGTAGAGTCATGTCAACTGAGCCCTAAACTTTTTGGCCAGTGTAGCTCCTGACTTTGGATTGGTCAATGTTGTTAATAACTGTACAGCCCGAACAATGTATTTTTTAGAAGATAACATGGCCCACTTATGGTTGGGATAAAAGCTGTAAGTTTGAATTTCCAGTTCTGCATATTTTCATACAACTAAACTGTGATTTATTCTTATTATTCATTAGAGGTGGATCTTGCACCTTTGTCTATTATTAAGGTTGTCCACATTTTCTCTTGTAAGAGCCTGTTTACAGTTGCTTATAACTCTGTCAAATTTTACCTGTTAGGGCTAAAAATTTCTATGCTGGGTGTCCTCTTCAGAATGAATTTTTTTTTAGGAAAGTTTCAATCAAAATAGTTAAAGTCATTTTTGAGAATGAAGTTAGGAAAAATACACTGTTTCGCCATGCAAAAACAAACCACAACCATTTTGCTGAGAAGCTCTACTTATGCCATGTTTTGGAAAAGAGACTTGAAATTTGGCAAGTTCCAGAGGGGTAGCTATGTTAGTCTACGTCAGCCAAACAAACAAAGAGTCCTGTGGCACTTTTAAAGACTTATTTATCCCATGAGCTTCCGTGGGTGAAAATCTCACTTCGTCATCTTCAAAGTGTCTGACGAAATGAGATTTTCTCTCACAAAAGCTCATGCGATAAATAAATTGGTTAGTCTTTAAAAGTGCCACAGGACTCTGCTTGTTTGAAATTTGGCATGAGTGTTATCTTTTTGTCTTTAGCCATCCCCATGAAAATATACCATTTCTTCAGTTTGCTGTTTTAAAAACATAAGAAATTGCACAGGGAGAGAAGAACATTAAAGGGAAATGATGGTTGGAAACAAAAGTAAAATACTGAAAAGTTAGAAAATGCAAGAATTCAGTTGCCTGTTCAATCTTAATTTGACCCTCTTGGGTATTTAATAACACAATCTCGTCCTTTTTTTTCAGCAGGACCTGTGTCTCATTCAGGGTACAGTATGGCCCTGCTCTAGAGATGAGTCAGGGTTGTGTAGTTGTGATGCTGAGTAGGGGTACCCAGGGACTGTTAGGCTCCTCAATACCATCTGCTCTTAGTGTAAGGAAGCCTTGTCTGTGCTACCTATGGGTCAACATCTGGACGTTACAGGCAACACAAGCATTACATAGGGTCCACATTCCCTCTGCAGCCCAATGATGGGCATGTTCCAAACCCCAACCATGCATCCCCTAGAATGTCCAGCCTCTGTTCCACTGTATAGTCATTGACTCCCTGCTCAAAAGGAAGAGCTCACCCCATCTTGCAGTAACACCTCAGATCACACAGCGCTTGAATATGTTGATCATGAAAACAAGCAAAAGTTCATTTAACAATTCTGATGATCCCAAGCAGAAATAGTGGAAACAAATGGTTACATATAAAAACCCCCATAATATACATGCTGGAACCTAGGCATAATTAACAAGATATCCTTGTCTTTAATAAAATGTTGCTTACTAGAACTTTTCAACCAGGCAGGCTGTGATCCCTTTTTCATGAGACATGCCATGCTGGCAGCTTGTCCGCTAGGTGAAGGAAATCCTGTTTCTTCGGCTATGTCTACACTTGTTAATTTAAGTCAACTTAGCATGTCCCCACTCAAAAATTAAGTCGACTTAGAGGGGAACCTACCAAATCTACCTAGAGCATCCACAGTGGATGCCTAGGTCGACTTATAGGGGCTAGGTGGACCTGGGACTGGTCCACGGTGGCAGGGGGGCACCCCTTGCCAAGTGCCAGGGGGCTCAGATTTTGCCCCATTGTACCTTGGTACAATGGGGGCTGAGCCTGACAGTGACCCTGGCAGAGCATAGGGGCAGGGTGGGCAGGGCTGTGTCCTGCCCTGTGGGGGGGCACGCCAGGCTGTGGCTGTGCCAACCACCCTGGCAGGGAGGGCAGTGGGGAAGCCCTGGAGCCCCCTAAGTCGACTTAAAGTCGACTTAGGGCTACTCCACATTCACACTGGGTAAGTCGACTTAATAAAGTCGACTTAGCCAGAAAAATCGACTTAAAAGGAGGTTTAAGAAAGTCGACTTTAATTTTCCTTAAGTCGTCTTAAGCAGCTGCTTAAGTCGATTTAAGGAAAATGTAGTGTGGATGCAGGTTAAATTAAGTCAATTTAAGCAAATTTAAGTCAACTTAATTTCTAAGTGTAGACACACCCTTCTAGATGTACGTAGCTAATCTTTTGTTCTTAAACATGACACCTTCCTGCTGTGTGCTCCTTCCTGTAGATTTTATGATCTTTCTGTCCCTTTGCACTCTTGATTAGCTGGAGGCTCCATATGCAAAATGTTGTGAAGCACACAGTGCACAATAACCAGACATTGTGATCAGCATTTACCATCCTCTGCCTGAATAGAGCCTGTTGGAGGCATGGCATCTGGTAACCAGCCTTTTAACATCAAGGCTTTAAGAACATGCTTTCCAATACAGATACATAACTTCTCAAACATTACCCATACACGTATTTTACAAAGATTATGATGATCAATATGCCACTGACTCTCAGTAGAGACCTGGCACACCACCCTTTGGTGCATTATTGTTCATAGACTTGATCCATGGGATCCCTGTGAAAGTCTATGTTCAATTGTGCCATTTGACAGCTGGCACAAAAGAGTTCCTGGGTCACAGTAGTGAAGGAGGATGTTGTCTGTAAGAGCTCAGCCTCATTTACTGCAGAAGTTGAAAGGTATATAATAAATGATGTAGGACTGCTGGAAGAGAGAGGATGATTTCATGATTAAAGCAGCTGAATGCTGCCTTGGAAAATTTGATCCTATCCTGCTGCTACCATAAGTTCCTATGTGATGCTAGAGTAATCACATAAACCAAACTTTTCACAGGGGTCACTAAGTTTGTGTTCCTCATTGTTTAGGGTTCAGTGTGAGCCCTTGAGGTCTGATTTACAGAAAAGGTGAGCACCCATGGCCCATACTAAAGTCAATGGCTATGTCTAAACTTGGAAATTTAAGTTGACTTTAGCTAAGTCGACTTAACTAAGTCGACTTAGTGAGTCTACACTTAAATTTTAAGTCGACTTTGGGGGGAACTTAGAAAGTCGACCTAGAGCGTCCACACTGGATGCCTAGGTCGACTACTAGAGGTTAGGGGGACTTAGGGCAGGTCCACGGGGGCAGGGAGGGCACCCCTTGCCCAGTGCCGGGGGCTCAGCCTTTGCCCCATTGTACATGGGTACAATGTAGGTACATGGCCTGCCCTGTGGGGGGCATGCCAGGCTCCCCCTGTGCCCCCTCTAGCAGGGAGGGTATTGGTGCAGTCCTGGGGTAGCCCTAAGTCGACTTAGGGCTACCCCACATTTACACTGGCTTAAGTTGACTCTAGGGAGTCAAATGAAGCCTTAAGTCGAATTAAAACAAAGTTTAATAAAGTCGACTTAATTTTCATTAAGTTGACTTTATTTTCCTTAAGTCGACTTAAGCAACATGCTTAAGTCGACTTAAGGAAACTGTAGTGTAGACTCAGGGTAAATTAAGTCGACTTAAGCAAGCTTAAATTGACTTAATTTACAAGTGTAGATGCACCCTATGGGAGCTACGTTTTGGAACATATAATACGAACTCCTCTGAAAAACTGAGGTCCTAGGCATCTCAAATTGGGCAGCCAAAGTTAGTGGATATTTTTTATTGGGGCTGACTGGAAAACAAGAATTCTGCTTTGTGAAGAATGTCAAGGTTTCAGAATTTGTTTGTTTTCCTCATTGGAATGAAAGTGAGACCTTTTGAAGTTTTTCATGAAAATCAAAAAAACACAGAGACCCCCTCACTACTCCTGAGAGTCAAATACCCAGTGGTTAAAGGACTCACATGGTATGTGGGAGACCTATGTTCCAGCAACTTACAAGGAGTAGGCACTTGTACTAGTTTTCCTGCATCCCTAACCTGTGGCTAGTGGCTATTCTGGAGTCTCTCTGTCTGTAGTTTTGACTAGAAATTCCAAATTGGAGCTGAGAAACATTCTTTGTGAAATTTTTAACCAATGTGTTTCCGCAAAATTTCAGAATCAGCGAATTAACATTTTCTGAAGGCAAAATGGTTTTTTCAAAAAATACCTGTCCAATTCTGCTGTTGACCTTAATCTTCTGTGTTGCAATTTCATCATCATCTATAAAATGGAGATAAATAATACTCCCTCAGCTCACAGGAGTGTTCCTCAAATAAATCTATTAACGTTCAAAAGGCACTCACACTATAGTCATGAGTAGATCTGGGCAAAAGTTTTCAGAAGAATAGTTTATTTGCTGAAAGATGCAGTTTTGGGTTGACAGAAATTATTTGCAAATTCAGATTGAATTTGGCAAATAGTGTAATAAACTACATTCTCCCCACCCCACAAAATAAAATAGGAAAACACACCATACCAAAATGTAATTTAAAAAAAAAGTTGTTTGTGTCAAACAAAACATTCCATTTGACTTGAAAAGAGTGTTTTAATTTTTCCATTCAGCTACTGAACTTAGGGGGAAAAATCAATTATTCACTCAGCTCTACTGATGAGTGCCACAGAAATCTTATGAGGAAATTAATAATTCTGTCTTCAGAGCAGGGTTGAAATAGTTTGCATTAAATAAAGCTAAGGGATGCACACTGAACAATAAGGATAAAACAAAATAGTGAATAGCTGCTCTTTCTTTGTACACTGAATGAGGCAAGGATCATGTGGGGAAAATAGTATGTAACCATGAAATTAAAGACTGTGTCATAATAAGAGTTGGGCAATTTTTTCTGATGAATAGTAAATTCTTTGGAAAATACATTTTTCAACACACTGAATGATATGGCTAATTTGTGTCAAATTTGCTGAATATTTTCCTCCCTGTTTTTGGGTTGGGAGACTCAGGACCCCTTTACAAAAAAGGAGAAGGTTGCGTCCATGTAACTTTCAGGTGGGATACGAGAGATTAGGGCCTCAATGCTTCCTCCATTTGATGCAAAAAATGGGATTTTGAACTTTTCTCTCGTATTGCAGATGACTGTGCTAACCACTGACCTATGGGATATTCTGGGGTGAGTTGCAGTCCCTCCTCTTAAAGCTGTTCAAAAATTAGTCTTGTGAGCAGGGATTTGAACTTGAATCTTCCATATTACTGGAAAATGCTATTCATCCCCACCCTAGACTCCTTCTGGTGTATTGTAAACCTAGATCTTTAAAAATGCATGGGAACAAATTGTTTTGGGTTCAATGAAATACTTGATTTGACCTCAGATGGGATTTTTTTGATTTGCCAAAATGTTTTAAATTTTTCAAATTCTGTTTTAAATTTTATTTTTTGGAACTGCCATTGAACCAAAAATTCAGTTAGTTACCCAACTCTGATCATCATGCACACATACAAAAGGGCCTAAATAGGATTACTAATTAGAGCTGGTTGAGACATTATTTGACAAAATGATTTTGTTACAAAAACAAAAATCCCTTTTTGTAAAATCAAAATTTTCTGTGAGAAAGTCAAAATGATGGCTCCTTGGCTGTGCCCTCCTGGAAGGCTCATGTCCATTGCACTTGCTGTTTACGGGCAGAAAGTACAGTGGACAGCAGCCTTGCAGAAAGGCTTTAGAGGCTGAGTGCCCTTCACCACCTTTAGAAATATCATTTCTAGGGTAATTTTTTGGAAAGAAGTAAGTAACTGAAAACATGAGCGTCACGAAATTGCCTCCCATTCTTAACTATAGAGACTTTTTGTCGTGTTTCCTACTGATCTGTGTACATCATTAGCAGTCACTAGTAAAATCTGAAATGCATCAAAGAGCTTTGTGTGTTGCAAAGTGAATATATGGTTGATACAATCCAAGCTATTTTCTCTTGGGGATTTTGGAGCACTGAATATTTCCCTCTTCACTTCTGTTTCCATCACATGCCTTCTCTGTACTATTGTCTACCACTGGGCACTACTGATGTCAAGGCTATGTCTGTGACATTGCCGCAAAACCTTCCTGGAACTCAGCCAGGCTGAGAGCTACAGAATGCTGAAGGAGCTTTGCAAAGGATCTAGAATAGTTCCCCGTGGTTCTTATCCTCTCCATCAGCCTTAGGTAAAAATTAGATGATGTTTACAATTCTAAACTGAAATAAAGCTGCCAAAATCACCACAGAGTACAATAGGACCGTTCCTGGGAGTAAAGATGTATGCTTGCCAGGTTTACTGTTCCTTTATGTTCTTCTTTCCTGTTCTACTTTTTCTTTCTCAATTTATTTTCCTTGCCCTTTTTCTTTTCTTTTTGTTTATTTTTCTTTCTTATTTAACACTCACCTTTTCTTGTTGTTGTTTATACTTCCCTACTACTCCCTCCTGTAAGAATTGTTTGTCCTTTATGGTTTCACTTATTTATTTGATTTTTAACCTCTAGTCTCTTCCATCATCTCCACGAGCCCCATTATTATCACCTCATTTATTTTACTGAATTTCCCTTTGTATTTCTAAAGCTGCATATATGGCTTCACATCAGCATAACCAACAGAAGGGAAGCAGTTTGTGCCTTCCCTATTCAGAGTATATGGAAGTCAGTGCAACCTCCCATGGTTGGGCAGTCCTAACTTCTATACCTACTGCATTAGTTCTTATGCAGGAGTGTAGAATTGCCATAGTACAGGTCAGCCCCCCCGTACCCCAATCTTTCCCCCACTTCCTCTGATTCACATTATCTACACTTCCACTCCCTGCAAGGCTATTTGTAAGTGGCATAAAGCCATCCCTGTTTCAAGAGCAGGATGTTCTGCACTGAGGGATGCTCCTCAGTGAACTCTGTATCTTCCCTATGCCGTTCAAAGGGGCCATATAGTGTAAGGCCGAGCTTGGCCCAGAGAGATTAAGTGGCTTACCCAAGATTACATAAAATATCTGTTTCTGAGCTAGGTATAGCACCCAGGACTACTGATGTTCAGTTCCATACCTTAACCACAGGATCATTCTTCTTTTGCTAGCATCAGATATCTAATCAAATTCCCCTCTACAAGAAGCATGCCATGTTGTGCTAGAGGCAGCGGTTCTGCATCATCTTGTATCTGTGTGTCCAAGATGTAATACTGTAGTCTGAATTGATCCCAATTTAGCTGAAGGAGGGGTTGATGCTAAGTGATATGGCATGCTTCTGGATGATAAATAATAGTCTATGCTGCATTTTCAACTTGGTTGTGTTTTTGAGTGGCAACGTTCCAGGATAGAAACAATACTGGGACGTCCCACAAGGCATGCAAAATTCTGCTACTGGACCTGTTGTGTCTTTGTAATAATGCTGTTTTCTTTTTTTGCCATAATCAGCTTTGGGAGTGAAAAATACATTGGTATGGATGGACTCTGAATTTATTAGTATTATATATCTTTATTTAAATAAATGTACTGCATAAGGCAAAGATGATATATAAACATGAATATTGAAAAACCCAACAATCTCACAGACAGCTTTATTAAACATTCTACTCCAAGACAAGTCCACATATATAACATTTAATTTTTCTTACTTCACCTCTCTTGGTTTAAACAACTAAGGAAACTATCATGGAAACAAGATCTTTTTCTTTTAGAGTTTATCTGTTCCTGCTGTCTATTTCCTCCTTAAGTCATGAGCCTATTTGTGACATCACATTAGTTGCTTTGGAAGTAGTGATGTTTTTTATGCCTTTGTAGGATCATACTCAGTCAAGCGCTCAAACAAGGGCATTTTGCAAGGTCCTTGATATTTGACTTGCTTGTTATATTTAGGCTTCTGTGAATTCCTAGATTGAAGTGACCCTTCATTAAAAGTCTGCAGAATTCTCTCTGCCTTAAGGTAAGCCTTCTCCTAGGCTATTTTCCTGCTGTTATATAGTCAACCAGAATATTTAAATTTTAAAGTAGGGCTCTACTTCTGCTTTCTGATCCATGTGGGCAAACACCTGTGAAAGCAGCAGGACTCTACAGCCACCCAGGCCAACTTACCCAGATCTTTTTGGAGAACCGGGCCCACCACAGCTATTTGAGACCCCATTCTCATACTCTTTGGGGAAGAAGGGTAGTTTAGTGGGAAGGGTACTGGACTTGACTCAGGTGATCTAGTTGCTATTCCCAGCTCAGACAGCAGTTTCCTGTATAATCTTGCATAGATCAGCTTAATCTGTCCTGTTCTTCAATGCCTTATCTGTAAAATGGGACTAGAGCTTACCTAACTCATGGGTGTTCTGTGATGATAAAATCCATTGAATAAGTCAAAGATACTTGCATATTACAATGATAAAGGCTGCATTAGTACCAACGTAGACAGTTACTAATTTAACCATAGAATCAGGCCATTTCCACTGTAGAACTGTTACCTCAAGTGCAACGTGGTCTAGCCTTGCTTTAAAAGGTTTCAAGAGATATAGGCTTCCTCCATTTTCTTTGGGAGATGGTTTCTCAGTCTGATTGATTTGTGTAGATATCCTTAAAATTCCTCCTGTTGTTTATTTGATCTGTTTATCGAATTTCACCCAATGCTTGTTACCATGGCATTACTGCACCCGATCAACAAATGGTGTCTCAGAGACAATTTAAATAGGCCTGAGGAGTTGTGTCCAATGCCTATTGAATGTCAGATGATTTAGATGCCTAACTCCCTTAGCATCCTCTGAAAATGCCCACCTAAATTAATACCCTTATAATATCTACAATGATACATAATCAAAGGGCAGAGCAAACTCATTAATTAATCACGGTTATACCCTATTTAGTTAAACCACAAAATGTTTCTCAATTGTTAGTGTTTAACCCGTTTAGTAACTTGTAGATGGTTAACTTTTCCCTTCACCCGTAATCTTCTGATAGCACAGCTCTTTTAGGTCCTGATCCAAATCTCTCTGAAGCTAGTGGAAGTCTTTTCACTAATTTCAATGGGCTTTAGATCAACCCTATAGTCTTTCTTCTTTAGACAATCTCAAAAGCATACTAACAAATTTTTGTTGCTGTTATTTGAACTCCCTCAAATTAATCTACATCTTCCTGGTATTTGGGTGCCCATAATTGAAATGTAATATTTCAAGTATAGTCAGTTTGCTTTTTGTGGAAGGTATTTATGCTATTCTGACCCTTTGTCATAGTCATTTTCAGGTGAATCTTGTCTGATCATCATGCTTGAAAGGGGTGAGAAATCTCAGAAGTCTGATGGCAGGTATGGACTTTTTATTTTGTTCTTAAGGCCCAGATCCACAAAGGGACTGAGGCCGTGTGATGCTCAGCATGACAACATTTAACTTTTCTGTGTCTGCAAAATCACTAGTACAACAATGTGATCCATTAGATGCATAGGCTCCCTATACAATGCATGGGGAAAAAGAAGGTGCCTTAAAATGCAGTCCACAAACTCAGCACTCTAGATGATTTTCTCCCTAAGGGAGCCAATGGGAGCTGCCAACATAAGGCATGTGCTTTCTAGGCTCTGCCCTTAAGGAGATGAGATGTGCCAAAGTCTAGGCTGGAGGGAGATATTTATTGCTTTCTGTGGTTACAATCCAAGGGAAAATAGTACCTCTAGTACCTGCATGCTCATATGCTGGTTTACTCCACAGAAAGTGTCTGGAGGGAAGGGGAAGGAAAGAAGTAAGAGGAACTCCCTTATAATCTCTAAGCAAGTAGTTCAGTATCCATCTGGCTGTGGGAGACCACGATTCAATTCTCCCCTCTGCCGATAAGGAAAAGCGATTTGAACAGCAATCTGCTACTTCTTAGGTGAGTGCGCTAACTACTATGCTGTAGAGTGATTCTTATGTTTTCTCTTGCCCAATGAATATTTAAGTAAATAATTAAAGTGGACTGACTTCAATAGGAGAGATTGGAGAAGACCCATGAAGGACCATCCCACAGTCCATGGCACTCACCCAAGAGGCAGCAGATTCCTGTTCAAGTGGGGGGAGGAGGGGCAATTTGAACCAGTGGTTTCCCACATTTCAAGTGAGTACCTAAATCACTGGGCTAAAGTGATACGGGAGCTGTTGTTACTGCTATTCCTCTTTTTTCTCCTATGGCATCTCCTGTGGCCTCTGAGCATACCTACTGTTTCAGGCCTTACAGTCAAGTTAGGTGGTTGAACACCTCCCTTTTTCCAGTTGGTGGCCACATCTAGGGCTCAGGTGGGAGATGGGCAGCAGCAGTACACATGTACAGAGGCAGAAATATACGCACCCTAGCGCTGTCATTTTCAAACATTTTTTCTCAGGACCCAGTTTTAAAAAATCATTTATGCCTGCGACCCAACAATTACATCTTTCAGCAGTGCAGTCCAGTCTTTCAGTGGTGGCAAGAGGGGACGTTACGACCTAGTACCAGAGGGTCTGCAACCCAGTACTGGGTCCTGACCCGTGGTTTGAAAACCATTGACCTAGGGAAATCTTACTGTAAAAATGTAGGTGCCAAGTGAGTTTAGGCACCTACAAGGTTAGGTGGCAGCTTACCAGGGTTTTTGTAGATTTCAGCAGCTCCTAAAAGTAGAATTTGTGTGACTAAAGCTGAGCTTTTGATGCGTAAGTACCTTTTCTGGAGCAAATTTAAATATTTTGTCATAAATTATATACCATGAGTGACCCTAGATTACAGATGTAAGGGTCTCTGATTTCAAAATTATCTCTATTTTAGTCAGCATCATAAGTATTCATTGCTACTTGTACAAAACCCTATATTGAGGAACTTAGAACCCAATGAGCCACTCCTGAAAGTCTTTTTCCCCCTCATATAAGAAATATTGTTGAAACTTGTGGGACTCTTTGCATAAGGAAGGGTTTGCATGTTCAGCCCTAAACACCTAATCTCAAGAAACTGTCTGTTCCCATTGGCTCTAATGGGAATGTTAAGGTGCTGATCCCTTCTCAGGATTAGATCCTTGTGTAGAGTGAGAATTCCAAATGCTTACCTCTGTATTAGAGATGTTTTGGAATTTGGAATTACTGTCCAGTGAAATTTCAAGGATAATTTAGGTCCAAGTTTTGAAACTTTCTCGGGCTGCATGGCCTTCTGGCTTGCTGTCTGTCTGCCAGGTTCCAGTCTCTCTGAGTTCCCCAGTTTCCTCCTGGTGGGCTGCCTAGTCCCTAGCAGGTTGCCTTGCTTCCAGGTACACCTATTGTCCTGCTCCATGGGTGCACCGGGGTCCAAATTAAGATTGCAGTGGAATCCTTATATGTGGTATTTCCTACTCCTCAGTTCTCAACTTGGCAACCTTAATGTTCTTTTATTGTAGTTTATTTGTATATGATGTTATTATTTATATTGCAGTAGTACTTCATCTGTGTAAGGATCCCATTGTGCTAAATACTGTTCAGAAACATAGAAAATGAATGACAGTCTCTAACACTAAACACTTACAATCTACAATAAAAAACCTAATGTGAGTGAGACATGGAAGTAGGCAGGAAGGTGAAGTAACAATGATGACAGGATGTGTCAGTTTAAACTGCCTGTTTCTCCAATTCATAGCTGTGTAAGCCATTCAGTAGTAGCATAGCGCTGTTTTTCAACAGCATACACATTAAGCTTACAAGGGAGGATGCAGTTTTTAAATGTAGCCAGAATGGAATAATATGATTTATATGTTTGTAAACAGAAAATACTTGTAATTGGAGATATTGTTAAACATGAGAAATTTAAAAAAATCCATTTCTTCTTCAAATAAATCTGTCCTGCTTGAAGCTTTTCCATTGTGTATAAAAAATTAAATAGTCATTAGCACAGAGCTCTGAACTTGTCTTTGCCTCTGCCATCCAGTGTGTCTCCTACCTATCAGGATCTCTAGATCATAGTTTCTCAACCTCTGGTACATGTACCCCTGCGGGTATGCCAGACACAGGCTGGGGGTATGCGTGGCAGCTGCCTGCTTCCCCCAGTGCCAGCTGGGAGGCAGTTTTTTGGGGTTACTTATTAAAATTGTCAGAAGTTAGGGGGTCCTTGCTACTTAAAAGGTTGTGAAACACTGGCCTAGATAATGCTTGGTCCTGCAGGGAATGGGACTAAATGACCTCATGAGGTCCCTTCCAGTCCTATGAAAGCAGATTTAACTACACTGGTTATAAAAATAGCTCCAATGGCTGGAGCTGTGTAAGTGCAATGCCTCCAACTGGTTTTGAATTTTGGGAACTATTTTCCCCTCAGAGGGTGCGTCTACACTTGTAAATTAAGTCGACTTAAGCTTGCTTAAGTTGACTTAATGTACTCTGCGTCTACACTACACTTTCCTTAAGTTGACTTAAGCAGCTGCTTAAGTCGACTTTGTAAAACCTCCTTTTAAGTCGACTTTCTGCTTAAGTTGACTTTAGAAAGTCGACGTAAGACAGTGTAGATGTGGAGTAGCCCTAAGTCGACTCTAAGTTGATTTAGGGGCTTCCAGGGCTTCCCCACTGCCCTCCCTGCCAGGGTGGCTGGCAGAGCCACAGCCTGGCAGGCTCCCCACCCGGCAGGGCAGAGCCCTGCCCACCCTGCCCCTATGCCCTGCCAGGGTCCCTGTCCCCCTTTGCCCCATTGTAGCAAGGTACAATGGGGCAAAGGCTGAGCCCCCTGGCACTTGGCAAGGGGTGCCCCCTCCTGCCACCGTGGACCTGTCCGAGGTCCACCTAGCTCCTAGAAGTTGACCGAGGCGTCCAGTGTGGATGCTCTAGGTCGATTTTGTAGGGTCCCCTCAAAGTCGACTTAAAATTTAAAGTGTGGACTTGCTAAGTCAACTTAACAAAGTCAACTTAGCTAAGTTGACCTAAATTAAGAAGTGTAGATATAGCCAGAGAGAAAACTTCTGAGACATGTGGCCTACATGTGGTTTTAAAACTGTTTTTTTTTTTGTGAGAGTGGGAGAGAGATGTGTGGCATTGGTGATGGAAGAAAAGAGATCTTGTGAGCTTAAAATAAATGTACCAAATATAAATGACTCTCTGTGTGAGCAGAGGGCTAAGCCTTTCGGAAGAGCAGCAAGGATGAGCAGGGGTGAAAAAGACAGTTTGAGGAGAGAAAGCACATTTCTGCATAATAATAATTATTTCTGGAAACTTGGTAATAGCTGTCTCTGAATACTTAGGCCAGCATTTTCAAAACTGGGTCCCTAAAGTTGGGTTCTAAATCTAATGTTAGGTGAGTAAATACGGATTTATGAGCCCAGTTTTGAAATTTTTGCCTTAACATTTACATCAGCACCTCTGCTTCCAAGGATGGAGTGTGAATGAATAGAACCAAGGCTCTAAATGGCACAAACAGAAATGTGCTCCCAAATAGCTGCTCTGTGCTTGCAGAGAGGGGGGTTATCCATTATTTTGTATCATTTAGATACAAAGTGAGGTTTGCCAAACAAACCAGGAGTCCTGTGGCACTTTTAAAGCATGAGCTTTCGTGGGAGAAAATCCCACTTTGTCAGACACTTTGAAGAATGAGGTTTGTAATACTGCATTTAGATCACTTTGCTCACCCAATCTCTCTCTCTCTCTCTTTTTTAAAGCACAGAGGGAAAAAGTAGAACGAAAAATTTCATTAGAAGTATTTGGCACTAATCCAGATTATTTGTTTCAGTGAGCGCTTTAAGACAAGATGCTGCTCTCTGATGTGGAGTATGCTCTGGATCTTCATATTGGTCCTTTTTGCATGGCCGTTAAGCATGGCGTTGGCAGGCCTTTATGGATTTGTCTCCCCTTTCATTACTTTGGTGGGACTTGATGACGTTAGCGACGCCCTGCTTCAAGGAGTAAACGTGGGGAGAGAGTGTGCTCAGAACGTCAGAAATAGCAAGCCCGTGTGCTGAAGACAGTGCTGAGCCAGGCAAAGATTCTGCAGCATGCTACATCAAATGTCACACCATTATGTTCACTTGTGAATTTCTAATTTTTACACTGTGAATGAAAGAGCTTTTATTTCAATGTAAAATGTATTGGACAATGTTTTCCTTGTGCTTAATAATCTATGAAGGAGATTGACTGAATACGACTGTTTTATAAGCTTACAGTGGAGGTTGTGGTCTTTCATATCTACACTATCAATAATGATAACATCGTTTTAACTTTTTCTCATGAATTTGTTTTAGAAAATAATATATGTTAAAACAGGGGTTCCAACCTTTTCGGCTCGAGGACCACAAATATAATTTTGACAACCCTGAAGGGCTGCCAGTCGAATTAATTACAATTTAATTAATTAAATTCAAATTGTTTTAATTTTAATTAATTTAATGTATTTAATTATTTATTAAATAGACTGGTGACCATTCAAGTTCGTAAAAATTATATTTTTGGCCCTTGAACCAAAAAGGCTTTTAAATTTTTTTTAAAAAGTTTTTAAAAAGTATGTATTTTTTAAAGAGCTGGATGCCCATAAACACCCGGAACCTCCCCTGCCTCTGGGCAGCCCAGATGGGCCCCCAAGGAACGGGGCCAGCTCTCTCTCCCAGTGCTGATGCTGCGGGCTGGACACAAGCCCATCCCCGGGCAGATGTGAGCCCCTCCACTCTACTCCTCCACATGGGGGCAGCTCTGGGGCCCTGCTCAGCCTGAACTGACCCCAGTGCAGCACTCCCTGCGGACCGGCTCCCGGCCGGGTCCCATCCTTCAGGGTGTCCTGTCCTGCTCGGGGTCCGGGAGGGGGCGCCCCCGCCGGCCCTCATCAGGGTAGTGCCCCCTCAGCCATCACCTTGGCCCAGCCTGCTCTCTCCCGGCTCCGTTCCTGGCACCTCCTTCCCTCTTCGCTAGGGGCCCCTGCCTCTGCTGACCGGCCGGGGAGAGCCCAGTGCTGGGGGAGGGAGGTGGGGGGCCACAATCTGTTTCCAAGCCACGGGCCAGGGGTTGAGAACCCCTGTGTTAAAATAATGTTGTTATGAGCTCTCAGAATCAATCTGGTTTTCTGATTGCAACTAATGGCAGATTACAACTGTTTTATTGAGGAAAACATCCCTCATTGGTAAGAATAGTGACCATATTTCACTATTTCAATTTTTTTTCACTAACATAACCTCATATTTACCATGATTTGACATCTTTGCCATGTTAGGTAAGCATGTCTGACCTCTGAATAGATACATGTCGTTTCATTTCTAATTCTTTTTCAGAAGCCCTCAGGGTTTTTCACATGTTTTAAATCCTTGCCTATGTTTAATCTGGGTTGTCAAGTTTGTACAGCTTCTGTCTGGGCCATCCACAGAAAGCATTACAATGCATACAAAATATCCACACTATACATAAAGGCTGTTCTGAATGGAGAAGCATATTGCCAGCAGTCATTATTCTTGCTTCGTCCTCAAGTCACAGTTAATAGCTTTAATCCAAACTCTAACTTAAAGTTTGATCCTTGCACAGTTAAAAAATACTTAACTATCCTTTAAATTTATTTATTTTTAGATGTGGCTGACTCGTAACATCTAGCTAGCCCAATTATAGTACAAAAGGAATTTGCTGACTGAAAATGTGTTTTATGGGAAATACATTTTTGTGCAGACAAAAACTGCTTTAATTACATAGGTGTAAATCTGGAGTAATTTCATTGTTTTCAGTGGAGTTACACCAGAGTAAAACAGAATAGGATTTGGCCTACATTATTGTGATTCGTAAATGTTAGTCAAAAATAAACTAAAGCCTCCAGGTATGGTCACATAGATCCATAGATAAACAGAAATGCTACATTGGCTGATAAATTATAATGGTATTAAATATACACACATTATTTTAATTCATGCCGTTCAAAGAAATGTCAGTGATCTTTAAATAGCTGAGATTACGGTGGAATAGTACATTGCAATTTTATTTTATACAGTGCCTTTTTTACATGCTATCCTTCATACAGTTAAAGGAAGGAATAGAAGGCATAAACCTTTTAGGCCTTATCTATGCTTGCAGTGGTGTGTAGGGTACCTGTCACCACATGAGGCAATGAAAGGCTCTGGTAGTGGGGAGGCAGTGTGAAAAGGGTCTTGCTGATAGCTTTCCTCGCTGCCTCCCACTGCCGGAGCCTTTTTCCACTGCTGGAGTCTTTCACTGCAGTGGGCGAAGGCTCTGGAAGTGGGGGATGCAATGGGACACTTCGCCAGAGACTTTGCCCACTGCCTTGAAAGACTCTAGCAATGGAAATAGTCCACTACTAAGAATAGCAATGTAGTTGGGGGAGATACTGCTTGGGCATGTAGGCATCTATATAGGTTACAAGGTTCTGGCATGCCTCTACTTGCCTATGTACACTGCTTTTGTACCCATGCTAACTGGATGTTCACTGTCTTTACTATACACATTCCAGAGGGGTAAACGTGTTAGTCTGTATACAGGAAAACCAAACCATGGCATCTTAGGCTATGTCTACACTTGTTAATTTAAGTTGACTTACATGTCCACACTTAAATTTTAAGTCCACACTGGATGCCTAGGTCGACTTGTAGGGGCTAGGTGGACCTGGGACTGGTCCACAGTGGCAGGGGGGGCACCCCTTGCCAAGTGCCAGGTGGCTCAGCCTTTGCCCCATTGAACCCAGGTACAATGGGGCAAAGGGGGACAGGGACCCTGGCAGGGCATAGGGGCAGGGTGGGCAGGGCTCTGCCCTGCCGGATGGGGGGCCTGCCAGGCTGCGGCTTTGCCAGCCACCCTGGCAGGGAGGGCAGTGGGGAAACCCTGGAGGCCCCTAAGTCGACTTAGAGTCGACTTAGGGGTACTCCACGTCTACACTGGCTTAAGTCGACTTTAGAAAGTCGATTTAAAATGAGGTTTAACAAAGTCAACTTAATTTTTCCTTAAGTCGACTTAAGCAGCTGCTTAAGTCGACTTAAGAAAAGTGTAGTGTAGATGCAGAGTAAATTAAGTCGACTTAAGCTTGCTTAATTTACAAGTGTAGACGCACCCTTAAAGACTAACAAATTTCTTTGGGCATAAGCTTTTGTGGACTGCAACCCACTTCATCAGATGCAGAAGTGGGTTCCAGCTCATGAAAGCTTATGCCCAAATAAATTTGTTAGTCTTTAAGGTGCCACAAGACTCTCATTGGTTTTACTATACATGCTGCCACAAGTTTAGACCTACCCTTATAAAGTGATGCAAACACAGTGGTCCAAATTTTTCTCATTGACACCAGTGTATTCCCATTGAACAGTATAATTGAAAAGAGAATTTGGCCCATTAGACTGTAAATAAGACCTTCAAGCCAGCAGCAGAAGAAGAGAGAATTTAGTTGGTCAACCCAAAGGCAAAAAACAGGCCCAGCTAAAATTAGCATACATGATTGCTACACTTACTAGACGATGATTGGGATGAATGATGGTAGGTAGTGCAGAACAGAAATGCCTACATTCAATTAATGGTTTCACTGGTACAGGAAAGATGAGTTAATGGAACAATTTAACACTGTGATGGAAAAGAAATTCCCAAAAGCAGAGGCCAGAGAACTAACAGCTTTTTGAATAAGGTGGACAAGAGTATGTGGCTACTCCCTTCATATGTGGAACTGAGCCACCTCCACAATGAAATTGCCAAGCTGATGGTGTAACAGATGGTGTAGTGAAGGTGATACAGAATGGAGACAAGAGATGTCATTCCATATGTTTGTCATAAATAAGAAATAGTATTTCTACAGTTTGGGACTTCAATTATCCTGATGTCTGCTGGGAAGATAATACAGCAGTGCACAGGCAATCCAGGAAGTTTTTGGAGAATATTGAGGACAACTTTCTAGTACAAATGCTGGAGGAACCAACTAGGGGCCTTGCACCTCTAGACCTATTGCTCACAAACAGAGAAGAATTGATCGGGGAAGTAGAAGTAAATGGCAACCTGGGCAGCAGCGACCATGAGATGGTAGAGTTCAGGATCCTGATCAATGGAAGGAAGGAAAGAAGCAGAACACACACCCTGGACTTCAGAAAAGCAGATTTTGGCTCCCTTAGGGAGCTGATGGGCAGGGTCCCATGGGAGGCTGATCTGAAGGGGAAAGGTGTCCAAGACAGCTGGCTGTATTTTAAAGAAACCCTGTTAAAGGCACAGGAAGATAAAATTCTGATGTGCAGAAAGAACAGCAAATGTGGACGGCGACCAGCGTGGCTTAGCAGGGAACTCTGCGGGGAGCTGAAACATAAAAGGGAAGCTTACAAGAAGTGGAAGCTTGGACAGATGACAAGGGAGGCATATAAAGATATTGCTCGGGACTGCAGGGATAAAATCAGAAAGGCCAAAGGACAATTGGAGTTGCAGCTAGCAAGAGATGTGAAGGATAACAGAAAGGGGTTCTATAAGTATATCAGCAACAAGAAAAGGATCAGAGGTGGTGTAGGTCCCTTACTGAATGGGGCAGGCATCCTCGTGGAGGATGATGTGGAAAAGGCTGAAGTACTCAATGCTTTTTTTACTTCAGTCTTCACAGGGAGGGCCAGCTCCCAGGCTACTACACGGGGTAACGCGGACTGGAGAGAAGAGTGGCCCTCAGTGATGGAAAGTCAGGTTAGGAAACACTTAATGAAATTGGATATGCACAAGTCCATGGGGCCAGATGAACTGCATCCGAGGGTGCTGAGGGAGTTGGGGGAAGTGATTGCAGAGCCGCTGGCCATTATCTTTGAGAACTCGTGGTGAACGGGGGTGGTCCTGGAGGATTGGAAAAAGGCAAATATAGTACCTATCTTCAAGAAAGGGAAAAAGGAAGATCTGGGGAACTACAGACCGGTCAGTCTCACCTCAATCCCTGAGAAAATCATGGAGCAGGTCCTCAAGGAATCCATCCTGAAACACTTGGAGGAAAATAGAGTGATCAGGAACAGTCAACATGGATTCACCAAGGGCAAATCGTGCCTGACCAACCTGATTTCCTTCTATGATGAGATGACTGGCTTTGTGGATGCGGGAAGAGCCGTTGACGTGGTATACCTTGACTTTAGCAAGGCTTTTGATACGGTTTCCCACAGCATTCTCGTCGGCAAGTTAAGGAAGTATGGGTTGGACGAGTGGACCATAAGGTGGATCGAAAACTGGTTAGATCAACGGGCTCAGCAGGTAGGAATCAATGGCTCAATGTCTGGTTGGCAACCGGTAATGAGTGGAGTGCCCCAGGGGTCGGTCCTGGGGCTGGTTCTAGTCAACATCTTCATTAATGATCTTGATGATGGAATAGACTGCGTGCTTAGTAAGTTTGCGGATGACAACAAGTTGGGGGGAATGGTAGATACTCTGGAGGGCAGGGACAGGATCCAGGGAGACTTAGACAAATTGGAACACTGGGCCGAAAGAAACCTCATGAGGTTCAACAAAGACAAGTGCAAAGTCCTGCACTTAGGACGGAAAAATCCCATGCACTGCTACAGGCTGGGGACTGATTGGCTAAGTAGCAGCGCTGTAGAAAAGGACCTGGGGTTATGGTGGACGGGAAGATGAATATGAGCCAACAGTATGCCCTTGTTGCGAAAAAGGCCAATGGTATATTAGGCTGCATCAGTAGGAGAATTGCCAGCAGATCGAGGGATGTGATAATTCCCCTCTATTCGACACTGGTCAGGCCGCATCTGGAATACTGTGTCCAGTTTTGGGCTCCCCACTACAGAAAGGATGTGGACAAATTAGAAAGAGTCCAGCGGAGGGCAACAAAAATGATTAGAGGGCTGGGGCACATGACTTATGAGGAGAGACTGAAGGAACTAGGCTTATTTAGTCTACAGAAGAGAAGACTGAGGGGAGATTTGATAGCAACCTTCAACTACTTGAAGGGTTGCTCCAAAGAGGAGGGAGCTAGGCTGTTCTCGAGGGTACAGAGGACAGAACAAGGAGCAATGGTTTCAATTTACAGCTGGGAAGGTCAAGGTTGGATATTAGGAAAAGCTTTCTCACTAGGAGGGTGGTGAAGCATTGGAATGAGCTATCTAGGGAGGTGGTAGAATCTCCATCTTTGGAGATTTTTAAGGCTCGGTTAGACAAAACCCTGGCTGGGGTGATTTAGGGGGAGTGGTCCTGCTTTTTAGCAGGGGGTTGGACTAGATGACCTCGTGAGGTCCCTTCCAACCCTATGATTCTATGATTCTAAGAGAACACTTAACAATAAACAGCAATTCCTCCAAATTTGCTAGTGCGAGGCCTGGCAATCAGTCACACAAAACAAAGGATAACAAGCTGTTGATCCATTTTAGCAAGTATTTGAGCAATCTGTAGCATTTCACTGATTTGAAGATCCATGCCCTTCTAGTGTCAGAATGTGCTGCATCAAATAGTGATTGAGGAATGGAGTGCTGCCAAACGTGTCCAAACAGCCTGTGCATACAATATAGCATAACCAGGTCAACAGCCTGTTTTTTCTTGGCAAGAAAACATCTTCATTCAAACATTCATTTGGACCTATGAAATCCCAATAAAACTGTCTGAGGCTGCTTTTCATTATTTTTCACTCAAGTTTAGGATTCAGTATATTCTGCACAGGCTGTTTGAAAATCTGAAATATTTCCTGAGATTCTGTTCACTAAGAAGATTTTAGGTGATGTAGGAAGGAGGTATATTTGTCAGAACCTTTTGCAACTTCTTTAAATTCTTGTTACCTCAGGGGGAGTATGAGGAAAAATATTTCCAAGCTTATTGAAACAGAATATTTTTACTTATTCCTAACCCCAAATCTGCCCCAACTCAGTGACTCCTTGTTTGTTTGGCCAACCTAGACTAACATGGCTACCTCATTGGAACTTGTAGAAAGTAGGATTTCTTTTAATATTTTTACTGAAAGGTGCCTGAAGGAAGATTGAAGTGCTCCAATTATCAACAGAACAGGTACAGCAGAATCAGTGCAAACTTCTCCATGTTGCCCTGATAAAATGATTTAAACTACCTGGATAGCCCCCTTTTTGTGGAAAATAGGTTTTGATATATTATCATCAGTTCTAGTGAGGTAAAACTCCAGATAAATAAGTGATAATAGTGGTGTTGATGGTAAACATCCCCCTTCCCCTCAAGAACATTAGAGAGAGAAAAAAGCAATTCATTTTTCACCTATCAACAATTATTCAGGGGTGGCCCAAGTTCAGTGGGACCAAAGTGTGTATTGAACCCAGATGCTTTACTGGGTTAGGAAGATGGATTGTCCTCTTTTACCCTGCACCTATGCAATTTGTTTGTCCTGATCAATGCTTTCTGAGGTCTTGTGACAGAGTTCTAGGCAATAGCAGTTGAGTCTGGTCACTGCAATTCTGGTTAATCATGCCAGTCAAGACATCATTAAGGACATCATTAAGAAGAACTGTGCCCAACTGATGGGATGAGGAAAACTAAAAGGATTATTAGGCCATTGAGACAAAAGGCACAGAGAGGGAGTTGGAGATGGAGAAAGAGGAAGAGAGATTGCCATTCTCTGCTTGTGTCAAGAGCTGAGAGCTCCCGAGGATTGGAGGAGTGAGGCTATATAGTGTAGAAGACTATGTCTACACTATGTCATTTACAACTGTGCAGATGCATCGATGTATCTGTTCCACTATAGTGCTTCTCAGTGATGTCACTGGGCATGGGCCCATGGGGCAGGGGCCTGAAATGTGCTGTAGAGTGCTACAAGCTGCGTCTGGGAGCTGGGGCCAGCCAGGCCATTTTAAATCTCCCACCCTTTTGTGCTCCCAGGGTGGAGCAGGTCAAGACATGTAAACCAGCTACCGTTTGGTGTCTGGAGGAGGCTCCTGCATTAGCTCCAACAAAGGTAAGTGCTGTGCTATGCTGGAAGAGCCTTGGAAGCTGGGGGGGGACTGGAAAGGGGCCCAGAACTGGGGTGCGTGGGGCTGGGGAAGAGCTTGAGGGCTGGGGTACATGGGGCTGGGTGGGGAGGGAAGGTGTGTGTGGCTGGAGGTGGGGGGTCAGGGAAATGTGTGTGCAGCTGGGGCTGGAGGGGAGGGGGGCAGAGGAAAGTGTGCATGTCCAGGGGAAGAGTTCAGGGGCCAAGGGAAAGGGACAGTCAGAGGAAGAGGGCCAGGGCTGGGGAAAAAGGGACTGGGGGAAGAGATTGGGAGCCTGTGCCCCGAATCTCTTTTCTGTATAGCAGTGCCTTGGCGCTTCTGGTGAAGATGCTCTAAGCTGATGAGAGAAGCACTTCCATTTGCTTAATAACTCCTGCTGACTTAGTGCTGTCTACACCAGTGCGTAGGCTGGTATAATTTACATCATTCAGGCAGTGTGAATTATTCACACCCGAGTGACATAAATTATACTGAATTAATTTGTAGTGTAGACATAGACTAAGGGTGGTGGAAACGAATATTGTAAATAAACTGTGATGTGTGTTCTTTGGGCAAAAAAGGTCTCTGAGCTCTTTGTGGACTTATGCAGAGGAAAGGAAGAAGTGATCCCTGCCACAAGTTACCATAGTCTATGGGATACATAGTATTATGCCAATGTTACACATAATAAAAATGTAAAACAAGATAAAACAAGATGCTTTTGTCTGGTATTAGAATCATAGAATAATAGGGATGGAAAGGACCTCATGAGGTCATCTAGTCCAACCTCCTGCTAAAAAGCAGGACCACTCCCACTAAATCACCCCAGCCAGGGTTTTGTCTAACTGGGCCTTAAATATCTCCAAAGATGGAGATTCTACCACCTCCGTAGGTAGCCTATTCCAATGCTTCACCACCCTCCTACTGAGAAAGTTTTTCCTAATATCCAACCTCGACCTCCCCAGCTGTAATCTGAAACCATTGCTCCTTGTTCTGTCCTCTGTTACCATCGAGAACAGCATAGCTCCCTCCCTGTCTTCTGTAGACTAAATAAGCCTAGTTCCTTCAGTCTCTTCTCATAAGTCATGTGCCCCAGCCCCTTAATAATTTTTGTTGCCCTCTGCTGGACTCTTTCTAATTTGTCCACATTCTTTCTGTAGTGGGGAGCCCAAAACTGGACACAGTATTCCAGATGTGGCCTGACCAGTGTCGAATGTCTGTATCCTGGGGAATATTTCATGGGGAAAATTTGTTTGAAATGAAGACCTCCAGGTTAAAGTGGGGAAGTGATTTTGGAAATATCTGTATTTCTATTATAAAAACATTATATTTATTAATGTTTGCAGTACTGTTGTATTCATGTTTATTCCAGGATGTTAAAGAGACAAGGTAAGTTAGATACTATCCTTTATTGGATGAACTTATATTGTTGAAAGAGATAAGCTTTTGAGCTTACATAGAGTTCTTCTTCAGTACTGGGGAAAGTACTTATACCTAGTCTATACTTGTCGCACTTTTTGGCGGCAGTTGACGGGAGATACACAAGGTAAGTAAAATACCTTGCATATCTCCCAACAACTAACTAACTATTCCTTACACACTGCGCTAAGCTGACTGGAAATGGCATCCGGTTGGCGTAGCTCTACTCCAGTTACGGGGCTGGAGTTAGAGCTTCGGTTCGGAAATCAATTGAGTGTGTCTTAACTGACTGCTCAATCGAACACAGAAGAGTGCACTGATGGCGGTGAATTTGCTGCCATCAGTGTAGACACAGCCTTAGAGTGTTACAGCCAAATACAAGGTGGCTCAGATAGTTTAGCAGAATGAGTTAACACATGTTGCTGGGGTCAGTCAAAATAAAGGGGGAAGTTAACACCTGCAGTTCTAAGACAAAAAAGGGTTTATGTCTTACAGACTGTTATAATAAGCCATGAATCCAGTATTTCTAGTCAGTGCATAATTTTTGTATCTAGCAAAGCCATGGATTTAAACTCCCAGGCTTGTCTTTTGACAGTGTTATGAAGGGTTTTTTTGAGGATGAGGATTGAGAAATTAGATAGCAAGAGATTATTTTGTAAAGTGTTCTCCCATAGGTGAGATGGTGGTTGTATGAAGCATATCACATGCCATGATGGGCATGTGTAGGATTTATGGATCTTGAAAGCTGCATCGTAGAGAGAGAGTACTGATCATCACAGCTATGGAGATATGCTTGCAGGTTTTATATCCATTGTTATGGAAAGGTTTAGTGCCACTCTGAGTTGGTGTGTCTTGGTCTGTGGGGAGCTTCTGATTGCTTCTGAGACTGAGGTTGTTTAAAAGTCAGAAGTGGAGGTTTGGGCAAATTTCTTTCAGGGTATGATTCTGCTTGGGTTTTAATTGTTTAATGATATCCACTGTGTGTTCTAGGGTGGGGTAGCAGGAGACAACTAGAGGCGTGTGATTGGAAAATTATTTTTCTGTATTGAAGCAGGTTCTGCCAGAGTATTTGGGTGGCCAGTTCCATGATGTAGTCTATTTCTCTGATGGTGTTTTGGTGAAAGTGGTTTTAAGTATGCTATGATGTATATCCCGGACTTTCTCCTTTGAGCATATTCTGTAGTATCTGAGTGTCTGGCTGTAGATAACAGATTTCTTGCTGGGTTTGGTGTGGTTACTGGCTTTGTTTAGGTAGGTGTGCTGATCTGTGGGTTTCTTATATGTAGTTGTTTGTAGGGTTCCGTTGCTGAAGCTGATTGTGGTGTCCAGAAACTTGATGCTGATGTTGTGAGAGTGTTCCAGAGAGACTTTGATGGGTGAATGGTAGTTGCTGAAGTTTTGGTGTAAATCTTTAAAGGAGTTTTTGTTGGATTGGATCTAACAAATCTTCATCATTAAATAATGACCGATTACTTACAAAGGGAAGTTCATCAGGATGATCTCATCACAATTACCTCTGGACAGCATAGCTTCAACCTTCCTTTGTTACACAAACTTATTTATTACTTTTTGCTATCTTTTCTTATGTATCAGTCTCTCACTTCCATGTTAGTTCAAACTGGTGTTTTCTAGTTTTTTAGTTACTTTTTCTTTTCTTTTTCTCACAAAATTTATTATGCCGCAATTTCTTACACGAGTACTTCTACTTATGCTTTTAAATGTTATCAGAACAGACCTTTAAAATTCACGGCAGTGTTCCATCAGTCTTAAATATGTCTTTTCTCCAAACATTTAGGTTGTCTGTCCAGATAATGAAAATATTATCAATATATCTTAGATATAGCATTGATTTTGTGGTGCATTTATCCAAAAATTCTTCCTCAAGGTGAGTCATGAAGAAGTTGGCATATTGCTCATGACTGTTTGGACAAAGTGTTGCTAAGTCTAAAATTGTTACAGGTGAGGATGAAATGGGTGAGTTTGGCAATGTATTTGGAATGGACATCTAAATCTTGTCTTTTGTCTTGTAGATTATCTGAGGCAGTCAGTGGTGCCATCATTGTGAGGGAAGTGGTATGGGAGAGACTTCTTGGAGTTCTTTATAGGATGTGGTATGGGAAAGTTTTCAGTTGGCCTCTAACCCATGAACCCTTCTTTGTCCTATGACTGCAAAGGTGTTAACTGCCCAATTCATTTTGAATGGTCTCTTGAAACGTGTGTTAACTCCTTATGCTAAACGATCTGTTTTACCTTGTATTTATCTGTAACACACTGAGTACATTTTCCAACCTGAAGAAGAGCTCGGTATAAGCTCATTCACCAACAGAAGCTTGTCCAATAAAAGATATTATCTCACTTTGTCTTTCATATATTTAAGCTGTTCATGTTTTAGATAAAACCCTATGCAAAAATAATGGCACATCCATCATCATCTGCACAGAAAATCCAGAGATCTGCTCAGAAAGCTTGTTTATTTTAATCATATTTTCAGAATAAAATCTGTGGTCTTTACAGCATATAAAAATTGCAGAACTGTTCATGACTTTCATGACCCAATTGTCTTTTCTAGAAAATGTAAGATCTTTTCATAAAATCAGAGACAAGGAATGAGAAAATGAAAAATAAGCATATAAACTTGAGAAATTCTCTCTGTAGCTATTTGCTGTATGGTCCCCATGCACCATAGAAACCTTTCCAAATCTGCTTATGCCAGGGAAATTAGAGCAGTCCACGTAGGTCCTGGCTGTGCCCCTAGTGTCCTCTGGCTAATTAGCTATTTTTCAAAGAATTCATTTGTGAGCAAGAATCTGAAGAACCTTTAATGGAATGGTACATGGTCTAAAGCTTCAGATTTGATTAATGAACTCCTTTGCTGCTGATCCTTCACTGCAGCGTTACTGCATTCTTTTGGGACAACATTTAAATCAATAAGATGTTAGAATTTAGGTCATACCTTGGATGTTCAGTACCAAGCAGTACTTTCAGGGCTCAAAACTTGTATCAAATGCCTATAAGTCTATAATGGTAGAAAAAAATGGAGTTACAGTACAGTGATGTCCACGGACAATGGACATTCTCTCATTTGCTTGAATTTTTCCCAGGATACTTTTCCTGAACCCAGTGGGTATCTGATAAATTAGCAGTATTCACTCTGTGCTCCTTTGCATATAAGAAGGAAGAGGTTTCATTTTCTCTGGGCTTGTCTACACTACAAAATCAGGTCAACTTAAGTTAGGTCAACTTATAGCTACCACAGCAACTAAATTAGTTCTTGGTGCACCCAGTGCTCTCCTTCTACCAGAGGTGTGTGTCTTCACTCACTGAGAAGGATCAGAATGTTCTAGAGCCAAACAGTTGAACTGGAAATTAGTATCTGAGTTCTAATGTGTCAAACATTCTAATATAAATCAGGGTGGGACTCACGGCCTTGGACAAAGAGGAGCTAAAAAGGTTGTGACATGCAGCACCCTCTACCCCCTGCACACCCTTGTAGTGTGATCTGTGGATCTTTCCCGTTCACCTTTTCAATATGGTTGTGTATGGTCTAATGCAAACTATATCATTTTAGGTGTTTTTGGAATGCTCATGGCAGGCTCTACATTATTGTTATGATAGCATGTTTCCTGGAACATCATACATGTGTACAGATAGGAAACTGTTCTATCATGACCCCAATTGAAACACACCTTGGAGAGGCATGCATAAAGAGCAAGGCAGCTTAAGAACCTTGGCTCAGTGAGGGAAAGATCAGGACATGAAGAATCACCTGACCGGGGGGAGGGGGGGGGCAAGGAGATTTGAAAAGAGACACTTTGAGCGGGATGAGGCTCTTCCCAAGGATTCCATCTTTCAAGCAATTGTAACAACTGAAAACCTACTTACAGGAGGGAAAGCAGGTTCTAGCTAAAAACCATCAGTGGCCAAGCCTGTGAGTAAGCTGAACAGAGACTGAAACAGTGATCTTAGTTTAGAATGTAACATTTTCTTTTATTTGATTGTGATATCTCCTTGACTGAATTATTATCTGATTTTATATTGATTTGATTTATATTTAATTAATATTGTAATCAATAAACTTATGTTTGTTTTATCTGAAGCAGTACATGTTGAGCGACACAGTAAGGTCTCAATGGCTATGTCTACACTGGCAAGTTAGTTCGAATTAAGGAGGCTTAATTCAAACTAACTAAAGCCATGGCTACACTAGGCTTTAATTAGTTCGAATTAAGGGCTTCCTTAATTCGAACTAATAACTTCGACTAGGCTATTCGAAGTAAGGGTTAATTCGAACTAGTTAGTTCGAATTAACCAATGTAGCTTAGTTAGTTAGTTAGTTCGAATTAACCGGCCCGATGATTTCAATGGAAATCGCTAATTCGAACTAAGCAAGTGCCATGAATGGCACTTGCTTAGTTTGAACTAATTTTTTCTAGTTCAAATTAAATTAATTTGAACTAACTAAAATTAGTTTGAATTAGTTAGTTCAAACTAACTAATTCGAACTAATTTTGGTAAGTGTAGACATAGCTGAGAACAAAGATGCATGTCAATTTCTTTGTTAAACTGACAGACAAGTGAAAATGAGTTTGCAAGATCCAATGGGGGCACACTGAACCTTGCAAGATGGAAGTTCCCGGGATTGCATCTGGAACTGGGGGTGTTTGCTGGGAGACCATCCCATGAGTGGCTGGCAAGAGTGCTCTTCCTCTGAGTGAGGGTCCGATTACAAGCAAGAGGCTGAGTGTGAGCTGACCCAGGAGTGTGTACTCACACAGCAAGGTGGGGCAAGTCAGGGCCCTGGAGTGGAGAATTGGGGGACACAGCTGCACACTAGTCTGGATTGCAGGAGGGAAACGTCATAAAGGTTTTTAATCACTTTTGCACCTATCCCTCTATCCTAGATTACACCATGATCCCCAAAGTAATTTAGACAACCCTGGGGCTTATCTAAGTTATGGCAGCCGTCCTAAAATGCCTTTCAGGCCAGAGCTGACTGAAATCTTCACAGTATTTCATGCTGGGCGGCTACCCCCAGGGCTGTCCCATGGGGGGACCGGGGCCCAGGGCCAATTGGCCAAAACAAGGCCCCCACCCTTCATGCTGGAAGGGAGTGTGGTGGGATCACTGACCCGCTCCACCCCCCAGGGAGTTGGCCCTGGGCTGGGAGGCTGAGGCTGCCAGCACGGGGAGCCGGCTCCTGCCCCGGCCCTGGAGGCCAAGCCACGGCCGCCTGTTGGGGGTGGGAGGCAGGGGGAGCTGGCTCCAGCCCCAGCCCTGGCCTGGGAAGCTGCCTGCGGCGGGGAGCCAGCCCCGGCCTTGAGGCTGAGACTGCCTGTGGGGTGCGGAGGGGAAGCTGGAGCCCACCTGCGGGGGGGGAGGTGGGCCCGGTCCCGGGCTGGGAGGCTGAGGCCACCTGGGGAGGGGGGCTCCCCTGCCCATGTGGGGCAGGCCGGCCTAGAGGCTGGGCCCCACATGCTCCGCCCCGGGCATGCCTGCTCCGCCCTGGGGGTGGGGAGGGCCAGCCCAGGGGCCAGGCATATCCCTCCCTCCCGGCCACCCCGCCCCGCTGCCTTCTGCTCGCTGCCAAAGGCAGCGGAGTGGCTGTGGGAGGAGGGGCTGTGGCGAGCACAGGCCCCGCACAGTGCGGGGCCCAGGGCAACTGCCCCATTCGCCCCCCCCCCCCCCCGGACAGCCCTGGCTACCCCTGGTGAAATACTGTGTCGTGAGAGAGTCCTTGGAAGGCAACCTTACAACTACCTTTTGCAACTGGAATAAGTGGGAACCTCCGCCATTTGAATCTTGTGCTTTTAGATCCTGTTTATGCCACTCTGGGTCTTTCACCAGCAATATAGTGGGGATAAGGATTTCACCTTTTATTCGTAAACGGCATATTGCAAATGACAGTTCTTAAGGGCTTGAGACTCAGGACTTCCTTACACTGTTACTCATCCATCTATATTTTCTGCCCCTGCTTATATCAGCTTCATAACAAAAGTATTTTAGATGCATCTCTAATCTCCTATTGCCCATCTCATTATTCTGTCATTTCACTGCACTCTTAAGACACTTTAGGTTAATTATAGACACATAACACTATATGAGTGAGCGAGAGCGAGCTGATAACAGCCTGAAACTACGTGAAGGGTATAAACATGAAGGAGACAGAATTTATTTAGTATGGTACATGGGACTATAACTAGGACAAATAGGATTAAACTAAGAAGGGAAAAGTTAGGATGAATATCAGGAGAAACTGATTGACAATATAGTTATAAAATTGTGGGATAATGTTCCACAGGAAATGGAGGAAGTTCTGTCACTTGATAGCTTCACAATAAGATTGGACAAAACATTAGACAATGTATAGGAAATATTTCTGCATTGGTAGGAATGATCTAATTCTCTTTCAGTTCTAGCTATTCTGACTCAAGTGTGTGGGTATGTATATCCCACATGGGGTGATGGTATTTACATGATGAATTTGTCATGCATCTTTAATATTATTTCCTGTACTCTGCCCACCATTCAACCTCTGCTGGGATTATTCCTTCCAAAAAACATATAGCATCTTTTTGAAGCTATATGGAACCAAATAAAATCTGTCAGAGATAATTCTTTCTTTGCCTTGCAAATAGAGAATTTCTTCTAAAAATTACACTGACCTGATGCTTCAGCAGTGAACATATCTGAACCAGTGACATGTTTGATATTCCATGGGTTAAAAACAGGTGCTTTTAAAGTTTTTGTTCCAAGCCCCAGTAGATTATGACACTATTACATATGTAATGGGTATTAAAACGTTTCTTAAATATATTAATTAAAATTATTCTCCCCGCAGACACAGCGGGGTTCATTGTAACTAGGAGAACTGATTCTACAGATGGGAGGATACAAAAACTATACCAATAACATTTTTAAAATTTCCAAAAACACTTTTATAACAGACATTCTGTGAAACACATGGCATATATAGAGAGAATACCTGATGATTCAGTGAGATGGGAAGGGTTTATTGGCAGTTATGTAGCTATCTTTATAACCTTTGTTGATAATCTAAAGAATACGTAGATAGTCCATAAAATATACCGAAAAAGTGAGGCCTGAGCTGGTAAACTCTTTTATTGGATGCAGTGTTTACTACTGTAAATAGTCCCATAGAAATCTTTATGGCAATAAATGCTCTACCTCATAGAAAGTGCTTCCAGAATCAGAACTTTATTTTCCTATTCATCTCCTTCCTTCACCTAAAATACTAAAGCGAAATGAAGATGCTAGATATCTAGGCTACCACAAGATCATAATATTATTTTTTAGCATGCAAAAGCTAATAACTCACTGTCTGTTTTCTGATTGCATTTCTAAATCAAAGCAGTTTCCTGTTGGTTTGATCACATCAAATTTTGCTTGCAAAGAGAAAGCAGACTTGCTCCAGGTAGTGATTGAGGTGCTGTGATTCCAAAAATGAAGCAGTTGCCTCTGTGTACATATGTCACAGCTATGCTAATGAAACTGTGCTTCTCCACTAACGTTTGTTAAACACATCAGTCTTACTATTCTTGAAGGGCAACTCTTTTAGGATATGTGAAGATTGTTCAATTGTAGCTCCTTCTACTATCTAATAATACCTTCTGCTTGCTTTTTCCTTGCCTTTAATGTACTGCTTGGGGTGTGACAGATTCATATGAAATGCATCCTGCAGGTAAAGAGATCCTAGTCATTTCAATATCTGGAATTCGCCCTGACCCTCAGATGATATATAACACAGTGCATTTGGATTACATTACTGTTTGTTGATTTATATACTGATTGCTGTAATGTTATTTTGTGGCAGAAAGCAAGATGCTTTGGCAAAGGAATAACTTTATTTGGGTTCTTTTGAAATGGCTGTGAGAAGGCAGGTGCCATTTTAATACCCTGGGTGGTGCCCTGTTCTTTGATGTTGCCCTGTACAGTAAGGAGAAAAAGAGATTTCTTAGCTTTCAAGGGCATAAGGGCTATTTTCAAGCCCTATTGTTGTTTAATTAGAAAATTACAATTTGAGCAATTTAGGATTGAAAGCAGATGTATTTATAAAGGAAGTACAAAGGAAAGGACAGGCGTAGGATCAGCTGTCCCTTGTAAGTCTTGTACACAAGTGCTGGCTTTATTTGTCTCAGTTTTGAGACACGCTCTTTCTTTCTCCAGCCAAACGGAATGCAGGATGTGACAGGGTGGGTCTGAGATTGGAGGAATTCAAAGTGGCTATCAGTAACTGGCTTCTATGTAAATACTGTAACACCTCTGAATGGAAGGACAGCTGAGATAATACTGCAGGCTAATCTTTACTGCTGCTGAAAAAGGCCAATCTTATGTTGTTTGATTTCTGCAGAAAAGATGGACTTTAGGAAGAAGGAAAAAGAAGGCAAGAGCAATTTGACAATATTTGTAGGCATCAGAAATGTAATAAAAATGGAAAATGATGTATTAAAAACTCATAATTAATTTAAAGCCATACCCCCTCACATACTCTCTATATTCTATGTATTCACACTTGTATGTGAATGAGTATAAATACATAGAAATCTCTCTAGATATCTATAATTACATGAAGTATTTCTATAAATCTGTCTCTACCCTGTGCAATCTATTTATAAATACATTCTCACTTTGTGTGCCTCGTCATAGCAATATTTTATTTGATTTTTTTATACCAAATACCAATGTCAAAGAAAGTTTGTCTGTTTGTCTCCGATTCCCAAGGCAGAAGCATGTGAAGCATAGTCCTCCACCGCAATAATCTATTTCTGTAATTTACAGCCTTAATATCCTTTCATGAAAACTAGTCCAGATACATATGTATTTTTTAAAAATTGTAATGGTTTTACACGAAACAGTACTGGTCCTCTGAAAGGATTTAAAGTAAAGCAGCAGCCAACTGTTGTTTGTTGCAACATCTACGAAGTTGTGTTCATAAATGGGCACAACACCCAGATGAGCTGAGGAGGGGGTTGGGACAGGTAGGTTCCCTGGAATTAAACTTCTGATTAACTATTTATGCTATTACAGAATACTTATTGAATCTATCCTCTTTGAAGAGGAAATTTAAGATCCAAGAGTCTCTGCCACTTCCTTTGAATGTAATGTAGAAATGAATAGTATGATTCCATAGTGATCTTCACTCTTTGCACCCTTTGTTAGTCACATCAGTGAGCACAAAAAAGCTGCAGCTTTGATTTCACTCAAAGCTCCATTCCTCCAACATCTTTTAAGATGTATATGAGTGTTTGACAGAAGTGACCCATTTGCAGCATCTAATATGTTTTATGTGCAAGATTGTTATTAGAGCTGCTGCTGCTGCTTCTATTTCTTCCTCCCACCCTGGCGCAAGTTTTTCTTCCCCAGGGTGTATAGCATAGACAGACATTAACATGTCTGGGTAGTTTACACACTGGGCTCCTGAAGGACACTGTATTCCGCAGTATAATAAAGTTCCTTTAGGACACACGTTGACAATCTGTGTCTTCACATACCAGGCCAAACCCACTCAAGGGATGCCTCTCCAGTCTTTCTATTTTTAACTGAAAAAAAAAATCCTTTAAGATATATGGATCTTCTAGGTTCCACTGCTGGAACAAATTATCAGAGTGGATGTTTCAACAACAGAGCAGAAAACAACTGCCACATTACATTAATACCATGGCTGTTTTTGTTCAAGCTGTTCCCATCTCTCCACCCACACCCCCGTAGTATCACTATGCATTACTGATTCAATGTGCACTAAAAGTACAAACATGGGGAGTTTAAACGTGTGTTATTCTAAATCAATATATCCTCCTTTGCACTGCTTGTTGCCTGCAAAAGCACAGGAAAGCATAATTTTTTCTGCATCTATTCATCAAAGTTTAGAGAGAATTCAAGTTTGCATTGCTTCTTGCTGAAGCAATGTAGGAAGCATATGCTGCCTTCTCTTTTACTACAGGAGCAAAACCTGAGATTGTAACTACCAAGGACAGCCTCACTGATCAGCCTGCTCACCTGCTGTCATTAAATATGGGCTTGATTGTCCTTAGTGTAAAACGAAGGAGGGAGAGGGGAAGCAAAAAACCCACCACCATCAAACAAACAAATGCATTTTGAGATTAATAATTTATTAGCCTCTTGAAATCTCTCCCATGGTTTGTCACAGTTGCTTATTTCCCATGCTGCAGTAACACATGCCAGACACTATGGCAGCTAGAGCTTAATTCATTGATCTTTTTACAGTGTTCAGAGTCTTTAAAATAGCAAGATGGGAATCCTCCTTTCATTCATCTTTTTAGAAATATTGGTCTCTAGAACAAGTATGCATGGTTTTTCACATGGGTTCCCTATTTGGCCATCCCATTTGCTGTTAGAATGCTACCCCCTTGCTTTCCTTACATGGCCTGTGGGGCCCTGACAGCTCTAGCCTGCTCAGACTTTTGCTTTCCCTTACTCCATTAATGGCTTCACTGCTACTCAATGGCGTGAAGCCGACCAAATAAGGAGAAGGTGGCTGGCTTGTCCCTCAGGAGCCTCTGCCTGCCACTGCCACTCAGGAAGTATAAATTGGTGTATCTTGCTCTGAGTCAGTACCCAGCTTGTCTCAGGAACCCCACACAGGAGGTGCTGATTTGGTGAGTAGCACAGCTGACAAGGCCATCAGTCAAGCCCCCAGCAGAGCAGCTGCTCTGCTGAAGGCATCTTTGGGGGGAATTAGAGCATCAGACTGACAAAGAAGAGACAATTTATGGATTTCTAGATACAGCTGTTGAGGAGCTGCTCTGCATCTGTAAAACAGGGGCTAATTTGATTTCTTTTTGGGGCGGGGGCTGGGAAAGGAATGAAGTCTACAAACATGTCATCCGTCCTTTCATTCACTGCTTTTATGATTGCCCAAACCTGGCTGTCTGGGGAATTGTAGATACGGCAGATTGTTGGGTTTGACATTCCCGCCTTCGTTCCCCCCCCAAGACAGCTCCCAAAAGTCTAACAGTCCTTCTAAAAAACGAAGCTAGTGGAAGAGATTTCTTTAAAATCATTCTAGGTCTGAGCTATTGGAAGTAGAAGAGGTGTGTGTGTGGGGGGGGGAGAGGAAATATTAGCTGGATGTACAGAAATAAATGCGCACAGGGGAGCGGAGTGGCTTTCCCCTCTGTGCCAGCCCCGGGCTGTGTCTGTGGTTGCTGCGGGCGGCCAATCGCTAAAATGCAGCAGTAACAACCCGGAGCAGGGAGCCCCGGACGGGCGCGGGCTGGGCTGCCTGGTAACTCTCCCGCGCAGTGGCGAAGGCGGGAAGGGGGAAAGCTGCCCCCGCGGGGACCAGCCCGGAGTTGGTGGGGCGGGGGCGGCTGTGGGCCGGGCCGGGCGGGATGGAGGGTCCGCAAGCGCTGGACACGCGGCTGGGTGTCTTCCAGGTCCCCGCCTGCCTCCCTCCCGCTCACCATGTGCGACGACGAGGAGACCACCGCGCTCGTGTGCGACAACGGCTCCGGCCTGGTCAAGGCCGGCTTCGCCGGAGACGATGCGCCCAGAGCCGTCTTCCCCTCCATCGTCGGCCGACCCAGGCACCAGGTAACTGGCCCCGCCGCTCGCTGGGGGCAGGATGCGGCAGCAACAACCCCCTCCGGTCCTCCTGTTCCCCTTCTTATACCTGCCCCTCTGACCCTCCTGTCCCCCCTTCTTATCCCTGCCCCTCTGACCCTCCTGATCCCCCCTTCTTATCCCTGCCCCTCTGACCCGCCTGTCCCCCCTTCTTATCCCTAACCCCTCTGACCCTCCTGGTCCCCCCTTCTTATCCCTAACCCCTCTGACCCTCCTGGTCCCCCCTTCTTATCCC